>CM076577.1:644369851-644969851 GCA_034641835.2 Pinus albicaulis | reverse complement strand
GATATTATTTTTTTGAAATTCATTCCTACAACTATTTTTATTTCAAAAAAGTTTTAGAAATTTCAAAAAGTTAGTCAGAGATAGCTGGTTCTCCCAAGTGAATCGCCAATTTTTGTGCTATACAAAAACCCCTATTTATTTTAATAAATGGGGACCCTTCAAAAATAATTAGGAAATTCATTTCATTTATTTTTATATTAAATCAAAAAACTTTAGGAAATAAAAGTTTCTTTCGCTTTTCTTCTTTCATTCCTTAGTGTGCATCGCAATTTGCATAGCTTACAAACTTAAATGACTTAAAAATCCACTAAGACATGTAGGCTACGATATGCGCTAAGTTCTTTTCAAAGTCATATCAAAATCTTATTGCAAAAACTTTAATCGCCGTTATAAACCAAAATCGCATTGCGCCTCGTTTAAACGACCGAACTAATTATATGCAATTCAGTGAAAGTTGCGATTACGCGGACCCGATGAGCCAATAAAGAAATAAACATAAAGTTCCAAAGTCCGATAAAGAATAGCCACTTGACTTATTAAAATGCGCATTTCGCGTTTCGCAGGACATAACTAAAATAAAACTCATTTACCACATAAATGTTTCGATGTGCGATTTGCGCAGATCGCATTTCGCAGGATTTATGGGTAACATAATAAATGGAAATAGTTATAAGTTGCGATATGCGATGAATTTTAGTTAATTACTCGAGCATGCGAAATGATTCATGTCAAATCAAATTGAATATGAGATCCAATGTCTTAAATTGATCAGTAGATATTTCACGTAAATGTGTAAGAGATTTGAATTTAAATGATCACTGATGATTAACGAAATTTAATAGAAGTAAGGTTTTGATAGATTCATATCTACTTCGAGCCTGTTTTTAAATGATTGAAGGCCAGATTTGTTTCAATTCTGTTCTCCTCTTGGTTCTATATATTTTTAATGTTTTCTCTGTTCACTTAAAATCAGGAAACCACTTAACGGAGTAAGGAAATTAGAGATGAAAAAGAAAGACAAAGAGATTTCCCAAGTACCGTCTACCGAAGACTCAGATATGTCTCCCATATTCTCAGACACCACCTGCAACAAGGAATGCAGAAGTTCTTCATGGGAGGCAATGTATCATTTTTTCGAAGATGAAAAGCTAAGGGTAATAGTTAGAGTTGCTACAACAGGCACATCATCTCCTTCAGACCCGACCTATTTCGACGTCGCATGTTCATTCATCCATAAGGTAGCAGCAAGGCCAAAGATTCTCCCCTATACAGATATGGTTAAGTGGGTAATTTTCCCCTTAAACGTAGAAGATAGAACATTAAAGGATTCAAAGGGCGATAATATCGGTTCGTTCAGGGCAGAAGATTTGAGCACAATGTACCACTTACCCGTCCCACAACAGAATTATGACAAAGCTTTTCTTCAAAGGTTTAGAACAAAACATCCAGACCTAATGAAAGTCATAAAGGAATGGAAATAAGACCAAGGTAAGCTTAAACGAGATAAAATTGGTACGTACTCGATAGCACAAATTCCTCCCCCCTACTGTTATGATGCTGGTATGTTGTGTAGATTATATGAAAAAGCTAATGCCACTAGGTTTTCTGTAGATTGGGTCCCATTGATTGACACAATCGTTAATTCCTTAATTTTGAATTGGGAAAATATCATATCTGATAATTTAGCCAGAAACATCATGGAGTATAGGAGTAAAAGAAGTGTTTCATCTAGAGAAATACCCCCCTTTTACATGAGTTCCTATGTCATGGACGCAATTTGAATTTCTTCTAGTTTTCCTACCATGGGATGGAGATGGAGAAACCAAGACCCTACCCCAATCCACATTTACCACAGAGCCCTTTGGGATTCATACTTCCATTTTCATTTTTACAAAATTTTCCATAGATTCACATTGCCTATGCACCATATGATATTCAATGAGGAAGCCCCTAGGGTTTCCAAAGAGGCTATTACAGACATTTTTTCTATTGCTAGATGGTTCGCAGAGGAAAGTTTCACTTATGTCAGAGTTTTTGGTAGTTATGCTTCTCCTCATGTCCTACCATATTATGTTCCTAATAAATTACTTGCAAGAGAAATTGCCTACCAGCTTGTTGTAAATGGTATTTCTAAACGGCTTAAAGATGCTAAGAAGTCTTTTTGGCCTAATTTTCCTTTACAATGCGATACTTTTGCACTTTTTGATATTGGTCATCCCTACAAGGAAGTTTCGAAAGTTAAGCTATTGAATTTGGCAGTAATGCCTAATCGACCATATGACCCTAATGTTGTGATTAAAAATTACATCACAGAGCTCAAAGTAAAACCTTTTTTCAAAGAAATAAATAGATTTTATGATTTCTTTCACGGTATTTAAAAGTTTTCAGATATAATTAAGTTTGCAGCCATTCAACTTAATCAAGATAACTTGGAAGCCTTCCAAACATATATAAATAAGAGACTAGAAAGGATTCCTATGGATTTATTGACTATTGAAGATGTCAACAAACCTACTCCAAGTATTAGCTTGGATAATGAAATGAAAGACATTTTTGAAGATGATTCAGGACAATCAGAACATCAATGTCAGAATTCGGATCATTCTGAAAGTGAATTGAAAACAGAAAGGAGAACCCAGAAAAGATAATTGATCAAGTAATCCAAGAGATTGAGATGCAGGAGAAAGGAGGAAATAATGGAACAGAGTCAACTTCCCAAGAAGTTTAGCATAGTCAAGATACACTTGATGAGTGAAAAAAGTCCCAACCAAAGAATTTGAATAGTGCATGGGATGATTTTTCTAAAGAAATAATTACTCCTAAAAAAAATCTCAATACTGATCAAGCTGCCAATTTTCAGACACCTGAACATTCCTAGAATTTAGTGGAAACTTTTACTCCACTACAAGAAGTTCTTGAAACTTGTGATCGAGAGATCATCCCGGCTTATCCCAAGAACATATAGTGTTACAAGTTGAGGAAATCCCTTTGCTGGATGTCTTCTATAGTCCTAGTCATAAGGCTGTAGTCAGGAGAACAAAAAGGAGAAGAAGTGATGATAAGTCACAAACCTTACAAATGAATCTGTTGATGTTTTGTGGAAGGATCCTCTAGCTGATCCTAATGAATGTTTAACCAAACGATCACAATTTACAGGAGCATATGCTACTGCCACTGTTGATAAATGTACTAAGGTTAAAATGTTACTGAAGTAGAGAGAAGACAAAATACAAGAATTAGATAGACTGTTAAATCAAGAAAAGTCTAACTCCAACAAGCAAATGAAATTTCAAAAGGATTTCAAAAGTATTAATTTACAACATAAAATACAACTCACTGAGAAACAAACACAACTGGAAGAAACAATGAACATATTACAAAACCAGCCACAGTTAGAGCAGTTCATAAAGGAAGCATAGGATGTGAATGCTAAGTTAAAACACCAAAAAGAAGTATTTTTCCAACAAGCTTCTATTGCTGGCTCTTATTGTGACTCAAGTGAAATATTGATCTAGAAAGTAGCTATCCAGAAACTTGAATGTGAGAAGATCGAAAAGAAAATTAATGAACACATTCAATGGAAAGATTCAGACTCGGGCAAGGAAGTTGGTCTACCCCAGAGAGAAAAATCCCACAAAGAGATCTTATTTAAGGATTGGGAAGCATCGATAAAGCAAGAAGAGAAAGCATCATCGAAAGCATCAACATTGACAAAGGAAATTACTGAATCTGTATGTGAACATCTGTTGAAAGTAGAATTTATTAAAGAGTGCACGTCTGAAGTGTTCTCAGAATTCAAACAACTGGAAACACATTGGAAAAAAAAGGCATAAATGCAGGATGAAACAATTAAAAAGGTAAATAAGTTTGATCAAGAAAATTATTGGAATTTTTTTATCAAACCTTATCATCAGTACCAGACCCTGTAGTCTTTAACATATTCAACAAGCCAACACCCTCAAATGTGGTATTCAAGGGACAGGTCAGATCAAGGATTCCACAACCATCTCAGCTCAAGCCCATGCTAGATATTTGTCGACTTCGAGATCAAATACAAAAGAAAGATCGGAATTCATAAGCTATATTGTTACTTTATTTTCCTAGATTGTAGTCAAAGTTAGTCTTACGAGGATGGCTATTTGAAACCTCCTCTATTTTTATGTAATAATCTATTTTTAAAACATAGTTAGTTTAGTATTTAAACCCCTCTCATGCATTTAGATAAGGGTCGAGAAATTTGTCAAAAGCATTTGCAAAGAATGCACTATTGTAATTTTGTGAATGCTTTGATGAATTAATGGAACATATTCTATTATCTTTTGAAATTTGAAGCTGTTTAACTGAAGTTGCACTATTGTACTCTTTAAATTGATTTAAAGTGAAGAGGAGCAGATATCTACTGTCAGTTTACATGAGTAGAACTTCATACATATGGTACTTCTATTCACTTGTATTAAGTCTTGCTTTCTAGATTGACAATTATCTCTTTATTGCTTTATATATTTGAAACGTCATTATAGATGAATGTTAAATGCACTTTTGTACTAATATTTGTTTGTAATTTATTATTAGATATATAATCACACATATGAATGCGATATAATTTTCACAATTCTTCTAATCAAACTATTTTTTTAGAAGAATTATCGTATATAATTTTCATCTCTTTCGATTGTTAAATAATCTACATTACTAATAGTTGAAAGATGTCTCTTTAGATCGCATAAAGGAAGAAACACCCCGGGTATATAGTAGAATAGATAGTTTAGATATATGCATATGATAGATTAGAACCATTTTCCATTGCATTTTGTATAATCAAAACACACCCAAAATCATCCTTATTGGGAAACTAGTCCCATTATCCCTAGTCGGATCCACCACACCAAATGGAAAAGGAGTTGCTTTGAGGTCCAGACCGGGTGGTTTTCCCCCATGTCGTGGGAGCGAATTTCGAGGTTATAGCGATGACCTACAAAATTTAAAAGTTTCAAAATAGGAATTTTTGAGCATCATAATTGAGGAATGACAAGTGATAAAATAGAAAAATGTTTTAGTGTTTGGATGATCAAAGATAACAATTGAAATATAAGAAGGAATGTTGCTAGAAATTAAATAAGGAGAACTTTAGAAGAATTATGTATAGATTGAAAACAAAGGTGAGAATCAATTAGTAGAGAGTGTACTTAATTGATATGAACTCATTGTTTCATGAGTTATTAACAATATATTGAGACTTATATAAATCAACTTATCAAGTTTGTGTTGTTCGTATTGAAAGAATTTATTTCCAAGAACACCAAGCATGTAAAACCTTTTGGTGGATGATAATGGTAGTATGGGTTACAAGTGCTTCATATTCTAAACCAAATATAATCTTTGCAAGGTGAAAGTGAAAGGGAATAATATCTAGGCTAACTTGAAGGGTGAATTTATGATAACTAGATCAAATGATATTGAGATGGGAACTTGATGAGATAAGCAAATGTTTTGACGATGAAAAATGATAAGTGATGGATAAATCACCTAGGTTCAAAAAGCCCTCGTGCAAGTGGATTAAGCATGAAAACAAACTTAAACATTGATGATATATTGTTTGTGTGCTATTGAGTAAGATGGTAATATAATGGATAAGAAAACAATAAAAAATAATATATATATATCATGGAATTTTAATATTGATGTTGATGATTTAAGGAATGATTGTATGTCTAGTAATATTTGTATAATGAATTTAATTAAATTTCCTTATAGAAGTAAGAATACATGACTAGAGATTAAGGTTCGAGATGATAAGGCTCATTTGAAGTTTAATGATGTACTTAAATGACTATACCTACAGTGTAAATAGTAAACTTCATAGTTGAAATAAAAAGCAATGATTATTAAAACGTAATTGGTATCTTGATGAAAATATGACACTAACAATATTGATGAGATTGTAGAAATTATACAACAAGCATGTATATCATGGATTCAATCAAATCTAACAATGCGCTAAAGCAAGATACTGAATCACTTCTACAAATCAATTGCGGAATTAAAAACACAATCGCCAATCACATGAAGCAAAGAAATAATCATTCAAACCACAACACATATAATTTCTCGGGGAAAGCTTGCTGCTCAAAACCCCAATATCTTCTATTGTATATTCCACAAGGAATCATGAAACAATTACAATGCAATTATTCTCACAAGAATCTCCTGTAATCTACTTATCGTCTCACACAGATCTAAACAAAATCGGTCCAACACTTAGCCAATTCTCAGCCTGTCTTTAGCCTGCCTTGCTCATGCAATTCCTGATGAATGCAATCCCTATTCTTTAGGAATTTCAGCCTTCATCAATTGCGCTGAGTATCATGGGAATCCTGTGGTGTTTTAAATGCACTTGGGAAGTCACCTAATATCACAACTGATAGTCACACTTCCCTTTAACCTTTTTCTCAACTGGGTCTCCACTGGAACTGACATAAATAGTAAATAATCAGTTGGATGTTAGATCAATGATTGCGAATTAAATAATATTTAATTCACTTGATCTCTCACTAGTGTATCAAATAGTTAAAACTAGCACAACTGACTTTAACTCACTTAACTGAGTTAACTGATTACAACATGCATTAAACTAATGCACCAACTGCACTTTGAACTCTGTTACAACTAGAATTACTTTGCATGCCTCACCAACTACCCTCAACTCAAAATTCATGAGCTAACTGAGTTTATCACACTCAGTTAACTATTACAAGTTATTTTGAGATTAGATTACATTTTATTGTCCATCTTAATTAAGGGATAACTAAAATAGACATGCACCAAATTTATCCCACACCAGTGTAGGTGTTGCTAAGACCTGTGGTCCCACACTAGTGTAGGTGTTGCTTGGACCTCTTGGTCCCACAATTAGTGTAGGTACTTTCATGTTGCTTCTGGATGCAAATTTCACTGTTTCTTGTCGCAAACTTCAACACTCCCTCTCAACAAGAAATGAATGTCCTTGCATGCGACATGCACCTCTTTCATGCAACATGCAACTCTTGCATGCAACACTTCTCTAGTGTTTCTCGCACATGCAACCTTTGCATGAAACACTTCTGAAACTGAATAGCCTCCAAACAACTGAATCAGTATAATACATCTGTCATCGGAGTCTTCTGACTACTGGTACCTATTGCACATGTCTACTGGATTCTCTGCATTTTTGACATCTGCTTCCATGCTCTCTACACTGCTACCAAATCTGATCTGCGCTCTAGTATCCGACACCTGTCACTCTGATTTCTGTCCTCCTGAAATATGATCCATGAGATGCACCATCTCTAGGACCCTGCCTAAATTTCTTCTTGGGATTATTCTTGCACATCGCCCCACCTCACACCTGGAGGTATAGCTACATGCACTCCCTTTTCCATCTTGGCTCAAAATTTATCTGCTTGAGTGGTTTCTTCCACTCCATGATCCTCCGCATGTGGATGCTCCACATCTTGAGGTTAATTCTTTGGAACCGATATTTCCTCATCTGCATGCAAATCAAGCTCCCTCTCAAGGGTCAATTGCATGGATTACTCACACTTCCCAATGGTTGGAAGCTCTGTAGAAATTGCATCTACATCAAGTCTATAGAGATTCTTCACACGAATCCCAATCTTCTTGGCGTGTCTTGTTGCTTTGTGTCAAAGGAAAATTTTTCCTTCACTCAAAACAACATCATAGCCTCTATCCTACAACATTGCAACTAAAACTAAATTTTTTCTTCAAGCCTGGTACATGCACTACATATTTTAATAAAAATAGTTTACCTGACTGCCTTTGGAAAGTAACTGTACCAATCCCGATAGCAATATACCTTTCATCATCACCCATTTCGATATGCATCTGGAGGTCCTTCTCCTCCAAGTTACTGAAAATTTCCTTGTTTCCCTTCATGTGGAAAGATGCACCACTATCCAAGTACCACCCTGATCCCATCGCACTTGACACCATGCATGCAATCAATGAGAAGTCAAACTCAAATTGCAAAGCCAAAGCCTCACCAGATGCAGATCCTGAAGCCTTCTTGTTCTTCTTCTTTTATGGAAAATTAGTGGCATAATGTCGATGCTCGTGACAGTGAAAACACTTCACTCTGGACATGTCGCGCTCCTTGCCTTCTTCACCAAAATCAGATTTGGAATGGAATTTCTTTCCTTTCCCCTTCTTCGCCTTTGTAGCCAAAGCACAATATTCTTCTTCTTCATTTTTAGATGAAGATCCATCTCTGGTATTCCGTCTGAACTCTTCTTGCACCAAATCTGACCAAAGTCGTTCCAAATCTGGCAGCTTCTTCCTCCCATTGACAAAGTCCTAATAACTATGCCAACTCTTAGGAAGTCCTAGAAGAGCTAGGCTCACCAAATCATCATCAACGACCATAATTACTACACTCCCAAGCTCATCCCGACATTGGACAAACTTTGTTAAGTATACCGAAATAGTGTCGTTCTTCTCCATTTTGATCTTTCCTAGTTTATCCTTTAGTGCCAATTTCCTATGGTCACGGTTACTTTGAAATAGATCTATCAAACCCTTCCACATTGAATATGGAGTCGCTTTACCATGGAGACTTGAGACAATGTGGTCTCGTACTCCCTCTAGTAAGATCCTTCTCACTTTTGCAACTTTTTTTTTCCATGCATCAAGATTTGCAGCATCTATCACAACGAGTTTGGGAACATCATTGTCAATGCTTCAAGCCATTGTCTTCGAGTTCTGCCTCCATACCATCTTTCCAAGAAATATAATTAGAGCTGCCCTCGAGTGCATACTCCAATATCAAGCCATTGAAAGCCATTTCGATCCTGAATCACCTGTAGCACCAAGAAAGTCTTCTGCAAATTTGAATTCTATTCAATCACAAACTCAGCTTCTCCTCCACTATTGTGATTTCTTGTGCTCTGATACCATGTAGAAATTATACAACAAGCATGAATATAATGGATTCAATCTGATCTAACAATGTGCTAAATATAGATATTGAATCACTTCTACAAATCAATTGTGGTATTAAAAACATAATCACCAGTCACATGAAGCAAAAGTGTTTGTCTTCAACCTGTCTTAAGCCTGCCTTGCTCACGCAATTCCTGATGAATGAAATCCATATTCTTTATTAATTTCAGGCTTCCTCAACTGCATTGAGTATCACGGGCATCCTGTGGTGTTTTAACTGCACCTGGGTAGTCAGCTAATATCACAACTAATAGTCACACTTCCCTTTAACCTTTGTCTCAACTGGTTCTCCACTGGAATTGACATGCATGCAAATATTAATAGTAAATCATCAGTTGCATGTGAGATCACTGATTGTGAATTAAATAATATTTAATTCACTTGATCCCTCAATAGTGTATCAAATAGTTACAACTAGCACAATTGAATTTAACTCACTTAATTGAGTTAATTGATTACAACATGCATTAAACTAATGCACCAATTGCACTTAAAACTCTCTTACAACTAGAATTACTCTGCATGTCTCACCAACTACCCTCAACTCGAAATTCATGAGCTAACTGAGTTTATCACACTCAGCTAACTATTACAAGTTATTTTGAGATTAGATTACATTTTATTGTCCATCTTAATTAAGGGATAACTAAAATAGTCATGCACCAAATTTAGCCCATGCCAGTGTAGGTGTTGTTAAGACCTGTGGTCCCACACTAGTGTAGGTGCTGCTTGGACCTCCTGGTCCCACACTTAGTGTAGTTGCTGTTATGTTGCTTCCAGATGCCAATTTAATTGTTTCTTGTTGCAAAATTCAACAAAGATAACTTAGATCCTAGATGGATGTTGAATAATCTTGTTGGTATTCATTTTTGATCCAATCAGATGATTTTTTTTTTAATGAATAATGATAAGAATGCTTATAGTGTATTATTTCTCTATATTTGATATATATTAAGACTATTCTCATATTTACGATCTTATGATATGAGGTTATATTGACATGTGGTTCATTTTATGGCATGCGATGATTTCATGTAGTTTTAATGATGAGTTGTTATATTCTCATGATGACATGTAGATTATTTTCTATGATATTATGATGTTATGACTAATGCATTGGTTGCATGTTGAGAGGTGGTGATTGATAAGAAATCCACTAATGGACCAAGAGGGTTGGTTTATTTGACGATCTTGTGGGATCCAATACCTTTGAGGGAGAATATGTAACACCATATGGGTTGGGGACAGACTCAATCAACACTACATATGCCAATGTTTCTTTTGCCTTGTATAAATATTGATGGATAACTCTTGAGGGGATATGTGACTATCTTGAGGAGGTTGAGTGCTTGATATTGGATTGGGATGCCTGGTGTTGTGTACCTTAGTGAATGTGGAGGGACTTGGGATAGACTTGCAAGACGCAAAAATTCAATGAGTACTAAGATATGATGTCTGTATTGGGGTATATGAGGTTTGTGCCTTGGGTCTCTCGTATAAACCGATGAGGCTTTACGGAAAGTTTTGAAAGTTGGGAAAAAAGACTTGAGATTCCTTGGTATTTCCCCAATGTTGTGATGTACCTTTTGATGCCTATTGGTATACTAGTCCAACAGAGGGTGTTGGGAAAATGTGAAGTACTAAATAAATAAATAAAAGTTAAATTATTAAACTTAAATTCTGGATGAAATTTCTTAAAGAGGGGGGAGTATGTAATGCCCCATATCAATAATTCAATAAATAATAATAATAATAACAATAATAATATAAATAATTAAATAAATGAAATAATATTGATATATAAATAAGAAAAACAATAAATAAAGAAGAAAAGATAATAATAGTAAATAAAATAAATAATAAATAACGAGAAAAAAAAAATAGTAAATAAATAATAAATTGAAGTTCCAAATAAACATATAAAAATAAACTAAAAAAATAGTAATAATAAGTAAAGTTAATAAAAAGTAAAAATAAATAAAACATGCAAGAGTTAAATTAAGTAAAATGATGAGTTAAGGAAAACTTTAGACAGAAAAATAGAAGTTGGCATGATGACACATCGATTGTGTGCATGCAGATTCTCTTCAAATCTTGTTCCATTTAATGGATGAAAAGGGAGATGAGAGGCATTCATTCTTTCCAGAGTAGAATGTTGTGAGAGAAAGGATTCATTGGCTATAGTAGATGATTGAGGGCTTAGGAATGACCAGTTGTAGAAAGATTTTGTGTTGTTGAGCCTACGGTTGGGGGAAGAGTCATCCCCAATTTTTTTTTTGTGATTAGTAGGATTCAGTTAGTGTTACAACTTCTAAATCACTAGTAAGATATATCTTCACTCTACAAGTAAGTCTTATTTTCTCATGGTTTTCTAAAATTCTATGCTAATCAGTTGAATATTTGTGTTGATTATTAATAACATAGATTGATATAACTATTTTGTAAGTTTTAATTTTAATTTTTTATTCCAAGTTGTTATAGTCTGGTTGCATATATGATTGCATTACTAGAATCCATGCATATTCATAATGTTTTTCATGTTTCATTGCTTAAAAATAATGTTCCTAATGCTAACCATGTGATTGATTGGAACATGGCTTAGGTGGAGCCTAAGGGAGACTTTCAAGTCTAGTCGGTGTGGATTTTGGATGAGAAATTCAAGGTGCTTTAGAATCAAGTTGTCACCTTGCTAAAGGTGCAGTGGACCCATTTCGGTTTTGAAGATGCTAAACGGGAGCATGAGGATGTGATGAGGGGGGGATACACTCATCATATATATATATATATATATATATATATATATATATATATATATATATATATATATATATATATATATATATATATATATATATATTGAGGACAATACCTAAATAATGGGGAAGGGAATATAAGACCCCTAATCGACCCCTAGAATGTAAATGACATGTATATGTGGAACTAGGGTTGGAAAGGTTGGTGATTGAGGACATATTGGGCCACTATGGTGAGCCGAAAAACATATTTTGAGGGTCGTTGTGCCTCCATGTGCACATGTGTAAATGCTTGTGGGGGCCATTTTTCTTGTGCACATGAGTGTTTTCCGTTTTGGGGTTGGTATGTTCGTGTGCACACATTTTGTTATTTATATGTGTTTTGAGTACACAGTGGCCCGGAAATGTAGTTAAGATAACACATGTATATTAATAAAAATATAATGGTTGCAAACTCAAAAGACGTAAAAGTGTATGGCGGGCTCATACTCCATGACGTTGAAAGAGGCACATATGATTTAATAATCATAAATAATGCACATGAAAATAACCAAAGTCCATTAATTGGCTTGGGGGAAGTTACAAGTGGGATAAAATTGCCATGCAAATAAAAATATGCATGTTGACATTGTGAGGAGATTATGGATAATTCTTGTTCATATATTACGGGAGATGACCACGAGAGCATGGAGACCATTGTGGAAATAAAATAATGTAAGGCTACCTGGAAGACCTATGTGGGCATTGGAACTTCTAGAATCTGAAGGGCCCTAAAACAATATTTTATAGCTAAGAAAGATTCTTTGGAAGGAAGGCATAGCCAAAGGACTACAAGTGCGAGAAGGGTGTGCACCACTTAGTGTTGATGGGGAATGTGAGCTTGTTTGGTTGGAGGTTTTCGGGTTTAGTACCTTGGTTGTGTAAGGGTGATGATGGCTCGGAAGACCATGAGGGTAAAAAGTGAATTCATTTGAAGTCAGCGGGGCTCTAGAGCATTCCTTTATGGATGGGTAAGATGTTATGGAAGGTGGTGGCACAACTCGAGGATTGCAGTGCAGAGAAGGTGTGCACCACCTTAGGTGTAGAAGAATGGGGAATGTGAGCTTGCTAGTTGGAGGATGTCAGGTTTGTTACATTGGTTGGTTGTTGGTACTAATTAGGTACTAGAATTTGGGCGAGTTGATGCTTATGAAGTCAAATTCCTAGCTTGTGGGTACCCACTGTTGAAAGAAAAAGAACAACGTGGTCTATGGCTGGGTGGGATGTTGAATGCTTGCAGTCAATTGCATAAATTAAAAGATAAGTATTTAATTTCGATAATTATTCTGCTAAATATTTTATATGTTTTAATTGCATCATATCTTGAATCTCAATTAGAAGATTCATGCCAAAATATGTATGTGCATAAGTAGTGCATTTTAGCATTCACTAGATATGAATTGCATTATGCTAGAATTTCAAGAAAAGGGAAATTTTTAAGGTCATAGGTTTCCCAAGGATAACTGCACAGAATTGGGCCTCAACAGAGGAAGGAAATAAGCTTGTAATGGGTTAGGGACATTACAACTTCTCTTATGATTTTGTGAAGAGAGTGGGATGTTAGGTACCTATATTACTAGTGTAGTCCCTTATTATTGTTAGTAGCCCCCTATTGGTATTGTTGTACCCCCGTAGTCCCCATATTGTTATTATTATGCCCCATAAAAACCCCACTATCATATTGTTGTGCCCTTAAATTATTACTTTAGGTTGGTTATGCATTACAGGATGACCAAATGGATTCCCCCATATATAGTAAGGAGGTTTTTTCATTTAATCATCCAAGAATTGTCTATTTAAGTGTAATAGCACGCCGCCCTTGAGGTGGCTAATTTCTAAGGCGTTCATCTCTCTTTTATTCTATTTTTGGAGTTGGTTTCATAACATTTGGTATTAGAGCTTTCGATTCTAGGCTTTTGCTACTTCAAACAGGTCATTGTGGCATTTGCACTATAAGTTTTTTCCTACAAAGGTTAAAAAGCTATAAAAAAGCCCATTTGCGAAGAAATCCTGATGACCGTCGTGTAAAAATCTCAGATCTTGGTTCACAATATTTTCAGAGATATGAACTGTGGAAGTTGGGGTTTTTGCAGGCTCTCGAATTTCATCTCAGACGTATTGGAAAAATGGTCATTGCTCTCTCTGAGCATCTGATTGGGTCTAAAAATTGGCCAAAGCAGGCACGCGTGGCCACGTCGTACAAGTTTCACTCTCTTGAACGAATATTGAGTTAGGTCATTGTGAGGGATTAGGCATACTTGTTCCTTGAAGAATCCAAATCAAGTCATAATTGTGGTATTGGAAAGATTGAGAGGGATACAAAAGATAGAAGATAAAATCTCGGGGATCGAAATTCCGGAGATACATTAGTTTGATATCGAGCTCCTAAAAATCAAAAAGAAAAAGGTTGTTGTAGAGGGAAATCCTACGTAGACGAGAGCGATCCCCTACCCAAGCCCGGTAGGGTCTGGCAACAATCGTCACATCTTTCACGCTATAGTGCAGGTTCCTAATTGCAAATAAACCAACTAGCGATGAAGGATTACCCGGAATCCAGCGACGTTTGTTTGTAGAGAAGTAGCGCTCCTATTCATGGCTACGGCAGATGCAATCTCGATCTCGCGGTCGGACACACGCACACGTAAGAAACATAAATGCAAGTGTAAAATCCCGTATCCGGTATATGCAACTACATGTCGATCCACGAGAGAAGACATAACTCATCATCTCATAATCAACAACATGAGTGGAACCATAACCAATAGTGACATATTAATCAATCAAAGAAGAATACAACCAGCCCACGACCTTTGAATTCTCCTTGGAAGTGTCAGAACACGTACGAAAAACTTTTGTCGAGGATGGGACAAACCTCTCTCTTCGGATGTCTCGACGATAATCTCGTTGCTTGGATTTGGCCTTAAGGGAATGAATCAAGGCTCTTGCAGCATAAGGCTCTGATGGCTCTTGGGAACTTGAAGACTAGCTTGCAAAGGGAATGAGCAAGATTTTATAGATGGAGGAAGGGGAGTTGGGGTCCCTATAATCATGGGATTGGCCCTATCCTCAAGGAAGCTTCATGAGAGGTGGAAAACCACTTCCTCTACATGGAGATCTAGAGCCAAACCTCCTAACTCAAATTAGATACCTCTTCATGAATTGGTTAGGATGAAACTTCTGCTATTTATTTTTAAAAAAACACTCCTTAAAATGGTTGGCGCGAGTGCGACTCTGAGACAGAGCGCCAATTGGCGTGCCCTCTTTGAAGGATTTCCCCCATTAGTGTGGGTGCTGAACTGGCTTCCCACGCCAATGCAAAAAAGGGTTTTTTTTAGGGTTTTTTACAAGGAGTTGTCTTCAGGGCAATGAAGAGGTACATGTTTAGAGAATGCCATGAAAGTGTTTTCAAGTTATGTCACGCTCCGGGTCACGGAATGAGCCCTCCAATGTGTGGGATGGGGAATGGCAGGGACGGTGACAAATTGCTGTGTAACAGATGCCCCCTAAAGCATGAGGCCCGAGAGAGAGAGAGGGGTGAAATGCTTTACGAGAACGTGTCCAACTAAAAACACCGCCGTCGGAAAACCTGCGTAGAGAAGTACAACTGATGTCTCAAATACATGATATATACGTGGTATGGGCACAGCCATCCATAACAGAGTATGTAATAATCCAGATCCGAGGCATGGACGCAGCCATCCAGTGAGGATCGGTAAATAGACTCAGGTATGGTCGCAGCCATCCAATCAGTGAGTCATGTAACTAATCATAATAATCCACAAAATCGCAGCCTGGATTATAACAGGCAGAATCCAGGGTCTTGCGCTCCATCTCAACCCGAACAAAGTACAATTTCAAGCATGCGAATAAGTGAGCTGAAGTCGAACATGCAAGAACATCGTCTGATTACCAGTCAATGATGAAAGCTGTTAACAGACGCGGGAGGTACCACCATTAATGCCAATGGTCCTCAAGGTACTACAGGTACAATCTACGGCATGTGAACAATGAGCTCACATCGAACACCCGTAGAATCACTCGATCGGAGGCCAATGATGAAAACCTCACGTCGAATGCGAAGAACCTGCCATTTAGGCATGCAGGCTCTAAGGTACTAGAAGGGAGTCTCTAGGTCAGCTTCCTGGATAATGAGCTGAAGTCGACAGGAAGTGACCTTGATCGAAGGTGGGCCATAGTGTTTCCCACATCATCGACGCGAGACAGAGGAACATAATGTCTTTGTGAATCGGGATCATATGAGAATCAGAGGAAGGTTGATACTTGCAGAGGTCAACTTCTCTTGAACATATGGCAGCACGATAGTGATTTTGGCAGTATTTGACATCAACGGATCAGAGGTCATGGCGACGAGGCAAAGAGCAGATGAGAGGTCAAAAAGGATTACCCAAACCCACGGAGGCAAGTGAACAAACGAGATGAGATATCCCCAACCCGACACGAATGCAGAAAAGTGCCATGTTCAAGAGCGACATACTGCCGACACGACAATGATTCTGGTTCCATTTCCCCCCACCATTTCTAGCGAGTACCCCAATTATTTTGATAACAAGCTTGAAGGGGATAGCATATGCTTGTAATATAAGTTCGTCCTTCGGACGAATCCATCCTAGTACATTTAACGAGCCCTAGGAAGGAGCGACTCGAATAACGTCATTACGACTGAATCCAATGTCATCAGGGTTTAACGAGTCTGACAGAGGAAGAACTCGGCGTCTTTTCATATTTAAAGAGTTTGAAAAGACAGCGGAAAATTAAACTCCAATGGTCCCTTTTCGTAAATATTTCCTCAGATCCGGAAAGGTAGAAAACTATGTCTAAGAAAACCTCCTAGTCGCAATAGGCTAGGGTATTCCTTTTTCGTAAATAATCTATCCCAGCCCGAAAAAGGGGTAAACGTATACTGGGTAGATGTCGTTTCGTGGCCACTTTAACGAGATCAAAACGACAAGGGCCTCAGCAATCTTTTCATGTTTAGAGAGTAAAAAAAGAGCTGAAATATGACTCCGAAATGACTTTTTCGTGTATTTACCGAGTCCGAAAAAAGTATAAAATACAACTCGTGTCACCGTTTAAGTTGCGTAAAAACCTGTTGTTGCACATAAAGTAAGTGTAAAATCCATTTTTGACAAAATATATTAAAATATTAAATAAAAAATTACTTTTAAAACCTAATTAGATTTCAAAAAGTTATAAATAAGTCTCAAATGGTAAAAACAAAATTACTTTTACTATTTACCTCATTGGAGAGCAGCAGTGGTCTATTTGTGTGCAAACTTTTGATGGCGACTACGACTGATCCGGGACGTGATTCAGTTCCGCGTTTGTTCCAGGTAATAGGTGTTTCCTTAAGCTCCATTCCAATCCATTTTTTATATGTTTTTATTATGTATTATACTTCTGGGTGAACCATTTTGAAATTTTAGGGCTCGCTCCATTGGCGCGGGTATCGGGCACGGACCCGTGCCAATGGACATTTATTCACAAAGAAGTTGTGCCAACTAGCGCGACTATTAGGAAAACAGTCGCGCCAATGGTGCAACGCAATTTTCCGCTCAAAATTTTGAAAGTGTGAGCTATATATGTGGATTTTCAAATGTTCCAGAGATCTAACAATGTATTTTTGATGTGTTGATGCAGATATAAAGGCAAAAATGGTTATCGAATGGAAGGAGAGGGAACATGGAGAGGAAGATGAAATGGCTATTGAGAATGAAGCCTGCATGACTGCACTTAAGAACTGTGGACTTAAGAAATTCTTCCTCACACCCTGCTTACGAGCTCAGCCAGAGCTGCTACAGTACTTGGTCAGCATATGGGACGAAAATGAGGAAGTTTTTAAAATTCGGGACCAAGTGTTGGAACTTGAGGTTTCCAACATATATTTCATAACCGGACTGTCGCGCAGAGGTCCAGTGCCCATCTTGATAGGCAGCAGACCATCTGGAGAGAAGATGGAGAAAGTAATGGCGAGAGTGTGCCCAGGGGCACGAACTGGATCGAGAAGAGGGAAGGTGGATATCCACACTGTCCGCGATCTAGCACTCAGGGTAGTGCTACACACCATTACACGGGCTGTGGGATCACAAGCGCCGCATGAGGCGACCAAGGCCCAACTCATACTAGCCTCCGAGTGTATGAGCCCTACATTGTTTGATTGGGCTACTGCACTGACAACAAATATCAAAAGGCGGCTTACAAGGTGCAAGCAAGTCAAACTGAAGCAGTTTGGCTACGGTTCCATTTTGGTATCGTTCATCCTGGAATGAATACCTATCTTTCAGGGCCAAGGGGCCATAGTTGCTGAGCCGATACCAAGAGAGCCAAGGATGGCTCGCTGGGCAGCACTTATGCCCAGGTCAGGAGGAGGCCAACAGATGTCTTGGAGGCCGGAGTTTTTTGGATGGTTATGGCGTCAGTTGATCGTGGTCGAGGATTGGCCCTATGCCAGGACCGATTTCACTGGAGACCCAGATCTCCCACTTCCAGAGGGGGATGACTGGGACGAGGAGTTGGGTATGACCTCTCTTTTTGATTTTTATGTTTTATGATTTTTTTTTAGTAATACATGTCTGTTCTAATAACAGTTGATATGTGCATGCAGATGTCAGCCCAGAGAGGCCTGCGGGCATGTCGCCCATTGCGCGGAGAACCCATGTCGAACATGACCCTCAAGCTGAGGGTGGCGAGGGAGGTGAGCTGATTCAGAACCTGGAAGGCATTGCCCGGGGGGTCCCGGACTATGCACGGCTAGCAGATGTTCTGCTAGCATACTAGCGACACACTGTGGGGGTGCCCAGTCGCCTCCACCGACTATTGAGACGCTTAGTGCGTGCAGTAGCATGTTACTACGAGCACCACACGGATTATATGCCTAGGGATTCTTTCATGCATATTTTTTGAGAGACATGTCGTCTCCGACTGTATTAAGACGAACATGTATATTTTGATCTTATGTGATGCACACTATGTAAACATTTCGACACATATATATATACATACCTATTCCTGGATGGATCTTTCTACATGTGATGATGTTTTTGTTTATAAATTGCGCAAATTTCTATCTAGAACCAAATTAGCTACTGCATCTGTTAATGTATTCATATGTCTGGGTATGTGTTGATATGTAATATAGTCAAAATTTCTTTCCAACAGACGAATACGCAGATACAGACGTAAAATGGATGGGTTTCTTACTGAATAATGTCCGTTAAGCTATAATACTACAATTTGTGAGTCTAGATACACAAGTAATTCACGAATGTCGAGGTCCACAGCCTCGGTTAATAATTCCAATACAACACTATATTCCGCGATATTATTTGTAGCAGGACCCAGACATACACCTTGCAGGTTGACCAACTCACCAGCAGGATCATAAATTACCTAGGCTGCCGAAGACAGATTCCTGGTACTGCGGGAGGCACCATCCGCGAAACCCACAAACAGAGTAATGGAGATTTGCACAATCAGGAAGACCCGATCAGCAGAAAGACGCTTACATCGCACACCACACCACACATGCACACAAATGAATATACACACCTATTTACACACACCACACTAAAAATAACTTCAAGTGTAGTATTTCTTATGGTACAGCCCATTTCTAGGCTGTGCCAGCGGAACTCCTTCATAATCAATGAGCTCATAAGCCCCATTTTTCAATACTCATTTTACTATGTAGGGCCCATGCCACGTGGGTTGGAGCTTTCCTGCCCCGAGTTTGTCGTGCGCTTGGTCGTATAGGAGGACAAGGTACCCTTTGGCAAAGGAACGTGGAGAGACAGATTGATCAAAGTGTGCTTTGACCCTCTTTTTATGTGCTTCAATGACTAAAGCAGCCAAGCATCGGGTTTCATGCAACCGTTCCAAATACAAGAGACGCTCTTCTTCAGGAGAATTATCGGGCAAAATTTCCACAGCCAACTTTAAGGAAGGAATTTCACACTCAACCGGAAGGGTTGCTTCCAGACCATACACCAATTGGAATGGTGTGAATCCAGTTGCACTCTTTGCTGATGTCCGGTATGCCCATAGAGCTGAGAACAATTGGAGGTGCCAATTGGACTTATGAATTCCAACTATTCGTTGAAGCATTGTGACCAAAACTTTGTTCACAGCCTCAACCTGGCCATTTTCCTGGGGGTAATATGGCATTGAGCTATCGTGTCGTAAGCCCAATCTTGATGTCAGCTCGGCCATCATATAATCTCGAAAATGAGTGCCATGATCGGTTACAATGGCCTCAGGGACCCCGAAACGTGCAATGATGTGGTTGAAGATAAATTGGGCAGCTGTCTTACCATCGGCGACTAGTGTAGGCATCGCTTCGGCCCACTTAGTAAAGTAGTCGACAGCGACAATTATATATGCATGCCCCCCGTCCGAATGAGGGTTACACGTCATGAAATCTACGCCCCATTTTGCGAAAGGGCTGACAGTAATGACAAGATGCAGAGGGAGGGGTGGCACGCGCATCTTGCACTGAAAAACCTGGCACGCGTGACATTTGTGGACTGCAACAATACAGTCTTTGAAGATTGACGGCCAGAAGTAACCCGCACGCAGAATCATCTGGGCGGTGGCATATCCAGACATGTGACCGCCACAGGCGCCACTATGACAGTCATTTAAGACTCTTTCGGCCTCTTCCAAAGTCAAGCACCGACGGAGCACCGAATCTACTCCAACCCGGTATAATGTATCTCCTACAATGCGGTAGGGTTGAGACTGATGCCGAATTCGACGTCGGGCATATTTGGTCAACTCAGAGCGGAAGGTTGAAGTTTGAATATACACAATAATGTCGCCGTACCATGGGTCGCGAGTGCTGATAAGGAAGATGGTTTCATCTGGAATATGTTCTTCAGAATGAGATGGGGGGGAGTCTGTCGGGAGGGAGAAAATAAGATCCGCGAAAACCAGTGATTTGGTTGACTTAGCAGTAGTAAACTCTAGGTCGAACTCCTGAAGGATAATGATTCATTTGGAGTATTTGCCCCCCAGTAATTGTCGAGAAAGAATATATGTCATGGGGTTGCAATCCGAAACCACGGTTACGGTACGCAACAGGATGTAGTGGCGGAAACGCTGCACAACTTGTACAGCTACTAAAGCTAGCTTCTCAACGTGAGCGTAACGCGTTTCCGTGTCGAGAATATTTCGTGATAGATAGTAAACAATGCGTTCGTTTCCATTATTGTCATCCTGCACCAGAACCATAGCTATGGTGCTAAAGGCGGCGACCAAGTATAGAGTGAAATCACGGTGATAGTTTGGAGGCCGAAGCAACGGAGCATTAACAAGTAATGTCTTAAGCTTCTCAAAGGATTGTTGAGAAATTTCGTCCCAATGAAAGGGAACGTTCTGCTTTAAAAGACGCGTGAATCCTTTGGCCACTTCCACGTAGTTCGGTACAAATCGTCGTAGGAAGTTAGCTTTTCCCTGCAGACTCTGCAATTGATATAACGAAGAGGGTGATGGGAGATTAACAATGGCCTCGACCTTTAGGGGATCGAGGTGAATCCCATCTTTGGAGACTATGAACCCTAAAAGACGTCCAGAATCCACGCAAAAAAATGCATTTATGAGGGTTGAGCCAGATATTATAGCGTCGACAGCGAAGGAAAATCTGGCGGAGATGTTCTGGGTGGTCCTCTCACCGAGCTAAATGAGCTGGCAGATCGTCCAGATAAGGCTGAACGATATGGCGTATGTCGTGGAACGCGTAAGACATAGCACGCTGGAAAGTGGCTCCAGCGTTCTTGAAGCTGAATGGGAGCTTTTTATAGGCAAAAGTACCCCACGGACAGATGAATGCAGTCTTGTGTTGATCAGCAGGTAGAATATTTATCTGATTATACCCAAAAAAGCCGTCCATCAGGGAATAAATATCACTCCCAGCACATTCGTCAATGATTTGATCTATGAAAGGAGTGGGGTAGTTTTCCTTTGGATAGGCCCGATTAATATCTCGGTAATCAACACAAACTCTTGTAGTACCCTATTTCTTATCTACAGGGACAATGTTGGAGACCCATTTTGTGAGGGGAATTGGGTAAATGAAGCCCGCGTTCAGAAGTTTTTCAACTTCTGCTTTAATGGTAGCGGCTTTGCGAGGGTGCACCGGGCGTAAGCGTTGGCGCATGGGTTTCGCACCAGGATAGGTAGGAATCTCGTGCACTACTATGCTGGGATCAATCCCGGGCATTTCCTCATAGGACCAAGCGAACACGTCTCTGAATTCTTGAAAAAGATCAGTATAAACTTGTATCTCATCAGGAGAACAAGTTACTCCCACGTGTATGTTCTCAACTATCCCTAGTTTAACGGAGATGTCGATCAGAATAGTTTGAGTAATGTTGCTCAGGTTTCCCTCTAAAAGCACCTCGTGTGTCAATATGGGCGTTTGGAGAGGTGGAGTGGGAACCTAAGATGAAAAACGCTCTAGAAAATCTGACATTGACCCCAAGCTAGGCATGAATGAGGAACGATGATGTCCATCGCTCCAAGGTAGCTCCTCAAGAGACATTGTTTCAACAATGGCTTCATCAGAAGGGAAAATCTATTTAAGAGGATCAGGCAAGTCGGCCTCGCCGAGTTAGGGGGATTGAGAATAGGTGTCTAAAGCCATGCTCGAAGGAGCATGCTGAGGAGGGGGAGGATCAGATGCGGCGACGATTTCACAGTAATTAATCTCTACCGGAGTTAAGGGCATTGATTCTCCAAACTCAGTCACCTGCTCAGGCGAAGGGATGAGCCATGGGTCGTCAGACCTAGAGATCATATTAAATTGAGCGGTGTGTGGTGGTGGTGCGGGAAAAATACCCATGAGGATGGGGTCCTTGAAGAGACGAGGTCCTACACTGTCAGGGGGATTTGGAATCTGATCCACGTAAGGAACGTTGTTCTCAGAGGTGGAGGTGAAGAAAGACAACTGATCCACTGTAACGATTTTTCCCTCGTGAGGGAACTTAAGAAGTCGAAAGAGGGTGAACGGCACGCATAACATGGCGTGAGTCCAACTGCGACCGAGAAGTATATTGTAGTTAAGCTTGGCGTCAACTACTTCTACTTCTACGTTGACTGTCTTCCCCTGTAAGGTAATCGCTAAACTCTCGAGAACACCCAAGGGTTTTGATTCCCGACCATCGAATGCCTCTAGGGCATTAGGTTTTGATGAAAGGGCCGGAGAGCCAATGGCCTTCCAGCAAGTAGACAACATGACACAAGTAGAAGCACCTTCATCTACAACGGCCCTATGGATGTTAAGACCGTTGATCCCGACTTGAATAACGAGAGCGATCTGATGTGGAAGTCGGGGGGTAAAGTTCTCTAAGTCGAAGGTGAGAAGATTAGAATCAGTGGGATCGATCCCACCGATTGCAGACAACAAAGCTTTCCGTTGTGACGAGAAACTTTGAAGAACTTCCAATGAAGACATGGTAGAAGGTGCCTGTGCTAGATCCTCAACAATACTATAGTGCTGAGCGGCACGAGCATTTGGGATATAGAAAGATCTTCGTAGAACACCTTTAGGAGGTGGCCTCACAACAGGTTCAGTAGTAGGCTTCTCAATCTCCAACGGACCAGAGATAGGTGGGGGAGGTGGACCGTCCACAACTGCCTTCCCAGCTGCCTGACGCGATTCGTTGTAATCCTTCAAACGCGTAGCAATAGAGATAGGTGCAGCACCATTCATCATTAAGACCTGGGACCCAAATGGTGTAGATGGTGAAGGCTATTCAACCATCTGGGTCTGCTGAGATGGGAACGGTTCATTAAGAACGGCCGAAGTCCCTTTGGAGCCTTTGAGAAGTTGACTAATTTCAGATCATCATGGAAAATCTTTTGTATAATGATCTCCTTCACAAATGAGGCAGGGGTACTTCGGTTTGCGTTGGGAACCGTCCTCGGTACGAGGTTTGGAAGATTCTGGATTTGGAGCGTCGGATTTGGATTTACCTTTGCCCTTCTTCTTTCCTTTGGAGGCTTTTTCCGTAGGATTAGCCTAAACGGCATTAACCTCCGCAGTTTTTCCAGAATCGTGAGGGGCGGGAGGAGCAGAATTATTGGATGAGTTGGACTTCTGCTTCCCATTCGAAGATTTTTTCGAATTCTGAGACACGGAACCAATAACGCCATCCACTGCTGGGGTAGGTGGAGCTTTAGAGGTTCTAGACCGTGGAGCATCAGGAAAAATATCATAAAGCGTGCCGGACTGAGAGTATACCAGATCCAGATATTGGGCACGCGCTATGGCTTGTTCTTCAGTCACACACGCTCCCATAGAAATATCTTGGGTGATTTTGTTAACGAAGGAGGTGGTGAACCAATGAGTTAGTATCTGATCAGGTATATGGAACTTGATCAGTCTACGACGACGTCACCACTCATGAATGTGATCAGAAATGTGGGTGGCTTTGTCCTGCTTCAAAGAAGTCAGGAGGTGCGTCCCGGCTTTGTAGTGAACCGGTAACTGAAAGTGAGTCAGAAAATCCATGACTAACGTATTGAAATCTTGAAAGATGCCACGGGATAATTCAATATACCACTTAGCGGCAGCACCAGTCAAAGTGCGCTGGAAGAGGCGTAGACGAATTGAATCATCCACCCAAGAGTTGGACGAACACCAAAGATGGTAAGTCATCACATGAGCCTGGGGATCCTCCCCAGCTTTACCCTCAAACTTGGGGCAATCACCGGGTACCTTGGTAGGAACCGGAGGCCAATAAGGATTGTGCAGAATTGGATCATTAGTTAATTTCGAAACATCCGGTAATTCCAAGGTAGCCAAGAACGACAATGGCGGATTGGATGGCATGCCTGGCCCTCGATAAGGACCAGTACCTGTACTCCACACTGGTTGAGAATATCCTTGCCCCCAGGGGTTCTGTCCAGCAGGATTTTGACCGTAGGGGGTATAGGGTGTATAACCAGCCTGATTCGGTTGCTGGTAACCAACCTGATTTGGTTGTTGGTAACCAGTGTACGGGGCTTGATAACCAGAGTATGGACCCTGATTGTAAGTCGGCCCCGTTTGAGCAGTCTGTGGATTTGGTTGCTGAGTATAGGTATAGCTGGGTTGTTGAGAGTAATAGTTAGAACCTTGGGGCTGGCTATAATTCGGTCGGTATTGACCATGAGAATAGTAACCACCTTGAGGTTGAGTGGGCTGCTGATAAGTGGGACCCTGCTGAGCCTGATAATTAGGGTGCAGCGGTTGATTTGGCTGCGACATTGAATAAGTCGGCTGTTGGGCGGGGTTGACAGGATGTGGAGGCTTGCCTGGCTGAACAGGCTGACCTGGCTGAGCGGGCTGCCCTGGTTGAACAGGTTGACCCGGATAAACAAGTTGTGTCAATTGTGCAGGTTGTCATGGTTGTTGAGGAGCACTAGGTTGTGCCGGATGGGCCGGTTGGCCTGGTGGAGGGACACCAGGTTGTGCCGGATTGGCCGGTTGGCCTGGTGGCGGGATACTAGGTTGTGCCGGATGGGCCGATTGGCCTAGTAGCGGAATAGAGCCAGGTGGTTGCTGATAACCGATTTGACCCGCAACAGGACCATAAGATGGTCCTGGCTGATGTGCGACGTTGGGACCAAGAGGATACTGTGGTTGCATAGGTTGAAAAGGTTGGACTTGCCCCCCAGGACCATATACCGGCCCTGGTTGGTACCCCGGTTGACCTGTGAGTCCTTGAGGTTGCCCAGGTGGGACTCCAGGGAGAGGCTGCACGAGTTGACCTGAAGGGTTGTAATACTGTCCTTGCGGACCGTATAATGGCCCTTGCTGGCCCGGAGGGTAGCCCTGTACGGGCTGTCCCTGTGGGTCACAAGGGTAGCTAGGCTGGTTATACGGTAAACCCTGAGCATGAAGTTGAGCCTCAGGAGCAGGTAAACATAAAGGGTTCCCATGCTCATCGTACTGATATGGAAAAATGTACATGGGTGTACCATCCTGTGCATAATGCGAAAAATACGAGCGGTTGGGATCTTAAGAGGATTGTTTGACCTCGGGGTTCGATTGTTGCAGGGACAATTGATACTCCTCCAGAGAGATTTTCTCCATCATAGCAGATGCTATATAGACGTCTTTGAGAAGCGATGTGGTCCTTACGGACTGGGTAGTAACAGCGGGTGCAGATGCGAGCACACAAATAGTGGGCATGGAGGGTACAAAAGTGACCTGAGGGGATGACGTAATGGGTGTCTTAGGAGACATCCCCAAAGAAGGAACGACCGACCTCGTAGAAGGAGCTGACACCCCCATGGAGGCAGTGGTGGCAATAATCTGACCCAAGGATCTATACCTAGCTGGTAATGAGGGACCGAGTGATGATATAACAGATGGTTCAGGGTTTTCTTCTGGAAATAACTGTCGAGGGAATGCCATGAAAGTGTTTTCAAGTTATGTCACTGCTCACAGGTCACGGAATGAGCCCTCCAATTGTGCGGGATGGGGAATTGCAGGGACGGTGACAAATTGCTATGTAACAAAGGTGTGTGTATTTTTTTTCAAATTGCATAAGTCTTGTTTGAAAAGTCATTTGAAATGATTCCAAGGGCATATTGAAGCATAGATATCAGTATTGGGTTCTAAAATGGCTCCTAAAAATAATTCAGCACCCATTAATCCCTCAGAAGGCTCTACTATGACTCATGAAGAGGAAGAAGTACAACATGATATATGAAAATTACAAGACCAAGTGCACTAAATTTCACTCTCGCAAAGAGAAAAAAAATGAAATGGAAGTTTTGAAGAAAGGCATGGAAGCTAAGATGGATGGTTTGAAGAAAGGCCTGGAAGCTAATATGGATTGTTTGAAGAAAGGCGTGGAAGCTAAGATGGATGGTTTGAAGAATGACATGGAAGTTAATATGGATAGCATGGAAGCTAAGATGCATGACATGGAAGCTAACATGGAAGACATGAAGAATTATCTAAAATCAAACATGGAACGTTTGAAAAATTTGATACAAGAAATGATTCCTAATGGCAAAAAGGCAGTACAGGAAACTCATGATGAGAACAAAATAAATTTTAATCGT
Organism: Pinus albicaulis; assembly: GCA_034641835.2. Lineage (NCBI taxonomy): Eukaryota > Viridiplantae > Streptophyta > Pinopsida > Pinales > Pinaceae > Pinus > Pinus albicaulis. The sequence continues at coordinate 644,942,993 of CM076577.1, read as the reverse complement.
GATTTCATAAAATCTAATGTTGGATTGAAGACCCACCATATTCCAAAGATCGATATGAGGAAGTTTGATGGCAAGGATCTCGTAACATGGATAATACATATGGAGCAATATTTTGATCTCCATATGTGCAAAACACACAAAAGGTAAACTTTTCAACTTTACATTTAGAACAAAATACATTTGTATGGAATTGATGGATTTTCTCTCATAAAAAAATTGTCACTTGGTCAATTTTGATGGAGGAAATGATAGGACATTATGAGGATACAAAGAGAAACACCTTATTTATCCAATTGATAAATCTCAAACAAAAGGGTTCAATGGTGGAGTACATTCAGGACCTCCAAAAATTGAATATAAGGGTAACTGATATTCTAGAGGAACACAAGATTTATGTCTTCATAGGGACTTTAAAGGTTAACATCTAACATGATGTTCGGCCTTAGGAACCTGATTTATTGGAGAAGGCGCTCAGGTTGGCAAGAAAAATTGAAAGTAAATTTATGGTGACAAGGAAGACTACCACTCACATCTATAAAGATGGAAGTGTTACTACTCCTAGACTTCCACAACCTACAAGGTTGATACCATAGCAATTGGAAGAAAAAAAAGAAAAAGGGCTTTGCTACAGTTGTGATAGAAAATACACTAAAAGTCATAAGTGTGCTAAGAAGAAATTATTTTACATAGATTGTGAAGATGAGGAAGAAAATGAACAACAAACTTAAAAATAAGAGGATATACACCAGGAACCAACCCTAGAGAAAGAATAAATGAGTCTGACCATATCCTGTAATGCATTGGCAGGAATTACCACTCCTCAAACTCTCAAGATAAAAGGACATATCAAGAAGAAAAATGTAATAGTGTTGATTGATTCAGGTAGTACCCATAATTTTATTCATTGTAAGGTAGCTAAGGAATTGAAATGCTTCTTATACCCAGCAACAGAGTGTCAAGTGATGGTTGCAAATGGAGGGACTATAAATTTCTTTGGAAAATGCCATAATATCAAGCTGACCATAGGGGAATATGTATTTAATATTCCAATTCTTTCCATTCCAATGGGAGGTGTTGATGTTGTACTAGGAGTACAATGGTTACAATATTTAGGGACGATAGCTATTAATTTTCAAGAACTTTTTTTGAAATTTTTTTAGAAGGAAAGGAAGTTGAATTACAGGTATCGCAGGGAAGATGGGAAAGATAATAAGCTCTAATGTCATGAAAAATATTCTGGTGAAAGAACAACGAGGTGTAATTGCACAGTTATACTCACTAGAAGTTCCAACATCAAAATCATATATTTCTCCAGATCTCCAAAAAGTCTTAGACAATCATTCCAAGGTTTTTAAAACTCCCAAAGGACTCCCACCTATTTGTGATCATGATCATGATATTCATTTGAATCCAGGAAGTGTTCCTCCAAACATCAGGCCTTATATATATCCTTATGTCTAAAAGAGCGAAATTGAACGTATGATTGCAAAAATGTTAGAGGCTGGTATAATTCAACCTAGTCAAAGTTCTCTCTGCTCCAGTAGTATTGGTGCACAAGAAGGATGGATTATGTCACATGTGTCCAAATTATAGGGAGCTCAATAAGCTCACTATTAAAGATAAATGTCACATTCGTATGATTAATGAATTATTGGATGAATTACATGGAGAAATTTATTTAAGAAAGTTGGATCTTCGTTTAGGATATCATCAAATTAGAATGAAGACTAAATATATTCCGAAAAAAAACATTTCGAACCCATGAGGGTCATTATGAATTTTTGGTCATTCCTTTTGGCCTTACCAATGCACCTTCTACATTTCAAGGGTTGATGAATTCCATTTTTAAACCCTTCCTTAGAAAATTTGTGTTATTATTTTTTGATGATATACTAATCTACAACAGCTCTTGGAAGGATCATGTTGAACATGTTGATAGGGTTCTCAGACTATTGGAGGAGAAATAAGTATATGAAAAAACCTCCAAATGTTTTTTTGGAGTACAAGAGGTGGAATATCTAGGTCATATTGTATCTCAGGAGGGTGCTAAGGTAGACCCTAACAAAATTAAATCCATTAAGGAATGGAAATTCCCCACAACCATAAAGCAGTTGCAAGGATTTCTTGGGTTAACAGGGTATTATCGCAAGTTTGTTAAGAATTATGGGAGAATAGCAGCACCTCTAAAAAAATAATTGAAGAAAGATTCATTTTCATGGACCCCTGAATAAACTAGGGATTTTGAACATCTTAAAGAGGAAATGTGCCTAGCACCGGTCTTAGCTACGCCAAACTTCACAAAAACCTTTATTGTGGAATGTGATGCCTCGGGAAATGGAATTGGTGTTGTTTTAATGCAAGAAGGAAGACCCATTTCTTTTGAAATTCGTTCAATCAAAGGAAAGTATTTACAAAAAGATATTTATGAGAAGGAAATGTTGGAAATACTACATGCACTAAAGAAATGGCGACCTTACCTAATGGGAAGATACTTCAAGGTAAAAATTGATCATGATAGTCTTAAATAATTTTTGGAACAAAGACTATCTTTAGAAGAGCAGCAAAATGGGTCACAAAGATGTTTGGTTATGACTTTGAAATCATCTACAAAAAAAGGAAGCTAAATTTTGTTGCGGATGCACTCTCAAGAAAGGATGAGGAGGTGGAAGCATTGCTTTGTGCCATTTCTATTATCCAACCAGATTGGATAACCAAAGCAAGGGAGGAATGAAAGAATGAAGAGGAAGTGTGGATACTTATTCAAAAGTTGTAGCAAGATCCCAGTACATCTGATACATTTATTTGGAAAAATGATTCCTTATGGTACAAAGATCGCTTATATCTTTGTAAGAATTCCCAAATAAAACAAAAGATTATTTTGGAATTGCACACCTCTCCCGTAGGAGGACACTCTGGATTTTTGAAAACTTGCTACAAGGTGAACAAATATTTTTTTTGAGATGACCTTAAATCTGATATTCAAAATTTTGTGGCAAAATGTTTATTTTTCCAGCAAAATAAAGTTGAGACAATTAATACCCCAGGTCTGCTACAACCTTTACCCATTCCAAGTCAACGTTGGGAGGAGGTTTCAATGGATTTTATCACAAGTTTACCTAAGTCTGAATGAAATAGTGTCATCATGGTGGTAGTTGATATACTTACCAAATATGCACACTTTTGTGCATTATCTCATCCATTTAAAGCAAGTACATTTGCTACTGCATTTATGGAAACAATTCAAAATCTACATGGAAACCCAAATATTATTGTAAGCGACAAATATCCTATTTTCACTGGAAATTTTTGGACAGAATTATTTTCTTGTTTGGGCACTCCAATAGCCCATAGCTCATCTTATCATCCTAAATCTGATGGGAAAACTAAGATAGTGAACAAATGTTTGGAAGGATATCTTTGTTGTTTTGTATCTGATAAACAAACACAATGGGTCAAGTGGTTACCTTTGGCTGAATGGTGGTATAACACTTCCTTCCAGACTGTAGCAAAAATGACCCCATGTATGGCACTTTATGGATATCATCCATTGTCCATCACATCATCTTTAAGAGAAAATTATAAGGTTCAAGAAGTGGAAGATCACATCAAACATCAACAACAAGTTCTCCAACTCCTAAAGGATAACCTAAGTTTAGCACAAAATCGAATGAAACAACATGAAGATCAGCATCGCTGCGAGAGAAGTTTTGATGTAGGATACTGGGTATTTTTATGGCTACAACCATACAATAAAATGTCCCTCAAGCAAGCTAAGAAGGATAATAAATTATCGCCAAAGCACTATGTTCCTTACAAGGTGTTGTAAAATATTGGTACTATGGCATACAAATTGGAGCTTCCTGCTTCTTCTCGAGTACACCCAGTTTTCCATGTTCCATGCTTAAAGAAGGTTATAGGTGACAAACTTCCAGTTCAAACAATATTGCCAAAACTTGATGAGGAAGGAAAAATCATATTGGAACCTGAAGCAGTCACGGAAACAAGAACTTGACAGCTACGAAATCAATCAATTTCAGAGTATCCCATCAAGTGGAAGAACTTACCCACTGAATATTCCACATGGGAGGATGAGAATTTTATACAGAAGCATCCAGAGCTACTCAAGCATTGAGGACAACACATTTTTGAAGGAGAGGGACATGTTAGGTCCCAATATTACTAGTGTAGTCCCCTATTGTTGTTAGTGTAGCCCCCTTATCGTTATTGTTGTACCCATGTAGTCCCCATATTTTTATTATTGTGCCCCATAAAACCCCACTATTGTTATTGTTGTGCCCTTACATTATTATTGTTAGGTCGACTAGGATTATATTGTGACCCCATGGACTCCTATATATAGAAAGGAGGTTTTTTCATTTGAATCATCCAAGAATTGTTCATTTATGTAATGTAAAGGAGGTTTCCCCCTTGAAGTGGCTGATTTCTAAGGCATTGATCTCTCTTTTCTTCTATTTTTGGAGTTGGTTTCATAATAGTGGAAGGTTGTTACTCTATCTTCTTTTCCTTGCTCATTAATGGAAATGTCATTGAATTTTTCCAACCCACCAGAGAATCATGGAAATATTGTCCTCTTTCTCACTTATTGTTTCATTTCTAAGGTTTAAGTAGGGATTTTTTATATGAAAAAACTAATGTCCTAGTGGCAAAGGAATCAAGATGGGAAATATTTTTTCCTTAACTTGTCTTCTTTTCATCAATGGTATTATGTTATTTGGTTATGGTTCTTTGAGAGATGTTGAACCTACTCATAAGGTGTTGGATTCATATAATGATAGAATTAAATAAGTTAAATCAACTATTTTTTTCCCAATATGGTGGTAGGTCAACAAGACATTGTCAAAGATTTGTTACCCTTTCATGAAGGGTACTTTCTCCTAGGTCTTAAAAACTTTTCAAAGCTGACAACTATGGACTTAGGAATAAACTATGGTTATAGAGGAAGATTGAGGATATAATATCCTCTTGGTATATAATATGGTCTCTCTCATAGGGGCATATTAACATTGACTAAGGTGGTTTTAGAGGCTATCCCTAGCTTAAATTCTTAAGGGGATTATACACAACAATAAGAGGAATATATTTAGTCATTTTTGGACAAGGAAACAAGAAAAGGAGAAAATTGTTTTGGCAGAATGGGAGAAGATTTCTTAGCATAAAAGGGTTGTGGATAGGGCCTCAATAACATATTTTATGTTGGAAATGCCTTTATTGCAAAGAGCCTTTAGATATTGATGGTTGGTTCAAGGCTATAGAAAGACTCTGTTTTTTCAAAAACATATTCAACATTTATGTATAAAGGATTGGATTTGTTATCCAAATAAAATTTTTAACAACACTTCCATCATTTAAAATTCTCTTGTTTAGGCATTTCCCTTAGTAGGGAATTGGCTTACTTGAAAAGTAGGTAATGGTGTAAATATTTTCTTTGGCATGGATAATGGATGGAAAGGATTTTAGGTTACCAAAAGGGTTAATCACGTCCTTAAGGATTTCAAATATTACATCTCTAGTTGATGAGAGGTTCAGGGAATTCTTGGAAATTGGGGTAGTAGGAGGATTAAGGAGAGGATTTAAGTTTGGTTGATCATAATGTAAATGACCGGAATGCTTATGTACAAACAATGTCATCTAGTTTCATAATTCTTAGAAAGAATGAAGATATGATTAGTGTGGTAAAAAATCCACTACAAGTCTTGGGTATTTAGCAATGTTCAACGATGGTATTGAAACTAACTACAAATGGAGGGGGATGGCGTGGAAAGTTGGAGTGCTCTAAAATCAACACTCTTTGTGTGGATGGCATTAGCTAACAAGGTCCTCATTTGGGATAATCTACTAAAAATATCATTTGAAGGCCCTAGGGTAAGTCCAGTGTGTGGATTTTCTTCTAAAAGTGTCTCATATGCTGGTGAAACAAAGTTACCAACTTGAGAAGAATCCTCCAAAGTTCTTGTTTTCTTGGAGGTTGTATTTAGTGGTTATATTTACCCTCATTTCAAAACATGATGCCACAAGTGGCACCCTTTTTTGGGGCAAGGTTAAATTTTACAACCTTTTTAAACGATGATCCTTAATGTTGCTAACAAAATCCTCAAAATCAATCCTTGAATCGAAAAGTGGTGAGACTAATAACACATTTTTTTCCTTTTTGATGTCAAAATTATAGCTAGAAAAAGTGGTGTTACAAGTAGCACTTCTTTGATTTATTTTTTGAGGTTATAATTACATAACGTTTCAGAAACCATGGTCTTAACTACTTGCATCATTGAAACTAGATTCTTAAAATGAACCTTCAATTCAAATGTAAATACTAGTAGTAGCACTTTTTAATATTTTAAACTTCAAATTCCAACTTTTTAAACTATTGTTTACAAAATTTTCATTATTATAATAAAAAGTATTATTCCATACCTACTCCACCATATTTTCACTCAAAATATTTCAAAATAAAAATAATAGAAAATAACAACACACACACGCACACACACATACACACACACATAAATGAGTTGTCTTTAAGTGCGACGTTTTGAAAATTTTTCTTGTTTATTTTCTGATCTAATTTGTCTAGACTCCTGCAGGAATTCATTGAAATCAAAGGTTTGATGGGTGAAAATTACACAATCAAAGTGCCCAGGGTTTTTTGAGGGTGTTGAATTCATATATGCAGTCAAAAAATCAATTTAAACAACACAAATTAAGGTTTCACCGCAAATTTTTTTGTTGGATTCCATCCAAAAATCCACCAAAAACTCCAAAAAATTACACTTAAAGACAACTATATATATAATAATTTAAAAGAAGTTTAAAAAAATCATGAAATCAAAATTAAGTTCATTCTTTTATATATGTGTGTGTGTGTGTGTGTGGAAGCGTCAGTGGGGTCGTGATTTTCACTTCAGAGCCCTTCTCTTTGTGTTTTGGGCTATGCTAAATTATCTTAAGGGAATTTCCACAACCGAGCTTCTTCTATCTGAATCTGCGGATAAAATTCAGAGCACTTTTCGATCGATTTAATTTGTTTAGGGTTTAGATCGACACTATACAGAGGAACGACGACCTTAGTGCGGAAAATCATTTATTAAGGAAAGTAAACAGATCTGAAATTCATAGAAGAAGAAAGGTCTCTTTTTGCAAAGATACAACCTCGAAGGTGTTGTAGCAGTCTCCCATTAGTTTTTCCTTACAGGTTTGTTGATTGGACGTCGGCTCCTTGTTTCTGTAGTTGGAAGGCTATCTGAAACGGTTATATCAGGTGCACACATTCCTTATCTTTTTTTTTTCTAATACATATCTATTACTCATATATTTGTTCACAAGTATGAATAATTCACCGCATCTACCAAATATTGTCAAAGGTAGACCTAGCACAATTACTCTACAGAGCCTTTTTGATGTAATGTCTCTCCACTTGACAATTTATTATTTATTTTTATTTTTCATATATCTAGCTTTTTAATATTGTGTGCCAATATTTACTTCTCAAGTTCAGTTATTACCTCTTTCCCATATGTTATTATTTTTATATATGGGTTTATAGTTTGTAACCTTGTGACACATGTCTCTCTTATTAAATTCCTTTATAACATTTTTCACTAAGGTTCAGGATTATTACCTTGCTCTTAACAATTGTATATACCTCTATATACATGATGATACAATAGATTTCTATCGTTTTTACATTTCCTAATGTTAAGAACTCTCACCTCAACCTAACAGTTAATATATTGATGAGTACATATATCTACATAGTAATAGTTTTCATACTAAATGAATTTATTTAAAATTTCCTTATAATAAAGCTTGCATAAGAGCTATTGGCACTTCTACCCATATACGATATGGTTTCATGTCCTCTACTCATTTATTTATCTCCCTCCTCTTTCATATAGTTTTAATATAATTTAAATTACATAACCTTGCATATTTTCCACACTACCATACATAGAATTTTTATTTTTATAATGTACCCATATGAAACCTATGTCATAAATCGATGAAATAATATATATTCCATTCCCATTGACAACTATATGGTATTGATGTTATGCAACGATTTGATATAGGTGTCAAGTTATATTAATTTTTGGTATTGATAACCGAAACTTACACACTTTATTTATATTGGAATTTATATATAACCGTCATTTAATTCATGGTACAACTCTTGAAAATTGTGTCAATGACACCTATCACTATGTCATTATAGTTACAGTGGATAGTACTCTTGTATTAAAGGCATTCTACCTGTGATATTTTTCGAGCCACACAACTAAATCTTGGTGTATTCGTATAAGCTACGTTTCTGAGCTTACATTTAATTTCCTATCCATAATGGTACGCATGAAATTTAATATGATTAGGTTTTTTTCCTGTCTCTGATCAATTCTCGATTTGTGAGAAAATTGATAGATGATTGCCACTTGTATGGTCGGATCTGGTTTAGGGTTACGAAATCAATATCTATTAAATGTTTCATTTTTACCATTATTCTATTCTTCGGCATTTTCTTCCTGAGAACTCTCTCTAGTTTCGCTCTCACCGCACGATTCAAAGGGATTATACAGTCGCTATTCACTATGGATTACAATGAGTTCGGGCTCGTAGCGTGCCATGAACTTGAACTTAACCTCTGTGTCTTTAAATTCTAGGTAATAAGAATTTTACTTAATCTTGTTAAGAGTTCGAGCTTTCTCTTACTGGTTATTTGACTTCAACTATGATGATGGTATTGAAGGTGGATTTTCGTTCTATGTATTCATTTTTCTATTAAGTAGAAACGTAGTTTTAAAGGGAAATCTTAATGCTCGATTCGAATTTTCTTGTCAAGAGATACTTTCAGTGCTTTCGTGGTATAAACATATTTGTAGCTCTTCATTATATTCATCCCTGAATCGTATTTACATTATTTCATTTTCGGGGTCTTAATTTGCTCAGAGTTCTGATGTATATATTTTCTCTTGGGATTGCATGATTTGTGCATCCTAGGATTTCAATTCAGAAGGTTGGCTTGTCTGCCATTAATGGGTTCTTCTCCAATTAAATTTTTGTGTAAGGATTATTCTCGGCCGTCTCTATAATTAACATTTGTTATGATTTATTTCTCATAAATTTTTGTTATATCTACGTTGACAAATTTATTCTATCGTAGTTCTCATTTCATGCTTATGATATATTGCAGGGTTTTAAAAATCGTTTCGCCTCCTCTTTAATAGGTATGATGCATGATCTCAGTTTTAAAATATCAATTTTATGTATGAGTATTGTCTATATTATCCTCGGCTTTTTAAATTTATACCCTCTATATTATATACAGGTTAAATCCTCGAAGGTTTCTATACGAAAACTCGCACAAGATATTCTGAGATTTGGGGTTTCCAGATTTAGGATTTTTTTTCTTTTTCTTTTCTGAATAAGACTAATTCTATTAAGCTGAAATATAGTACAAGATGATGATACAATCATGAGAAACAGAAAACCAGCAATCGGAAATGATCAAGCTATCAACCTCGGCCCTGGAGAAGGAGAGAAACAAGCAAGGAAGTAAAAGAAAAGACTGGATGACAAAAAAGACTGAAAACTACCCGGAGTGGGTAGAGGCTTCAACACGAAGCTTTTTACCTTTCTTTTTACTGACTTTAACCCATCCATCCAGGGGTGAATGAGCTAAAACAACATGAAGACCAGAGTTCTCCAAAGGGGGGATCTCCTTATCAGAGTCGGAAGAGGAGGTCACATGGGATCGCTTCTGAGCAACGACAGTATCAGGAGGACGCGGCTGAGCATCGGTGGGGAGGTCCATTGTCTGATTCTGGTTCGATTCTGCATCACTTCCGTCATCTTCAGAGCCAGAGGAATCAGAGTCCGCTGCAGGAGGTAGAGAATATGGAGCCCATCGTTTGGATTTGGGCTTGGAATTGTTCACCTTTTTCAGTTTTGCCGGGAGAGCTGGGCATGAGTTCTGCAGATGCCCTGTTTGGTGACAGTGTCGGCAACGGAAGGCGGTATTCTCATAATCCAGAGTCTGAGTCCATACAAATTTGTTTATCTTGAGATTGATTTGGTCTGGAAGTCCCTTGCTTAAATCTAATTCCACACATATTCTGGCATATGTGTAGAAACCTTTGTTTTCCCGCCAATAATCTCCCATCAGAAAATTGCCCAAGGTGTTGCCTATCGCCTTATAGACTCTAACATGCCATAGATGGGCTGGTAAGTTGGGAAGCCTGATCCAAACAGGTGTCCTGGTGATGACAGCAGTTGCAGGGTCAAAATCTGAAAACCATGGAGTTAAGAAGAGCCCTGCAGTTCCCATGAACCAAGGACCTTCTTCTATAGCCTTTTCGTAATGCTTAATATTATCAAACAGAACTATGAAGTATCCTTTTGAACAAAAACTGACTTTGCAATGGTGAGTCCAGTTAGCATGGATCCAGTCATAGAGTTCCTTTGATTGCGGCCACAATCCATTAAATCTGCAGATGATGGCTCTTTCTGCATATTTTTGAAGATCATTTTCAATTTCTGCATGGGTAAACTCAACAGAGGGAACCTCCTCAAGCTTGTAAACCAAAAAAGGCTTTGGTTTAAGGGCTTCAGGGGGTTTGGGGAGCTTAGAGTGAACCACATCTTTGTATGAGATGGAAGGAGCAGAAGAGGACTGCCCAACCGCACCACCTCTCAAACGAAGGGTAAGCACTAAAGAGTCATTCTTATTAATGCTGTAAGCAGAGAGGGACACAGAATATTCAAGTTGTTTACCTTGAAAGAGAAGTCGTTGAAGGGTTGAGGGAATCCCAATCCGCCGTTCCAGATTTAATTTGAGAGTCAGCATCAGATCTGAGGAGCAAACCCAATGCAGAATGGTCTTGCCAGAGGGTTGTGAAATTTGGATTTGATAAGAGGCAAAGTAGATCCTAGATGTCTGCTGTGTTGACACCGAGTTAGGATCTCTGTCGTTTCCAAGAGTGAGTTTGCCTGGGAGCTGCTGGGGAGGCTAGTTCTTCAGCGCAGGGAGACGAACTCTCCATCTCAGATCCGAACCGTAGGACGTGGAGACAGAGCAATAAAGGGGCGGCGTGTTCTTCCACGACACACAGAACTCTGCGCAGCTACAAACGTGCTGAGAGATGTGACAGTCAGACTCTTCGCGCCAGTCTTGAGGGCTTGGAGCAGGAGAGATTCCGAGCGAATCCTCATGCAAAGCCTCAATGGAGCGGACGGGGCATCCGAAATGAAGAACACGCCGTCGATCAGAAGGTAACGAAAGCAGCTCTGGGGCTGCGGGGCAGCGAAAATGCTGAACTAGCAGCGCTGAGAAGAGGGCATCCGATACAAGGGTAAATGAAGACAGGCTCCCAAGCAGACGCGGCGCGAGGGCTCCAGAAGAGAGAGCGGCCGCCTGAGTGGAGCGAGACAGAACCCTAATCGCCATTTTTTCAATCGCAAATCTATGCTCCGTGCTCTTCCTCCTAGGCCTCTTGTTTATTATCTATACAAATATGCATATTTCCAGATTTAGGATTATTGATATTAAAAGATTCAGTTTTATTTTGAACCCTATACATTCGTAAATATGGTTTCGATGTCGACTCTGTAACGATAGTCAACAATTTAGACTTCATATCTGAAGTTTATTATTGCATTTATATTACACTATTAAATTAGTTATGTTTGCAGTTTGATTATTAAATGTGTGAACAATGTTAGATCCTCAGGATTAAAATTTTATCAGATTCATATAAATTTGTCGACGTCTGTGTACATATATATATACCATTTTCTTTGAATAGTTTGTTTCTAGTTGCCGAACTAAAAAAGAGAGGCATTTATAAACATATTTAATTGGATTACATTTGGTTGCATTTCTGTATAACTTTAACAGATCAATATGTTTATAACATTTTAGCTGTTTCAATATTCAAATTTTATAATGAAAGTGAAGAAATTTCACCAATTTCAGTAGTTATAAAATTATCCAGTAGATGTAGATTTTACAGCTACATATACATTTTTATTTTCTATCAACTAACCAGATTTCTCTATCTTGGCTAGTATGCATAAATTTTTTTTCTTCAGTAAATTTCTTCTATCAACTAACCAGATTTCTCTATCTCAGCTAGTATGCATAAATTTTTTTTCTTCAGTAATTTTCTTCTCGATATATTTTACTAATATTTTAATTTTAATAATACAGAATTCTACTGAATTCTCCTCTTGTATTATTATAGTGATGACATAGTATAAATTTTCTTGAATTCATTTTATAAAAGATGTACTCTTCTATACTTGTCCTGGTATATGGAATTATACTCATTATTTTTATGCAGCAGTCAAGTAGTTTATATATATGAAATCTGGAAATTTAACATTGCTGCAATTGTACAGATTTTATTGTTCCTTTACTTTTTCTTTTGCCCATACATAATTAAATCTATACCTAAGAAGCAGATTAAATTTTCTTTCTATGGGATTAATATAATTATCTCTAGATTTAAATCATACTCTGGTTTAGAGATTCTGGCTGATAATTTCCATAGAATACATTCCTACAACTATACAGAAGTTAGATGATTAATTTCTTCTAGCTAACTCTGTTAAATGTAAGGAATAACAAACTTCAAATAACATAAATAATAATTGCTGCCACATTATTTTCAATAATTCATAACATCATCTATTGTAAAATTTTCTAAGGCTAGTATGCATACCACTTTCTCTTATGACCAATCCACCCAACCTTAGAATTCATCTCTCTCCAGAATTCACCCCCGAGCTAAGATTCTCCCAAGAACATACCAACCTCAATCTGTTATGGAGCAGCTTACTTAAGATATGCTCTCCCCAAAGCCTATTTCCAATTCTGCGTCTAGAATTTAAAGATGCTTTTATTCCTGTTTGCCTAGGCTTCCCTTATTTAGGGACTTTAAAGCTGCTTTTTGCTTTTCCAGCTTTTTACCTCTTCCCAACTACTTTCCTCATCATTGCGGAAATTTAGATTTTTCCTCAAAAATCTAAATTAGAAATAAATTCTTTTAAGGCTTTTTGAAAGATTTTGGGGAAAGTCTTAACCTCTTTCCATAACCTCATGGATTAAGCAAGTGATCTCAAAAATCTCATTTGGTCATAGTGCACACAAAACATTTTATTTATTTTTCATAAATAAAAAATTAACTACATCCACACAATAATTATCCATTGGGGTCCACTCCCCTTTGGACTTAAGTTCAAATGTATAACTTGAAAAACATAAAACTAGGGGTGTTACATTTGAGTATATTGAGTCTTTAGAGAAACGTAGAGAAGAAAGAGAAGTCAAGCCACAAAAAAAGTTAGAAACCACACTAGAAAATAAATTTACATCTCTTGAAGACAAGATCCAAAAACAAATAGAAAATAAAATAAAACTATTGGAGAATAAAATAGAGACGATGGAGATTAGATTACATGTAATAAAAAAACAAAGCCAAGATACGAACCAAACATCCCAACAATGAGATGTTGATACTTTATAAATTCTTAAAATGAAGGACATGATTAAATGACTAGAAGAAAAAGTTAATAACAATCTCACCCTAAATAGTGTGGAAAATAAATTAGAAATCAAACCCATTAAAGAAGAAATGAAAAAATTGATAGAATTAGACCACGAGCGTAACAAAATGGCCTTGAACCTTATAATCTTCGGTTTGAAAGAGGAGGTAGATGAGGATACTTTAGCCATAGCCCAGACAGAATTACATAATAGATTACAAATTAAAACAATGTGTCTCACATAAGCAACAATGTTGGGGAAAGTAATTGAGAATAAAGGAAGGTTGATCCGGATAAAGGTGAGCTATACCGACCATAAGTATGACATACTTAGTAAAACCTCAAGTCTAAAAGGAAAGGGAATATTTATAAATGAAGATATCATTCCAGAAGATCAAGCATAATTAAGAAATGAAGCTCAAAACGTAAAAGAAGCTAGGAAGGAAGGAAAATAGGAAATAATCAGAAATAGAAAAGCCATTATTCGAGATAGAAACCAAAAAGATAGTATTAAATAGAAATTCAACATGCTCTGGATTCTTTCTTGGAACTGTTGGAGCTTTCCATGGAACAAAGGCCCCAAGCTAAGTTGGATCTCGAATGAAGTTGATATTATATTGCTAGTTGAAACTTGGGAGCACGAAGAATCTAAGGTACCTAACATAGATGGCTTTGTACTATGGTAAATTTGGAACAAGCGATCCTACCATAGAGGCATTGGGGGTATAGCTTGTTACATTAGAAAGAACATATCCCCCACGCCAGGATTTATAAAAATACCCTTACAACCAATATATTTGGATAGAGATTACTAAAATCAATGATAAAAAAACCTACATAGAAATCTGTTATTTTTCCCCTATCAATTCTAACTTCTATAAGAAAAACAATTTAGATAAAAATGGTCCTTACAATGGTTTAGAGAATGATATTTCTAGCCTAAGGAATGAAGGTAATATCCTCTTAATGGGTGACTTTAATGCTTGAACTTTAAGCAACCAAGCTATTTTTCTAAGAAATTATTCCAACCCTAACCCTCTTTGGTTAGACGAGTACCTTACTCTAGCTAGCCGGTACAAAAGAAGCTCTGAAGATCTAGGGGAAAATTTGTGGGTCTGAGCTAGTCAAGCTCTGTAGTGCTCAAGATCTCATAATTTGCAACAGTCTTAATAAGTGGCCCAATTCTAGCCAAATGACTTGTATCCATGGGCTTGGTAGCAGCATGGTAGAATATGTTATTTTTGACATCCCTTTATACAACGAAATAATAATTTTGACATTTCAAATGACCACGAGCCTGACTTAGATCATAGGCCTTTAATTGTAACTCTCAATTTTTTCATGCATAGAGATCCCATATAAGATAATCCTTATATCCAAAATAACTTAATCTTTGATAGAAATAAAAATGATATTTTTCTAAATGAATTAAAAATTAATTTTCTTCCTTTATCTAGTATAGGCAACATAGAAGAGCTCTATCATAATTTTACTACAACCCTCTCATATTCTATTAACAAGTTCTCAATTGAAGTTTCAAGTAATAAAAGAAATAGCAAAACCAACCCTTGGTATGATAAAGATTGTAAAAGTGTGAGGAGAGAAATTAAGGAAGTTGTTGATGAGTCTCTTAAAATTGGCAAGATAAAAATATACAAAACCGTAACTAAAAGGGAAAAAATGTAGTATATTCATAAAAGACAAGAAAATATCTTACACCTCTCTAAGGTAGCTCCTAAGAAATTCTGGAGGCAGATTCTAACTAGAAAAACTAAAGATAATAATAGAATTTCTTTACACGACTGGAATTCCTATCTTAAAATTTTTTATGAATCTCCAAATGTCATAGATAACTTTGAAACCCTGCTCACAATGGAAAATTTTTTCTCATTAGAAGACATAGATTTTTGGGTTAAGCGCATGGAAAATGGAAAAGCTAAGGACATTGAAGGTTACCAGACATAAATCTTAAAAATTGGAGGTCATGTACTCATCCCTCACATCTGCAGGATTTTCAATCAAGCAGTCAAGCAAGGGTTCCCTAAACCATGGACTGAGAGCCTCATTATTCCTATTTTTAAAAGTGGGGATACAAATAACCCCTCTGCTTATTGGACAATTATTATTATGCCTCTCTTAGCCAAGTTATATGGTATTATTTTGGAAAATAAGATGAGAATTTGGCTTGAAAGTGAAGGTAGGCAGGCTAAAGGCCAAGCGGGTTTTAGAAGGCAACACTCAACAACGGACCACCTCGTTACGCTTAGGATCATTGTGGAGGAATGCCGTAATGATAAATCCAATATTTTTTGCTGCTTTATGGACTTTAGAAAGGATTTCGATACGGTACCTAGAAATAACCTATGGAATATATTATAAGAGCTAAAGGCTCCTTTCGAGTTGAGAGCTGTCGCTATAAGGTTATACGAGAATGTAATTTCCAAGTTTAAGAGCAATGAGGGGTAGTAGAAAGATATTAAGTGTAATATCGGAGTTAAACAAGGTTTCCCCCTCTCTTCTACCATATTTGGCATTTACATCGACAAGCTAGAAGGTTTTTTAGAGGAAGCAAGTTGTGCTAGCACAATCTTAGCTGGAATAGTCATCATTATTCTTCTCTATGTTTTTTATATTGTTCTTCTGGCAAGGTTCCCATCTGATCTTGATAAGCAACTTAGACTTCTTAAGGATTGCTGCTCTACCATGGGTATAACTGTCAATACTAACAAAACAAAAGTTCTGATTATCAAATTCAAGAAGGAAACTTATGCTAATTTTGTGTATGACAATAGCAACTTGGAGGAAGTGTCTTCTTACAAGTACCTAGGAATTGATATTCATCACAAGCTCAATTGGAACTATAGCATTAAGAAAAGGATTAATGGACGGTAGAAAGCTTATTTTAGTCTTGAAAATAATTGTAAAGCAGCAAATCTTGTGATGTGGGATAAAAAGAAACTCCTCTTTGAAACTCTAGTCACTCCTGTTAGCTTGTATGGATGTGAGGTTTGGGGTTGCAGCATCTCTAGAGGATCCTGGAGAAATATTGAGAAAATCCAAAAGTGTTTTATAACGTATAACCTCAAAATTAAAAGCAATACACCCTATCCTATTCTCTTTATAGAAGTGGGTCTTTCCCCTATCGAGAGCCTAGCTATGACTAGGCTCCTATTGTACAAGCACAAAATCAATAACATGGGAGACCATAGACTTCCTAAGCCAGCTTTAAATTCCAGCCAAAACCACCTAGGGCTCAAACATGGTTGGTATAAAGGTACCAGGGCCTGGTTAAACCATTGGGAGATCAACGAAAATGTTGCATTGCAAAATATTAATAACATTAAAAATAGTGTTACTTCTAAGTTTAAAGAGAAAATGTGGTGTGAAATATTTAGAGGCTAAAAGAAAATTAAGATATTATAAGGAGGTCATCAACCTATTCTAAAAGATCAAAAGTATCTCTCTATTTTAACTAGCTCAAAGAAAAAAATTAATATAACCAAGATAAAAACGAACTCTCATGAGCTTCATAGTGAAATAGGTCGTTGGGAAATTCCTAAAACACCATCGGTGGAAAGGATCTACCATCTTTGTGAGAATATGAACATTGAGGATGAAAATCACTTCCTCTTAGAGTGCCCTGTGTACACCCACATTAGATCTCAGTTTCATAATCTTTGTTGCAATACCGACCTTCCTAGTCTTTTAACATGTCAAAATTATAGTGAGCTCGGGACACTTCTCTCCAAACTCTTTGATCATAGGAGTACAATTTTAAAACAATCTAAATAATTCGTTTCTTTAGGTCCGATAGACCAAAGTTTGGTCTCAGTGAACATTAACCACCACCACCATCATCATCATCATAAATATGAGTGAACATTAACCACCATCACCATCATCATCATAAATATGAAAGTATACTTTTAATGAAATATTTAATGTTTAAATTTATGTTTGATATTTTATTTATCTTTAAAAAATGTATTTTTTTTTTTTTTACCAAAAAATATTATTTTTTTAAATGAATTTGTTTATATAAATTAAAAAGATGTGAGGTAGAATAAGGTTAAATATAATGATTTTAATTAGAATAATGATTAATTTTAAAATATTAATTTGAATAATATTGTAATTTCAAATTTAAAGTAAATTTGGTTATATACATTAAAAATATGTGAGGTAGAATAAGGTTAAATATAATGATTTTAATTAGAATACTGATGAATATAGTGATTTTAAGTAAAGTAATGATTAATTTTAAAATATTAATTTGAATAGTATTGTTATTTCAAATTTAAAGTAAATGAATATTATTAATTTTTGTTTGTTTTTTTTATTTTTATTTTTATAAAAGTATTAGTTGTTAGGGCCATTGTTTCAAACAAATATTATTTTTCACACATATATATATATATATATATATATATATATATATATATATATTGTATCTTTTGTTTTGGATCGATTTTAATAATATTGGTTATTAAGACCATGATTTTAAACAAGGCTATAAGGTAGCTACTACCTACCGCTTAATTTAAATATAGTAATGTCGCAATGTGATCTTGAAAATGTCTATGGGTAGCTATTACATGCGGCTTAATGTAATTATAGAGATATTGCAATTTGAGTTTGAGCATGTTTATGAAGATTTGCTTTGTAATAAAGTATAGTAAATTAAATTAGAAATAATTGTTGCAATTTGAGTTTGAGCATGTCTATGAGGATTTGCTTTGTAATAAAGTTGCTGCTTAATTTAGTTTAAATATAATTAAATTAAAGTAAAAATTTAAAATTTATGCGCTATATGGTAGTAGTTTAAATCTATCTAAATTAAAGTAAAACAACTTTTGTGTTGATGATGGTAACCAATTGATAATTACTAGGACGACCCATGAGCATATGCATTTGATGTGTAGATTAGATTTGCTACATATGAATAAATACTATTTTATTTGATAAAATGTTAAATTTTAATTGTTAATAATATTTGATTTTATATATAATTAAACTTAAATTTTAATTAATAATATTTGATTATATATAAAATAAAAGTAACATGGCACTAAAAAAATATAATACTATTTAGCTATATTTATATTTATAATTAATAGGTTTTATCAAATCAGACAGATTTGCATTTATATTTGTAATTATACGACACATATGGCACATCACGGTTCGTATGCTTAACATTCTTAACATTAACCCATTTAAAGCTTCACAATAACTATGGGTTTGGTATGGTTTGTTCTCCTTATTTGATCACATCAGTCTCCACATTAGATATCTCATGATTTGCTTTCACTCAAGAGACAATACAACATCACATGGCATGTCAGGGTTTTGAGTACTTCATCTATCCGCAACTTTTTCCATGCTTTCGATCGTTGACACTTGGATGGCCTCGGTCTTTTGGAAATTTAGGAGCCACTGACAGCGCTTTAAATGCATTAATCACATCTCGGTACTATCATTCAATGGTCGATCAACTTCTTTGGTTTGCCCAATGCAGTTTGCAATAACAAGTTAATAATATTAACCAATAAGAGAATAGAAAAATAAATTTAAAAAATAGAAATAAATAAATAATAAAAATTACCAAAGTTGAACTATGACAAAAACATAAACTTTTCAAAACAAAGTTAAATTAATGTCACATCGGGAACAAACCTGATGTGTAATACCTGCAGCAGCAAGTATAATAAGTTTTAATTTAAAATTGAAAAAGATAAATTTACATATTCTTTTTAAAGAAAAAATGGTGCACCCAATTTAAGTTTATAAAGACTCTATGCTAGCACTAGACTGGTTAAACAAAATTCAAGTGTACAAGAATCTTGTCTTAAGTCCTCTCTTAGAATATTCATGGCTGCTCAGAGACTTCTTCTTCTTATTTTTTTCATATTTACAAAAAAATAAAATGATTGGGTGACAGACTCCAAAATAAATTTAGATATGACCAAGATCAGTGACATATTCGACAACAAATTGAAAACTCTTCATACAAATACTACAATAGGCCGTTCATTGAACATGCCACCCATAATTGAACTAGTCAGGTTTCCTTTTGCATCAAGATAAACTGGTTCATTGACTTATAAGGCACTAAATGGATAAGGCTCACACATTTATGGACAACCTTTAAACAAAATATTATAATTTATGAGTAGTGTCATATTAGTACGGGCTTTAAATAGTGTTCATGAGTGGTTGCATATTTTAAGTCATTTTACCTTGACATGGCATTACTTTGGGCATTTTCCATTTGGTTTAGGCATTTATGTTCTTGTGGATTTTTTTAATGATATATATCACGTTTACAGTTGATTTTAATTTTAAAATTTATTTTGTATCAATATTAATGATTTTAAAATTCAAAATAAAAGGATTTTACATAAATCATGAATAATATTCTTTTGGTGTTTTATGTTTCTGTGTTTTTATGGAAATTTTTAATAATATATATCATAATTCAATTTGATTTTACTTTTTGGTAATTAATTTTATTATTGCTATGTTATAAAGTATTATAAAATAAGTTATTTTAATGTCCATGAGACTAAAAGATAGTCTATGAGACAGATTGCTTCTACCTATGACTATTGTATTCAATCCTTTTTCTCTGAAGTTTCACAATAAATTCTCCCAGCTTCTCGACAAACCCTTCGCTAAATAGATTATCCCAAGAGATAGTTGCCAAAATATCTACATAACTTTCCATGTTGTCTTTGAAGGCCTCGCATTCTAAAATGAAATGATTTTCTATTTCCTTTTCTGGAAGAGAAAAAAACACATATTCTTTCCTCCCACACTTCTTTTGACTTTTTCCAGCGCCTTGTTTCACAACGGAGTTGATGAGAATTAGTCCTTAACTGAGCAATAATATTTTTGGCTCTCCAAGAAATATTGGCCCCTATGTACGCTTTTTGTTGATGATTATGAGTGGGATTAAACTATTCAATATAATAATTTTTATTTCTCTTTAGCTCCTTCTTCCAATTACATTTGTGGAACTTATCCATAACAAAAGCTTTTATCTCTTTACTGTTTGTGGGACACATGATCAAGAAAATTCCCCATTTGCTAAACCATTTGTTATTTTTCCACATCCAAGTCTTCTTTCTTTTACACAATATGTCATTAAACACAACCTTAGGCCATATGCCCTCTTCCATTTGCTCAATTTTTTTTAAATACCTTATGACCCGAACCATAGCAATTGCTTCAATAGGAGCAGCCCCTATTTCACTTAACAAGATAACATAAGGAATTTCACTTTTAATTTTTCATTTCTTTGTAATCAAACGCTTCTGAATTTTCTCAATTTGTTTCCACTGCATGTCAGATGTACTGTTGGCCCACAGTTCAAAACCGTAGAGGATCACTGGAATTACTAAAAGCCCAAAAAGAGTTAGAGTTGTTTTCCAGTCCCATAACTCTGCCTCTCTACACCTATTTTGAAAAGCATAAAATTCTTTCCAATCCCCCAAATTTATTTTCTTTCTACATCCATCCCAACTTAGATTTTTGTTGAAGTCAATTTCGAGGTATTTGTAATCCGCAACTTCTTCGAAAATGTTTCCTTCAAAGTAGAACTTATGTGGTTATGTTCTCTTTTGTTAGAGAAAACCACTAATTCCATTTTGTTGATTTTGACTTGCATCCCCACACTTCTACAAAAATTCTCAAGGGAAAGTAAGTGCTCTTGTAAACCAAGAGTGGCTTTAGCAATTAGAATAAGGTCATCTGCATACAAAATAAGTCTTATAACAAACTTTCCCAAATGGATACCGTATCCCCTTGCGAATTTAGCCACTCTTCAAGCTTGTCTATATATAAACCAAAGAGGGTAGGAGACAATGGGAAACCTTGTTTGACCCTGACATCACTTCTAAAACTTTCAAAAATGACTGTTGAAGTTATAATTTTGACTTTCACCTCTTCATACAGTCTATACATAGCTTCTCTCAAATGCCTGGGAACCCCAAGTTCCTCCATTCTATGCCAAAGCTTATTCCTAAGAAATATGTCAAAGGATTTTATGAAATCAACAAAGCAACAAAAGACTTCTTCCTTTTTCTCCTAAATGTTTTCAATGATGTGTATTAAATTTATACCATGATAAACTATGGAATGTTTAGGTCTAAAAAATGCTTGTCCTTTAGCATGTTTATCTCTTTCTTCTGCCCACTTGTTGATTTTATTCTAACATGCTTCCAAATAACTTTGCAAACAAAGGGTTTATCATTATGGTCCTATAATTGGAGGGATTATTGACGTCAACACTCTTGAAAAGAGGTATTTCCAGACTAGTTGTCCAATCTGTGGGGAACCCCTGTTGTATGATGCTGTTGATTTTTTTTTTTAATGTGAGGTGAAAGTATTTTTAAGCCCCACTTTAGATACTCTGCTGGGAGTTCAGCTAGGTCTTTTGCTTTTCCAACACCCAACTTCTTGATACCCATCTCTACCTCTTGCACGGTGAAGAGTTTTGTATCAGTGTTGACCAAGGGAGGAGGGTCAACCTAGGGATCCTACTCATAAATTTGTCTTGGATAGTCACACCATTTAGAAGTTGTAATATTGTTTTCAGTTTGCACCTTTCTCAGTTGGATCTCCTTCCAAAATAATTTGGGGTTATTTTTCCCAAGGAATGTTAGTTCTCCTCTCCTAGAAACCATGAAATCAACCTTTTTCTTTCTTAACATCTTCTTGTAAGCTTTAGCTTTATGTTATCCTTGTTTGACTCTTTCCACATTCTCCTTTCCTTTTGTCATTCCTTGTCAAACCAAGCATTAATCGGAAAGAAATTTGTTTCAGACTTCTTAATTTTTGCTCGTTTGCACTCTGCAAGTAGGATTTGAATTAAATGTGTTAATTTGTGACTATGCAGGTCGTGAAATGGGATTTTCTCCTTCTCCAAGAGCCTCTCTAGCTCTTATTTTAATGTATTACAATTTTCTGGAGTCAAAATAAATTTTCCCTTGGGAAGATTTTGTTGAACACACTGAGTTTTTGACCCTAACTACTTCTTTCCAGTCCAAGAGAAACTTAAATAAATTGGTTTGTGATTTGATTTTAAGTCCCAAAGTTGATCTCCAACCAAAACTTCATCCATTTTCTCACACAAACTATGTGAGAAAATTACATAATCTACTACACTTGCTCCATTGTAAGTATTGCAAGTGAAATTACCAGACTTTTCTCATCTAGTCAAACCATTACAAATGGATAAATCGAAAGCCCCACATAGACTAAGTAATTGTTCACCAAATAGATTGTAGCCCTTTTCCTTTGAGATTATTTCCCATTGATGATTACTCTCTTCTCTAAGCCAGATATGGTTGCAGTCTTCTTTACAACAAAGAAAGCTAGCTTGCTCACTTGCAGTCCTAGCGTTGAAATCACCCACTATAATGACTTCACCTAGCTGAGAATATGTTGCAATATCTTCCTTTAAGGTTGCAAAGGGATCTTTGTGGTCAAGTCTATTTTTTTAGATTTTTGAAACTTGCGGTGCAAAATAGCATGTTGCAATTCAGATGATATTTTAAACCAAACGAATTGTTTATTTGAGTCTTATTTTTCTAGTTGAATGAAACGAACTTCTTTTTCTCTCACTGATACCATGATACCCCTTGTGTCCTTTTCCATTCCATTTTCTGTTGCTCCACACTACCATCTTCCAGTACCCTTTAAACAAAGGTGTCTTGCACCCTTCATGCTCATGTGTTTATATGAGGAAAATTATGTCTCTATCTTCCACAATATGTCCTAACACAGGTCCTCATCTCCATGGGTAACCTATACAGTTTCAACAAAAAAAACTTAAGGAATCATGGGTATGACTTGATTACTATTTGTTTTGACATGCAAGACTCACAGTTGAGTCTTTGTCTCGGTTTTCCCATACTTACCTCCCTTCCTCATTTCCTACTAAATATTTTTTTGTCTCTTCTTTATTATCATCTTGCTACCCTGTTTTGAAAGGAGGTCCAAATTGCACTATCACAGCTTTACCATTATAAATCCATGCTCTCTTTCCCTCACCTCTTGTTGTCCTAACCTTTGACATTTCCTCTCTCCTTTCCTCTTGTTTTTTTACAATTAAATATTCTTCTAAAAAAAAGCGAGAACCCCTCAAGAGTTGCTTCTTGCTTATAATGACACCTTTATCACGAAATCTAGGCATGATGAATCTTATGGATCTAGCTCTCTCACTGTTAATAAACTTTCCTACACTCCATGCTTGGCTTATTTGTCCTTGCCATAGCAGTTTGTCTTTCAAGAAGTCCCTTGCAAGGTCAAAATTAGATTCATTTTTCCCATAGTTTTTCACCCCTTTAATAATTATGTTTACTGCTCTATCTTTCCTTTCCTTGCTTTCTCTATCTTGCATGTTTCCAACTTGAATGTTTGCTTCTCCTTCCCTATTAGCATAATTACTTCAACCCAAGTTTTGGAAACTTTTGTGGAGCCTCATTTCCTTTCTTCACTTGTTGTCTCTTCATGGTTTTCTATTTGGGAAACCACTATCCCTTTATCTTGGGATGGTTTCACATTCACCACCTCTATACTCTCCACTACAAATTTCTTCATGTTTTTCACATCTGCCTTCGTGCATTGCCATTATCTCTTACCTATCAAGAGAGCTTCCTGTAACAATGCCACTAGTTCCTTCAAAATTTTATTGCTTTCTGCTAAAGCCTGGTTCTCAGTTGTTATTACATGAATTGTATGATCTTTTTCTTGCTCTTTAGCTTCTAAAACCTCCAACCTCTTTTTTGCACTTAACAATTATGTCACATAGAGATGATATGACCAGGTGAGAGGTGTGGATGTGGGGTTGTAAAAGGTAGAATCATCAATGACTTTTCCTATGGGCTTGTTGTTGCCATATGCTTGCAAAGGGGCCCTTGTTTCATATTGCTTATTGTGAAGGGCCCGAGTACTTTTCCTTTGAGACTATTTTTTCCTTGTCTTCTCCCATTTTAGATGGGCTAATATTCGTTTTAAAATGCCCTGATATATTTGGCATTGACCCAAACCCACTTCTCAGCTTTGGCTGATGAGGCAATTTTTACTTGTCCTATATCATTTGTTTCCACAGGTTTTGAAATTTCTTGTCTTGTTATCATGTTTTAATGCAACTGGGCTTGCCTTTTTGGCAAGCGGAGCAAACCCAGATGAAACAATAATAGCCCAAAAAAATGCCCATCTAATGCTCTGTGCAGTCCCAACATTTATGCACTAGCTGTTGCAAAGATATGGCGGGAATATTCACCTCCAATGCTCAGAAAATTCTGAAAAATTAGAGAGAGGCTCCTCACACCCCAACCAATAAAAACCAGAAATCATGGTTCAAATCCTTTGTGAGTCAAGCCATGAAAAAATATTTGATATTACTTTCAAATTTTGTCTTATATTAATATTAATGATTTTAAAATTTAAAATAATAAGAATTTACATAAATCATGAGTAATATTTCTTGATGTTTAAAAAGTGTTAAGATGTGTTCTACAACCTACAACCTAATACTAGGGAAATGTAGTGAATCATCAAATACTAATAATAATAATATTCAATTACAAAAGTAATAAAATTAATTATATAAGCATTAAGATGTTCAATTTTGAGTTGTTACACAAAAATACACAAATTTAATAAATTAAGTCAAACAATTGAACTCACTAAGGAAATTTTGAGAAGGAACAATGAAGATGTGTAATTATTTTGGTATTTAAAAATATTTAATATGGGCCTTAAATAAAATATTTGAATGTCTATATTTACTCGAATAGGCATGTCTATTTGGAATAAAATTTTCATAACTTTCTTATAATTATCAATAATTATTATGTAGATGGTAGAAATTAAACTTCCATGAAATATTCTAGAATATTTATAGTAATATAGAAAAATCAAAAGTTTAGATTTATCTCCAAAGTAGTTATTACCTTCTTGTATTTCTAATTAAATTGATTAAATTAAAAAATATGTCATGTGAAGTGACTTATGATTTTTTGGGCATGTGGTATTGAAAAGGTATGGTATTTTAATAAAGTATATTTAAAGATTAAGAATCCCCATGGTAAAGTGGAGATAAATCTATATGGTTTAGAATCTTGTTCTATATTATTTTAAATGTATATAGGTTTAACCTCATGGTTTAGAATTTTGTTATATATTTTTTCAAATGTATTTAGGTTTAACTTATATATTAAATTTTTTATTATTTAATAATAATAATAATTTTAAAAAAAGTTATATATATATATATGGGTAAAACTGCCAAGGTGGGTTACACTTTTGTGAGAATCGGGGGCGGAAAAGTCATTTTCTCAATATTTAGGTCAAACTTTTATAAAAGTTCGGCCGAACTTTCGAAATTAGTTTGTCCGAACTCATTCTGCCATTTACATTGACGACGTGTGCAAACAGATTTTTGGTCGAAGATGAGAAAACCGGCAACTAAAGTTCGACTGGACTAATAGTTCGGTAGAACTTTTAAATAATACGGCCAAACTTTAGTTTATAAATATGCCAGCCTGCAAACGTGAAGAGGTTTCGGACTTATTAGCGTTGTCGCAACTCTGTTTGTTGCATTTGCTGAGGTTGTTGTGTTTGCTACGTTGTTGCAACTAACTCTGCTGCATTTGTTGAGGTTGTTGTGTTTTTTGTTTGCTGTTGCAGAGTCTTGGTGTTGTGCAGGGGCGAGGAGGTGAGAAATTTGTTGGTTTTCTGCTGTTTATTTTATTTGTGAATTTTATTTATTTATGTTATGATGTTTTAATTTTTTTGTTTTCTTTTTGTTTGCAGGTAATCTGGAATCCGCGTCCTCCACGACGTCCTCGTTGATCTCCTGCTTGTCTTCTCATTGCGGCCTCGTCTCCGAATTTCTAGGTTGTTCTCGTGTCAAAGAATTTCCACATTCAATAGTACATCATTCTGCTATGTTAAAACATGTTAGTCTTTCTTTGAGGTTGCTTCTATGCATGTTTTCATGAGACAGGGTCACCCTCAAGTTTTCTTAAACTGTCTTCAAACTTTTCACAATCACCTTCAAGATTTTCCTGAACATGAATGTGGGATACCTTTTATAACTGGATTTAAGAAATTTGCATCTCCTTGGAGAACCAAAGTCATGGATGAGTTGAAAATCAAATATTGTTTTGCTCACGAATTTTGACTTTTGCTTACCTTCATATTTTTATGTTCTTGATCGATCATCTCCAGGCATGGCCTTATTTCATTGCTTGCTTGGTTGCATATTTCATGTTTAGTAGGATTATTTTATTAAAAATATTTCAATTTGTTCACTTATAGTGAGACTACTTTCTCATTTGTTGAAGCAGCATCTTGATTGTTGAGCTATTTTCTCTAGATATACATATATGCAAAATGAACATACAAGTAGATGCTTAACTTCATAGAAGGTGAAGGTGATGCATACATTCTACCCACATCCAATGAATACTTCATTTCATGGTTGGAAAAGGGTGTGAATCAAAGGTTTTTTCTCTTTCATTCTGTCATCTATTTAATGGATGTCTCAACAACTGTGATTTTTCAATTTTTTTTTTTGCTTGAAGAAATTTTACAAAACAGTGCAGCTTAAGTTTTCTCTGTTTCAAAATGACATGATTGAATTCAAATAAAAAAACCTTCAGAATTGATTCGAAATGTCTAGCCCTTCGAGAATACCAAGTAAAACCAACAAACAAATCCACATCTTGAAAACCATGCCATTCAGAAAATCCATTCTTTCAGTATAGTGAAATATAGAGGGAAAGGAAGATAATATCATTTCAAGTAGGGAAGATAAATATGTCATAACAGAACTCTGATATATAAGCACAATCTTCAATTCCATTGTTTTGTAGGTAAAGTACTATCTTCACATTAAAGCATTGTATAAGGTTACTCTACAGAACATCATCTACTTTTTACTGAAGCATATTTTTTTAAAGACAGATAACAAACAGAGGCTAATATTTGAATTGCATAGGAAATTCAAAGAACCTCAAAAACAGAGATTGAAACACCTATTTATTCCTTCACAACCAGGTACATTTCATAAACAAATTATATAATCTATGGATTTTCTTTCCTTTATAGTGTTTTTCTAGGTTATCCAGTTTGTTATAAATCACAAGTGGGTTGCAGAAGTAGATAACAGATCCAAACAAAGAGAGCTGGAGTTTAGAAGCACCCTTGTGACATTACACATCACAAGAACAAGTTATTCACATAATATATCATCATCATTTCTTGATTATATTTATACAATTAAGTCCATAACAATTTAGTTGGAAAAGGGTGTGAATCAAAGGTTTTTGCTCTTTCATTCTGTCATCTATTTAATGGATGTCTCAACAACTGTGATTTTTCAATTTTTTTGTTGCTTGAAGAAATTTTACAAAACAGTGCAACTTAAGTTTTCTCTGTTTCAAAATGACATGATTGAATTCAAATAAAACAACCTTCAGAATTGATTCAAAATGTCTAGCCCTTCGAGAATACCAAGTAAAACCAAAAAACAACTCCACATCTTGAAAACCATGCCATTTAGAAAATCCATTCTTTCAGTACAATGAAATATAGAGGGAAAGGAAGATAATAGCATTTCAGGTAGGCAAGATAAAGATGTCATAACAGAACTTTGATATATAAGCACAGTCTTCAATTCCATTGTTTTGTAGGTAAAGTACTATCTTCACATTAAAGCATTGTATAAGGTTACTCTACAAAACATCATTTACTTTTTACTGAAGCATATTTTTTTAAAGACAAATAAAAAACAGAGGCTAATATTTGAATCACATAGGCAATTCAAAGAACCTCAAAAGTAGAGATTGAAACACTTATTTATTCCTTCACAACTAAGTACATTTCAGAAACAAATTATATAATCTGCGGATTTTCTTTCCTATATAGTGTTTTTCCAGGTTATCCAGTTTGTTAGAAATTACAAGTGGGTTGCAGAAGTAGATAATAGATCCAAACAAAGAGAGCTGGAGTTTAGAAGCACCCTTGTGACATTACACATCACAAGAACAAGTTATTCACATAATATCTCATCATCATAGCTTGATTATATTTATACAGTTAAGTTCATAACAATTCTCCCTAAAATAGGATTGATTTGGTCAATTTTGATCACTCAAGTCTACCCCAAAGCATTTATACAATCCACATTTCCTGGCCCTTTCTGCACCTAGTTGGTTACAATCAACTTGGGTAGAAAAATTAGTCAGTCCTATCCAACCAGTTGCATCCCCTTAGTGTTGAAATTTGGGGCAACTTTGGGATGAATTTCCCCAAGAGAAATCATATTACCCCAAGGAGAAGCCCAATTATCCCAAGGAGAATCCATGTTTCCCCAAGAGTGAATTTAAATTGGATAAAGGAAAATTATTATTATTGATGTGTTTAAATTGACTTGGTATTCCTCTTATTAAATAATGTGACTCAAATTAACGTTTGGAAATCACTCATGTTCATCAAGTCGGCCTCTCTACAAAGAAACTCCCACAAACTCATCAAGGTGTGACTTTTGACATAACTTCATCAACAACTACCACTAGTTGTTTTAGTAGGTGCATAAAATAATTTTGCAAACCATGTACATGTGTCATTTCTCCCACAAACTCATCAAGGTGTGACTTTTGACATAACTTAATCAACCACTACCACTAGTTGTTTAAGTAAGTGCAAACCACTACCACTTTAAGGAAAAACATGTACATGTGTCATTTCTCCCCTACATGTGTCATTTCTCGCATAAAGGTTTAGGCAAAATTTAAGGCATGTGTCATTTTTATGTCATTTCTATGTCATTTCTCCCATAAACTATAAGGCAATTCCATTTCTCCCATATATAATATAAGGAAAAATTTAAGGCAAACCATGTACATGTTATTTCTCTCCTAAACTCTAGGCAAGGAAAAATGTAAGGTGCATGTCATTTCTAGATGTGATTTCTCCCATAAACTTTAAGGAAAACCATGCACATGCCATTTCTCCCACAAACTAAAGTCTTTATCCCATTAATTAAAGGAAAACTTTAAGGCCTAAAAACTGAACCTAAAGTGGTTGAACTTCCATAGGATTTTAGTCTGTCTGTTCAGTGTTAACTTCTACAAGTTCTAAAGGCAGAGTCTGTAAAGGGCTAGGTAGCCTATGGATCTCATCTTTTCTGAAAGGTGACATATCCAGTAAATGCCCCTAGAGTCAATCTCTGGAACATATCTAAATAGAAGTTCTTCATTTTAATATCCATAAACCACAAGCACTTTAAGGAAAATCGTGTACATGTGTCATTTCTCCCATACATGTGTCATTTTTCCCACAAACTCTTAAGGCAAACTTTAAATCATGTCTCATTGAATTTTTCCCATTAAATTTAAATCATGTGTCATTTATCAAGGCTTTCTCCCATTAATTCAAGGAAAACTTTAAGGCCTAAAAACTAAAACTAAAGTAGTTGAACTTCCATAAGATAGGATCCCCCAAACTCAAGGCTTTATCCCATTAATTCAAGGCAAACTTTAAGGCCTAAAAACTGAACCTAAAGTGGCTGAACATCCATAGGATTTTAGTTTGTTTGAACTTCCATAGGATTTTAGTCTGTCTGTTGAGTTTTAACTTCTACAAGTTCTAAAGGAAGAGTCTGTAGAGGGCCAGGTAGCCTCTGTATCTCATATTTTCTGAAAGGTGACATATCTAGTAAATGCCCCTACAATCAATCTCTGGAACAGATCTAAATAGAAGTTCTTCATTTTAATAACCATAAACCACTACCAGATCTAAATAGAAGTTCTTCATTTTAATATCCATAAAGCACTACCACTTTAAGGCAAACCGTGTACATGTGTCATTTCTCCCATACATGTGTCATTTATCCCATTAACTCTTAGGTAAACTTTAAAATCTAAATAGAAGTTATTCATTTTAATATCCATAAACCACTGCCACTTTAAGGAAAACTGTGTACATGTGTCATTTCTCCCATACGTGTGTTATTTCTCCCATGAAATCTTAGGCAAAATTTAAAGCATGTGTCATTGGCTTTCTCCCATTAACTTTAAAGCATGTGTGATTTCTCGAGGCTTTCTCCCATTAATTCAAGGAAAACTTTAAGGGCTAAAAACTGAACCCAAGGTAGTTGAACTTCCATAGGATAGGATCCCCCAAACTCAAGGCTTTCTCCCATTAATTCAAGGCAAACTTTAAGGCCTAAAAACTGAACCTAGTTTGTTTGAACTTCCATTGGATTTTAGTTTTTTTGAACTTCCATAGGATTTTAGTTTGTCTGTTGAGTGTTAAATTCTACAAGTTCTAAAGGCAGAGTCTGTAAAGGGCCAGGTATCCTCTGGATCTCATCTTTTCTGAAAGGTGACATATCTAGTAAATGCCCCTACATTCAATCTCTGGAATAGAATAGAAGTTCTTCATTTTAATATCCATAAACCACTACCACTTTAAGGCAAACCATGTACATGTGTCATTTCTCCCATAGATGTTTCATTTATTCCATAAACTCTTAGGCAAACTTTAAAGCATGTTTCATTTATCAAGGCTTTCTCCGATTAACTTTAAAGCATGTGTCATTTCTCAAGGCTTTCTCCCATTAATTCAAGGAAAACTTAAAGGCCTAAAAAGTGAACCTAAAGTAGTTTAAATTCCATAGGATAAGATCCCCCAAACTCAAGGCTTCCTCCCTTTAATTCAAGGAAAAATTTAAGGCCTAAAATCTAAACCTAAAGTAGCTGAACTTCCATAGGATATGATCCTCCAAACTCAAGGCTTTCCCCCATTAATTCAAGGAAAACTTTAAGGCCTAAAAATTGAACCTAAAGTGGCTGAAATTCCATAGGATTTTAGTTTGTTTGTTGAGTCTTAACTTATACAAGTTCTAAAGGAGTCTATAAAGGGCCAGGTAGCCTCTGGATCTCATCCTTTCTTAAGGCATGTCATTTCTAGATGTGATTTTTGCCATAAAATTTAAGGCAAACCATGCACGAACCATGTATATGTGTCATAAATCTCCCTTAAACTCTAGGCAATGCAATCTTTAACGCATCTCATTTCTAGATGTGAATTATGCCATAAAATTTAAGTCAAACTTTAAGTTAAACCATGCACATGCCATTTATTTCATGCACATGTGTCATTTCTCCCATGCATTTGCAATAAATGTTAATTTAATATATTTTATTGAAATTTTTTTTTAGGGATAAAAAAAAACCCACTAGATATGCTTGAAAAATGGACATTATGCATAGATGTTTCTTGCTATCCCAATCCAGGGGAAGCAATGATTACATATGTGCTTTGCAATATTGTGACTAGAAAAGTCGTCCAAAGGAAAATGAATATACCAGGAAGAACAACAAACAAGAAGGCATATTATATTGCATTGATAGAAGGCTTGGGAATAGCTAGGGAGTATGCATCAAATTGAATTGTAATTTTCACCAATTCTGAACTTGTGTGTAACCATATGAAAGGTGTGTACCAAGTTAAGAAGGAGAGGCTAAAACAACTTCATGGAAAAGAAAACAATATTGTTAGCCAATTTCAATTTTTTAGTATAAGACATTGTACAAATGTTAATAAGATGTTTGTTGATCTATTGCATGGGGCAATGCTAATTCATGATTCATCTATCAAAGATGAAATAATAGATGAATTAGAATTATACGGGTCAATGCCAATGCAAGATTCATCTCTCAAACATGAATTAGTTTTGAGACGCTCTTCTTCAAAAATTCAAGATTCATCTCTCAAAGATGAATTAGTGTTGAGATGCTCTCCTTCAAAATTTATTGATGGCCATTGTAACATATCTTGGATATGTGTGTGTTTTGTACTTATAAATGTGTCTTTTTTAATGACCATGTGTTTTTTTCAATTATATTCCAAGTGTGCTCCCACCATGTAAAGCGCAACTTGGTGAACTTCACATTTGCAACAAGTGGTGAACTTCACATTTTTATAAAATTAAAATGTGAGGACTTCAACAAATTTTTGTTTAAATGGATTTTCATGCTTCTTTTTTAATGACCATGTTTTTTTTTCAATTTTATACCAAGTGTGCTCCCACCATGTTTTCAATTATATACCAAGGGTGCTCCCACCATGTAAAGCGAAAATTGGTGAACTTAACATTTTTATAAAAAAATTTCTTAAATTGAGTTTCACACATCAATTAGTGCTTTGAAAGTTGTGTTTTACATAATTTGTGTATGTTAAATTACATTAATTTTTTGAAATTTATTTTGAATTTATTTTAAATAGCAATTTAAAAAAATAATTGTAAATGTCCACTATATATATATATCATGGAGGATGAACGACGAAGATCAACAGAATCCCATATCTCTACGAGAGAGGGGAATCAGGGATCGAGGGATGTTCATGGTATTTAAATATAATATTAAATATCCATACATATACATACATGTGTGTACATATGGAATTGATTTTTTAACAATTTTGCGAGTTAAATTAGTTGTTAATAAGTTTCATTTTTTTATTTTTTAGGAGGTAGGAGGACAAGGGTGTCTACTCCATTAATGGAGCATGCCCATGGTTCACGCAATCGTGGTATGGTTCACACAATTTAATCAATGAATATGTACATGTATTTATATGTATGAATGTGTTTTTGAATTGATTATAAATTCATATTTTTTTATGAAGCTTCCCTCTCATCTCATGAGGTTCGTGGTGGTACACATTCCCTTGGAGGGCCATCAATAGGTGCTAGAAAATTGAATGAAGACGGTGATATGTATTCCCCCAGAGGCCAATCAATGGATGGTCATGTTGGTTCTCAACCAATCGGTGGTCATTCTGGTTCTCAACAGGGTCGTTCTGGTTCTCAACAGTCTCAGGGTGGGAAAGATGCTAGCCAACCATATCGAGGTGGCCATCAATTTGAATATTATTTTCATTCAATTTGTACAAATTTATTTACATGTATTTTTTCAATATACAAAATTTTATATATTGATGCATAGGCTGAAAATTCTGCTCCAAATGTTGCTCAAAAAAGACGTAGCACAAAATGCGTCATTCAAGAAGAAGGTTTTACACCAACCACGACTTATCCGTCCAACATTTTTGATATACCTTGGGAATCAAAATGCAGCAATGCACCTTACAAAGGTGTCAACATCTTCATGAAAATTTGAAGAGAGATCTCGTGGCTTTGACTCACTCTGCTAAGAGTCGACAAAGCTTGGAAATATTTACTCACTCTTTAAGTGAACTAGTAGATGTATACCTAAAGCTTGGGCCAACCACTGATATTTTTGTAGAAGTGATAAGAAAAATAAAGAAAACAGTGATGGGTCCCCATACATGGGAGGTTGTTAAAAAAAGAGTTACAACAGAAATGGCCAAGTCTATGTTTAATTTCAAAGAAGGGCCGAAAAGAAATATTTTGAAGGTGTAATATTTCAAACACCATCATATAGCTCGGTATTTGTATGATAGACACCTTGCGGCCTATGGAAGACTCCCACGGAACGACAAGGTTCCGATATATTTTGCAAAACTATTTTATGCAGAATTATTTTTGCAAATGAAACCCAATTCTAAAAACCTTCCCTCATTTTTTTGGTCAGAAAGGTCGATTGTGTGACCATAGGGGCACTAGGCGTGATGTTGAATTGCCTTGCCACTGAGCCACCATTGGTTAGTCGACCTCTTCGTGTCAAAAATATGCGGTCAGAGATGGATGCCACTTCTCAAATTAGTCGAGAAGCAAGGATGCCATCGGGCCAATGTTCACATTGGATTTGGTGGATTGATGTTTATCGAATCGACAAAGCACGTGAGAATGCACGCGCTAATTTTGTGTATTACGGATGAAGAGATGACAAAATGAGTGTTGAAGATCTCAAAACATATGCAAAGAATTGTCTCAATGGTTGGCATGACCTAATTGTTCATGAGCAAGAGGGCATGGGAACGGTATGTGTTAATGGTTAGGGTTATTATTTTAACACATGTACAATTTGTAATAAATATGTGTATACATACATTTATTTGTATACATTAATCTAACAAAAATGTATCATTATATGTTAGCATCATTTGCAATTGTCACGCTTGATGAATGAAGAAATTGTTAATATCACCAGCCTTTGGTTCAACAATCAAGATGGGTCTCACCATTAATCACACAATCAAGATGGTTCTCACCATCAAGATATACAAATGTTAGTGTTTTTAAGTGAACATGATGATGTAAAATATTTTTTATCTATTATTATATATATAGAAACATGATGAGATATTTTTAAAATAAATAATTGTGCACAGATGTACATGTATATATATAATAAAATGTTTTAACAAATTCTGATTGCGTCCGATGTTTTAGGATGGTGGTACCTTCTTCTTCCTTGGGAGATGAGCCAAATCCACCATCACAAGTATGAACAATTTTTCACTTTTAAATATGTTTTTAAGTTATATATTCCACCTCAAATAGTTCCATTAAAAAATGAGATATGTAGATCTTGAGTTATTTTAATTTTTTTGAATTTTAGGTTTTTGGAGATTTTCTTTCCGAGCCACCTTAGAGATGTGCCAAATCCACTCACACAAGTATTCAATTTTTCACTTAAATATATGTTTTGATTTATAAGTTATAAATTGAAGTTCAAAAGTTTTATTATAAATTGAGATCTAGAGATCTTGAGTTATTTAAATTTTTGAATTTTAGGTTTTTGGAGATTTTCTTTGGAGCCTCTCTTGGGAGATGTGCCAAATCCACAAACAGCATTCAAATTTTCACTTAAATTATATGTTTTTAAGTTATAAGTTATGAATTAAGTTTATTTAAGTTTTATTATAAATTGAGATCTAGGAGTTATTTTATACTTTAAATTTTTTGAATTTTAGGTTCCTAAAGATTTCTTCTTCTCCACGGACTCTAGCGATGGAGTGTATGATGGAGATAGGAACATCCACACCATTTCAAACATTTGAACAAGTTGTCTAACTTTTTTTTTAATATTATTGAAAATAGTTTATATATATATGCATTTTCATTTGAAATTTTTTAATATATATATACTTGTACATGTATATTGTACAATTTATGGTTGAATATGTTCCACTGGACGAAGTTTTAGTAGATGAGAAACAAATGGAGAGGGAACCTCATGAGGTATTGCATGATTTTTTTTAAATTTTGTTTTTGCATGAAGTTCTATATATTATCATTCAATTTTAAAACATTAAATTTTAATGTTTGTACACATTGTGTACATATTCCCCATGCTTCTCACAAGATAGACTCGGGATGTGACTTTGTTGGGAGAACACTACATCCATATATATTTGATGGATGATGCACATGCACATGCAACATTATATTTTCAATAGATTTAGTCTTAAATTTACTTTTTTATATAGTCTTATGTAGATGCGATTATATATAACTTGATACTTGATACTTGTGAGATACAAATTTTGGAAATATTTTATGTGACTACATTTGGTACATGTGAATGTGATATAATGAAATTGGATAGTTGAACCACATTTGGCATGTGAAGTAATGTTGTGATATAATTTGTTTTGTTTTTAAAACTCAGTTTTGGATGGTGAACTACATTTGCATTTGATTGTGATATTTAATGTTTCTTTTTATTGGATATTTGAACTACATTTTGCATGTTTAGTAATGTTGTGATATAATGTTTTGTTTTTTAAAACTCAAGTGTTGGATGGTGAACTACATTTGGCATGTGAAGTAATGTTGTGATATAATGTTTTGTTTTTAAAACTCAAGTTTTGGATGGTTGAACTACATTTGGCATGTGAAGTAATGTTCAACTATAATTTGTTTTGTTTTAAAACTCAAGTTTTGGATGGCTTGAACTACATTTGGCATGTGATTGTACGATATAGTGTTTTGTTTTTATTGGATAGTTGAACTACATTTTACTATGAAGTAATGTTGTGATATAATGTTTTGTTTTTAAAACTCAAGTTTTGGATGGTTGAACTACATTTGGCATGTGAAATAATGTTGTGAACTATAATTTGTTTGTTTTAAAAATCAAATTATGGATAGTTGAACTACATTTGGCATGTGATTGCACGATATAATGTTTTGTTTTTATTGGATAGTTGAACTACATTTGGCATTTGATTATGATATAATGTTTTTTTTTTAAATTCAAGTTGTCGTTTTCGAAACAAAAAAAAAGGTTCACATGAATATATGTACATGGAAATGATTTAAGTACGTTTGAATATATATTCTAAAAACAATCATAAGATTCTAGGTCTTGTTAGATGTGTCAAACAATCGTAAAATTTTAAAATTGCATTCTATAATATATATATATATATATATATATATATATATAGTACGTGCAACATTTTTCATCAATGCATGTATAGAAAAGCTACTTTCAGTTAATTGCATTCTAGAACATATATATCCAGTACGTGCAACATTTTTCATCAATGCACATAGAAAAGCTACTTTCAATTAATTTAATTCTAGAACATATATATCCAGTACGTGAAACATTTTTCATCAATGCACATAGAAAATCTACTTTCAATTAATTGCATTCTAGAACATATATATTATCCAGTACTTGCAACATTTTTCATCAATGCAAATAGAAAAACTACTTTCAGTTAATTGCGTTCTATAACATATATATCCAGTACGTGCAACATTTTTCATCAATGCACATAGAAAATCTACTTTCATTTAATTGCATTCTAGAACATATATATCTAGTACTTACAACATTTTTCATCAATGCAAATAGAAAAGATACTTTCAGTTAATTGCATTCTAGAACATATATATCCAGTACGTGAAACATTTTTCATCAATGCATATAGTAAAGCTACTTTCAGTTAATTGCATTATAGAACATATATATATTTAATACGTGCAACATTTTTCATCAATCCACATAGAAAAGCTACTTTCAGTTAATTTCATTCTAGAACATGTATATATCCAGTACGTGCAACATTTTTCATCAATGCATGTATAGAAAAGCTACTTTTAGTTAATTGCATTCTAGAACATATATATCCAGTATGTGCAACATTTTTCATCAATGCACATAGAAAAGATACTTTTAGTTAATTTCATTCTAGAACATATATATCCAGTACGTGCAACATTTTTCATCAATGCACATGTAGAAAATCTACTTTTAGTTGATACTAGTGTCCATGTACCAAAACAGTGTGAATGTGCAAACACTTGCACAGATAACATAACAAGGTAGTTCAATTTTTAGATGAGTTCTGGAAGTTCTAAAACATGAATCCAAAGAGAAGAAATTATTGGGCAGCTCAATCAGAAAAACTCCAATGGAATTCCATCTTCAACGATCTGTTCATGATTGGATTTTGACATTTTCCATTTTTTTATTTTTGTTTTTTTCTTTGATTGAACCTCTATCAACTTTATGTGTGTTGCACACACCAAGTGACTATATTGACAACTTATGACATCGGGTTCATATTCTTCAAAGTAAACAAAATCCCCACTTTGATTAGTTTGTCTGAAAAAATAGCCTTTCAGTATAATAGATCCTCTGTCATATTGAAACCCGTGATCATTATAGTTTTCTAATAATTTCATCTTTCGTTCAGTGCAACGCATCAAATAATACTTTACATTTTCATCATTGATAGTAGGTGAAATTACAGCAAAAACATCTCTTGCATAATAAAACAAACTAATATGTATTTAAATTTAGATCATAATTAACATGAAAAATTAGCTTTAAAATAATTTTAATATCTATTTCTAGATTTCTATCATTTAAAAGAAATTCAAATGTTAGCTTCTCTAACAAGATCAGAAACTCGATCACCATCAGATGATATTGTAGTCTCCTCTGATTGCATTTCTTCAAACATTGCAACGGACATTTTCCCCTTTGTATTTAGCTCTGTATGTTTCCAATATTTTACATACATTTTGTTTTCAAAAACATCATTGGATTCTGTGTTGTCTATGCAAACATGACAAAAACAAGAATATTTTCTTTTATCCAATGCAAACACGTTTGTGTACATCCCTGTTTTAATTGAATGCAATTTTCGAGTCCCTTTTATTGTTTCAACGTCATTTCCAATCGATCTAGAGTAAAATATTTCATTGTGAGTTATGTATATATATCAAATATAGCAATTGAAAATGTAGAAATTTTAATACAATTATGTATTGCCTGATTTCTCCTGATATAAAAATTATATGCCACTATTAAATACATAATCCTTCTACTAAAATATTTGTAGAAATTAATCGCCAATTGCAAACACACGAAGAAAGATCAATCACACATAAAACAGATGTTTTTACCGGGAAAGCATAAAGCTAAAAACCCCACTATCATGTATTATGTATATATCATGGATTATGAAACAATCTCATACAAAACTCTCACACTTTCATACAAAAATTGGCAAATACATGCACCAATTTACTGCCCCCTGACAGCCTGCCTCCACTACGCAATCCCTTCTTATCACAATCCCTGAATGAATGAGATCCTTCCTTGCCTTGACTGTGCAATCCTCATTGGTATCTCCAATGTGTGTGTGGTTGCATGAGGGCACCCACTAATGTCACAACTGATAGTCAAACTGTCTCTTTCACCTATCTCTCAACTAGGTCTCCACTAGATCTGACATGCATGTAGTTAACAGTAGTAAATCTTCAATTTCATGTGAGATCACTCCATGTGAATTAATTTTATATTTAATTCACTGATCTCTCACTAGTTTATCTTTACTTACAACTAGCACAACTGAGTTTAACTCACTTAACTTAGTTAAACTACTTTACTGCTCACATAACTACACATCCAACTCTGTTACAACTTCGAATAACTCAGTTACAACTAAGTCCACTTGCATGTCCCACCAACCAACCTTAGAACTCGAAATTCCTTCATCTAACTGGTTTGCCACTTCAGCTAAATGAAATCAAGTGCTTCAAGAGAATAGATTAATATTTATTGTCCAATTATTATTAAGAGATAATAATAATCGATTCTATTTTTAGACATGTGATCTATAAATAGAATTTGCCCATGCATCTAAAAATATAAAATCATCTATAAATAGAATTTTCTCAACCATCTATAAATAGACTCCCGCTATAAATAGAATTTTCTCACCATTCTAAAAATAGACATACACCTAAAAATAGCCTGCGGGACCCACCTAGTGTAGGTGCTTAATTTTCACTAGGATCATCGTATTGTTGAATCTCAACACTCCCTCTCAACAAGAAAGGGATTATCCTTCACCGCGATCATGTCTCTATGGTATTCTAATTTTCTCCTGGTGAGCGCCTTCATTAGAAAATCTGTATCGTGATCTTCCGTAGGAATGTGCTGAAGCAACATGATCTTCTACTGCACATAATCTCTGATATGATGATACCATATATCTATATACTTAGATATATCATGAAACACAGGATTAATCGAGAGTTTAATGCAACTCTTATTATCACAATGAATCATTGTAGGATCTAAATGAAAACCAAACAAACCAACTAGGTTCTTCCTCATCTAGATAGCCTCACATGCAGCTTGAATTGCTGCCATGTATTCTTCTTCCGCTGAATTGAGTGCCACAGATATTTATTTCTTGCTATACAAGGAAACAACTGT
Source organism: Pinus albicaulis (assembly GCA_034641835.2). Classification (NCBI taxonomy): domain Eukaryota; kingdom Viridiplantae; phylum Streptophyta; class Pinopsida; order Pinales; family Pinaceae; genus Pinus; species Pinus albicaulis. Next base: position 644,902,737 of record CM076577.1, on the reverse strand, counting down.
AGATCCAATAAGGAAGACCCCTCATGATGTGCTCTTTCTGGACGTTGGGCTGCCCGCCCAATCTGCATCCGTGAAGCCATGCAACTTCACCTCATCCATCTGTCTGTACCATAAGCCATACTCATATGTGCCCCTAAGATATCTCAGGACATGCTTGCCCGCCTTCCAAAAGAGCTTGGTAGGCTTAACCATCGCTTGACTAAGTTGGTTCACCTCGTAGCATATGTTCGGTCTTTATTTACTAAATACATTAGTGAAACCACTAACTGTTGATAGACAGTAGCATCCACTACCTCTCGAAATGTAGCGTCCTATTTCCTCCAGTTTCCTGGAAGAGGAATATCCATGGGTTTGCAGCCCTCCATGTGAAACTTACCCAGTATCTACCTTGCATACTTGCCTTGAGACACAAAAATTTCACCTTCTTGCTGACATATTTCCAATCCAAGGAAATAATGAAAGAGGCCCATATCCTTCATCTCAAACTCCTTTGAAAGGTCCTCCTTGCATGAGTGTGTTAGCTGCTCATCACCAGTCAGTATTAAATTGTCAACATAAAAAAAAATGATTAAAAGCTTACCCTCCACCACAATTTGGTATAGGTTTGCATCCGCCTCACTCTTGGTGAAGCCAAGTCCGGTGAAATAGTTGTTGATCCGAGTGTACCAAGCACAGGGTGCTTTCTTCAACCCATACAATGCTCTTTTGAGTCTGCACACATGTGACTCGCTGTTGAAGATCTCAAATCCTTCAGGCTGCTCAATGTACACTTCTTCCTCAATAGTCCCATTAAGGAACACAGTCTTCAAATCCATATGATGAATGTGTCAAACCATCTGCGCTGAGAGAGCAAGGATGGTCCTTATGGAAGAATACTGTGCAACAGGTGCAAAGGTTTATTTATAATCAATCCCCTCGATCTGTGAGAAGCCCTGGGCAAAAATATAGCCTTGTATTTCTCAACACTCCCATCAGTAGCTTACTTTACCTTGTAGATCCATCTTGAACCTACCTCTGATTTATCAACTGACCTTGGAACAATTTCCCAAGCACTATTTCTGACAATGGAGTCATACTCCTCCACCATTGCATCTACCCATCTGGGCTCCTGCACTACTTCCTGAAAGGAAGATGGCTCAGTCACAATACATTTGCTCATGAGAGCCATGTATCCAGTGAATCGGTCAGGAGACTTTTTCTGTCTACACTGTGAAGTAGGGACTCCTACATTTTGTGTTGCATCAAGCTTCAGCCTCTCAGCTTCTGTGGTATGCCTTTTTCCAGTTCTGATGTTTGGCTCTGCGTGAGTGGACTCCTCCACTCTATGAACCTCCTCCTATGGCTGATACACATCTAGAGACTCAACTTTGGGAACCAAAAGTTCCTCCTCTACATGTAATTCTAGCTCCCTCTCAAGCGACAACTTCATGGCTTTCCCCTCATTGAATTTTATATCCCGTCGCACCACAGTCATTTGACTATTTGGCAAATACACACGATAATTATGGGGTGTTTCTTTGTACCCCACAAATATCCTAACTTTAGTAGTTGGCTCCAACTTCTTCCTCGCGCTCTTGGTCACATGGACATAAACAGATGAGCCAAAAATCTTAAAGTGAGAAACATCTGGTTTCTTGCCAATAAAAGCTTCTTCAGGTGTATTCATGCTAAGTACTCTATGAGGACAACAGTTTTGCATATAAACCGCAGTGTTGCATGCTTCTGCCCAAAAATGCATTGGTAGAACCCTGATCATGCAGCACCCACAATCGTTCTGTTCTTCATCTCCGTGACCCCATTTTGCTATGGGTTATGAGGTGTTATGAGTTCTCTTCGAATTCCTTCTGTGCTACAGAAGTCTTTGAATTCGTTCAAGATGTATTATCCACCATTATCGTTCCTCAAAGCCTTCACTTGCCTCCCCGACTCTTTCTCCACCAATTCCTTAAACTCACATAACTTTGAGAATGTTTGATCCTTCTTCTGCATGAAGAAGATCCAACATTTACGAGAAAATTCATCAACAAAAATAACATAATACCTGTGTTTTGCTGTTGAAGCAACCGAGAATGGTCCACACACATTTGTGTGAACTCTCTCCAGGATCACCGAAGCACGGTTCTCTTTTTCATGAAAGGTGGACTTTACATACTTCCCCATGGTGCAACCCTTGCACTGATCTAACGAAGCAAGTGTTCCCATTATAAGTCCAGTAGATATTTTCTGCATGACTTTTAAGGCTCCATGATGAAGATGGCCCAATCGCCTGTGCCATTATTCACCCTCATCCTGGCTCACCACTTTTTCTGCCTTGCCCATCATGGAAAAGCAACCTTATACCTCCAACTTGTAGATATTCTTAACTCGAATCCCTATCCTCTTGGCTTGACCCAATTTTTTATGTCGCAAGAAAGATTTTTCATCGCTGAAAACAATGTCATAGCCTCTGTCCTCCGACATCGCAACTGAGACCAAGTTTTTATTTAGACCTGGAACATGCATAACATCTTTCAATTGAAATATTTTACCTGACTCCCTCTCAAAGGTAATGGTACCAATGCCGGTCACATTGTATCGTCCATCGTCACCCATCTCTATATGCATTTGGATATCTTTCTCCTCTAAGTCACTGAAAAACTCCTTATCTCCCGTCATGTGGAAGGAAGCACCACTATCAAGATACCACACTGATCCCATTGCACTTGAAACCAAGAATGCAATCAAAGAGAAATCAAGTTCAAATTGCGAGGCAAGGGCCTCACCAACTGCAGCTCCAGTAGCTTTCTTGTTATTCTTTTTCTGTGGGAAATTAGTGGCAATATGCCCATGTTCGTGACAGTGAAAACACTTCACCTTGGAAAAATCCAACTTCTTGCCTTTATACTCGGATTTTGAATGGGATTTCTTCCCCTTCCCTTTCCTTGCCTTGGCAGCCAAAGCACAATCCTCTTCATCAGTATGCTTTAATGAAGAGCCATCTTTGGTGTTCCGCCTGAACTCCTCTTGCACTAGATCCGACTACAGTTTTTCCCCTCCATTGACAAAGTGTTGATAACTGTGCCAACTCTTAGGAAGTCCCAAGAGAACCAAGCTCACCAAATCATCATCAGAAACAGTGATTCCCACACTCCCCAGTTCATCCCTACATCAGAAAAACTTTGTGACATACTTAGGAATATTGTCGCCCTTCTCCATCTTGATCTTTCTGAGTTTATCCTTCAGCGCCAATTTCCTATGGTTGCTGCTGCTTTGGAAAATATCCGTTAAAGCCTTCCACATATCAAATGGAGTGGCTTTCCCATGAAGGCTTGAGAAAATATGGTCTCGTACACCTTCCAACAGAATCCTTCTCATCTTCGCTACTTTCTTTTTCCATGTGTCAAGTAACGCAACATCCATTGAAGTGGGCTTAGGAACATCACTGTCGATGAATTCCTTCAAGCACCGCCTCCATCCTATCCTTCCATGCGATGTAGTTAGAGCTACTCTCAAGTGCATACTCTAGCCGCAAACCATTGAAATTAATTTCGATGTTTACTCAACTGTCTCACCAAGAAATTCTTGCAGCAAATTCGAATTGTTTCCACCAACAAAATCAGCTCCTGCTTCAAAATTGCAATCTTCTTTGCTCTGATACCATGTAGAAATTTTAATACAATTATGTATTGCCTGGATTCTCCTGATCTAACAATTATATGCCACAGTTAAATACATAATCCTTCTACTAAAATCTTTGCAAAAATTTAATCGCTAATTGAAAACACATGAAGAAATATCAATCACACATAACACAGATGTTTTTACCGGGAAAACATAAAGCTAAAAACCCCACTATCATATATTATGTATATATCATGGATCATGAAACAATCTCATACAAAACTCTAATCCAAAAATATTATTGTCACCTGATATCTCACCTTGTCACTGCAAAAATTATGCAAATACATTTAACCAACTTGCCCTCTGTGCTTTGCCTACCTTTTATAGCAATCCACAGTGATTAACAATCAGGGATGAATGTTTTCTGCCTTGCCTTGACTGCGCAATCTTCATTGGCATCTCCAATGTGTGTGTGGTTGCATGAGTGCACCCACTAATGTCACAACTGATAGTCAAACTATCCCTTTCACCTATCTCTCAACTGGGCCTCCATTGGATTTGAAATGCATGTAGTTAATAGTAGTAAATATTCAGTTGCATGTGAGATCACTCCATGTGAATTAATTTAATATTTAATTCATTGATCTCTCACTAGTATATCTTTAGTTACAACTAGTTACAACTAGCACAACTGATTTTAAGTCACTTAACTAAGTTAAACTACTTTACAACTTACATAACTACACATCCAACTCTGTTACAACTTCGAATCACTCAGTTACAACTAAGTCTACTTGCATGTCCCACCAACCAACCTTAGAACTCGAAATTGCTTCAGCTAACCAGTTTGCCACTTCAGTTAACTGAAATCAAGTGCTTCAAGAGAATATATTAATATTTATTGTACAATTATTATTAAGAGATAATAATAATCGACATGCATTCTATTTTTAGACATGCGATCTATAAATAGACTTCGCCCATGCATCTAAAAATAGAACCTCATCTATAAATAGAATTTGCTCAACCATCTATAAATAGGCTCCCACTATAAATAGAATTTGCTCACCATTCTAAAAATAGACATACACCTAACAATAGCCTGTAGGCCCCACCTAATGTAGGTGCTTAATTTTCACTAGGATCATCATCTTGTTGAATCTCAACAGAAAATAAACAATTTCTTATGGTTAAAACATTTTATTGGTGTGTTGTTCAAAATGAAGATGTGTAATTCCTTCTATGCTTACTATAAAGTTTATGCATAGTGTGCCCACATGTGCTTGTGCGCAAACACACATAAAGAAACAACATAGATTTATCCCCATTTATCAAATGTCTAGAGACATCACATTTCTTAATGTGCTTTCAAATTACAATCTCTAAAAGAAATTTACACCTCAAAAAAATTGATCTCTTTCAACACTTAAATCTTAACTTAATAAATCTACATTAGTATTTATAAAATTCATGAAAAAAAATAATAAAATTATTTAATATAAAATTTAAATATTTTTTCTTTTTTCATAATTAAAAAAACACTTAATATTAAAATAAATCCTGCATTTATAAAATAAAAATAATAAAATTGTTTAATATATAATTTAAATATTTTTTTCCATTATTCATACATTAAAAAAATAAAAAAAAATATTTATTTTCACTTATTTTATATTTATTTATCATTTTCATATTTAACATTTTTATTATTTTCCTCAATACCCCTTCAAATTTTAGAATTTATTAATGCCTTCTAGCCATCCCAAACTCCTCTTCCCTCCCATTTTCGAAAATTGTACAACATAGATCTATTGTGATGTGCGTGGATATACGCCAATACTAATCCATTTAGTAAGTCAACCGAAAATGAGTTTATTTTAATTTTAGATAAAGAGAAGGTTTTGAACACCATTAATGATTTAAAGATATATTATCTTTAAATTTACTTTACATACGTTTTTTCAAAAAATATATAATTTTTTATTTAAAATTAAAATTATAAAACTATATTCAATAACTTGGCGAAGATAGACAAATAGAAGATTGGTTGGTTCTAGGATCTAACATAGAAGATTTGTTGGTTCTAGGATCTAACATTCAAATTATACTAGCTTGGAAATATGTATCATCTAGAGATGGTGTGACTAAGAAAATAGTTGCTAATTAGGTAATATCACCTCATTTTCATCATGCATCTTAATAATCTCATAGTTATCTTAGATAAGCTTATTTGAACATTCATTCTATTTAGACAACCTATTCACTGTAACATTTAATTATCTTTATTTATAGCTACATGAGGAGGAATCCAAAGTTGTCACTTTCTTCGTAATTAATTGAATGATATCCTTTATCCTAAAGGACTTTGGAGCTATTATTTATCCAATCAACCACTTCGTTTGAATCCTCATATATCTGAAATTTTGAAACACCCCTTATGTAGCCAACTTAACAAGTACATGTAAAGCTTTTAACTCTACCATTTTGTTACTACCTTCTCCAAACCTACATGCAAAAAGCTAGGAATGAGTCTCAAAGAAATATATGAGACTATCAACATTGCAACTAGTCAGATTACCTTTCGTCAAGAAAACCCAAGGGTGAGATTTATCCATTTGCATATCATGGCAATCCTTATGGCCTTAGAAGTCATCACTTTTTTCAACTCTTCATATGCATATTTAATTTGATAGGAAACTTGTGATGACCTTTTGAATAAACCCTTGAAGACCATAGCATTTCTTGTTAACTAGAATGCCTAGTGAATAACATCCTCTATTAATCCAATATCCCCCCACCAGTCTTTTGGTGCCTTTTCTAGATTTATAAGCCCACACAAATTTCCCACAAGTGAATGTAAATGCAACAACTCTAACTACTAAATAATAATGTCATTTGTGAGACAGTTACTGACCTAACAACAATTGTGACCACAAAACAAGAAGCCTATTACTAGAGATCCACATTTTTGTGTCAAAATGATAAAATCAACCTTTGAATCGCAAGTCGGTTTCTCTAATGCCACTCCTTATTTTTTTTGGAGTTAAAAATACAACCTTTTGTAACCATGGCTTGTATTGTTGCTAACAAAGGCCTTCAATTCAACCCTCATATTGAAAAGTGGCTCTACCAATAACACCCTTTATCTTTTTATTTTATTTTCTCTCTTTTTTTTCCCATAAGAAAAATTCGTAATTTTCATTCTTTTAAAAATATTTAAAATTACATTTTGTAGATGCACCCTTGGTGCATTGCTTAATCATACCCAGATTTGGGTTTTGGAATTGATAATTAGTCTTTAGTAAGGCTGCATCAAACCATACCAAGTAGGTCAAATATATTTTCAGCTAATAGAAATTTACATTAGCAAAAAATAAAGCATTGTAAAAGACAATGATAATGAGACTAAATTGACCCTATTCCGAGATAGCCTTAACATAAACCCAATATATGTAAGACCTAATCTTACCCCATATGACAAAATAACATACAAAAACTATGATAAAGTTTGAGTAATCTCATGCTCTGTATATACATATTAACATGTTACAGGACTTCAATTACCAGAATTTGCTACAAGACCTTAGGTTGCTACTAGATTGTTTGTGTGGACATATTTGGTGGATCTAGTCATTGCTTTGAAGATGTGAACACAATTACCCAGTGATCATTGAAGTGGTTGAGGAATGCATTGATTATATGATTGTCAAAATTTGTGGCGTTGATTTGGCCATCAAAAGATTAATTGTGTAATGGTTAGTTATAGTCCACTTGTGTGATTCAATCATCATTAATTATTTAATCCATGGATTTGGTCTTCATATCATTGTTGTCTTCATAGTTGTGAACACATTGATAATTATGGTGTTCACCTCAATGGTTTGATTTTGTCCCCAAATATTTTTGATCTAGTCAATGGTCCGATGATGTGAACGCATTGATCATTGGAGTAGTGGATCAAATGGAAAAATGTGTATATTTTTCATCGACAGCTAATTATGGTATAAGCATCCCAGTTAAAAATTATTTCTTATAAAAACAATTTGGTCCATATTTGGTTGGCATGAAAACCATCAAATAAAAAAATTTGTTGTGCCCATGTGTTGACGATGTGATCAACACCCTACAAATTTTTCCTACACGTGAATTTTGGAGCCTACTGAGGATCTAACAATTTTTCATTCCATATTCACTTCATGATCAATTAATGTTATGCTAAGTGTTTAGTATTATTCCCAGTTTCTAAGTGTCGAAGTCGCTCACACATGCTTATTCTGTAATGAGTACATGATCACATTCCTTTACACAAGTTTGAACAAGCATAGCACAGTCCATCAAGATAGTGCATATGCAATCTTCAACCTATAGAAATAGTCAGTACACACTTTCATTGACAGAGTCTCTCACTTTTGGTTGCGATTGTGCCTCTATTTCAGTGAGTTTTTCCAACTATCGCTTTTGTGCACCTTTAATTTCACAAGTGTCACTTCCATGTTTACGACTATTTATTTTTCTTTTTATCACTTTAATAAGTGTTATTTTCATGTTATCTTCACTATGGCATGTGTTTCTTTCAATGTTGTTCACATTTGCAAGTGTCGTTTGCACTTTTCGCTTATTTTCGCAAGTGTCCTCTTTCAGGAATGGTTCACACGATGTAAAAGTGGAGTTATCGTTCATTTCAAGGGGAAAATTTAGTGTCTATAAGTCCTATTTATCATATAGACATGTATTAGACTTATTCCCAAAATTTCATGTATTATAGCACTAGTGTCGTCACAAAGTGTATCTTAAGTGTCACATCCAGTCGAAGGGAGTCAATTGTACATTCTCAAAAGGAAGTTCTGATGCATTCTCTTGCACTACTATGTCCCATTCATCATAACAAAATACATCAGACATATTCACTAAGTCTTGAACATTGTCGTACAAGTGTTGTCATTGTCATCGCAAAGTGTACCCTAAGTGTCGAACTTGGAGGAGGTTGTTGTATTTGTCGTCGCTCTGAGGGGATCATGTTGTTCTTGTGTACTGAGTTTTCAATGTTGTGTTGTTAATTTTTTTTCAGTGTGTTTGATCATTCATAAGTTCAATCCAGATCTCATTTCTATCTCATTGACGCCACACTTAGTCAAATTATGGAAAATTATTGCTCGACCAACATTGACCTCACGCAGCCTCCTTGAACTACCCATTGTGCAGTAGAAAGAAACAATTTTATCCCTTACCTATTGGAACTACGCAATGCACAGTTCCTGCCTTCAAGGATCTCACATTGCACAATCATAGTGCTCAAGGATTCCCTCCTTTCCCTTAGATACTGCATAATCTTGCCCCCCAGTCAGTATTTTGATACACATTACACAGTATCAGTCATCAAGCTTCTTCCATGAGTCCTTGAATTGTGAAACTGTGCAATCCACTGACCAGTCTCCCTCTAGAACTATGCATTACACAATATCAGTGGTCAACCTTGGACCCTTGACCTCCACAACTATGCAATTTACCCTTCCAATTAGCCTCCTTTTGTGCACTGCGCAGTGGCAAGCCTTAAGATGTCATCCTACCTCCTTGAGATGCATAATTTTGAAATCCCTAGGCCTCTCTCTCTCTCTCTCTCTTATACTATGCATTAGGAAACTTCAAGGATAAAGACTGCCTACTAGGCTCCTCAATTGCGCAGTCTCCCTTCCCAGGTATCCAGAACTATGCATTGTGTAGTCTCAAGCTTTCGTCCATCACTTGTGGCCCCTAGAATTGTGCAATCCCCGAGTCTTCCTCCTTGTCTAATGCCCAGCCCCATCTCAATCAGTCATGTTCATGAAGAAAGCTAGACTAGGAGATTTCTAGACTGATGTCGTCTTGTCATGAGTGGATTCCACTTGCAGGTATTACATCTTGACATGACATTAGAGGAAATTTTAGCCTAAAAGTGGCCTCCTAAGGAAAAATAATAAAATAATAGTTATGAATTTTGAATGGAAAGAACAAAACTACTTTTTTACTCGTATTTTTGGCTTATCTCCTTATCAATTCATCCAAATTTGAAGTGTATACACTCGTTGAATGTGAAATTATTATCCACATCCAATGAGTACCCATTACGCATACTTTTGAGAAGACCCACATTGACAAAAATTGAAGATACATTAAAAAAACGTGTTCAACATGTTTTTTAATGTATCTTCCATTATTTTCAATGTGGCTGGTGAGCCCTGGTATTGCACCAAGAGTGTTGCAACTCCCAGGGGCTACTCTAATTTACTTTATCAACTCGGGGTTTGTACAAAATTTGAGGTGATAGTGCTATATACATAGCAGATTCATTTTGTTCATGTCATCCTCTTCCGCTCTACGAAAGGGTGCTATTTCTAAGGGTTCTCAATGAAGTCTGTCACACTTTAATGAAACTAGACTAAATTGCAGAAAGTAAATGACAGAAGGAAACTAAATTAAATCACTGAAAAGAAATGACAGAAAGGGAACTAATCTAAATTTCTGAAAAGAAATGACAGAAAGGAAACTAATTTAAGTTGCAGAAAGGAAACTAATTTAAACCATACTTAACTTCGCCAATCAGTTAAACAAACCCTACTCTATCTATCATGCTCCTATCTATGCAACTATTCATGACCTAATTCTAATTTGAAGAAGTGTTCTTGCAGTTTGGGGGGAAACAGGCTAAAGGTAGTAATGGAGCGCTTAACGCATGAAACAAGGCTTAGATGTGGAAAGAGGGGGTTAAAGCTTATTAAAACTTGTTTATAACGCAAAAATTATTTGGAGTGGAATGAATTGAAAACTTTGATGGTGGAGAAGCGGGAGTCCAGCTTGGGAGATGGAGCGAAATGAAATTTGTGAAAAGGGCAATGGTTGTGATCTGTGATATGCGATATTGCAATATCGAAATCGGAAAAAAACGAGCAGTAAGTGTTAACAGGGAGCAGATAAAGATTGTGAAATGCGATTTGCGACGAGATAAAGATTGTGATTTGCGATGGGTGACATGGCGGTAGGACCGGTGGCGAAGTGCAATAATAATATCACAATCGGCGGATAAGAAGCGGTAAGTCCTAAAAGAAAACAAAAGAAATTGATATTTGTAATTTACAATTCCACAATATCGCAATATCGCAGGGTTGGCGGAAAAGCGATAGTGCAATCAGGAGGAGAGTGCAAAGTGTGATTGCGATGTACGGTAGTTATCGCAATTGACAAAAAAAGGAGTGGAAAGTGTTAAAGGAAGAGAATAAACACTGCTATGTGCAATTCGCGATGTACGATAGTGGGAAGTTCGAGGAGAAAAGGTGGAGGTCAAACTCCAGTGGGTTTCAAGCATTTTGCGTTAAAAAGGTAAAGGTGAGGTGAAAAAGGGAAAATTGTTGAGATGTTGAAGAATGACAAAGGAAAGGGAAGGGGTTCTGCGATGGCTGAGATGTGATAATCAGGAAAGTCCAAGGTAAAAGATCTCATGTGAAACTTTAATGGTTTCTATGAAAAAAAGGTGCGGCAGCTGATAGGAAGAGAAAAGAAGGAGGGAAATGGAACATAACAGAGGTGTTTGGAAGCGTAGCACAGGGATGGAAAATGAAGCAAAAAGGCGAGGGTGAACTTCTCCAGAATTTTAATACTAATTCCTACAAACAGACCTGCAGATTCATGCACAGGAAAAAAAAAATGCATGATAAAAACAGTGAACAGAAGGCAGTTTTTGGGTCTGTGGGAAGGTTCGACCTCCTCGAGCTCTATTGACAGATATGAGAAGGGGGTCTCGATCCACATATTTTTGGTCTTCCTCTATTCTATTACTCTCATAAGTAAATGAAAAACTACAACAACAAACTGAAATCAAAGACGAAGCAACAATGAAACTATCAGAAGCAGATCTAACTAAATGGAAGAAGCAAAACTAGCTAAATGACAAAAAGGAAAGAATGAAAACATCAAAGAAGTTGAGGCACATGGGTTGGGCCCTAACCCACAAGTCCAACTCTCTGGAATTAAATCATTAAAATGGTGTTTGTCTACTAATTGCATTAAAAATGAAATCTTATTACATCTTGAAGGTCTTACACAAGAAAAGCCTAATAGAATGGAAAATGAATGGCATGGAATGGAATGGAATGAAAATGGAATGGAATGGACTACATCGAATGGAACTTAATGGAATCAAAGAATGGAATGGAAGAATCGACCCTAATTAGCTCTTGATTAGATTTATTTATCCTCAAGGGTAGCTACCAACAGCTCCCTAAAAAATAGGTAATGAGTCCACTTGACTCCAAGTGAAGTATGGCTTGAGTGCACTTGGTATTGAGTAGCTTGGCTGCCTCTAGAATCCCAATTGATGGAGGGGATCTCATGATGATCCTTTGGCTGCCTTTGAGAGTTAAGGAGGGTGGAAAACCCCCTTGAATCTCTCCAAGATTTCTCCCTAATTTCCTGATATTGTGTTAATTTATTCTCCAATCTTGATCTTCTAGTGGCAGGGAGCAAGTCCCCAAATCATCTCCTTCTCCAAATCTGCATATTTTGCCAAATATTCTCATAATATTGTTCAAAAATAACCAATATTAGGCACAAATATGCAATTAGATTTAAACCTTCCTAAGAAAATATTGAAGCATAATAAAACATTATTAAGTGCAGAAGGAGAGATTTAATATATATATTCATCTGCATAAGGAAGGTAGATGGGCTTAAGAAAGGTTAGATGGGCCTTATTTCATGTCTAATTTAGAGGCTCGTCATCACCCCCCTACTGAAACTGTTGCTCATCCTCTGAGAAACCTGTTCATCCTCTCTGCCTTATGGTTTTTCCTGCATGCTGGCATATTTCATTTTCTGTTTGTTGGCCCATGCGTTGCTCCTCCTACTAATATTCTTGTTATTCTTCTTGCATTTATTCTTGTAGGTGCTTCATGGAGGTCCGCATATGCCTTAATCAAATTTTCATGCCAAGAGGTGGTGGATCCACCTTTTTTTTTCTTTTTTTCTTTTTTTGTTCTCTCTTTTTTTTGTTCTTTTTTCTTTTTTCTTTTTTTTCTTTTTTTTTTATTGCATGCAAAGTAAACTCACAATTATTTTTTCTATGAACTAATTTCACCCTTGGTTATCCCTTAGCACTCCTTGTCTTCTATTACAATTAAATGCTTAATGCCCACTTTCTCAAGTCCTTTTTACTTTTTTCTTGTTCCTTTTCTTGGTGGAAAAAGTGAGGCTAGTTGCTAGATAAGGCTGAGGTTGCTCTGCTACTAATTTTGGCTATATAAAAAACTTTCCTTCTCACACTTTTTAATTTTTTATTAAGCTAAAATAGATTCAAAGAAAGGGTTATATGATTGAATACATGAGCCTTACCATTGATTTGTTTTTGCAGGTGATATTGAAGTTGTTGCTGAAGCTGCTACTGAAGCTGCATGTGGTGATCTGCTTGAGGTCCTTTTGGAGCTTCTGAGCATAGGAGGAGGAAGTCCAAGTGTGACTACCTTTGACTAAAGTGTTGACCAAATTTCCTTTTTGTGCCAACTTGTTGTTTTTATTCTTCCAAAGGTTGGAGAGTACCTGCATTCATTAGAGAGAGATACATGGAGAAATGCATTTTTTTTTAAGGCCTCCTAGCTACCTCAAGGAGGTTTTCCACTAGTAGGTCTGCCTAGGCACCGCAAAGGAGGTTTTCACCTAGGATATTTTATTTTTCTATTTTTTTTCCCAACCCAATGACTGCCTCATGGAGGTTTTCAATCAGTGGGCCAATCTCAGACGCCTCAAAAGAGGTTTTCACCTGAGATTTTATTTTTCCCCTTTTTTTTAATTCTTTTTCACTTTCCTACTCTACTTAAAAAAACAAAACCTTTTTCAAGTATAGGAATACTTCCAATGGAGCCATGTACACATCAAGATGAAAGATAAAATCATGTGCACACTTGGAATACATGCTTTGACATGTACCTGAATATGAGAGATGAATTTCTTTGATTGGGATTGTATCAAGTATTGTTGGAGAAGAGTGTGTCGCTGCAACTTAATGACTCTTTGGAACCATATGTCAATATATTTGTGATGCACTTGGTTAACTTGCTAAGTTGGATCACCTTGGATGTCCTTTTATATTATGGTAGTCAAATCTTCCTCTTTTTGTTGATTGTTCTCTTAAACACATGGAGGAAATGTTGGTAAATATGAGGGAACTTTCTAAACATTTGATTCTGATTTATGCTCTTCATTAAGTGCAACCCTCGATCTTTTGATCTCCTCATTTGGATCTTCTTATTATTGATGTTTTCCTTCAATGAAATTAAGGAAATATCTTATTTGAAAAACCTTTCTTGAACTAAGATGAAGACCATTTAGATCAAGAGAATATGTTTGGTAGTGTTGTACCTCAGCATTGTAAGTGAGCCAAGATAATTCATTGTATGGGTTTGGAAATGGTGATACAGGTAGTTGAGTGGGGGTGGATATATGAGATGGATGTGGTTGAGGTGGATGGTAGGGATAGCATGGAGTCGGGTATGGAGGATATTGAGGGAAATATTGAGGATGTTGAGGATTTTCCCAATAAGGACCTTGCCAACCATGTTACCAAGATTGGTTTTGGGGTTGAGATGGAAAAGGTTTCCAAGGAGGGAGTGTGTCCCAATTAGTTTTAGATGGATGTGAATAAGCTTGAAATTGTGAAGTGGGTCCTTTCATCATATCAAGTTGACTAGGTTGTCAGGGTCTCCTTGGAGCTACATAACATAGCTTCTTTGGTGATTACCTTGTTCCATTGTCTTCCTGGTAAAATTATTTAAACCTGGGGAATGATGAACAACATTTAGTAGCATATGATTCTGCATGGATAACAAAAATATTAGCATCTTCTTTTTGGTTATTTTTCATTCTTAACATTTATACTTGTTCACTTATATTGCTAAGAATTTTTGTTTTAAAGTTGTCAAGCAAATGTCCAAGTTCATCTTGCCTTACCAATGTTGATGCTGACTTACTTAATCTTTCCCTTCCTCTTGATATGCACTTGCATGTTTCACAGATTTCTTCAAATGACAATTGATATACATCTCATTTACTCATGAGATTAAGGAGATCAATACACTCATCCCTAATTGTTCTAAGTAAGAGGGTTTTTAGCATGTCAAATCCTAAACGATGCAATTTTACCCTCTTAAAATTATACATGAAACTTTCTATTGGATTCTCAAGGCTCTCATCTTATTCTTGGTTCATTCTAAAAAATTATTCTTTAAGATCACGATATTTGTATTTTTCTAGAAATATCTTTTGCATATCATTGAGTGATCTTATTGAATTAGTACCTAGACTCATTAACCATTTAAGAGCTCTATCCTTCAATGTTGCAAGAAACAATCTCAGTTTTTGAGTGTGTGATAAGTATCTCAAATTCAAAGAGAAATGTTTCTAGATCCTTTGTCCTCATACCATGGAAGTTGGGAAGGAAATATGGAGGGATGTTCTTCATATGTACATTGATATCCATATCTTGAATGGGAAACCCAATAAGATCTTCTTCATTGTCATCATATCCATCCATCTCTTCTACCTTCAAAAGTGTATGGTGATGTGGTTTTTACTGCACCGCATGGTCAAGTGGGGGGGGGAGGGGGGTTTGGTATTGGAGAAGTTTTTTTTTTTTTTTAAATTATCCCCTATCTCTGACATAATCAGATATTTTTGTATTTTTTTTTTAATATTTCTGAAATGGCACGAAAATACAGGAAAGAAGAAAATAATGCTAAAAACAAAATCAAAGCATCTACTAGACACCTCCCCGGCAACGGCACCAAAAAATGGTGAACCCTGGTATTGCACCAAGAGTTCTACAACTCCTAGGGGCTGCCCTTCTTTACTTTATCAATCCGGGGTTCGTACAAACTTTAAGGTGACAGTGCTATATACACAACAGATGAATTATGTTCATGGCATCCTCTTCTGCTCTACGAAAGGGTGCTATTTCTAAGGGTTCTCAGTGAAGTCTGTCACACTTCAATGAAATTAGACTAAATTGCAGAAAGGAAATGACAGAAGGAAACTAAATTAAATCGTTGAAACGAAATGACGGAAAGGGAACTAATCTAAATTGCTGAAAAGAAATGACAGAAAGGAAACTAATTTAAGTTGCAGAAAGGGAACTAATTTAAACCATACTTAACTTCGCTAATCGGCCAAACACACCCTACTCTATCTCTCATGCTCCTATCTATGCAGATATTCATGACCTAATTCTAATTTGAAGAAGTGTGATAGCAGTTTGGGGGAAAACAGACTAAAGCTGCTAATGGAGGGCTTAACACATGAAACAAGGCTTAGAAGTGGAAATAGTGGGTTAAACCTTATTAAAAATTTGTTATAGCGCAAAAATTATTCGGAGCGGAATGAATTGAAAATTGAAATGGTAGAGAAGTGGGAGTCTAGTTCAGGAGCAGGAACGAAATGCAATTTGCAAAAAGGGAAAAGGTTGTGATCTGCGATATGCAATATTGTAATATCGCAACCGGAAAAAAAACGAGCGGTAAGTGTTAACAGGGAATGGATAAAGATCGCGAAATGAGATTTGCGACGGGATAAATATTGCGATTTTCGATGGGTCACGTAGCAGTAGGACCGGCAGCGGAGTGCGATAAAAAATCGCAATCAGCGGATAAGAAGCGGTAAGTCTTAAAAGAAAACAATAGAAACTGTGATTTGCGATTTGTGATTTCGCAATATCGCAATATCGCAAGGTTGGGGGAAAAGCGATAGTGCAGTTGGGAGGAGAGTGTGAAGTGTGATTGCGATGTACGGTTGTTATTTCAATCAGCAAAAAAAGGAGAGGAAAGTGTTAAAGGAAGAGACTAAACACTGCGATGTACGATTTGTGATGTACAGTAGCGGGAAGTTTGAGGAGGAAAAGCGGAGGTCAAACTCCAATGGGTTCCAAGAGTTTTGCATTAAAAAGGTAAAGGTGAGGTGAAAAAGGTAAAATTGTTGAGATTTTGAAGAACAATAAAGGAAAGGGAAGGGGTTCTGCGATGGCTGAGATGTGATAATCAGGAAAGTCCAAGGTAAAATATCTCATGCGAAACTTTAATGGTTTCTATGAAGAAAAGGTGTGGCAGTTGATAGGAAGAGAAAAGGAGGGAAATGGAGCGTAATAGAGGTGTTTGGAAGTGTGACACAGAGATGGAAAATGAAGCAGGAAGGCGAGGGTGAACTTCTCCAAAATTTTAATATTGATTCTTGCAAACATACCTGCGGATTCATGCACAGGAAAAAAATAAAAAATGTGTAATAAAAACAGTGAACAAAAGGCAGTTTTTGGGTCTGTGGGAAGGTTCGCCCTCCTCGAGCTCTATTAACAGAGATGAGAAGGGGGTCTCAATCCAAAAATTTTGGTATTCCTCTACTCTATTACTCTCATAAGCAAATGAAAAAATACAACAGAAAACTGAAAGCAAAGACTAAGCAGCAATGAAACTATCAGAAGCAGATCTAACTAAATGGCAGAAGAAAAACTAGTTAAATGACAGAAAGGAAAGAATGAAAACAACAGAGAAGCTAAGGCACCTGGGTTGGGCCCTAACCCACGAGCCCAACTCTCTAGAATTAAATCACTAAAATGGAGTTTTTCTACTCATTGCATTAAAAATGAAATCTTATTACATCCCGAAGGTCTTAAACAGAAAAAGCCTAATAGAATGGAAAATGAATGGCATGGGATGGAATGGAATGGACTGCATCGAATGGACCAGACTGGAATTGAAGAATGGAATGGAATAATCGACCCTAATTAGCTTTTGATTAGATTTATTTATCCTCAAGAGCAGCTACCAACAGCTCCCTAAAAAATAGGTAATGAGTCCACTTGACTCCAAGTGAAGTATCGCTTCAGTGCACTTGGTCTTGAGTCACTTGGCTACCTCTGGAATTTGAATTGGAATTGTTGGAGGGGATCTCATGAGGATCTTTTGGCTACCTTTGAGATTTAAGGAGGGTGGACAACTTTCTTGAATCTCTCCAATATTTCTCCCTAATTTCCTGATATTGTGCTCATTTATTCTCCAATCTTGATCTTTCAGTGGCAGGGAGCAAGTCCCTAAATCATCTCCTTATCCAAATCGGCATAATCTACCAAATATTCTCACGATATTCTACAAAAATAACTAGTATTAGGCGCAAATATGCAATTAGCTTTAAACCTTCCTAAGAAAATATTGAAGCATAAGAAAACATTATTAAGTGCAGAAAGGAGAGATTTAATCTATATATCTATATATATATATATATATATATATATATATATATATATGTGTGTGTGTGTGTGTGTGTGTGTGTGTGTGTGTGTGTGTGTGTGTGTGTGTGTGTGTGCATAAGGAAGGTAGATGGGCTTAAGAAAGGTTAGATGGGCCTTATTTTGTGTCTAATTTAGAGGCCTATTAGTGGTTCTTCTCAAAAGTATGCATAATGAGTACTAGTTTTATGTGGAAATTAATTTCGCAGCCAACGAGTGTCTACACTTGAAATTTGGGTAAACGGATAAGGAGATAAGCCAAAAATACAAGTTAAAAAAGTAATTTTTCTTCTTTTCCCTCCAAAATTTTTACATGTACCTCTTTTTAAATTTAAAGGATTTTGATTGATTTACATATTATGACATGGAAATTACGTGAAAATATCATGGGAACATTTTGGATGAAATTTCCTCTAATGCAAGATGATGCTCGGAGAGGAAGAGAAGGAGATCATATAAGAAGAAACTTGTGAGGCTTGAACCATGAAGAAGTCATTAAGAAAGAAGATGAAGGGGCACTAGATTACCACAAAAGATCAAATATATAGATTACATGAACACTCCAGATAAATAAACCCCTTGGAGGATGAAGATGAAACACATGCAATATCCATCATGAATATGCAAATAAAGCAACAAAAGGAACAACTTGGCAATGCTACATCATCATGAATTTCCAATTCATCATTGTCAAGAGTCACATGTGAATGTAATTGTGTAATTTTCCAAAATGATAAAATGTAAATATGTGGAAGAGCAAGCATCCCACATGGAATATGAACAGTCACTATAGAATTCTAAAGTAATTGTAGAAGCTCAAGAGTCATGAGGGAGGTCAAGAGTCACATGGGAGGTGGAGAGTCACCTCATTTGTTATAAATAAACCCTCATAACTCAAGAAAAATGACTTTTTGGGACTTGAAATTTCACCTTGGCTTCTCTAGCATTAGCATAGGAGATATGATATTTCTTTGGAGGAGAAAGTAGTGCCTTAATGTTCCACTATTGGGGATAGTGTGGCATAGTTTTACTTGTATATCTTGGCAATTTCACTTAATATATGAATCTCTAGGAGCCAACACAATTTCATGCATGTATCGTAAATATAGTAATACTATTATTTATATGTTTTGTTCTTGAAGGTGTTTTGTATTTGGTTTTAAGATCGTGGTTGTTATGTGAACTACTTTGCAAACTAACTTGCTATCATGTTATGCTCTTGTGTGTCTCTTTTAGGATGGTACTATTACTTTTCTTCTATAGACTCACTTTCTTTCTCCCTACCATGAATATACCTTATATGCATCACAATTTTTTGCCTCACAATGTCAACTTAGTTTCTTGTTTCAAAGAATATGTGTATAACCTCTTATGTTAATAGTGGAATCCAAGGAAAATCCCTAAGGACAATGGAAATTTACCACATTTCTGATTGGGGCTCCTACTCCAAACGGTGTGAGGTCTAATTGGGACTTCACATAAGGGAGACCACCTTGTTTGACATATTTCTAGCATAGTCAGCAAATGGTGCTAGAAGGAGGTCCAGATAATAAGCTATGCATGTTTATTATTTTTTTAATCTCTTATCTTAAATGGCTCTTCCACAAATCATAATGCCAAAAAAAATTTCTAACCTATCTCCTCGTAAACGTTTAATCTCTGGTGAATAGTTTCATGACTTGTCTCAATTCAATTTTGATGGTGAGGGTGGTACATTCATAGCCAAACATATATATGATTTTCTTGGTTTTTTTAAATCTAATGAAATCGATGATGAAGACGTAGTTTGTAGATTATTCACCCTCTTGAAGGTTGAGTTAAGAAGTTGTGTCAGAATTTACTATCTGCTTCCATTCATTCATTTGATCAATTCCTCAAGTAGCTTCATCAAGCCTTTGACATGTATGATTATCAAGATGTGTGCAATATGATATGATCTTCTCATAATTAAATCTGGTGAATTTGTAGAGGATTTTATTAATTGTTTTCTTCACCTTCAGAATGAGTTTATTGAGGGAGTGCTTGATTCAAATGTTATCAGTGAAAAGTTTCAGATCTTGATTCTTCTCTCCTTGAGATAATTTGAATTTGAACCCTCAGATGATTCTCCTTCCTCAAACCTCTGCAACGATGAAACACCTCTAATTTTAGAGGAGGAACCTACTATTCCTTTTGTTCCTTGTCCTCCTCCTTTTATAGTACCAATTTGGGTGCCTCCTGGTGATGATGTTGTAGTCAAGAAATCTAAAAATCGAATTGTTGATTTGTCCATTCAACCCCCACCCTTTTCCCATGATTTAGTTCCTATTGAGGATAACTTGGATTGGTTCAACAATGGCATGAAGCCTAAAGTGAAATTTGATCCCTTGGATTTGCAAGATCATATTAGTGCACATAAGTCCAATCGTGAATCTAATCCAAATGAAAACTTGACTCCTTAAGGGATACCTTTCAACCTTTAATATACATGTCTCGTGATTCCTTATTTCATGATCTGCTTGATCAACCTACTTCAACTCTTAAGGATTTTCAACCTCTTGTTTCAAGAAGTGATCATACACAAGGTAGTTTCATTTCAAAGGTAGAGGAGTAAAGCAGTGAAGATATGTTTCATCTTTCTTCCCTCTTCCATGATGGAAATCTTGCATTTTTGGTTGATCACCAATCTCGTAATCTTGATAACCTATCAAATGATTCCATATCCTCCATTCAATTTTAAACTTTATAAAACCATCACTATGGCATCCATATTTCCATTAACACATGTGGTGATGGATATCCAAGTAAATCGAACAATATCTTTCCTTCTTTTGAGCACTTGTATTTTTATGGTATCGATCCAGAATATGCTTCTCATAGTTTAAAATCTCCATTTATGTGATGGGAGTCTCTTTCAATTCAAAATTATTCTGAAATTTCCTCGAGTCATGCATATTTAGACTTTAAATTTGAATAAATAAATTGTCAGGATTTTGAATCTTTGGTTTCCCTATCAAATAAAAACAAGATCAACCTGAATTTTATATCAGTATGCATGTCTTCGATCATTATGATGATGAATATAATCTCATGAAACAGAATATGCATGTTGATTCGTTGTTCTTACAAGCTCAATTTGATTTTAAAACCGGTGTTTATCCTCCTGGGTCTATTCATATTTCGTCACCTCTATCACAATATTCATTGTACCCAGATATGTTGGATAGGTTTATTAGAATAACATATTTTCTTAATTATTTAGATCTTTATCCAGCTGGACGCAATTGCAACCAGGTATAGGATGGTGTGATCCTATGATCAAAAGATAGAAAACTTGAATCTATTATTATTCATTTGTTCAATTGTAAATATTTCATATGTTAGGAGGAAGATGTTACAACTCGAAATGATCAAGGGATTTATTCGATTGATGTATCTCAATTCTCTGTCCATCAAGAATATGATATGTTTAATTTTAATTCTATTCACTTTATTAGAATTCATAGTGTTTTCATTGATACATTTGATGGTAGTGGTGCATATTTACCTGTTGATTTTTCTAAGCCACCAAAATTCGATGATCCACCATCAAAAATTTCAGAGGCCGGCGAGGAAGTCCAGGCACTTCATCCCCTGTTGATGGTTATGTTAGGTTCTCACAATCCTATAGAGATATCTGAACTAATTTGGATCCTAGTTTTCATGTATAACTCTTTGCTCACTATTTTCCCACTAGCTGTGAGTTCATTCTTAAAGGACTTTCGTTGTATTCAATTTGATCTTCACAATCTTCAAGATAACATTTCTGATCATATGAAATATTCTTGTTTGGTTAATTCTTCATCATGTGAATCCCTTGCACTAGACCAAGGGTTGGCGAGCACATATTTCACAGATCCTCGCAGTTTCAAAGCTTGCCATTCTGATTATCAAGATGGAGGTCATCCTAGATTGAAGGATTTATATTTTCCAAACGCTTACGAGACCGATCACCTTCTTATCCCACTTGTGTATGTCATGAGGTTAATCATCTTTTTTGGCACAAAATCTCTTCTTTAATGATATAAAATGTTTGATTCATTTAGTGAATCAAAACCATTGTGCTAATATGAATACCTGGTTTGATTTGACCCTTGTTTCTAATATTTTTCCACTCAGGTATCCTAATTGGTTTCCTAAGTTTGAGATGTCAATGATTGTTTTAAATGCCTTAAGATTTCATATTGTTGGCATAATGCATAATCATATATAAATCGAACCAATGGATAATCGAGAATCTTATAGTCACCAATCCGGTCATAGTCATTTTACATTGATTGATTTTTTTGAATCCACTGATCTTCATGGTTTATCATTTCACAATTTAGATTATTGTTAGATAGTTGAGGCACTTCAACATGAGCTGATTGTTATGTCATCTTCTCATCATCTTGACAAGGCTTTTGAACAAGATCAGATCAAATTCCCCTCAAAATATTCTCTTTGTGATTCAAATGCATTAATTGAAAGTTCATTTTCTCATGAGTATCTGAGTTTTCAAATTGTTTTGGATATCAAGATCCAATCATTGAATGGTTAGAGAAATATTATCTGGAAAGCTTCGTTGAAAATAACAAGTTTTGATTTCTTCATGTGTGCAAAAATTGAAAACATGAATGAATGTTATTTTGTGAGTAACCTCAAAGGTTTGTATGATCATCATTTCAAGAAACAAGATAAATCTTGAAACTTGTTAAAACTAGTTAGTATGGCACATCTTTCTATTGATAAGAAAGACCTTCCATTCATAGTGCAATCACATCTTTCTTTACTCTTGCACGATGTTTTATATTTCTTTTAATTGTATGTATCTTTGTGATTTCAAGTTAGGATCAGTTACAACAACTACACCATAAATTTCATTTCACTTAGCCTTGACCTTCTAGCTCGTTAGGTAAAGAGTAGGTTTAGGTACATTATAGCTCTCTATGTGTGTTGCATGATACTGCATTTCACCCTACAGTATTCCTTGCATTTGGTTTTTTTGGTTTATTTTGTTTTGTCTCCTTATACCTTATCTTGTCTTTCTTTATTTTGTTTAATAAAACTTTGCATGAAAATGCTCTCGGTTGGTTCAAAAGACAATGTGGCAAAGCTTTAAAAGGGAAATTGTGATGATAAACAATTCTTGGCTTATCTTTTAACCTCTTATCTATCTTGGGTTTAAATATATTTAAATTTAATGATGTTTGAATGGAAAATATGATCCATCTTAACATAAAGCCTTTGGTCGAACCATAAATCCCATATTTATTGTAGGATTTTCATTCCTTGACTCGATGTTGTAATTAAATGGTTTTCTACTTGCTAATCCAATCGAGTAGAAGAAGGGAAAGGGGAAAATCAATAGCAATCAAACTAATATCAGAGGCATATATAACCTTCTCTAAAGGAAAAATCATTATTTCTCTCAATAAGTCGGGATCCCTCTTTCACCCCATGAATAATAAGTCCAGAAGCACAATTCTATAAATAAATAAATAAAGTGTGAAAGAAGAGAAAGGATTCCTACGTAGATAGGTGAAGCAAGTAACTTCGTCGGGGTATTATTTAGACTTTTTGGAAGAGAATAAATATTTTTGTTCTTGTAGTGACTCTGCCGGGGTATTTTCTAGTCCCGTTGGCAGCAGAACAACACTAGAGATAAAAACTAAGACTTTGATTATATTAAAATCGCCATTTTATACTACCCTTCTCCCGAATCAAAAATATTGTGATTTGGAAATAATTGTGAATGTGCTTAGACGATAAAAGGAATAGAGAGTACTATATCCATAACCAGGTCGAATCGGGGAGCCAAGGTAATCCATACGATGAATCAATACTTCCTGAAATACTGAGACCTTGCACTTAAGGGTGAAACCTGAACAGAGAAGTTGGAGTTATACCAGTGTGTTGCCAAATGTTGACACTATGATAAACACCCTCCAAAATTTTCCTACACGTCAACTTCAGAGCCTATTAAGGATCTAACGATCTATCATTCCATAGTCTCTTCATGATAAATTAATTTTTTGCTAAGTTTTTAATTCTTCTTCTCGGTTTCTAAGTGTCGAAGTCACTTGCTCACATATGCTCAATCCATAATGAGTTAATGATCACATTCCTTTATGAAATTTTCAATATAAAAAGCACAATCCATTAAGGCAGTGCATGTGCAATGTTCAACCTATGTTTTTAGTGAGTGCGCACTTTCACTAACAATCTCTCACTTTTTGGAAATGTGATTGTGCCTCTATTTCAGTGAGTTTTTCCAACTGTCACTTTTGCGCAACTTCACTTTCACAAGTGTCGCTTTCATGTTTATAACTGTCAATTTTTATTTTTCTCACTTTAATTGGTGTTTTTTTTCTGTCATCTTCACTTTGACATGTGTCTCTTTCAATGTTGTTCGCATTTTCAAGTGTCATCTTTCGGGCATAAGAAGTGTTGCACGATGTAAAAGTGGAGTTAACATTCATTTCAAGCAGTAAATTTGGTGTAAATAAGTCATATTTATCATATAGACATGTATTATACTTGTTCCTAAAGCTTCATGCATTGTCGCACTAGTGTCATCACTATCGTCGCAAAGTGTATCTTAAGTGTCGCACCTAGTCGAAGGGAGTCAATTATACATTATTAAAAAGTATTTTTGATGCATTTTCCTACACTAATATGTTTCATTCATCATAATGTCGTACATATTCGCCAAATATTTATCACTATCGTCGCAAAGTGTACCATAAGTGTTGTACTTGGAGGAGGTTGTTATATCACTATCACATTGAGGGGACCATGTTGTTCTTGTGTACTTAGTGTTCAATATTGTGTCATAAATTGTACAGAGTGTGTATGATCATTTATAAGTTCAATCCTAGTCTCACTTTTATCTCACTGATCCCACACTTATTCAAATTCTAGAAAATTATTTCCCAACCAACCTTGACCTCAATCACCCTCCTTAAAATTGTGCATTTCATAGTAGCAAGCCACAATTTTATCCCTTGCCTCCCGGAACTGCATAATGTGTAGTTCTTGCCTCCAAGGAATATGCATTGTGTAGTCACAGTGCTCAATGATTTCCTCCCTGACCTTAGAGACTGCGCAATCATGTCCCCATCTAGTCTTTTTCTACGCATTGCACAGTGTAAGTCATCAAGATAACTCCCTGAATACTTGAACTACACAATCCACTAACCAGTCTCCCACCAAAATTTTGCATTGCATAGTCTCAGTGCTCAACCTTTGCCCCTTTACATCCATAATCGTGCATTTTACCCTTCCAGTTAGCCTCCTTCTACACATTGTGCAGTGATAAGCCTCAAGTTGTCATCTTGTCTCCTTAAGTTATGAAATCTCTAGGAATATCTCTCTCATGTACTATGTTGGAAATTTGCTCACTACTAAGAGGGGTGGGGGGTGAATCAGTAGTGAAAGTGTATACTTTAAAATTATTTTCCAATTACGAATTCAAAATCACACATTATACCATTAGTATATTAGCTCAAATAATGCATTAACAAGGTTAAACTAAATACCATGATCATCACATGAAACCCATAACATAATCAAACAATCACATGAACAAGGGACATAAGGATCTTTGGTGGAAACCCCCCTCTGGGAAAAAACCACCCCTTGCTTCTATTTCTCCTCTGCTTCTAATTTTATTAATCAAGAAAATATTTTTACATCATCATATTTGGTTATGTTCAACAAGGAATTTTATCATATAACATCAACTAAGTGAACACCCATCCATGGGAGACCCATATCCCCTAAAATCCTCTCCCAACAACTATTGGACTATGAGAATTATACTTCCTCTATTGAAGCTACCTACACCCACAAGAAAGGAACACCCATTCCTTATTCACCAAGCTATCTCGATCTATTGATCACTAGGGCCACATTTTATAATGTTTCAAATTGGACCCCACACAAGACAACACAACTTTCTTTGATAATCTCAATAGAACATCATAATCTCAAACAAACAAATCATATACATCTCAGACAATTTTAATACCAGCATACATAAGCTATGGCTCTCTCAAATAGCCACACAAGACCTCACACATCCAATTATGCCCACAATGAAACATGTAATATATGCAAGACTTCTGCAATAACAATCTCCAACCTTCTACAAAGCAGAAAAAAAAAATTGAGTGAAAAAAATCAATCAAGAAGAAAATGGATAAGGTATAAAATTCAATGCTTAAACCATCCAACTCAAACATCTGGAAATTAGTTATGGTTCCCTCAATTATGAACTCCTTCAAATACAATTTTATCATAATAGCTCCATACAAAACATGCTTAACATATTGCAATGCCTCCTCCCATATCTACCCACTTTAACCTACCTACCCAAGGTAAACATGAGTTGAGGATCACTATGATAAGACTCAACCTCCTAGGTGACCTTAAGGAAATTCATTTGAAAACTTCCCGCAGGTGCCACAAAACCTCCAAGAAAAACTCAATCCCTCTAGGTGTCCAACCCCTGAGAAATCTCACTTTTTCCCTAACGTAGAGCCCCATTTGATCCCTTTCCAAGGCCTCCATGGAACTATGGGTTCCTAGTCACATGCATAAGCCTACCTCCGTACGACTATAGACTTTTCAACTCAGTTCTATGCTAGCAGCTCTGAATTCTATGCCACTTTTTCAGGGTCAGGACTCAAGGCTCTGCCTAGAACTCAATGAAACTTCCAAAGTTGATAAATGACATAGGAAAAATTATTGTAAACCAAAAATTGAAACCAATACTTGACCTAACCATCCCCAACTGGGACTGACATTATGTCAAACACTTGGTGGATATGAAACCTACATGTCATGAATGCAAGTCTAAACATGAGGGACTGAAAAACTATATGAGGTTTAACAAGAAGGGTCGATGCCTTCTCACATTAGCTATCATAACACTAATTAGGTCTCACATTCATTATTTATTCAATTATGAGTGAAAACATGAAAATATCCATGACTAATATTTGTCATAAAATCATTCTTATAACCATATAAATAAAAATAAGAGAACAACCATTAAATCCACATAATAACCAGTATATTTCTTTATCAAACTTAGCTTTTACTAAACATAGACAAATATCGATCGGATTCATGACTTCCACGTTCCACCCGACCATAGATTGGTTGAGGAAAAATTGTCTTCAACCAATCATCCTCATGCCATATTCCAATCATGAATGTGGGATCTCATGGGATAAACCAATCCAAACACAACCAAGGGAATCCAGAGGTTAAACTACCTCCATCCTCTCCATACCGTGATCACACCTAAACCGATGTCGAGATAACAAAACCAAACTAATATTTGATGCCACCATATGTTCCTGAGACCACCTCACCCCGGCTTCTGAAACCATACGGAAATCTAAATCTAAAACCAGAGAATAATCCCATCACACCATGGCTATCCAGAAACATAAATGCTAGGCTAAAATCCACTATTGAAACCCACCGAAATCTATGCCAATGACAGGAAAAACAAAAAAACGAACAAACGAACATGCACATACCATGCATGTCAAAACTAACTAGGAATTCATACATGAAACTTGTTACCTGCAAGTATTTCCGTTGAAGCTACTTGATCATTGTCTTCCTTTGTTTTCCTTGTCCTTCTTTGAATTTCCTTTCCTTTCCTTGCCTGCTTCCTCCTCTCTGAGCGTAATTGTAAAACGAAACTAACAAAAGCTCCCAACTAATGCTCTGAGATCTTTTATTGATGAGGCCTCTAATTTCTTCAATTTTCCATTATTTTCCTTCATTTTCCTCCTCACATGTAACCTGTGAACTTTCTCCTTCCTTTTCTCCTAATTTCCATTATTTTCATAAATAATGTGCCAAAAATAGTTTTTTCCTTTCCAAAGCCTTAATAATTGCCTTTTCCCATTTCCCCTTAGCCATAAAACATAACAAGTGATGCCCACTAAGATATTTTTCCCAAAATTTAGCTTCAAATAAGTGTCCCTTGCCCATGGCCTTATTTTACCTTTATTAACTTTTCTTACATGAACTTTTAACCCGAGGATATTACATCCCCCCCCGCCCTTAGGGGAACACCGTCCCGAGTGTTAAACCACAACTATACCTAGCAACACCGTTGAAAAGAAAAAACATATTGCCTGTGGAGCTTTACAACCCAACTCATTGTAGTATTTACGATAACAACCTACTCAAATAAAAACCATGATGACAAACATGAAAATATGAAAACCATACTGCTTATTGGAGATTTATAACTTAGCTCAATACGATATTTACAATAGAAACCATACATAAATATGTACAAATACCAAAACTCATTTTCCTTCACCAGAAAACAATGAAGGATACATAGCCCACATCTGACCAGCCATCTCCCATGTAACTTCATCGGGCCCAAAGTGCTTTTGTTGCACTTTAACCTGCTAGATTTCTCTTTTCCAAAGCATGAGATGTTTCCGCTGTAATATGCATTGAGGTTTCAGCGGGAATTCTCCTTCTTGCTCCACCTGCAATACAAACCAATTAACAACATGATCAACATCCTTTACATATCTTTTAAGAAATGAAACATGAAAAACATCATGGACTTTCATTGTCGAAGGCAATGCCAGTCTGTAGGCCATTGGTCCAATCCTCTCGTTTTCAGGTAATAGTTCTTGTTTGATCTTACATTAATGATCAAACGAGAACTATTACCTCAAAATGAGAATTCTATCCAAAAACCTCCAAAAAAACATGAAAAAGAAAAATGAAAACGAAAAGTGTTGATGTCGGAATAACAATTTTTTTGGGTAAATTTTCAAAAAATTTAAAAAATGGAAATAAAAACCATTTTTTTGTGAAAAAGACACCCTGAAACGAAAAGTGTTGATGCTGGAATAACGTCTTTTTTTTCGGGGTAAATTTTCAACATTTTTTTAAAAATGACAGTAAAAACATTTTTTTTTGTGCAAAAGACACCCTGAAAACAAAAAGTGTTGATGTTGGAATAACATCTTTTTTATTATTATAAATTTTCAAAATTTTTTAATAATGACATTAAAGATAAAATTTCATGACTCCTAAAAACTTTAAAGTTCCAACGATTTTCAAGCATGACATTAAAGATCAAATATCGTGTCTTTGAAAAGCCTTAAAATTCCGATGATTTTTAGGCATGGCATTAAATATAAAATATTACGTCTTTGAAAAAGCTTAAAATTCCAACAATTTTCAATCATGGTGCTAAAGAAAAAATAGTTATAATTGTTTTCAACCATATCATTAAAGATAAAATATCAGGACTTAGAAATATATTAAAATCTTGACAAATTTTCAACCATGAAATTAAATCCAAAGGTTATGACTACAAAAAATATTTAAGTTTTCAAAATATTTCAAGCATGACATTATCGAAAAATTTTATAACTAAAAAAACTTTAAAAATGAATCCCTGAATGAAAAAGTCATTATACCAAGAGTAGTTTATTTTTTAAATGCTAAATGTATAGCGATTTTAAAATCTTAGCCTAAGACAACTTAACACATTGCAACAAAAATTTAAAATTCAACCATCAAATTGACACACAGTGAAGGTGAACTCGACCCATTGTAATGAAAACTTAAATTCCAACCATGAAATTGGCACATTGTGAAGGCAGACTCGATTCATTATAACGAAAATTTTAAAATCAACTATCAAATTGCAGAAAATGGGATCGTGTCGCTAGTCACACATCGACATGGTCTGTGCAAAAATTAAAAAAAATAATAAAAAAAACCACAAAAATAAATTTAAAAAAATAAAAAAAACAAAAATTCAAACATTAAAATATAAGCAAAAACACAAAAAAAAAAATAAGAACAAGCAAAAAAAAAAAAAAAATTGAAATATGAAAAAACAAAAAAACAAAAAACAAATATAAAAAAATATATAAAAAGACAAAAAAAACCATAAAAATGTAAAAAAGAAAGCAAAATTAACTTGTAAAAATAAAAAATGTAAACCAAAAAAAATCAAAAATTAAATAAATGGGGAAAATATTTAAAAAAAAACACATAATTTAAAAAAAAAAAATATATATATATATATATATATATATATATATATATATATTAACAAAAACAAAAACATCAAAAAAAAAAAAAAAAAATTAAGAAAATTTAAATTTAAATTTAAAAAAATAAAAATATCCCCGAGTGGCCAAGTTGATTATGAGAATCAACCTAGTTCGCCCTCCGCTATGACTGCGAGGCCTCAAGCCTGGGTGGGACAACACTATGCAATGCCACCCCGCCCAAGCTTGAGGCCCCACGGGCCTACGCCGCCCCGGGCATTTTTTTATTTTTTTAAATTCAATTTATTTATTTTAATTATGTTGTTTTTATTTTATTTTATTTTTTTAACTTAATAAATAAATAATTGAATTTTTTTTTTTTGGTTACTTTTTATTTATTTTTCTTAAATCATGTGTTTATTTTTTAAATATTTTCCTTTTTTTTAATGCGTTTATTTTTTTTTCGTGTTTTTTTATTATTTTTTATGTTTTATTAACAGCATGAAAACCACCAACATTTAAAAAAAGTTAGCCACACTTATTACATTAGAAAAATTAAAGTGTAAAAAATAAGCCCACTAAACAAAAGGGGTTGATGTTGCATCAACACTTTTTGAAATCAACAGGAAAATCACTAACATTTTAAAAAAATGCTCATACTTGATACATAAAAAAAAATTAAAGTGTTGAAAATAAACCCTCTAAAAAAAAAGTGTTGATGTTGCATCAACACTTTTCAAAATCAACATGAAAATCACTAACATTTAAAAAAAAATGTTACAAAAGAAAATTTTAAGTGTCAAAAATATGCTCCAAGAGAAAAATGTGTATTTTGAATAACCACTTTTCAAAATCGATTGATTTTTTTGCTACCTCAAAAAAAATGGTTAATCGGTCATTTTCTCGTTTTATCGGTAACTATGTTTTTGTGTTGCATGGTGGTTTTCCCCATGGTTTTGTAGTTTCAGTGAAGGAACTGTGATTGTTTTTTAATCTATGGTAAATGGATTTTCAATTCATAGATGTCGCGGGATATGTATTATATTGTAACACTATATATATATATATATATATATATATATATATATATATATAGAGAGAGAGAGAGAGAGAGAGAGAGAGAGAAATCTTGTTGGTTTTCTCAATTTTGGATTCCGAGAAGAAAATCTTGGTGTTAATGTGTGTGTTTTCCATTGCATCTTTTCTATTATAATTAAAAATGTGTTTGTAGTAATTAAATTGTACATGGTTAAACCTACATTTTGAAGAATATTATTTGTTAGTAGGACCATCCTCCCGAGTCTCCCCCAAACTTCACCCTCTTTTAGAATAAATTTCATGTCCTCTCAAATAATGACAATTTTTTCTTCAAAAAATTCTCATAATTTTTTTTACCCCTAATGAGAACTCTTCACATTGATAACCTTATGTATAGTGTCTTTCACCAAAGAATATAGGTCCACACATATTGCAAATTAGAGAAAGGAATATTCCAAAATATGAATATGTATAGCATACCAAAACCAAACCTCTAAAGCCACCCAAAATTTCAGCCAGGAAGTTCTTGCATTAGGATGCCCTTTGCTTTTTATGCCTCCAAATTAGTCATTAATAATACTTAAATATTATGAGTTTCCACCAACCTATTCCATATGTTATATGCGGTTTTTTTATGGTCATTCCCTATGCCCATTATGTTATATGAGTTTTTTTTTAACCCTTATAGTGGGATTTCCATTCTATAAGGCCCTTGAATCGTCATCCATTTGCTTGGTAAGACTTCCCTTTCTACTTGCAACCACACTTGATTTATTATATATTTTTCTCCATAACTTAACGTAAAAACCTCCACGCTCTAGACCAAGTCCTCCAACCAAAGAAACCTCCTACTTAATTGCATTGTTATTCCTTGCTCATAGTAGTTGATATTTCTTATTTATCACAATAGTAAACTTTTCCTCCTATTAAAAAATTGTGCTAATATTGTTAGTGTTTTCCACTTGGTTTTTTCTTAGGCACCATTTTTTTCCCACCCCAAGCAACCTCCGCCCACATTGGAACAAAATCATTCTTGATTATTTCTTTGTTTCGTAGCCTATCATCCTATAAATCATTAAGAGGAATTTTATGACCTTCTGGAAACTTATCTAACTATACCTCATTCTCCATGACAATTGGATATTTAAGGTCCACCAACACTAAATTTTCTTATGGAAATTTGTTTTCCTTAAGGGGGATTTCCTCTTTTGGATCATATCTATGAAAGTAATAAAATTTCCCTTAGATCAAGGAGTCTCTTCTCCTTATTTATAACATAATTTATTTTCCTCCTCATAATCAAGCTCCATTAATTGCCTCTTCCTAGGACCAAGTATATCTTGAAGGATATTTTCTATAATAGAAAAAAATGGGTTCTTCAAAAATATACTTACCTTTCACATATAAGGTTCTTCCTTCTATATGAATTATCATATTTTGAGTTGAGGTTCCTTGACCTCCCAACTTGTTGTCCTCTTAGACTACCTCCTCATCATCTGAAATATCGCTTTTCGAGAATGCTCTTATCAGATGGCCATAAAGGGGATATATTGATCATTTGAATAGAATATTTACATAATCTATCTCCTACCTATAAGATATATCCAACTTATATATCTCCTACCTATAAGATATATCCAACTTATATATCAATTCCATTAGGATGACCATCACCTAGATTCATATATACATATATCTTTTCCGTTTATGTTTTGTCCAACATTCTTATTTTTTCATGTATATATGAATATCCTTCCCAACTTGACTATTAGTGTGAGTTCCCTCTCCAACTATAACTCCAGGGGAAGTTTCCGAAGTCTCAACCATAATGGTTGGTTTTTCACCCTTTCACTCATTCAATTAAATAATGAAGTATAGTGTTTATGTGATAGTATGGAACTATGATAATACCATTCCCTGCTCAATGTTATTTTCTCTATTGCATACTAAAAAACAAAGGTTAATTCATTCTCCTTGCCAACAAATGGTAGGTTGGAGAAAAACCCATTCACTAAGGCTTTAGCTTGATAAGTATGGGGTGAGGTGGTCTCAGGAAAATTTTCAGAATATGGGGTGAGGAATTTTCTTGTCTCCGCCCTCAATATTTACAGTGCATCATGTCATTAATGGTTAATGGATTCCTAGGCCTTTGGCAATTTTCCTAAGACCACCTCACCCCGGATTCTGAAACCATATGGAAATCTAAAGCTAAAACACGAGAATAATCCCATCACACCATGGTTATCCAGAAACGTAAATGCTAGGCTAAAATCCACTATAGAAACCCAGCAAAATCTATGCCAATGACAGGAAAAACAAAAAAACAAACAAACAAACATGCACATACCATGCATGTCAAAACCAACTAGGAATTCATACATGAAACTTGTTACCTGCAAGTATTTCCGTTGAAGCTACTTGATCATTGTCTTCCTTTGTTTTCCTTTTCCTTCTTTGAATTTCCTTTCCTTTCCTTGCCTGCTTCCTCCTCTCTGAGCCTAATTGTAAAACTAAACTAACAAAAGGCTCCCAACTAATGCTCTGAGGTCTTTTTATTGATGAGGCCTCTAATTTCTTCAATTTTCCATTATTTTCCTTCATTTTCCTCCTCACATGTAACCTGTGAACTTTCTCCTTCCTTTTCTCCTAATTTCCATTATTTTCATAAATAATGTGCCAAAAATAGTTTTTTTTCCTTTCCAAAGCCTTAATCATTGCCTTTGCCCATTTCCCTTTAGCCATAAAACATAACAAGTGATGCCCACTAGGATATTTTTCCCAAAATTTAGCTTCAAATAAGTGTCCCTTGCCCGTGGTCTTAATTTACCTTTATTAACTTTTATTACATGAAATTTTAACCCGAGGATATTACATACCCCCCCCCCCCAGGGGAACACCGTCCTGGGTGTTAAACCACAACTATACCTAGCAACACCATTGAAAAGAAAAAACATATTGCCTGTGGAGCTTTATAACCCAACTCATTGTAGTATTTACGATAACAACCTACTCAAATAAAAACCATGATGACAAACATGAAAATATGAAAACCATACTGCTTATTGGAGATTTATAACTTAGCTCAATACGATATTTACAATAG
Organism: Pinus albicaulis; assembly: GCA_034641835.2. Lineage (NCBI taxonomy): Eukaryota > Viridiplantae > Streptophyta > Pinopsida > Pinales > Pinaceae > Pinus > Pinus albicaulis. The sequence goes on along the minus strand of CM076577.1, from coordinate 644,868,644 downwards.
AAACCATACATAAATATGTACAAATACCAAAACTCATTTTCCTTCACCGGAAAACAATGAAGGATACATAGCCTGCATTTGATCAGCCATCTCCCATGTAGCTTCGTTGGGCCCAAAGTGCTTCTGCTGCACTTTAACCTGCTCGACTGCTCTGTTCCAAAGCATGAGATGTTTCCGCTGCAATATGCATTGAGGTTTCAGCTGGAATTCTCCTTCTTGCTCCACCTGCAATACAAACCAATTAACAACATGATCAACATCCTTTACATATCTTTTAAGCAATGAAACATGAAAAACATCATGGACTTTCATTATCGAAGGCAGTGCCAGTCTGTAGGCCATTGGTCCAATCCTCTTGTTTTCAGGTAATAGTTCTTGTTTGATCTTACATTAATGATCAAACGAGAACTATTACCTCAAAACGAGAATTCTATCCAAAACCCCCCAAAAAAACATGAGAAAGAAAAATGAAAATGAAAAGTGTTGATGTCGGAATAACAAATTTTTTTTGGGTAAAATTTCAACATTTTTAAAAAATGGAAATTAAAACCATTTTTTTGTGAAAAAGACACCCTGAAATGAAAAGTGTTGATGCTGGAATAACGTCTTTTTTTCGGGGTAAATTTTCAACATTTTTTTAAAAATGACAGTAAAAACAATTTTTTTGTGCAAAAGACACCCTGAAAACAAAAAGTGTTGTTGGAATAACGTTTTTTTATTATTATAATTTTTCAACATTTTTTAATAATGACATTAAAGATAAATTTCATGACTCCTAAAAACTTTAAAGTTCCAACGATTTTCAAGCATGACATTAAAGATCAAATATCGTGTATTTGAAAAGCCTTAAAATTCCGACGATTTTTAGGCATGGCATTAAAATATAAAATATTACGTCTTTGAAAAAACTTAAAATTCCAACAATTTTCAATCATTGTGCTAAAGAAAAAATACTTATAATTGTTTTCAACCATATCATTAAAGATAAAATATCATGACTTAGAAATATATTAAAATCTTGACAAATTTTCAACCATGAAATTAAAACCAAAGGTTACGACTACAAAAAAATATTTAATTTTTCAAAATATTTCAAGCATGACATTATGGAAAAATTTTATGACTAAAAAAACTTTAAAAATGAATACCTGAATGAAAAAGTCATTATACCAAGAAAAGTTTATTTTTTAAATGCTAAATGTATAGCGATTTTAAAATCTTAGCCTAAGACAAATTAACACATTGCAACAAAAATTTAAAAGTCAACCATCAAATTGACACACAGTGTAGGTGAACTCGACCCATTGTAATGAAAACTTGAATACCAACCATGAAATTGGCACATTGTGGAGGCAGACTCGATTCATTATAACGAAAATTTTAAAATCAACTATCAAATTGTAGAAAATGGGATCGTGTTGCTAGTCACACATTGACATGGTCTGTGCAAAAAAAAAAAAAAAAAATGAAAAAAAAACACAAAAACAAAGCAAAAACAAAAACAAACAAACAAAAATTCAAATATTAAAAATAAATAAAAACAAAAACAAAAACAACAAAAATAAAAAATAAGAACAAGTAAAAAAAAAATTGAAATATGATAAAAACAAAAAACAAAAAACAATTATAAAAAATATATAAAAAGACAAAAAAAAGACATAAAGGTGTAAAAAAAAGCAAAATTAACTTGTAAAAATTAAAAATGTAAACCAAAAAAAATCAATAAATAAATAAATGGGGAAAATATTAAAAAAAAAACACATAATTTAAAATATATATATATATATATTAACAAAAACAAAAACATCAAAAAAAAAAAAAAAAGTTAAAAAAATTAAAATTAAAATTTAAAAAAAATAAAAATGAAATTTTAAAAATTAATAAAAAATAAAAAAATAAAAATAAAAATATCCCCGGGTGGCCAGGTTGATTATGGGAATCAACCTAGGCCGCCCTCCGCTATGACCGCGAGGCCTTAGGCCTGGTTGGGGCAACACTGTGCAATGTCGCCCCGCCCAAGCCTGAGGCCCCATGGGCCTACGCTGCCCCGGGCATTTTTTTATTTTATTTTTTATTTTTTTAAATTCAATTTATTTAAATTAATTTATTTATTTATTTTTTCTTTTTTAATTATGTTGTTTTTATTTTATTTTATTTTTTTAACTTAATAAATAAATAATTGATGTTTATTTTTTTTTGGGTTACTTTTTAATTTTTTTTTTCTTAAATCATGTGTTTATTTTTTAAATATTTTTTTTTATGAGTTTTTTTTTTTTTTGGTCATGTTTTTTTATTATTTTTTTATGTTTTATTACCAGCATGAAAACCACCAACATTTAAAAAAACTTAGCCACACTTATTACATTAGAAAAATTAAAGTGTAAAAAATAAGCCCACTAAACAAAAAGCATCAACACTTTTTGAAATTAACAGGAAAATCACTAACATTTAAAAGAAATGCTCATACTTGATACATAAAAAAAATTGAAGTATCGAAAATAAACCCTCTAAAAAAAATGTGTTAATGTTGCATCAACACTTTTCAAAATCAACATGAAAATCACTAACATTTTAAAAAAAATGTTACAAAAGAAAATTTTAAGTGTCAAAAATATGCTCCAAGAGAAAAATGTGTATTTTGAATAACCACTTTTCAAAATCAGTTGATTTTTTTGCTACCTCAAAAAAAATGGGTAATCGGTCATTTTCTCGTTTTATCAGTAACTATGTTTTTGTGTTGCATGGTGGTTTTCCCCATGGTTTTGTAGTTTCAGTTAAGGAACTGTGATTGTTTTTTAATCTATGGTAAATGGATTTTCAATTGATAGATGTCGCGGGATATGTATTATATTGTAACACTATATATATATATATATATAGAGAGAGAGAGAGAGAGAGAGAGAGAGCTTGTTGGTTTTCTCAATTTTGGGTTCCCAAGAGAAAATCTGTGTTAATGTGTGTGTTTTCCATTGCATCTTTTCTATTATAATTAAGAATGTGTTTGTAGTAATTAAATTGTACATGGTTAAACCTACATTTTGAAGAATATTATTTGTTAATAGGACCATCCTCCCGAGTCCCCCCCAAACTTCAACCTCTTTTAGAATAAATTTCATGTCCTCTCAAATAATCACATTTTTTTCTTCACAAAATTCTCATAATTTTTTTACCCCTGATGAGAACTCTTCACATTGATAACCTTATGTACAATGTCTTTCACCAAAGAATATAGGTCCACAGATTGCAAATTAGAGAAAGGAATATTCCAAAATATGAATATTTATAGCATACCAAAACCAAACCTCCAAAGCTACCCAAAATTTCAGCCAGGAAGTTCTTGCATTAGGATGCCCTTTGCTTTTTATGCCTCCAAATTAGTCATTAATAATACTTAAATATTATGAGTTTCCACCAACCTATTCCATATGTTATATGCGGTTTTGTTATGGTTATTCACTATGCCCATTATGTTATATGAGTTTTTTTTTAACCCTTATAGTGGGATTTTCATTCTATAAGGCCCTTTAATCGTCATCCATTTGCTTGGTAAGACTTCCCTTTCTACTTGCAACCACACTTGATTTATTATATATTTTTCTCCATAACCTAACCTAAAAACCTCCATGCTCTAGACCAAGTCCTCCAACTAAAGAAACCTCCTATTTAATTGCATTATTCTTCCTTGCTCATAGTAGTTAATATTTCTTATTTATCACAATAGTAAACTTTTCCTCCTATTAAAAAATTGTGCTAATACTGTTAGTGTTTTCCACTTGGTTTTTTCTTAGGCACCATTTTTTTCCCACCCCAAGCAACCTCCTCCCACATTGGAACAAAATCATTCTTGATTATTTCTTTGTTTCGTAGCCTATCATCATATAAATCATTAAGAGGAATTTTATGACCTTCTGGAAACTTATCTAACTATACCTCATTCTCCGTGACAATTGGATATTTAAGGTCCACCAACACTAGATTTTCTTATGGAAATTTGTTTTCCTTAAGGGGGATTTCCTTTTTTGGATCATATCTATGAAAGTAATAAAATTTCCCTTAGATCAAGGAGTCCCTTCTCCTTATTTATAACATAATTTATTTTCCTCCTACTAATTAAGCTCCATTAATTGCCTCTTCCTAGGACCAGGTATATCTTGAAGGATATTTTCTATAATAGAAAAAAATGGGTTCTTCAAAAATATACTTACCTTTCACATATAAGGTTCTTCCTTCTATATGAATTATCATATTTTGAGGTGAGGTTCCTTAACCTCCTAACTTGTTGTCCTCTTAGACTACCTCCTCATCATCTGAAATATCGCTTTTCGAGAATGCTCTTATCTGATGGCCATAAAGGGGATATATTGATCATTTGAATAGAATATTGACATAATCTATCTCCTACCTATAAGATATATCCAACTTATATATAAATTCCATTAGGATGACCATCACCTAGATTCATATATACATATATCTTTTCCATTGATGTTTTGTCCAACATTCTTATTTTTTCATGTATATATGAATATCCTTCCCAACTTGACTATTAGTGTGAGTTCCCTCTCCAACTATAACTCCAGGGGAAGTTTGCGAAGTTTCAACCATAATGGTTGCTTTTTCACCCTTTCACTCATTCAATTAAATAATGAAGTATAGTGTTTACGTGATAGTATGGAACTATGATAATACCATTCCTTGCTCAATGTTATTTTCTCTATTGCATACTAAAAAACAAAGGTTAATTCATTCTCCTTGCCAACAAATGGTAGGTTGGAGAAAAACCCATTCACTTCTTCTAGACCTTTTTAATCCACATAATTATAGCTTATATGAAATCAATATATTGTGAAACTTCCCTACTAAGGCTTTAGCTTGATAAGTATGGGGTGAGGTGGTCTCAGGAAAATTTTCAGAATCCGGGGTAAGCAATTTTCTTGTCTCTGCCCTCAATATTTACAATGTATCCCGCCATTAATGGTTAATGGATTCTTAGGCCTTTGGGAATTTTCCTAAGACCACCTCACCCCGGATTCTGAAACCATACGGAAATCTAAAGCTAAAACCAAAGAATAATCCCATCACACCATGGTTATCCAGAAACGTAAATGCTAGGCTAAAATCCACTATCGAAACCCAAAAAAATCTATGCCAATGACAGGAAAAAAAAAACAAACAAACAAACGAACATGCACATACCATGCATGTCAAAACCAACTAGGAATTCATACATGAAACTTGTTACCTGCAAGTATTTCCGCTGAAGCTACTTGATCATTGTCTTTCTTTGTTTTCCTTGTCCTTCTTTGAATTTAATTTCCTATCCTTGCCTGCTTCCTCCTCTCTGAGCCTAATTGTAAAACTAAACTAACAAAAGGCTCCCAACTGATGCTCCGAGGTCTTTTTATTGATGAGGCCTCTAATTTCTTCAATTTTCCATTATTTTCCTTCATTTTCCTCCTCACATGTAACCTGGGAACTTTTTCCTTCCTTTTCTCCTAATTTCCATTATTTTCATAAATAATGTGCAAAAAATAGTTTTTTCCTTTCAAAAGCCTTAATTATTGCCTTTGCCCATTTCCCCTTAGCCATAAAACATAACAAGTGATGCCCACTAGGATATTTTTCCCAAAATTTAGCTTCAAATAAGTGTCTCTTGCCTGTGGTCTTATTTTACCTTTATTAATTTTTATTACATGAACTTTTAACCCAAGGATATTACATACCCCTCCCCTTTAGGGAACACCGTCTTGGGTGTTAAAGCACAATTATACCTAGCAACACCGTTGAAAAGAAAAAAACATATTTCCTGTGGAGCTTTATAACCCAACTCATTGTAGTATTTATGATAACAACCTACTCAAATAAAAACCATGATGACAAACATGAAAATATGAAAACCATACTGCTTATTGGAGATTTATAACTTAGCTCATTACGATATTTACAATATTATAGAAACCATACATAAATATGTACAAATACCAAAACTCATTTTCCTTCACCGGAAAACAATGAAGGATACATAGCCCGCATCTGACTAGCCATCTCCCATGTAGCTTCATCGGGCCCAAAGTGCTTCTACTGCACTTTAACCTGCTCGACTGCTCTGTTCCAAAGCATGAGATGTTTACGCTACAATATGCATTGAGGTTTCAGCTGGAATTCTCCGTCTTGCTCCACCTGCAATACAAACCAATTAACAACATGATCAACATCCTTTACATATATTTTAAGCAATGAAACATGAAAAACATCATGGACTTTCATTATCGAAGGCAGTGCTAGTCTGTAGGCCACTGGTCCAATCCTCTCGTTTTCAGGTAATAGTTCTTGTTTGATCTTACATTAATGATTGAACGAGAACTATTACCTCAAAACGAGAATTCTATCAAAAAGCCCCCAAAAAAACATGAAAAAGAAAAATGAAAACGAAAAGTGTTGATGTCGGAATAGCAAATTTTTTTGGGGTAAATTTTCAACATTTTTTAAAAATGGAAATTAAAACCATTTTTAAGTGAAAAAAGACACCCTGAAACGAAAAGTGTTGATGCTGGAATAACGTCTTTTTTTCGTGGTAAATTTTCAACATTTTTTTAAAAATGACAGTAGAAACATTTTTTTTTGTGCAAAAGACACCCTGAAAACAAAAAGTGTTGATGTTGGAATAAAGTCTTTTTTTATTATAAATTTTCAACATTTTTTAATAATAACATTAAAGTTAAAATTTCATGACTCTGAAAAACTTTAAAGTTCCAATGATTTTCAAGCATGACATTAAAGATCAAATATCGTGTATCTGAAAAGCCTTAAAATTCCAACGATTTTTAGGCATGGCATTAAATATAAAATATTACATCTTTGAAAAAGCTTAAAATTCCAACAATTTTCAATCATGGTGCTAAAGAAAAAATACTTATAATTGTTTTCAACCATATCATTAAAGATAAAATATCATGGCTTAGAAAAATATTAAAATCTTGACAAATTTTCAACCATTAAATTAAAACCAAAGGTTATGACTACAAAAAATATTTATGTTTTCAAAATATTTCAAGCATGACATTATGGAAAAATTTTATGACTAAAAAAACTTTAAAAATGAATACCTGAATGAAAAAGTCATTATACCAAGAGTAGTTTATTTTTTAAATGCTAAATGTATAGCGATTTTAAAATCCTAAGACAACTTAACACATTGCAACAAAAATTTAAAAGTCAGCCATCAAATTGATGCACAGTGTAGTTGAACTCGACCCATTGTAATGAAAACTTGAATACCAACCATGAAATTGGCACATTGTGGAGGCAGACTAGATTCATTATAACGAAAATTCTAAATTCAACTATCAAATTGCAGAAAATGGGATCGTGTTCCTAGTCAAATATCGACATGGTCCGTGCAAAAAAAAAAATGAAAAAAAACCAAAATATAAATAAATAAATAAATAAAACAAAAAAACAAGCAAAAATTCAAACATTAAAAATAAATAAAAACAAAAACACAAAAAAATACAAAATAAGAACAAGTAATAAAACATATAAAAATAATAATTTGAAATATAAAACAAAAAAATAAATATATAAAATATATAAAAAGACAAAAAAACCATAAAAATCTAAAAAATAAAGCAAAATTAACTTGTAAAAATAAAATTGTAAACAAAAAAAAATCAATAAAAAAATAAAAAAATAAATGGGGAAAATATTAAAAAAAAAAACACATAATTTAAAAAAAAAAAAAAAATATATATATATATATATATATATATTAACAAAAACATCAAGAAATAAATAAATAAATAAAAATAAGTTTAAAAAAATAAAAATAAAAATTTAAAATTAATAAAATATAAAAAATAAAAATAAAAATATCCTCGAGTGGCCAGGTTGATTATGGGAATCAACCTAGGCCGCCCTCCGCTATGACCACAAGGCCTCAGGCCTGGGTGGGGCAACACTGTGTAATGTCGCCCCGTCCAAGCCTGAGGCCCCATGGACCTACACTGCCCTGGGCATTTTTTATTTATTTTTAATTCAATTTATTTAATTTAATTTTTTTATTCTTTTCATTTTTTTTAATTATGTTGTTTTTATTTTATTTTATTTTTTTAACTTAATAAATAAATAATTGTTGTTTCTTTTTTTATGGTTACTTTTTATTTTATTTTTCTTAAATCATGTGTTTATTTTTTAAATATTTTCCTTTTTTTTATGAGTTTTTTTTTTTTGGTCGTGTTTTTTTATTATTTTTTTATGTTTTATTACTAGCATGAAAACCACCAACATTTAAAAAAAGTTAGCCACACTTATTACATTAGAAAAATTAAAGTGTAAAAAATAAGCCCACTAAACAAAAAGGGTTGATGTTGCATCAACACTTTTTGAAATCAACAGGAAAATCACTAACATTTAAAAAAAATGCTCATACTTGATACATAAAAAAAATTAAAGTGTCGAAAATAAACCCTCTAAAAAAAATGTGTTGATGTTGCATCAACACTTTTCAAAATCAACATGAAAATCACTAACATTTAAAAAAAATGTTACAAAAGAAAATTTGAAGTGTCAAAAATATGCTCCAAGAGAAAAATGTGTATTTTGAATAACCACTTTTCAAAATCAGTTGATTTTTTTGCTGCCTCAAAAAAAATGGGTAATCAGTCATTTTCTCGTTTTATCGGTAACTATGTTTTTGTGTTGCATGGTGGTTTTCCCCGTGGTTTTGTAGTTTCAAAGGAACTGTGATTGTTTTTTAATCTATGGTAAATGGATTTTCAATTGATAGATGTCGCTGGATATGTATTATATTGTAACACTATATATATATATATATATATATATATATATATATATATATATATAGAGAGAGAGAGAGAGAGAGAGAGAGAGAGAAATCTTGTTGGTTTTCTCAATTTTGGGTTCCCAGGAGAAAATCTGTGTTAATGTGTGTGTTTTCCATTGCATCTTTTCTATTATAATTAAGAATGTGTTTGTAGTAATTAAATTGTACATGGTTAAACCTACATTTTGAAGAATATTATTTGTTAGTAGGACCATCCTCTCGAGTCCCCCCCAAACTCCACCCTCTTTTAGAATAAATTTCATGTCCTCTCAAATAATCACATTTTTTTCTTCACAAAATTCTCATAATTTTTTTACCCCTAATGAGAACTCTTCACATTGATAACCTTATGTACAATGTCTTTCACCAAAGAATATAGGTCCACACAGATTGCAAATTAGAGAAAGGAATATTCCAAAATATGAATATTTATAGCATACCAAAACCAAACCTCCAAAGCTACCCAAAATTTCAGCCAGGAAGTTCTTGCATTAGGATGCCCTTTGCTTTTTATGCCTCCAAATTAGTCATTAATAATACTTAAATACTATGAGTTTCCACCAACCTATTCCATATGTTATATGCGGTTTTGTTATGGTTATTCCCTATGCCCATTATGTTATATGAGTTTTTTTTTAACCCTTATAGTGGGATTTCCATTCTATAAGGCCCTTGAATCGTCATCCATTTTCTTGGTAAGACTTCCCTTTCTACTTGTAACCACACTTGATTTATTATATATTTTTCTCCATAACCTAACCTAAAAACCTCCATGCTCTAGACCAAGTCCTCCAACCAAAGAAACCTCCTATTTAATTGCATTATTCTTCCTTGCTCATAGTAGTTAATATTTCTTATTTATCACAATAGTAAACTTTTCCTCCTATTAAAAAATTGTGCTAATATTTTTAGTGTTTTCCACTTGGTTTTTTCTTAGGTACCATTTTTTTCCCACCCCAAGCAACCTCCTCCCACATTGGAACAAAATCATTCTTGATTATTTCTTTGTTTCGTAGCCTATCATCCTATAAATCATTAAGAGGAATTTTATGACCTTCTGGAAACTTATCTAACTATACCTCATTCTCCATGACAATTGGATATTTAAGGTCCACCAACACTATATTTTCTTATGGAAATTTGTTTTCCTTAAGGGGGATTTCCTCTTTTGGATCATATCTATGAAAGTAATAAAATTTCCCTTAGATCAAGGAGTCTCTTCTCCTTATTTATAACAGAATTTATTTTCCTCCTCCTAATCAAGCTCCATTAATTTCCTCTTCCTAGGACCAGGTATATCTTGAAGGATATTTTCTATAATAGAAAAAAATGGGTTCTTCAAAAATATACTTACCTTTCACATATAAGGTTCTTCCTTCTATATGAATTATCATATTTTGAGGTGAGGTTCCTTGACCTCCCAACTTGTTTTCCTCTTAGACTACCTCCTCATCATCTGAAATATCGCTTTTCGAGAATGCTCTTATCAGATGGCCATAAAGGGGATATATTGATCATATGAATAGAATATGGACATAATTCGATCTATCTCCTACCTATAAGATATATCCAACTTATATATAAATTCCACTAGGATGACCATCACCTAGATTCATATATACATATATCTTTTCCATTGATGTTTTGTCCAACATTCTTATTTTTTCATGTATATATGAATATCCTTCCCAACTTGACTATTCGTGTGTGTTCCTTCTCCAACTATAACTCCAGGGGAAGTTTGCGAAGTTTCAACCATAATGGTTGGTTTTTCACCCTTTCATTCATTCAATTAAATAATGAAGTATAGTGTTTACGTGATAGTATGGAACTATAATAATACCATTCCCTTCTCAATGTTATTTTCTCTATTGCATACTAAAAAACAAAGGTTAGTTCATTCTCCTTGCCAACAAATGGTAGGTTGGAGAAAAACCCATTCACTTCTTCTAGACCTTTTTAATCCACATAATTATAGCTTATATGAAATCAATATATTGTGAAACTTCCCTACTAAGGCTTTAGCTTGATAAGTATGGACAATTTTCCATTATGACGCCCCACCCCATTATAAGCTTCATACCTTATGCTTTGAATTACAACAATAATTTTTCTTCTTATTCCTAACTTTAACCTCCAATTTGATAACAAGCTTTGGTAATCCTTCCCCTTTTAAAATTTTGACCACAACCTCCCTCATAATTACCTTTCACAATGCTAGATACCTCACCATCTATCTTATGAACCTCTATATTTTCAATATCCAACACCTTTTTAATAGGCTCACAACCATCATTTTTAATGTGGACTTTAATAATGACTATGTTGCATTTTTGCCAACATAATTTTCTCCCTCCTTCACCACTACTTGAGTCTCATGATTATCCAAGTGGTAGTATTTACCATTATTCTTATAAATTAAATATGATTCCCCAAGTACCACGTCATCAACCTCCCCTTCGCATCATATACCTTTTACCTCTTGCATCTAGGATTTGAAGCCCACACAACCCACACTACATGGAAGACATAAAGAAGAGAAAATCCTTTGTTTCATTTGATAGCTCCCTCCTTTACCAACCTCTATTAGAAGGAAATCCATGATGAACCTCCACCCTAGGATTATACTCATGCAAGGATAATGACTCCACTATCCAAGGTTGGCATTCATTTTTTAAACAAGAACATTAAACCTTAGAGCCACCATACCAACTTAACATACGTAAGTTATTGAGAGCAATTATGGCAATCAATTCAAATATTTTTTATTAGGAACATTAAGTAAATTCATTATGCAGTTTTTAAGATATGGGTACTCATATTTTTATGGGTGGTAAACTTGTAAATAATCTTAACCCATCCTCACACATTTACATGAATGATAATGTTTGTTGGAACTTCTACAAAAACATACAATAATATATTCAAATGCAGTATCAACAATATTCAATATAATAATTACCACATTTTACAGACTCCTCACATGAGAGGAGCATACTCACCATTATTTGAACCTAGGGCATTATCACAATAATCGACCTAATTTTCTACTAGACCATAGCTCGATAGGTAAAGATGTTATGTATTATGAAGTATTACAAATAAAGATATTATTTTTCCTTCACATTTTGTAAACATAGAAGGACAAGTAAGCTTTTCCTTTTTTGGATGAGGAACAAGAGAATTTGTATTTAGAGGGTCCAATATGGGAAATTTTACAAGTATTGAAAAATGTTGAGGAATCTATGAAGGAAGAAGTTAAATGGAATCATTGCAAAAAAATTTCTGCTACATCTTGTTATCACTCCACCATATCTCTAAGGCTGAGAAAGAGTCCAAACAGAGGTAACCACGGACCAATATTTTATCTTGGTAGCTAGCCCTACCAAACTGGAGAGGATTCTCTCCACAAAGTCACAGCCAAGAGGGCTGGATGAATTAGGGTTTTAGGCTAGGTATGAGTACAGTGTTTGTTTGTCTGAATTTGGGTTGTTGGATGAGGATTAGGTCAAAGAGGCTAGGTCAAGGAAAAAAAGATTAGGGCTGCAAAGATTCAATGGGGAAAGATAGGTAGGAAGGCCAGCACTTTAGGGTTTCAGGGTGAGATGGATCAAACTGATGAGGAGCTAGAAAGAGCAAGGCAAAGCATGTATTCTTTCTAAACTGAAGAATATGAACAAATTATGAAGATTTTCCCAAAACAGAGCATGAGAGATGTATTCTGCTTATCAACTTGAAAACCAGCATATAATAGAGATGAAATGGATCACGAAGAAAAAACATTCATACATATGTGACATAAGAAGAAACTATGCTAAATTTCCATACCACAAGTATCCCAAAGAAATAGTTGCAACTCTTTCATTAGTTTCCTACCAAATACTGATTACACTAGAGTCTTTGATCAATGCAACAAGATCCAACTTGGGAAATGAGTCAAAAAGTACAATATAGAGACCACAAAAAAAATTCTCCCATCCTCAGGGGTCGAATCCCTAAGTGGAGGAGCAATTCCACCAAAAATTGAACTGATACCTAGAGTGTAGGGAGGTCAAACTGACTCATCCCTCACTTTTTGGAAACTGATTCATTACATCATCATAAAAAATTTCATCTAATGTATTTACCCTAGGTAAGAGTAAAAACACCATAATTAAGTTTACATCATTGATTTACATTTTTAAAAACTCCATTTTCCAAGTGAAACTGAGAAAAATTAAGAAAATTTGGAAATATCAGCAAATTGAGAAAATTTGTCAAAAGCGCAGCGCCATATTCAACTCCACTTTTGAGAGGGTTTTAGGTGTCCAAATTGAGCACAAGATAGCTCATTGGAAATCCTGTCAAGTCTAGTTTCCAAATCTATGCTCAGTTTCTAAAATGGTGCTAAATTGACCCTCCAAAAACTTATTCTCCCAAGACTGGTCAAAAGTGCAGCGCCAACCTCCAAAACAGGGTAGAAAGGTCATATTTTGAATGTTTTTTTACCTTTTGACTGCCTCTTTGACCCAAAAAAGCTTAGAAAAGTTGTTTACCTGACTGTAAATTTCCTTCTGAATCCAATGGTACCTTCATTTTTTCCATTGGAGGTCCCTAGGAAAAGCGCAGTGCCTAGGGCGTTGCGCTTTTGCTAGTGCCACTGTGCAAAATTGGCAAAAACTCAAAAATTTCCAAAATTTTCAAAATTTGCTTAAATTTCTTCAAATTTTCTGCTTTGGGATGTTGATGAGGTGTATTAGGCAATGATTGATGCCTAAAAAATAATATCAAGCATGTCCCCTTTATTTTTCTTGGTTCGGGTTTCAAGTCTTGATTTGGCCTTCTTGAGCTTTGAGCTTGCAATTTGGTTTTTCTTGAAGTAGTGTTTGGCCCTCTTTCTCAATATGTCATTGTCCTTGTCCTTGTTTGCCTTCTCCAGGAGCTTCTCAAGATGCTGGTTGTCCCTATCAATCCATTTCTCCCGGTTCTCATTGACGATGATGGAAAACTATCCAGTCAAAGTGAGCTCATTAGCAAGCTCAGCCTCCTTTTTCCTCTCTAGTTCTAGAGCTCTTTTCAGTCCTCTATTCCTAGGTCTTCTTCTTGGCACTTGTTCTTCTGCTTCATTTGTTTCACCATACCTTTCATAAGCATCATCAAGTAAGGCCTTTGCTTTTTTTTCTTCTCTCTTTGCCTTGAGAAGTTGAATCTTCATGATGGCCTGCTTGGTCTTGAGTTGTTCATTTTCTTGCTCATAGTATGAAATGGCAAACTTAGATCTCTCTAAGTTGGTCTGAAGCTCCCTGATTAGGCATCCTTCTACTTGATAATCAATTTGGAGGCCTCATAATCATGCTCCTCATATAAATCAACAAGGTCAAAAATTATCTTTGTCTCATGGAGGTCATCCTCCTCATGAATGGCTTCCCCATGTACATCTTCCTCTACCATATTTTGTTTTCCCTTTTGTACCTTCTTTTTTGGTGAATAAGATAGGGCCCCTCCCACAATCTGTGCGAAAAACACCTACCTATGCCCTCTCTGATATGTATTTTCCAACATGTTGATTTCACCCTCATTAGGCTTGTTGACCTCAACTCTATTTGGTGACTTATCCTACCCATTAAATGGTGATGATGGTGGTGATGGTGATGGAGTAGGTGAAGTGTACTGAGGTGGAGGCATAGATGTAGCAGGGTGAGATGAAGAAGGCACATCTTCAGCATGTGGATCTTGTGGAGCAGTGAAGATGCCATTTGCAATAAAGGTTTCCCATGAGATGCCCAACTGATCAAGGTGATGGAGGAAAATGATCGTTATCATTGAGTGGTGGAATAGGATATTCATCTGCTGGTCATAATCTCTTTTTTGCACAATGTAAGCCATTTTATCTATGCTTATGAATAGAAATTATGGGATATTGAGCAATCTTAATCTTGTGAAGTGCATCGGCAGTCTAATGTGATATGTGTAGAGCCTAGAAAACCTTCCTTCACAAGAGAAGTACTTCATGATGATTTTCATCATGGGTTCATACCTATCAAGAAGGTAGATGAAAGGGAAGACCCTCCTCCTTTCATTCATGTATCTTGGTTTGATAAATGGTTCATACTACTGATCCTCCAAATCCTTAAATTTAATCCATTTCTCTCCCATGTTTGGAATCCATGTGGTAGCAGCAATGACAGATGTAGATACACTAAAGGTCACACCAGCAAGGGTCACTTGATTATCTCTGAGGTTTTAAATGAAAACTCTACTCAACATTGGATGATGTTGGACTCTTTGAATCATGTTGCAAAAATCAAGGCAACCTACATACTCAAAACAACTGACAGTCATGGGAGAGGCTCTCAATTCATTTGTGTTCGTGGGCTCCAGCCTTATGATTCTTCCTCCTTTGTGAAGCCTTGTATGTTCTCTATCCTCCTCTCTCTATCTACCCTCTTCCTCCATATAGTCTCTATCTCCTTCCATAGTGTTTGGTGGCCAATGAAAACCCTAGGGATAAGGTGGATGGGAATGGGGAGTGAAGATGGGTCTACGAAATAGGGATAGCTTTAGGAAAATTTAGGGAGATGGGGGAAGGGATTATGGAGCTTTGGGAGGTAATGGGAGGTCAAAATGTCAATGGAATTGGGAATGATAATTTAATTACAGGTTTGGGGAAGGGGCTGCCTAGGAATGTAGAAGCCTAGGACTTAGGGTTTTTAGGCAAAGGGATTTAGGGATTAGGGAATGATAGTGTAAGGTTAAGGATAGGTTTTTTAAATGTGGGAAGGAAATGCAGGGTATTAGGGCATCAAATTTGGGAATTAGGAGTAGAACTAGGGTTTTCTCACTAGACAAATTCTAATTTCACTTAGAATCTAAAACACTATGAAATGATTGTTTAGGAGTGCAAGGAAGAAAAAATATTGGTGTACTTACTTGCAAGAGTGTGTAAGAGGCACTTGCTGAAGTTTTTGAAGAGTTTGGAGGTGATTTGGTGAGTTTTTATGCATGTAGAATTCATCGAGAAAAAGCGCAGCGCATCGGGCAAAAGCACAGTGCCTTTCCCATAAGCGCAACGCCTGTGGAGAAAAAGCACAGTGTTGCCTACTCTAAGCACTGCGCCACCCTTTGAAAGCGCAGCGCTAGTGAAAACCCCAGCCTCTAGCCCTACAAATCGATTTTTCCAGCTATGGCAGTGCAAGCTCAATGGATGAAATGACAAATGAGCTTCTTTGTGATGTCTTGGTGGTCTTTATACTTCATCATTTGAATGAATTGGGCCTTGTGACCTACTTTTTCTTTCTCCATTTTCACTTTAAACTCTGAATTTTTACCTTTGCACTTGACTTTTTCCTTGACAAATTGATCACCTGATAACTTTGAGAACTCTTTGATTTGACATTTTTGATGCTTTGGCATGTTGGAACTCTGAGTTAACAGCTTGGGAATCATGATACTTATTACATTTGAATAACATAAAATTACATAACTAAAATTAAAAATTACTTATGAAAACCAAAATTGCATCCTGAAACAATAAATTTTCTTTACAAATCATCTTCATATGATGAATACATGTTATTAGATAGCCCTTTACTTGCTGGTCTTATGCAGTGGAAATGAAGTTTTATTGGACCTTGGAACCCCTAATGACCTAATGAAACCTTGAAAAACCCTAAAAGACCTAATGAAACCTTGAAGGACTAAATTTCATGATGACATGACTGATATGACTTTATGGATGATGCACAGTCAGCAAGGTATGAAACTATGCCAGCAAGTAATCAAATTTGAGGAAGAGTGATGTTTTTGGACTAGGGCTACCATCAATGACTAATTTTTTGCATGACCTAGTGGAATGATTAAAACTTTCTGAGTGGGACCCCGAAAGTGATATGAAAAGTGGATTTTTTATCACTAATGGAAGGATGCAAATACTGACGCTAATATTGGCCTTATTGGGGATGATAACTCTGAAAGAGGTGTCAAGAACACCATAGACCAGAAAACCTTATCCATTTGGGCCAATACGGTCAAAAAATCAAACTAATAACATGACTGAAAATTGATAACTCAGAAGAAATAGACTGACTCGAGACAAAATCAAATTACTGAAAATTGACTCAATACTGACTTACTTGACTAAAAACTAAACTTTTGAAAATGGCGGAAAATCAGTGAAGCTCCATGGCCTTTACTTTGGGCTCTGAACTCCAGTGATTCTCTACTTCACACTTACAGAAAATGTAACTAATATTTACAATGAAATAGAAAATTGATTTTGAAGTGTACTTCAAAAAAGATAGTTCTTAAGGAGCCTACCATTTATTGTTCCTCCTAAGAACTCTTTTCCATTCATCTCTTCAAGTAAATAAGCATTATGTCCTGACAAGCTTAAATCCGATATGGCCCTTTCCATAAATTCTCAAATTTTCCATGCTTACCCTTATCCTCATTTCTGGCATCCTAGCAGAGTACTACATCTCCAACCTTGAAGTTGTCTTCCTTTGTTTTCCGATCATAGATCTTCTTTATCTTGTCATTGAGTTTTTAAGTATTCTAAAATACCTCATCTCTCGTTTGTTGAAGGTGTATCATTTGATTGATCTGGCGTTGTATGTCATTTTCCTCAGTCCCTCCTTCTTGCAACAATTTCATTACCGGGACTGCTAATGATGAAGGAAACACAGTATCAATGCCATACACAACTTGAAAAGGAGACATGACAATAGAATTCTTACTACTTACCCAGTCTCCCGACAATGCATTGACCAACTTCTTATGCCAATTCTTTTTATTTGCCTCTATCATTTTCTTAATGATACTGATCAAGGATTTATTAGAGGACTCCACCAATCCATTACCTTGTGGGTAGTAGATTGTAGAGTGTCCCAACTTAATGTTTTATCTGTCACAAAACTCAGTCATATTTTTAGACTTGAATGTTGTCACATTATCTATAATAATCTTAGTAGGACAACCAAAATGGGACAAAATATTAGTTTCTAAAAACTAAATGATGACAGAATATGTTGCTTTCCTGGTCGAGATCGCTTCGATCCACTTTGTAAAGTAATATGTGGTTGTCAATGTCCACTTGTGCTGTGAAGATGATGCTAGGTGAATCTCACCTATGAAATCTAGGCCCCACTGCTGAAACAGTGCATGTACTGAAATAGGTTGAAAATGTAATGGGAGAAGATTTCTCTTAGCCTGAAAAACTTGACATTTGTGGAAACTCATCACTGTTTTGTAGACATCTGCAAAAAGTGTCGACCAATAATATCCCACTCTCAATATTTTATTGGTTGTGGTCTTCCAATATAGATGGCCCCACAATCTCCTTTGTGGAAGTCATTCATCACTTCCTTAGATTTTTCTTCCACCAAACAGTTTAGCAACACACCTTCGGGATCCTTTGAGTAAAGTGCATTTTCCAATATGCAATACTTACAAGCTTTGAGTTTTAAAGACCTTCCTTGACTCTTATTCATGCCTTGAGGAGGGTTTAGGTGTTGCAAAACATAAACAATATCAGAATATCATGGAGATGACAAAAATATATCATATACTTGAATGAGATTCACTTCTTCTTCGTTATCAGACAAGGCTGAAATTAAGTTGATGTCTAGAGCATGAAGGTTTGACTCAGCCATGAGCTTCGATAATCCCTGATCTTTGATCAGCTTGGTGGGCTTGATCTCAAGGTCATATTCTAGTAATGTTGTTATCCATCTCCCTCTCCTACCTACCGGGTCTGTCTACATGAGAACTTCTTTTACAGCTGCATTAGGCACATAGGCAAGAGTATGTGAATGTAATATGTAAACTCTGAAATATTTCAGCGCTTTAACCAAATCCAAAGCCTTTTTCTCTATGATGTTATACCGAAGGGTTGCATCTTTGATATTGCGACTGAAAAATGAAATTGGTAGCTCACTTTTATCCCTTTTTTGCATCAAGAATGTTTCCATGGTGTGCTCTGAAGCAAATGAGAATATTATGAAATCAATAGTATAATCAGGACTTATCAAAATAGGAGCAGTGGTCAAGGAAAAATTTACTGACTTGAAATATTTTTCGGGCATCTTCAGAACATTTCACATCATTATCTTTCTTCAACATATTTGTCAACCCCCTAAGATGCTTAGCCAAATTAGGAATGAATCTACGTAAGAAATTCATCTTACCATTGAATGCTTGTATTTCCTTTTTGCTGCGAGGGAAATCAATTTGTTGAATTTCTTGAACACGAGAAGGGTCAATTTAGATCCCATCCTTGGAGATGATGTGACCAAGAAGTTTGCCCTCCTCCCTGGAAAAAAATACTTTTCTTTGGGTTGAGAGATATTCTGAACTTCATGCATCTCTTGAAAAAAATTCTTAAATGGTGCAAATGTTCATCATCAGAATGTAAAAACACTTTCAAGTCATCTAAATAAACAACCAAGAAAACATCTTTTTCATTAGCGAATGTTATGTCCATGGCCCGCTGAAATGTCGCCCCCGCATTTTTCAAACCAAATGGAATTTTTTCATATTTGAACATGCCCCAAGGTGTAGTAAATGTTCTCTTGTCCTGATCATCCTTGTGCGCCAAAATTTGGTTGTATCCCGAATAGCCATCCAGCAGTGACATTCGGGAAGAACCAACAACTCTTTGAAATATGTGATCCATTTTGGGAAGTGGATAGTTTTCCTTGAGAGACACTTTGTTCAAGTTCCTAAAATATATGCAGAGCTGAATTTCTCCAGTCTTATTTCTTACCGAGACCAAATTCGAAACCCAATTAGAGAATTTGATAGGATCAGTAATACCAGACCTAAAAAGTCTATTTACCTCTTTTTCAATTGATGGCAGCAATCTGGGATTTATCCTTCTCAACTTTTGTTGAAAGGGCTTTTGATCGGACTTAATCGGAATAGTTTTTTGAATGATGTTCTTGTCATACACCTTTAAATCCGCATATTCCCATGCGAAAACATCAGAAAAATCAGAAAGTAATTTAACATATTCAACCTTTACCTCGGGAGATAATGACTTGAAAAGTTTAACCATATTTGGTTTATCTATTGTCCCAATGTTTACATCTTCAACACCCTTTTCCGTAGGCACCAATGTAGGCTTCATTGCTACGTCATCTTGGTCAAACAATTCTTCCAAATGTATGAGACCTTTTGGAATATTGTTGTCTTTCAGCTGTAGTATATCCACCTGATTTTCTTCTATATCCTGGTCATCTTTATCACAAATTTCATCTATGGAACAATTCTCAAATTCTGCCTCACCTTGAAGAAATTTATTTACCTGCTTATCATCCCAGAAAACTTGCCAATACCACAAGTTATCGAGAACAGTGGGCCAATGTTTCACATGAATCTCAAACTTCATGTTTGAAAATATGGGGATCTTAAAATTGCTTGCAGCTCTAGCAGATGAATCTTCCATGAGATTTTGACTCCTTGGCACAATTGTAAGTATATACTCCTGAAACATTTTCAAAATATCTAGCACAACATTCCTATATTGTCTCATTCGAGGATGGTTAGCTTGATATTCATCTTTAACTTGCTTGATCACAAGTTCTGAATCACCATACACAGCTATCCTTCTTGCTCCCAATTTCTTCAAGATCTTTAGGCCAGTAATCAGTGCTTCATACTCCACCTCATCATTAGTGGAATTAAAATCTAACTTGTATGAGCATAGTCTAACATTTTTAGGAACCTTACTATGCTGATGAAAAGGGTTGCGGACCCAAATTCCAATGCATGCCCCGTCTTTCCCTAGGGCGCCATCAAAGTCCATGGACTATAGACCATTTTCATCCTCCAAGTGTTGAAACTCTGATTTCTGTTTTGGCTCAAATTTTTGAACTATTTCTTCATGCTTTTCCGTACTTTCTTCCGCTTTATCTAATGGATGTTCTGAGTTTTTCTCTGCTTCATCTAATGGTTGTTCTGATGAGCTTGGAAGATTCTCTTTTTCCTTTTCTATAACTTCTTTGATGCAATTATGAATCTCTGGAACATATTCTACTTCTACAAGCTGGCTATCTACATCATTTAAGCCGCATCATTAAACAAAATGAATGACTTTAAATCTTTATGTACAACATTTATCAGATGATTGTTGAGATTTTCTTTGCTTGTGATCATATATTTCATATTTGTTTCATGGTACAATTTTCTCAATTGTCCGAAAATAAGGATAGTTTCATAAGAAGATTCTAATTGAAATGTGCCTCTCAATTTCCCCCCTAAGACCTTGACAGCAACATGCCAAACCATGGCGGTATGTCAGCTACCACCACATCCATTAGAACATTATTTGCCAAAATCTGCTCTAGGGAGACTACGAAATCTTTAATAAGGCCAATACAACGGACTCTACCTGAATCGAAGGAGTATAATTCATGGTAAGGACAAGTGATATCAAGGCCCAAATTTTCCATAATGGATTTTGGAATTAGATTATGGGAGGCTCCAGATTCTAACATGGAATTGTGTAAAATGCATTGGTGAATTCTTAGACTCAATTAGAAAGGAGGAACCTCGCTATCTTATAACTAACCATCAATAGCAGGACCGAAAATGAGTTCGGGCTGATCATCTTCGAAATTTACCATGTCGGGCAAAGGATCTACTTTAAGCATCTTGCCAACATAGTACTTATACTGGTTATTATTAACAAGCCTGGTTAACGGAATAGACACTTTTAATTTTGAAATTTCAGTTTCTAAGCTTAAAGGAGTGATTTTGTCTACCTCTTTAATGACGATGTCTCGTTGTCCAGCATTGTCCTTTGATGGAGATTCTTTCTTTTGACTGTCATTTTCCTTATTTGTTGAACTTGTGGATGGTTGATTTACCTTGTTCTGATTCGTGACTGCAGGATCTTTTCCCTTACTTTGATTACCCGAAGGATTTTGCTTTTTTTTTAGTATCTTTCTGCTGAGATGCTCTCTTATGAATGGGATTAACCAGCACATCTCTGCTCCTCAGTGATAGCTGGCTATTTTTTGAACTAAGTGCATTCAAGTACCCCCACTGATAATCATATGATTCGGTCTCCAATTCATGATCATTGGCAAGGATGAAATCTTCATCCTTATGCTCATTTCTCTTTTCAAAATACTCTTCATATTTCGTCAAAAACATGGGCAAACCATCAGCCTTGAAAAGGATATTTTCCTGAACAATTGTGTCTTCATCTTCTTCTTCTATTCCTTGAGCATATTTCTTCTACAAGGGTGTCCTAATTTGTTGTTGTTTTGCTGGTTGCTCAAGAGCCCGTTGTTCTCTCTGCTTGATCCTTAACTAAGGTTGTTGTTGGCCTTTGTAGTTAGAATTACACGATGTCTCTCAGTGATGGACATCCTGTCAACCATCCTTTCAATAGTCCTTATTAGTGTGTCCATCTTAGCATCGAAAGATGAGGTGGATGGTTCATCTTTATTGGTGACTTTTCTCTCATTTCTAGCTCTAGCTCTTTTCATCAGCAACTTTTCTTCAACGCTGACCGTGTTCTTTTGCATATCTTCCAATGTAGTTGGATTTATTTCCCTTAGTTGGTAGGCCATGTCTGCATCAAATGCATCTGGATAACATATGAGAGCTAAGCCTGGAGGAGGCTGGATCTCGACGGGAATTTTATTATAAATTCTATTGAAGCGAGTATTGAAATCTTGGACTAATTCATTGATATTTCTCTTTATGTTCTCATACTTAGAAAGCAACTGTAAATGATTTTTATTTACCTCCCACCGGGTTATAAATGCATCAACCAACTGGTCTGGAGTGGAAATGGAATTAGTAGTTAAGGATCTAAACCAAACTTTGACATCTCTAGAGAAGCTCTGGGCTATAATCCTCATTTTGGCATTGTCGGCATCAACCTCCTCCAAGTCTATGAAGTTAGTGAACTTAAAAATGTGTTGTTTTGTAGATATGGTAGAATTTTCATCAAACAAGGGGAGGCTTTGGCCATAACCCTGAGGTAAATCATTCAATTGAGAAGGTAAGATAAGTGGGGAAAATCTGGCCATGATTCCTGCTTATTAAAGTGCTGGATTGACAACAGGAGGAGTTGTTTGAATAGGTAGTGGAACAACAGTTGTAGGTACTAAAGTAGTAGGTATAAATGATGAGGTCGAGGGTGAAAATGAAAAATCTACAATCGATTGAGGTTGAGTCGAAAAAGGTATTGACTCTTTATGGTAGAATTGGATCCAGTCTTTGATGTCAAGGTCTAACTCAAGTTTGATCTCTTCAAAAATCCAATCTTCTTCAAGTTTCAGAGAACTAAGATCTAACTCGAATATTGACTTGACCTCAGAGATTCTTAAATGATCGAAGACTATATCGGATAAAGAGGTTTCAGAATTAGATCTAAACAATGACAATTCAAATTTCAGATCATATGGTATATATTCAAGAGATAGTACTTTAGTATGCACTGAAGTATATCTTACCAATGGCATTGGTCCTAACTGAATCTCTGTAGTTTGGAATCCATGTCTCCAGAAGATCTTCTCTGGATATTCGACTGTATCAACTAGATCAGGATCGGGATTTGATCTCTGCTGGTCATAGTCTCTCTTTTGCACATTGCAAGCCATTTTATCTATGCTCCTAAATAGAAAGTATGGGATATTGAGCAATATTACTCTTGTGAAGTGCATCAGCAGTCTAATGTGATATATGTATAGCCTAGAAAACCTTCCTTCACAAGAGAAGTACTTCATGATGATTTTCATCATGGGTTCATACATATCAAGAAGGTAGCTAAAAGGGAAGACCCTCCTCCTTTCATTCCTATATCTTGGTTTGATAAATGGTTCATAGTACTTATCCTCCAAATCCTTATATTTAAACCATTTATCTCCCATGTTTGGAATCCCTATGGCAGCAACAATGACAGATGTAGATACATTGAAGGTCACACCATCAAGGGTCGCCTGATTATCTCTGAGGTTTGAAATGAAAACTCTATTCAACATAGGATGATGTTGGACCCTTTGAATCATGTTGCAAAAATCAAGGCAACCTACATACTCAAAACAAATGACAGTCATAGGAGAGTCTCTCAATTCATTTGTCTTGGTGGGCTCCAGCCTTAGGATTCTTCCTCCTTTGTGAGGCCTTATATGTTCTCTATCCTCCTCTCTCTATCTACCCTCCTCCTCCATATATTCTATATCTCCTTCCATAGTGTTTGGTGGCCAATGAAAACCCTAGGGATAATGTGGATGGGAATGGGGAGTGAAGATGGGTCTAGTGAATAGGGATAGCTTTAGGAAAATTTAGGGAGATGAGGAAAGGGATTATGGAACTTTGGGAGGTGATGGGAGGTCAAAATGCCAAGGGAATTGGGAATGAGAATTTAATTACAGGTTTGGGGAAGGGGCTGCCTAGGAATGTAGAAGCCTAGAACTTTTGGTTTTTAGGGAAAGGGATTTAGGGATTATGGAATGATAGTGTAAGGGTAGGGATAGGTTTTTTAAATGTGTGGGAAGGAAATTCAGGGTATTAGGGCATCAAATTTGGGAATTAGGAGTAAAACTAGGGTTTCCTCACTAGACAAATGCCAATTTCACATAGAATCTAAAACACTATGAAATGATTGTTTAGGAGTGCAAGGAAGAAACAAATTTGGTTTGCTTACTTACAAGAGTGTGTAAGAGGCACTTGCAGAATTTTTTGAAGATTTTGAAGGTTATTTGGTGAGTTTTGATGCCTGTAGACTTCACCGAGAAAAATCACAGTGCCTCGAGCAAAAGCTCAACGCTTCACCAGAAGCACAGCGCCAATGGAGAAAAATTGCAGCATTGCCTATTCTAAGCACAGTGCCACTGCTTTAAGCGCAACGCCACCCTATGAAAGTGCAACACCAGTGCAAAACTCAGCCTCTGACCCTGAAAGTTGATTTTTCCGGCTATGGGAGTGAAAGCTCGATAGATGAAATGACAATTGAGCTTCTTTGTGATCACTTGGCGATCTTTATAATTCATCATTTGAATGAATTGAGCCTTGGGACCCACTTTTTCTTTCTTCACTTTCACTTTAAACTCTAAATTTTTACCTTTGCACTTGACTTTTTCCTTGACAAATTGATCACCTAATGACTTTGAGAATTCTTTGATTTGACATTTTTTATGCTTTAGCATGTTGGAACTCTGAGTTAGCAACTTGGGAATCATGATACTTATTACATTTGAATGACATAAAAATACATAAATAAAATTAAAAATTACATATGAAAACCAAAATTACATGTTGAAACAAGAAAAATTCTTTACAAATCATCTTCATATGGTGAAGAGATGTTATTAGATCACCCTTTATTTGCTGGTATTATGCAGTGGAAATGAAGTTTTATTGGACCTTGGAAACCCTAATGACCTAATGAAACCTTGAAAAACCCTAAAAGACCTAATGAGACCTTGAAGGACTGAATTTCATGATGACATGACTCATATGACTTTATGGATGATGTACAATCAGCAAGGTATGAAACTATGCCAGCAAGTAATCAAATTTGAGGAAGAGTGATGTTTTTGGACTAGGGCTACCATCAGTGACTAATTTTTTGCATGACCTAGTGGAATGATTAAAAATTTCTGAGTAGGACCCCTAGAATGATATGAAAAGAGGATTTTTTATCACTGATGGCAGGATGCAAATACTGACACTAACACATCCCATTAGAAATATATATTAGTGGAACCCTTATTTAAAGTATAATAACAATAATAGAAGCCAAATTTATCCATATTACTAAGCTAGTATTATACTTGATGCCATAATAAGAAGAAGGAAAAAAAACAAAAACATCCTTTCAATTTCTAATAGGGTTAAGGAGCTTGAAGAGCCTATTATACACTAGTTTTGGGGGAAGGGTGTTATGCTATACTTTGTAATTTGGTGTGTAAGCTATCTCATGCAAAAACATATCTAGCTCAACCCTTTCGGTGATTGGTGATGACCTCAACCAAAAAAAATTGTCTTGGTATACTCATATAATATAATGGCATTGTAGACCCAGCTATTAGCTCAATTGGTTGGACCATCCATCTAAGGCATGTTTCCAATTGTAATGTCATAAGTCAACATGTTCAAAACTAGTAAACTACCTCAAGGTTACTAGTTATTATTGTGGCTAATAGTTGAGCTTCCCTCCAATTTAAATATTTTGAATAAAAAGAAGATATTCCATGAGTTTTTCCTTGAAAAAATAAATAGTCTAACATTGTAAGGATGATATCTTAGTTCCTATATCTTACATTTTTCTTGTTAGAATGTTTATGATCTTCTCATTCATCCTCTCCTCCTCAAGTCATAACTCCTTGACTACAAAATTTTGGTACACTCCTTACTTCATTACAAACAACCATCATAATATACCCCTTAGAGATCAAGAATATTTTGAATATGCCAAAAATTGACCTTTAAAATTTAGTATGAATGATTTTTTGGCCTCACAAATATTCCTATAATACTTATTCCTTGGTGGTTATGTTGTTAGTTTCTTTGGTGAATCCATATGAGCCAATTCTCCAACGTTAAGATTAAATGATATACACTTATGATATGCACCCCATGAGAAGCACTTTTATTTCCTGTGATTGCAAGAAAAGAGACCCATTTGTAATCCCTTATCTTTATGCTTGATTTCTTATTTGCTAAGGCATGTGAGATCATTAGACAGGTTGTCCTTGATATCTTTCACCTTATAAAATGACTTTATGTTAACTAATTGGTCACAAACTATAAAACCAAACTTAGAATGAGTAGCAAGCCCTAAAACTCTTTTAAAAACAATGTTATTAGAAATTAATAATTACCGAAATAAATACCATTATGATATAAGAGTTTTGTGAATTTCTAACTCACCTAATTAAGCAAACTCCTATCCTAAACAATAAAAGGACATGAACTTTAAAACTTTACATATTGCATTGATGTCAAAAAAAGGCAACCTCTAAATTGTGAGGCTTAGTTTTTTATTATAGAATGAATTTTTATTAATGATAAAGATGGAGAAATTTATTTCAATGATAAGAACGGAGAAATTGGAAATAGATTATTTTGATTAAATTGTTTTTTTTAAATTAATTTATTTGGTATTTTTCATTTAAATGAAAACAAATATTTTTAAGTAATATATATGGTTACAAAAATCTCAATTATTAATGCTACAGAGAAAGAATGCATTAAGAAAATATTTTGTTGTTTAGCATAATTATGAAGATATAATTTTTACTTTTATAATATTGACAACTGCAATACGAAATAAAAATCGAAATATGAAATATTTTTCATTTTTTTTCTTTATAGAGTTATAATTTATTATTTATTATTATTATTTTTTAATATAATGTATGAAGAAGATTTTTTCACTTCGCTTGAGTGTTAGTTGCCTGATATCTGAATGTCCTTGTTTTGACATTTTATATGAACGGAGACATCGTCATAGTTTCTAAGATACTATTTTATTATTATCTCATCGGGACATCATCATGGTCTATTAGATTTTTTTTTTTATTATCTCACAATGGTGTGGAGTTGTACTCGATGCTTTAGATTACTCTTTTAACTTTATATTTTTATACCCCTCTTACGGAAGGCTTTAAATCATCTTTGCAAATTTTTATTTTAGGTTATTGGGTTTTAAAAGTAAATTTGCTTCGTAAGGGTTAATATTTCATACAATGCGTTGGTTTTACATGGTAGCCAAATATTAATCTATGAATGACATGATAGGCTATAGATTTAGAGATGAATCTATAGGGACAAAGTCTAATTTATATTATCATTTCAACATTGTTTTGATACATCTGAGCAACCTGAGTTGAAAAAAAGGCCATACTTATCTCGGGTGCATGCCAAGGAAAACGGTGCAACTATTTATTTTCGACACAAAACTAGCAAAAAACAAGCAAATACAAAGCTTCATGGAGGAGAATTTGGAGGGGCTGTCGATGGTCCTGCAAAGAAACCTGCACAGTTGTGCACATGGTCGTCGATGTGATCGATCTGTATTTCCAGTGCTCGGAGGTGGTCATGGGAGCGCCGTAGTTAACGGTGCAGACTCTCCAGAGCATCTAGAGTTTCATTTTGCATATGTTGAATATCATTAATGTAAGCGATGAGCTCGTTGTGTTCTTCATACCTCTGTTCTCTCATGTTGTCCAGATTGAGCTGGATTTGTTGCAATTGAATTGAAATCACATCCAGGGTGACCGGAGTGTCAACTTGACCAGGCAACTGGGCTGGAGAGACCGCCATGGCAGCCATGAAATGCTGACTCTCAGTGGATTCTGACTCTGAGCTCGGGTACTTGTTTGGCCTATGCTCCTCCATCCCGCGACCAAGTCCTCCTCTGCGTGCACGTCCACGTTGTCATGGCATGCACTGTCCCTTCCCACACCCTGTTGCTTCCCAACTATAAGTCCAATTGTCTGCGTGAAGTGCAGCCTACTGAAATGAAGTGCAATCGCACATACCACTTCCTGTTGTTCATCCACCATCACCCGCAAACTCACAGGGCACTATTTTTGTCCCCAATATCCAATCTCCGCTTCTTCCATAAGTGGAGTGGAGCCTCCACCTGCGTATATACCAGACTGTTGTTGGGCCGAAGTGACCTCTGAGCCCGCACCAACACCACTTCTTGGACATCTCCACTGCCGTCATAAACCTCGTCCCCTCAACGGTCTGAGAATTCCACAATAGAAACGCCTAGTTGGGCACCTTCCTCGCCACCAGCCCAACCGCTATCACCACCTATGAAATCCTCTCCTCCTCGGACCCCAGGCTACCAGGATCCCACAGACATCTACGCCACCATCCCTAGCTTGGCGTCTCCCTTTTCTGCCCACACACTCCCTACAGTCGAATCTCAAGTTGTAGCTTGAGTGCCAATGTTGCCACACAGGGTGAGACCTCCTCGCAGATTTTCAGCATCGCCCAGACCTGCATAATATCGATTGCCTTGTTCGAATGCTTGATAATCACGTGCCTCTGCTCATCCCAAGGTGCCATAATTGCCTTCGTGCGAGGGTGGTTTAATGTTGCTCGGTAGCGCATGGT
The DNA here is from genome assembly GCA_034641835.2 of Pinus albicaulis. NCBI lineage: Eukaryota > Viridiplantae > Streptophyta > Pinopsida > Pinales > Pinaceae > Pinus > Pinus albicaulis. The sequence continues at coordinate 644,839,735 of CM076577.1, read as the reverse complement.
GTCAAGCATGTATGTCCCGAGAATAACGCCCCCACTTGGCCATCTGATGCGACATCCCATCAGGGATCTAGGTATATGTTATTATGGCTTTCACATATTGATTATTTAAATGGTTGATTGTGAAATTGTTTTTAATAAAAATAATAAAATGAACATGAATAAAAAAAATGGTAAAAGTTATTTATATATTTTTAATTACAATAAGAAAAACATTTAACTAAAATTATTTTAAGTATTTCTAGATATAATGATAGGCTATCTAAATATTTCTAATTGTAATAAGTATATCCATTTGTTTAATTCTCTCTCTCTTTTTAACTTTTTTATCTTTCCATTAATATTTTGATCAACTTGATACATATAATGCAATCAAACTTTTCTATGAGGTTTCTGAGTTCATTTGTATAATGCAATCAAACTTGTTTATGAGGTTTCTGAGTTCATTTGTTGTTTTGTTCAAGGTAATTTATATGAGATTAACTTTATTATTCATAATTTTAATAGTGATAGTTGAATACTATGGTAATTGATATGAGATTATTATTATCATTTGTAATTGTAATAGTGATAGTTGAACTAGTATTGCATTAGAAGTTTTAATTGCTATGATTAATTTCTTATTAAAAAAATTAGAAAGGTATTTTTTTTGGCATATTTATTTTAGGTAGATCCCATGCTCCATCCAAAATTTCAGCATTAATTTCCTTCTGGATTGAAGTATGTGTGTGTTGGGGTGTTGAGGTGTTATATTAATTACAAAGTAAATTTAGTTTACTAAAGTGTAGTCAACTGACTTGCTAGTCAAGATGGAACAATTGGGACGAAACTCAAAGAACTTAGTCAGGGTTAATTGAATAGGAAAAGGATCGACAATATGATCAATTCAAGTTGATAGTCGATGGTGAAATCAAAACAAGGTTCATGGTCAAACTTCACAGAGTAGATGGCATAAGTTGATAGTTGATGCAATAGTTGAAAGTAATTGCAATTGAGGATGTCCATAGTCGATGAAGATTTTTGGTCGACTGATGGTCAAGAGGTGATTGACTATAGTCAAATTGAATTAGAAATTATTAGGAATCCTAATATTCCCATATATTAGCAAATGATATTTTGCCTGATGTATCTGAATTTGGTCATATAAATTTGGGTTTATTATGTAAAAATATGCCTATAAATAGAGCATGATGTTATAAACATGTAAGCAAATGTTGAGATATATTGATCATTTGATATTGAGTGACGTAATGAGTGCACTGGCCCTATTTGTGGACCAATATCAATTTTCATTATAATTTTATTTAATACTCGATGAAGAATATAAAGAGTGGTGAAGCTAAAAGGTTGCCTAGTTTTCTTAGTTAAGGGTTTCCAAGGTAAAATATTTTTGTACCACGTATGTGTATATGTTTTTCATTATTATGTTTGAATTCTCTCTTGTAAAGGTTTATATAGTTGAGTTACAAAGTCTAGTTTAAAGCTTGACTGGATCATCAATTCATATTATAACTTGGCCAAGAGATCGCTTCAGTAAGGGGTTTTAGAGCTTGTTGGTCACAACATGTAATATCATAATTATTTTGGCTTTAGGGGGATGCTTTTGTTGTTGAGGGTTTGGTGATACAAGATTTGGATCTTGAATCTAGAATATATCTAAAATAAACTTAGTTCCAATGGGAGATTTAAATAAATGTTTCTTGTAAATAAGAATGGCTAGTAGTATAAGCCTTGAGGTCGAGAAGTTTAATGGCCAAATTTCTTATTTGTGGAAGCTTAATATAGAATATATCCCTGTAGATTGAGAAAAATGGATCGATATACATCTTGGAACACCTCCGACTATCATGTCGATATAGGATTAGGAGAAACTCAAATCAAGGAGCATCATACGAATTTGTCTTGCAAATTTGGTATTACTAAATGTCTTAGGGAAGACACTACAAAAAAAATGTGGGAAAATTTGGGGAACTTGTACCAGTCAAAATCCATGGTAAACAATTTGTTTCATCTAAAGAAGAAGTACCTTCTAAGGATGAAGGAGGATGACTTGGTTGTAGAGCACCTAATTGCATTCAATAATGTGATAAGTCAATTATTGTTTGTAGATATTATGATTAAAGAGGATGATAAAAGTATTAGTATGTTGTGTTGTTTTCCAGATTCATAGAATAGTTAAATCATGGCAATTAGGAGTAATATGACCATTGTAATAAACCAAATATAATTATATTATAATTATTTTAATTATATATAGTTTTAATTGTTTGCCTACAAGTGGTATCAGAGCAACTTGTCTTATGGTATTTCCAACTACATAAATTTTTTAATAATCTTGTTATTGTTTTACCAACTCTCCAACTCAGTAAATTTTTTTACTAGACCCAATATGTGTTTTTTACCTACTCATTAATTTTTTTTACTAACCTATTAGAATATTATTTTTACAAAAGTTGATTCATTTGAATGAAAGTTGAGAGCTCATAGAGAAACTCATCGTAATTCACAATGGCTTTGAGGAAAAATTTAGACAATAATGAGACTCCAAATTTAGAAACAAATTACCTCGTGAATAATTGGATGAAAAAAGTGATGCAAGGTTTAATGAGAAAGATTCAGAGATTCAAAACTCAAGGTTAATATCGATGCATTAAAAAATGATAGCAAAGGATTCACCAACCAAAATTCTCACTCATGAAGTTTGTGGCCACACCAATAATCTAATGCAAACTCATTCAATAATTATACACACAATGTTAAAATACTAATTATGAGGTTCCACGGTGAATATGATTGAGAGGGAAAAGATGGATTGACAAAATCAAAAGTTGTTTTGATTATCATAATGTTTTTTTATGATGAAGAAAAATATAACATTACATCAATGCACTTAGATAAATTATCCAATGATTGGTTCTTGTGGTGGAACTCCAAATCATAGGGTCTAGCCAAATTAGTGTTGTATCATTGCACTTAGATAAATTAGTGTGTAATTGGTTCTTATTGTGGAACTCCAAATCATAGGGTGTAGCCAAATTAGCAATGTATCAATGCACTTATATAAATTAGTTTGTGATTGGTTTTGATGGTGGAACTCCAAATCATAGGAGCTGGCCAAAGACTTAGAAATGTTTAAAAATATATTTTTAAAAATTTTCTAAGATATAGAATAATATGAAATTTTCAACAAAGTCTCTCAATTTGTACAAAAATCCATAAAAAATGCATATTTTAATTAACTACATGTATTAGCTACATGTGTCATAGAATTGTCAGCCAAATATATATTGCATATCGCCATGACAAGGTTGAAACTAGAAATACAAATCTAACTTGAATTACTAGTGAAACTCAACAAACATCCAAAATTATTTAAGAAAATATATCATTTGTTCAAACAAAATTCAACCCCCGACCAATCAAGTTCAAAGTAAATTCCCCCTCATCTGAGAGGCTCACCATCAGATAAAAAGGAAAAGAATAGATGCTTCATATAAAGCATACCCAACTAGCGTCCGAGCTTTAAATGTAAGGACAAAATAGTCTTCCGCTATGAAGAAAATAATAATGTTAGTGCTAGTGATTATGAAGAGAAGTTAGGGATTCATCTTCTTCAAATAAGAGAATGGGAAATTAAGACACTAACAAATCGAAGATTGCGTCAACATTATCTATAGTTTCATTGATGGGTATTACCCATCCCAAAACTCTCAAGGTCTTTGGATATATTAAGAAAAATGAGGTAACAATACTTATAGATAGTGGTAGCTTGCACAATTTTATATACAACTAGTGTAAGGAAAATAAACCTATTTTCATACGCTGCATATGACTTCCAAATAAGAATTACGGGGGATAAAACTACTTCTTGTGACCATAGATGTAATAAAGTAGAATTTTGTGTCGAGGATTAAATGTTAATATCTCTAATGTGTACCATGGATATCATAGGAGTGGAAAATGTACTAGAATCCCAATGCTTGGCCTCAATTTGGATATTCATATTGAATCTTAAAAAAAAAAATCCTAAAATTTTATGAAAGTGGAAAAAAATACAAATTCGAAGGGATCAATAACCTCCCCACCCAGATAGTCTCAACTAACAAAATGAAGAAAATGATTTGAAAGGGAACCCAAGCCTATATTTTACATTGTTTAAAGGAAGGAACTTATGATAAAATAAAATATTTTGATAGCTTGGATAAGATGCTTGAAAAATATTATACTGTCTTCCAAGACTTACCTCATGGCCTTCCTCCAATATGGTTAAGAGATGGTATCATAGAGCTCATTTTGGGCTTTAATGCTCTTGTTTCAAAAATGAACACCAATCTTGGATAGTGGAGTAATTATCCTTGCATGGGTATAATCTTAGGTTCGAGGTTCATCATGGAATACCTTCCCATAGAGGTGGGTAAAGGAGGGAACTATCAAATCCAACAAAGTATTTTTTTTATTTATGTATTCCATGTAGTGTGGGCTTGAAATCCTAGATGCAAGAGTTAAAAGGTATATGATGCGAAGGGGAGGTAGATGATGTGGTACTTGGGGAATCATCATTAATCTATAAGAATAATGGTAACTACTACCACTTGGAAGCGTTTTCAAGTCCACACCGTTAAGTTTGTTAACTGCCTCCATCCCCAATATCGAAGCCAAGGCCTCTTTCTCCTAGTCAGTATCATGGCCCTAGATATACAAAATATACATCTAGAAATCACATACACACAACATGCCTAAATTTACAACAAACCTTTGTGATAATAAAACCATGCTTCATTAATACATGAATAAATATCCTACAATTTAAACCTAAATCCTCCCCCTGTTCAAAGAACTGACAATGCCTTGCTCTGCAGCTCCAATTTCTAGACCAAAAACTGAGAAAAATTAAAATTGTGTGTAAGCTCCATCGGAATCGTTAACATCATTTAAAACCCACATAATAGGTATATTTCGAAGTTCTCGGATCGACACCCAGGTATGGGTAGAGGAACCTATTCTTTTATTTTCAGGTTCACGCTTATCAAAGATGAAAAAAATATCAGAAGAGAAAGAGTAAATTTATTTTTTAGTTCAATAGTTGTTGGGTGTTTAATTTCAAATTTGTGGCCCACGATAATTTTAAAATTTCGACTCACCCATGGCCAAAAATTTCAATTTTCCCATCACTGACTTTAGCACTAACTCAAATCAAATAATGTGATCATGTTCTGGCACTAAAGTATGTGAAAATTGCCCCTAGTCTAACGCCATCAAGTAATTTTTTCCCATAAAAAATAGACATAGAAATGTTACAATAATATAACATTATTCTCAAATAAAATGAAATATTAATAGAATACATTTAGTAAAATAACCATAATTTAAATAATCCACTACACTCACTATAGAGTAATTTAATTAGCTATAAAATGATTGCATAACTAAATTATAAATGAGGAATGAAAAAAAAAATGATATACACACTAGTGGTAAAGTGTGTTACATGGGGAAATGGCAATCTCAATTAATATTTATGTTGTAAGGACAAATTATATTCTATTCAAAATATAGTCTACCAATAATTCTACCCCTACATTTATTGTTTACATTTTATTTTGATTGATTCATGTTGTTTATTGTTTATGTTATTATTTTACACATGTTTACATTGTTATATCGTTACTAACTAGTAGAGTAGTAACAATGTTAATTTCCTTAGGGCTAGAAGTCATTGCTATAGATAATTGAATTTTAAAGAATTTTCACATTACATTCACCCCATATCATCATAAGCAATTATGTAGAGATAACATTAGCAATAACAATGTAGGGAAACAGTCATAGGTGTGTCATGATATCTCTATAATAGAGCTCAGATTGTCTTCTTCATATCTCTGTCATAATATTTTATCATATCACAGATAAGAAGGCCCAAAGAGGTTTGTGTCATACCTAAGAATTGAGGCCCATTAGGGCGTTGTTACACCACAATACTAAGGCCCATTAGGGTGTTGTTACACCACAAGACTGAGGCCCATTAGGGTGTTATTACACCACAATAGTGAGGCCCATTAGGGTGCTATTACACCACAAATCTAAGGTAAAATTTTGCATACCCATAGGATTGAATGATCATTATATCACTTCCAATTAATTACACATGATGATGTGCATATATTTGACCCACACAAACCCTACCTTTTACCCTATGAAATCCATGCAATTTGGAGTATTATTGAAGAACATAAATATATATGTGCAAAAATAAAAACATTTATTTTTATTAATGTTGCTTATAACTAAAAAAATAATCTTCGAGTTGAATCATTCAATTTAGCCTTGAAATGAAGGTTGGGCGTGCATTTTTGTGAAGTAGGTCAAAATTTCATTGCTTAGGCTAAAATCCACGCCCAAACTTCATTTCTTGGCCAATCTAATTGATTCAAATTGAAGATTGTTTATTTAACTATTTTACACACTTTGAAATTGTTATATCTTTATTTTGAGCTTAAATATTTATAGTTTACATTTCTTACAACATACTATGTTTTGCTTCGACTTGACTTATGTGAAAGTTGTGTATGTGTGGGAAACATAGTTATATAGGATATTTGTCAGACATGATGCAAGGTTATATCTTAAGGTTAGGTATTGTCTAATCATGTCCCGTTTCAAATTTCATTACCAAGAGTGTAATTGGTTTGGCCCCAGAGTGCATATTTGTTCCAACTTCAACATAGGCAAATATGATGAATTGCTACATTGGCAGACTTGGATAGAGGAAAGAAAATTTCAGTTGCAAGTGGTTTCTCATACTATCTTCCACCTCACTATACACCTGGTTTGAATGAATGATTATTTACAGTATTGCACAATTTTTAAGTCTCTTGGTCAAAATTCAAAACTAATGACTTAATTTCTTGAGTTGTTCTGTCAAGAACAAAGTGCAATAGCATCGAACTTCAAGGTTTGACATTCTTTAGTAAACTTGAAACCTGACTGAAAAGGTGTAGCACATGGCTTATAGTCATCCATATTAAAGCGCTTCAACAAGTACAATGCATATTTTGATTGAGAGAGAAAAAGGTCATCAAATAATGGTAGAACTTGAAGACCAAGAAAGAAATCCAGAATATCGAGGTCAGTTATCTCAGGATTGTCAGCAAGTCAACTCTTCAATTGTAGAATGTGTTTAGTGTTATTACTAGTGATAATAAAGCCATCAAAATATGCTGGAAAATGTTTTCATTGATTTCAAAGCAATAGAGGAGACCCTTTTCTATGTCCCAAGACGAGAGAGCGTTGGGCATGGAAATGGAAAATAGGAAAAACCTTTGGTTGAGGCATGAATACACAATAGTTCAAACCTTTGAGAAAAAAATTAAAATATTTGTTATGGTCTACTCTCCACCAACTAACAAACAACGAATTTTTCATCAAGTATAAGTTTGTTTATTGGATGCTCGGAATATTTCTAGTTCTCAATGCAAGAGCTCATAGGATTACCCAATATCTTGATATACTTAAGCTCTTAATCATAGGTTCTATTCATAGAGAAACAATGGGTTAACTCCTAATGATAAAGCACCCCTTAGAACCTCAGTATAATAGTGTTTTGAAAAGTTGCAAAATCACAGATTTTCCCGATATCTAATATCATATGGCTCTCGATTCCATCCCATAGTCACAAGGCACTTAAGTACTAGCACCCAAGGTCTAATCCCTCTTGAAATATTGACATATAATTGTTTTTCCGAAAGGTGAAACCCCTATAGGAACCTCTAATATCTTATATATACGACCCCTAGTTAAACCCCTAGTCATGGAAGTGTTAAGATGCGACTCTTGAGTAATACGATCCCTCAGAACCTTTGTATATTGGGATTCTAAAAAGGTTTAACATCACATATTGACTGATATCCAATATGGGAACAGCCCCTCGTCAAGACCCTGGTGATGATTCACTAAGGTGTAGAACTTGAGGGCTAAAATCCATTGACATATCGCTATATCGGCGATTTGGCAAAGCACATGGAAGTTCAATTTTACCAATATATGATACATCAACTCTTTATTATGATCCAAAACTCGAGGATCTCATGTATAATGTTAAGGGCTTAGATCCCACAGAATATTAGTACATCAGAAGGTTTGTGCTGCAAATTCATAGGAAGTTGTTGATATCCAATATATCGCTATGGAAAAAGGGTGGCCATGTTGTATGGGAATGTGGTTTAGTGTAAGGACAGTATGCATCATAACTTAGAAAAATTGTATGGAAGGGGGATTAAAGAAAAATTAAAAGTGCTCGCATAGCACTTGGATACAAAAACAATGCCATACATATATGCTAGGGAAAAATAATTGAGTTCAGATGAGCATAGAAAGAGGGAACATTGAAATTTAAAAGTTGAGTTGAAGACAATGATGGTGGAAGGAACTACATTGTTTAATAGTGTTGAAGTGAGGTGATGAATTTATCACCTTTGAAGTGAGAAAGAGTCAATAGTGCATATGTATGAAATAAAAGAAGAGATTCAAAGAACAATCTGAACAACTTTTGCTTTGATCTGAAGGAAGTTCATGATGGAGTGCATAGATTTGATGAGGTGACTACAAAATTTAAAGACATTAATGATTTAATAATTTGACTGAATAATTCATAACAATGTACTGAACCAGAAAAGAAAAGATTAAATATCAGAGAGAATTGAGGTGATATCATAGAATTGGAGAAGAGCATCTTGAACCAGAGAAGAAAGGAGTCTAGATCAAAGATATGAAAAAATTAGTGTCTCCTATAGGTTGGTGACTATAAAGCATTAAATGGGATTGGTTTCTCCTTCAATTTGGTGCTTGAAAATCAGAGGGATATGTGTCTCATGTAGGTTGGTTCCTATAAATATTGTAAAGTAGGTTTTTTCCTACATAGATCAATCAATTAAAAGAAGAGTTGTGGTCTTTTCCCTAAATGGTTTCCATGTATATCTTGGGTCTTATGTTTTTCTGATTAGATTGGAGTTTAAATTTTTCTTGAGTATTTTTAAATAACTAAATATTTGTGTTGTATGGATTCACCACCTCCTCTTAGTACAATTGTGAGTCCAAAAACATATACAACAACAATCAAAGAATCATCATTATTATGTAGTTCATAAATATTGTGATCATATTCACATTGTTTGAACCCAATATTGAGAAAGAATCAATCAATATTGTCATACCAAGCCTAAGGACCTTGCTTCAAACCATAAACTACCTTTTTAGTCAACAAACAAGATTCGAATATGTCACAAAAATAGGGGGTTTGACCATGTATATTTATTTAAATAAGTCACCACAAAGGAAGGCACTCTTCATACCCATCTAATGAATTTCCAATCCAAAAAGGGTGTCAAGAGATAGGATCAATTGAATATAATTCATCTTTGTGACAAGGGAAAAGGTTTCAATGTAGTCGATACCTTCTTGTTGTCAAAACCCTTTTGCGAATAAACAAGCTTTATGTTGATCAACAACACCTTCAAAGGTGAATTTGGTCTTATATACCCATTGAAACTTCATGACATTCTTCCCTTATGGTCAAGGAACTAAGTCCCAAGTGTGATTCTTCAAAAGGGAATCAATTTCGACCTACATATCCTTTCCCATTCTAGTTATCCTTGTGCATCAGCATAGGATTCTATATTATAGGCCTCAATGCAATATTTGGATGTTGCTACTAACTGCAATTTTTTCAGCCTGAGGAAGCATCACCAACATCAAGTCCAGTGGCTTCAATTGTTTTAGTATCCCACTGAGGTAACAAGATGAGCAATTGATCTAACATTTTCTTCAAAAACTTTATCAACAAAGGCTATAGCTTCAGTTGGAAATGTTTGTTGGTCAATCGACACAATCGAAACACCAGAAAAAAAGTATATTTAATCCATTATCTTCAATAACATCAAGGGGTCATTGTACAATTGTCAAGAAGGATTCAACAACTTAATTCCATAATACTTCTCATCAAATATCAGATTTATGAATTTAAACTTTTGTGATTCATAATGTTTTGAAATCGTTCTTCCAAATTAATCACGCCATCAAAATTTCAAACCAACCAATGTGGTTCATCGTCAGGACTTAGATGAAGAAATTGGTCTATTAAGGGGATTAAATAATAGAGATGGATAATGAAATAAAATAGTTAGAGAAAGTAAAAAATAATCAACCTCAAATGAATAAACCCTAAAATATTTAATAATGTATGGATATTTATAAAATATGTTTTAGTTATTTCAACATTAAGAAATATAATTATTAATATATGATTGTTAGGTAATATAAATCCAATATTTAATAACCAATTGTCGAAGTAAATAGTTATATTAAAAATGTATAATAAAATAAAAACGTCTAAATAAATGTACATAATCTCTCTCTCTCTCTCTCTCTCTCTCTCTCTCTCTCTCTCTCTCTCTCTCTCTCTCTCTCTCTCTCTCTCTCTCTCTCTCTCTCTCTCTCTCTCTCTATATATATATATATATATATATATATATATATATATATATATACATATATATACATATATATATACATATATATACATATTTATTTATTTATTTATTTATATTTATTATTATTATTATTAAAAACATATTTTATATTATATTATATTAATAGTTTTATATTATTTTTTACTTTCTCTAACAATTTGATTTTGTTATGCATCTCTATTATTTAATCCCCTAGATAAATCATTTTCTTCATCTTAGTCTTAATGATGAACCACATTTGTTGGTTCGAAATATCGACTTAAAATTTATGGTGTGATTAATTCAGAATAATGATTTCAAAATATCATATTTCATGTGGTAATGATTTTTTTCTTAATAGGATCAAAGAATTGATAGGCATTCAACTCTTAAGAGTAGCTCATCCTGATGCAAGCATAACACTTTACATCCAATTTCTTTTTGAATTCATCTGAAATATGTGCCCAAGAAATCAATCTAAAAACAATGAGGTGATAAATCGAGGATTTCTTTCCACACCATCGTTCAATTGGAGTCATATAACTTACAGCTTTAATCAAAAAAATACTTAGAAGATCATTGGCATAGTAGACAACTTCAGCAAAAAAAATTGTTGACACTGATATTTGATGTGTAAGAGACTTCAAGCCATTTTAACTAGGGTATGATTCTTACGTTTTTCCACACCATTCCATTATGGTGTATGGGGGATCGACCTCTGCGAAGAGATACTCGAATGAATAAGGTATTCTTCAAATAGTTGATTCATGTACTCTCCTTCATTGACAGATCTAAGAAATTTAATGAATTGACTTCATTGTTTCTCAACCAATGCCTTAATTCCTTTTCAAAGACATGACTCTTATTCTTCAAGAAATAGACCCAAGTAAATCTAGATAAATCATCAATAAAGGTAAAAATATACTTCACGCATGCCAGTGAATGCTTATTAATGCAAAAAATATCAGCGTGAACCATCTCCAGTGGTTTTTGCACATGCCATGCTTTTCTAGAGTCTAAAAGTGCCTAATGATGCTTTCCCAACACACATTCTCTACAAACTCCGTTAGATGTAAGAAATTTGGTAAAATTGAAACCATGTTCTATGTTTCCATTTTCTCTAGACTTAAAAATTCAGATATTTGAATCATTCGTGCCAAAGTCGTCTTCAATCATCATTCTATGCAATAAAATAAATTGGTTCATGATATATTCAAGGCAAGTCATGGAACTTATAAATTCCATCATTTGGGTCCATAATTCCTTGGGAGACAATCAACTTATATTTCCTTATATTTTTGACAAAGAACTAATTTGGAAAATATTAAAAAACTTTACCACTCTATGATAGTTGGGAAACTAACAACAGATTTGTGCTCAAACTAAGCCCATGATACTCATTCATGATGCTTCCATGTCGACAAGGTACATGACTATGACCAACAATCTTGAGAGAAAAATCATCTGCTAAGTAAATATTTTTCTCAACAACATTATCTAGGGAAGAAAACAAAGAAGCATCCTTCACCATATGGTGAGTGCAACAATTATCGACAAATCATTCATTCTATGTAGTGTGAACATGCAATGCTTGATTTATTACTAAAAAGTAAAGTTTTCAGCTAACTGATTGGTTGATTTTTCAGTTGATACATTTCCTTCAATCATCTTAACCTTTTTCTCCAACTCATTACTCTTCTTCCATCAATTTTTCTCTATATGCCTTATCTTTCGATATTAATGACATATATTCTTCTTTTGATTCTTCTTAGTTAATGTTGATCCATCACCCTTCTCTTTATCTTTCCAATCAAGGAACTCCAACCTGCTTCCTCTCTCCTTCTAATTTAACCTACTCTTTCCCTTGAGAAAGTGTGTTTGGTGCTTTCAAGTAACCTATATTGTTCCTTAATCTTCAAATCACAAAGAGTGCCAAAGATGTATTCCTTATCATATTTCTTTCTCAATCTCTAGTTGGTGTGGAATAGAGAAGAAAACACATCATAAGGTGTTCTTAGATTCATCACGACTAGTTCAATGAGTTGTCCATAATTCTTTAGAAATTATTTCCACATTCTCCCAACTTCAACTACACCTCCTTGACATGAATAAATAGTCCTAAATCATTTCAAATGAATGGGTATGAAGGGATATCAAATCTGTATAATAGCATGACCTGAATTTCATCGATTTTTTCTAATAATGTCTTCAACTTCTTCCAAACTTCATTAGGAAAATCAATATCACTCACACAAAAAAAAAATATTGAGAAATATAGGTTGTAATGACACTAATGGATTCCTCTTTCTTTCCAACAATGATAAACTCTACTTAGTAATCCTTTGAATCTAGAGTAACAGTCTTTGTATATAGTCGGATCCCTTTGCTCTTTAGTAGTGTTTCCATGTCTAGTGCCCAAACAACATAATTATTTCCATTCAAAATGGTTAGATAAATCATGGAAGAAATATTTGAAAATTTCTAATGGATTTGAACTATTCAAATAGGTTCCAATCAACAAATCAATCATTCCAAAGCCAATCACTAGGAAATCTAACTAGGCACGATTTGAAAACAACGATTCTAGTTCAAAATTGATAGCTTTGATATTGTGTTGGGGAAAGAAAGTGAATAGAGAACATATAACATTATCTAAAAGAAATAAACATAAAGAAAATCATGTTCCAAGATGATGTATAGTTCCTAAGGGCATTGTTACAAAACTTAAGCATAACTCATTGTTATCAAAAAATCATAATGCATGATCAATATGATTCATCATAGTACATCATATGGTCCATTTGATGTATTATATAATTTGACCCATAGTTTCTTTTATTAATAATGTTTGAATCTAACCAATTCCTTTGAATTGCAAGGATTTGGTTGATAAATGAGTGTCAGTAGTTTCCAACCATTTCCATAAAATATCATTAGAGAAATTTTGATGTCTAAAATGGGACTCCTAAGGAATATCATAAATAATAGTGGAAATAATAAAATAAGATTAGATTACCTCATCAAGTTTTGGAGAGAAAAAGGACAAAACTACTTTTTCAACTTGGATTTTCAACTTATCTTCGTATGTTTTTACTCAAATTTCAAGCAGGAGAACTCATAAGATGCGGAATTTAATTTTTCATCTAAGGAGTACCCATGTTGCATATTTTTTATGGACCCTACTACACGTAAAATGTGAAATACATGAAAAAACGTGATTCCAATCACGTTTTTTCATGTATTTCATATTTTTTGTGTACTATGATCCATCGAAAGTATGTAACATGGGTACTCCTTGGATGCAAAATTTAATTTTGCATCTAACGAATTCCCCCACTCGAAATTTGAGTTCAATCGCAGGGAGATAAGTTGAAAATACAAGTTGAAAAAGTAGTTTTTTTGTTTTTTTGTTTTTTTATCTTTTTACCTTTTACTCCAAAAATGGTGAATCATCCCTCATGGTTTACGTCATCATATTGAATCCTATTAGTTCTTTAAAATTTGAATTGTGTTATACATTTTTTTTTTCGGCCCATTTTTTACCTCAAAATTTCTCTAATGGATCTTCTTTGTCAATTAGCTTATTATTATAGTCAACTTCCTGAGTTGATACAACCATCCGGTTGATCATATAGTTGAAAACTTTATTGGTCTTACACTCAACTATAGTTGATCCCTTGAATTAGTGTCTCTTGGTAGTCAATTTTGTCAGTTGATCCTTTGACTAATTGTCTCTACAAGCTCCAAAGATGTGATAAAAAAATAAAACTTAGTTTCCAATCATGTTTACATGCAAAGAGAAAACTAATCCATTACCAGGAATCCAGTAGTAATCATTATGTAGCAATCCATGGAAACCATAAGGTCTAGTGTCATCAGTGTGGCCTTTTCCTGAGCTTTCCCACTTTCATCCATCTCTTTTTATTATAATTATGTCCTCCTAACTAATTTTTAATGTGGTCCTTTTATAATGACTACATTAACCTATGACACATTTTTTGCAATTGTCCCAGAAATCCTAAAATGTACTTACACATATGAGTTAGTAACGAGTTCATCATGTCAGTTATTAGCATGAACATTTTCATAAAAATTTAGCATATACATGCATTCACCTATGCATTTAACAATGTTTTCAAGTGTATTCATAAATGTGTCAACATGCATGTGTTTATGTTTAACCTTTGCACACTTTATAGTTACTCATGGATACCTATTCATTGCATTATTACATTGGTTTTAGATTATCATCTTATAGGTATGCATTCCACCAAAGGGGATTGGAAGGTGTAACCAACACTTTAGTGCATCATCCAAACACTTCCCAACAAGTGGTTAATTGTTTGGATGCCTTCATTTTTCTTCCCAAACACAACACCAAGTAATATAATCATTTTATGCTCTTCATTATTGGAAAAAAGGTTGCAAACCAAAATATCAATTAAAAGTGGGGACACAATTCAACAGTTGTGTAGCACTATAGCTTTTCCATATCCATACATGTGTGACTTCACACATATGGCTAGTTCTTCTAGCACTCATCCAGGTGGTAAGATTATATCTCTCTCCATTTCTTGGTTATTACATGTACCATCATAATCTACATGTCATTCATTTTAACTTTGTGCCCATTCAAGGATTAACCTTTTAAAAATACTCAAGACCTCTTTCCTTTATTACACCAAGTGGTATATAATTCCCTATTAATGCATTGAATGCACTCAGTATTATACTTTCATAAATCAAATTTAGTTAATATAATTCTTACTTTAATTCTCTTCAACGTGCATGCATTATAAACACATCAATTATACCTGCAAGGCTAATATTGATTAGATGCTACCTGATTTGTTGTCTCTTGCAGAATCTCATAAGTGTTTTTAATCATCCCTTTCCTTAAAAATTACCATGACCATACTTCTTCATATAAATAGTTTTCATATGCAATAGCATATTCACACTTTCAACCATGTAATAGCTCTCTTTTTCTTGGACATAATTCCATTACTAGCGATATTCCACTATAAACTATATTTCATGCATAACAACATACCATTCCTAATTTATATGTCATATGAATCCTCAGAAACTTCCATATGTTCTAATGCACATCTACATTAAAAAAAAAAAAAAAAATCATTTTTTTCTTGTATGCATTCTAATGTGTCTTTAATCCTATTACTGTGAATGATATGGTTGTCCATGTATTCCTTTGATTCCTTGCAACCTTTGCATTATCAATTTGTATCTTTGTGCCTAGTATTTTCCCTTGGTTAAATACCTATCAATCAAGTCCCACTTAGCCATTTTCATTTCTTCACTATTGCTTCCACCTTACATTCATTCCCTTTTTATGTATACAAGCATGTCTTAATTTTCATTTTGGACGAGCGTTTTGTGCTTGCAATCTACTCATTAGGCATAATTGTTCTTCGTCTAAGAAATTTTCATCCAAGGAACACTTTACCAATATACATGCCCAACCATATATGATGTTGATGTTAATTCTTCATAATCCATTTCCTCTTATGGGAAAATACTTACCAATGTAATTCTTTTTATTGTACTCTTCAATACTAGTGGTTTCTATCCCATGCCCTTCTTCTTCTTTAGCCAATTTTGGCCTTCAAGCTTAGCTTCCTTAGTCAATATTTATTAATATTATATGCCACATGTATGTCCTCATTTCTTGACTTGTCATCCCATTTTATGTTGGTAATACATTTAGCACACTTACAACATCTCCAATATTATATACAAGTATCAAGATTTCCCACTCTTGGAGGTGATCTTTCTTTGAGTTCCACAACACACTTTAGCTATTATTAGACTTTTATTAATCATGTATTTCACTACCATGTTGAATTATGAAGTACCTTACTTGAATATTGATTGTGTTCTTTCAAAAAAACTCTCCACTTCATATGCTAATTGTGTCTTTAGTAGCATCCTTTGAAATGATTGGGCATTTGTAAGTCCACCCACTAAGTTTCTCTTGAACTTAGTCATGTTTCCACTATGAACTCTAATGACAACAATGTATTTATTTCTTTGAATTCCTATAATAAAAATTGTTAGTCCTTGACTTTTGACCTCTTTGGACCTTCACATATTTTTCCATAGAGATGATGTACTAATTCATGTGCATTATATCCCTTCCTTTATTGGAAACATAATTGTAACAATCATTGTTGCTTTTACCTCATTCGGAATAAATATCGTTGGCTTACCCATTGTTCCATGGATAATTTGGAAGGTAGCCACTTGTTGTCTCACTCCATGTTTCTTGTTTTTAGAATGGTTACTTGTTTACAAGTGGAAAACAGTTGCATTCATTATGGTCCTCATCACCTTTCTCTTTACACATGAATTTTTCATGCTCTAGAAAAATATTCTCTATACATAGAATATTTATACTTAGAACTAAAAAATCATGTGGATCCTTAGACTTGTCAACTTTCCTTGTTCATATTGTAGTCAACTAGAATGACAAATTCATTATCTAACTATTTTTATTTAATCTGATGTGCACTTGCTAAGTACAATGATTATCTTAAAGCATTATCTTCTATTTTGTCCTTGCACTATTGCTTGTGTCTTTTTACCCTTTCCCATTAAATATAGTGACAAGTATTCAACTAAACTTGACCATTCCATCCACGACATTTGAGTCTTTGTGAGAAGACTTCTTCCATAATACTTTATTGGAGTGTCCTTGTTGAATATTATCACCACTTCATTGGTAAGTACTCAACCATCTTCATTTCCATGCTTTTACCACCTAAAAAGGACATACTATCCCTTCATTAGTAGACAAGTTCCATTGAGGAATATATATGCTTCCTTGTCATCCAGGTCTTCATCATAGACCTGCTATAATATACATGTAGTTTAAGTATACAATGGCATGCACAACTCTTTGGTAAATCAAGAGTCAAAATTTAGATCTTAAAAAAACTCTCAAATTTTATAAAACCATGGATTTTCTACCCTAATCTGACATACTTGATTCACCTTCACCTCTACACTATAAAGCACATACAATTAATCTTGTTGGTCATGATAAAAAACCAAGTACAAAGAACTCTGCATCTTTTTACCAACATGGACATTATATGCTCTTGTAGGCCACCAAGATTCCTTCTTTTGAATAACAAAGCTATTGTACTTCTCAATCTAAAATTATGGGTGGAAATTTTGTCTCTTCTCTTCATTAATTTTCCATTAACTATTCATTTTCTCATATCTAATTTTTGGGTGGAAAGTTATGGTTTTTGAATTTTTATTAGTATAACCCATTTTTCCCTAAATTCAACCCACCAATTTCTAGGTAGTTCTCTAAGAATCACGATGTCTAGATTCCAGTTCAAGTCCTCTGGATGGATCCTACAATCCAAGATATTTCCATGGACTACTTATGTGTCCCAGTCTAATTTCTAGTTTAGGAGGAACTCCTTGAAGTATTTTGGTGCCCTATTTTTCCTCCTTTAGTATTTCAACTCTAATTTCCTCATATTAACTCCATTTTGAAATTGCAATATCTTGTTGGAGATATCTTTCTTAACTCTTTCATTTAAGTTTCAGAGACTGTGTGTACTAGATAATTTCTCATCAAAATTAAACATCCACAAATGTTGTTTAGGGCCTCAAAAATACCATAAAAGTAAAATACCTAGAAATAATTAAAAAAATTATCGCTAAACCCATTGATTTTCGCTATTACTATGACAGTTGGGATATTAATCTAGCGTATGAACATCTATATATGTTCCATGTTGAACCAATTCACCCAAGGGTGATAGCATGGAGTTGGGTTATAATTTTTTTTCAAAATGAGAGCGTGTTTTGGTGAAAAACATATGCTTAATCGAGCAATTTTAAGAGCTCGATCGAGTTGTTGAGGCGCTTAAAAGTAGCTCGATCAAGCGTCTAAAAAAAACCTCGATCGAGCTTCTGTATAACCCAAGGTTAGGAGCTTGATCGAGCATTAAAGTTGGAAATTTTAAAATTTATGTAAATATCAATAATGATATGTAAACTTTAAAATAAGTATTTGATACTTAAAGAAAAAAAGAAAAAAAACCAATTTAATTACAAATTAAATTTGAATAGGTAATTAACAATGGTGTACTAGATTAACTTCTCATTACATTTCTATTGTTTTGGTTTGAAAATTTATACTTTAGTAACTTAAAATTTAGTTTTAAATAATACATGATTTAAATTTTCAATGTTATAATTTAAATAATAAATTTATTATAAATATAATTTAAAAAATAAATTGATTAAACATGGATGGTGGAAACCCTGGTGCAAAACCCTAGTTGACGACCTCCTTGTGGTTGTGAAATGGAAGTTTGTGAAGGTTTTACACTGGTTTGGTGCGAAGGTTGATGATTGTCACGGGCAACTTTAGAAGGGTTGATTGGCTGGCGGGTGCTCACGACATTATCGAGCTCTGACAACCAGACGTACGGGTAAATTATTAGTAAATTGCATTTCCCTAGACCCCAGCAGAGGTGGTAGGCGGTTACAGTCACAAGGAGTCTTTCTCGAAACCATCCAAATCAGTTACAGGATTTTCTGTTAGCCGCGGTAGCGAAATGCTCGGAACGCCATTATGGAGGAGGTAAAGGTCGACTACTCCTCTGATGCAATGGATTCATCGCAAATTTGGACTGGGTACCCACATCAGCCGAAAATTGACATCCACCGGAAGAACCACAAGGCTCGAAGGAAAAAGTGGAACACCAGTTTATGGGCATGGATGTAGGTGAATCATCACATGCGCAGCTTGGGTTTAGGGATACTAATCCAGCAATTACGAAGCGTTATGCTGATATAATTATGGTTTCTCTGGCATCGCCTTCATTCTCTATTCCATCATTTCTTTTACTCGGGCTATGGGAACAGAAACCACAGACAACCCCGAAGGCAGTAGGTGCGGGCACTATGGGTAGGGGGGTTTTTTGTGGTGCTCCTGATGATTCTTTTGGGTTTGAATACCTCGGATTACACCCTGCCGAAGATATCATCATCACGGATGAAATTCTGAGGAGTCTTCCTGTTGGTAAAGCCTCAGGTTGTTTTGAGGGTATTTCCTAGCCAATACCCCCTTCGGAAGACAACAAGGCTTTATATTCCGACGACACTCTACCTGAGGAAGTAGAACTCACTTGTGATAATCAACCTGATAGGTATAGAAAGAAGAATACCAAGTGTACCAAGAGCCGAGAACAAGGAATATTATTGGTATTTGGCGAAGGCATCGGCATGGCATAAGTGAAGGAGACATGACAAATTGTTTTGGTAGGATGGTTTGAGGCAGGAACTACACCTCATCTAGGCTAAAAAATGGACATCTGATATATGGGGAAACATCTTGGACCAGCTCCCGGAAGTACTCACCATGAACAGCAGTTGGTTCACCCTCATTTTATCTCTTCCGGATATGGCTAATTGGGTCCTCTCGAAACACTCTCACATTGAGATGACCTCATTCCTTCTCAAGCACTATACTCCTCTTTTCAACCTTGACAAGGAAAAAATGGGGGATGGACACATTTGGGTGTGTTTGCCTGGCCTGTCTCTACAATTCTAGATGGAGGAGGCACTCAGGTGTATAGGGGAAGATCTGGACATCTACCTGGATCATGATACGTCTTACATGGAGACTGGGAACATCTCCATGGTGAGTATATTGGTGCATCTGGATACCTGTGAGGGTCTGGTGGAAATCTATCGCCTCCAATACAAGGATGTCACACGATGTCAAAAATTGGATTAGGAGGGGGTGCCCTTCAAATGGTGTCGTTTCCATGAGGTCAGTCATTTATATGAGTGTCCTTTGATCAATGGGGCCAACATGGAACCCTCCAAGGTACAAGTGCATGTGGGGACCCAAACTCAAGAGGTAACATGCACAGATCCATCACAGGAGATGCCTTCTACTATGTTGAGACCTCTAAGCGTCTCCCAGAAGGCGCCTCCCCTAACCGAATCTCTGGCAACTCTGGCTAGGGTCACTCGATCTCATACTATGGGATCCAAGCCGATTTTGGGTACTTATATCTCTCCCCCTTCTCCCATTACTTCTAAATTTAATCTTTTTGAATCTCTTGTATTATCTCTCATTGCATCTAGAGCAAATTTAGATGAATGTAACCTCGAACCCATTATCTTCCTTGTTGCAACAGGCCCTCCATCCTCCTCGAGACCTAATCCTTTCACTCTTATAGGTGTCTCTGGCATCTCTACTCATTCTGAGCATTCAGGAAATAACTCCTTCCATATATACAACCTTAGATCCTCAGAAAATTCCAAATCCAACCCTTGTTTTAGATTAGGCAATGATCCCATTCTCAATCATTCGAAATCTGCCATGGGTAGAGCTTCCTCGCTCTCCAAAATTATCCTTCGTTTCGGAATTGAGGTGCCTCTTGAAAAAATTCTCAATTGATCGAGTTTTTAGAGTAAAGTATACCCCTGACATGGGTGACCCATGATCTGTCTATCTTTTAAGTGCAGAGGGTTAGCCAACCCTGGAAAAAAGTGGCTCTTAGGTGACTACTGGTGTTAGAGAAACTGGATGTCATTTTTCTTCAAGAAACATTGGGAGGTGGGGAGGTTATACATAAACTTCTATCCTCCTTATTCCCAGACTGGTGATTTCAGACACTGTGTGTGAGAGGATGTGTCATTAGTTTCAACAACTGAACCATTAAAGTGGAAAACATGTGGGGGAGGGAAGGGGTACTAGGTGTTGACATTATAGCATCTGAACTTGATACTCCCATTCAAATGATAAATTTTTATGGTCCTTGCCACAATCTTACTGCATTCTAGGATAACTTGATGGCCTCATCGATCATGAAGGAGGATCATATCATTATTTGCAGAGATTTAAAATTCTCCATAGGGCAAGCCGAATCTTGGGCTCCCAATGCACTATTGGATTCCCTAACTAATTATTTTCATCAAATGATAGATGATGTTGAACTTCTGGATTTGGATATGTATAAAAATATTCCAACATGGTGCAATAGAAGGACCTGGGATGCAGACCTAACGCATATATTGGATCGTTTCCTGATCAAATCCAAGTTGGCGGATAGGGTGGATAGGGCTAGACAATGAGTTGGAGCGGGGGGAAACTCCGACCATTCCCCCATTTACTTCTAAATTCTCGGTGAGAATAACAGACCACACTCTCCCTTCAAGTTCAACTCCACCTGGCTGGAGCAACCTGAATTCCACTAGATTGTCAAGGAATCTTGGACCCATTGTCACCAAGATCACAACACCTCGCTGGCACGAGTTATATCCAATAATTTGACTAGGATCAAAGACGGGACAATTAAATGGGCAAGGGAGAAAATATTACAAGATGATGAATCATTGATGTAGATTGAAAAAAAAAATTGTTGAACTGATTGGATCAGAGTGCTTAGGGTTTCTATCTAGTGAAACAAAGAAACTTCTAATACATTTGGAAACTGAAAAAATTAAACTGTTAAGGCAAAAGGAGGAAACATGGAGGCTCAAAAGTATGGCCACTTGGATAAAGGCAAGTGATGACAACACAAAATTATTTTAGCAATGTGCGAAGGGTAGGAAGAGCATCAACATCATTTGGGAGATGAAGGATTAGGTAGGAAGGGTGGTCAAAACTCACAGTTAGCTCTCATACATGGGTATTAGACACTTCTCCCATATTTACAGAGATCCCCGAGTGGAAAATATGACATAGGTGCTCAGAATTTCCAGAATATGTCGAGGTATGTGGAGGAGGAAGATACTAGAAATCTCAAGTTGTTGTTACATTAGGGGAAATTGAGGCGGTTTTAAAATGGTTCAAAAAAGATAAGAGTCCTGGTCCAGATGGACGGACTATCAAATTTTATCTAACCTTTTTTGATGAAATAGGCAGGGACCTCCTTCTGGTCATTGAGGAATGCAAAACCATTGGGCGGATGTATGATGAATACAACTCCACCTTCATTGCCCTTGTTATCACCCAAAAAATGAAGCATCATTTGACAAGGTTAAATAGGTTCATGTGTCAAAATTTGGGTTGTAGGATTCATTTTTTATATGCTTTGTTAAGGGAAATATTAATTTTTTCTTGTTTGAGTTTACCCTAAGGTCTAAACCCACTCATTTTCAAGTTTCCTCATGTCACATCATTCATCATATTCTGACGGATTTCAATTCCCAATGTTTCTTTACCGAAAATGTCTTTTAAGACAAGAAACCAAATTTTCGTATCGAATTCAGTGTAAAACAGGCAAAAAAGCTACGAAACTGTTGAAAGTTTCATAGCGAAATATGAAGCAAAACTTTGTTTTCTAACTTTGAGCAGTCAACTTCAAAGGTGATTTCTGGGAAAATAGAAAGTTATTTTAAGAAGATGAGAGAGGGTATTTTCAAAAACATAACAAAAGACAATAACCTCTCTCACTTTTCTCATAATTATTATTATTTTTTGAATACAAGGATTTCTTTGAAGCCCTATTTTTAGAAAACAGAGTTTTCCTATTTTACACATGTTTTGAAAATGCAGTTTCTGGACAGCTGGAGATGTGTTTCCAAAAACCAAGAGATTTTTTTCTTCAATACATACTGAAATAAAAATACCTCCTTCATTTTTTTAAAATACATCATGGATTAGGAGATATAGGCTCTATTCCAAGACCTATTTTTCAGGAAAAAACAAGAAAAATCTGCAAGTATGTCTTAAATATGAAAGGTGAGAATGACACCTCAAGACTCTTAGGTGAGTTGGATTATGGTTTATTGAGGCTAATTACATGTTAGATACAATTTTTTGACAATTACAGGTTTAATTTTCAAAAATTATACAAAAATTTGCATTTTCAACACTTTTCAGCGATTTCGTAGCACCTCTGGGCTTGAAGGGCAGCAAAACGCTATGAAAAAATTGTAGCTTCTCTTTTGACTTTTTGGACCAGTTTTGAATGCTATCAAGGGGTGGAATTATTTTGGGAGAAGTTTTTAATGATGATTAACAGTATGCCAAATGAAATAATAATAAAAAATTGAGGTTAAAAGGCATGTTTTGCAGCGCTACGAAAGTATGCTACGAAACTGTCTTACTTTCGTAGCGCATTGTATTTCAGCCTTTTTAGCAGGTTTTGGAGCACCTTTGGACATATGGAGATTATGGAAGGGTTAAATACTATGACAAGTAGTTATTCAGCACTCAAGGACCACAAGTTGAAGATAAAATGTCAGCCAAAGTATTCAAGGAAGAAGAACATTTGCCTAAAAAACAGGGTTTTGTTTCCTAGTTTTGAGGAGGTCAGTTAAGTGGTCATGTAGTGATGAGTCCCATCACCCAAATTCGACCATGTAAAAGCATAATTTTAAAAGAATGTAATTTTTTTAGAATATAAGGTCGTTAAAGACAATAATGAGTAGTTTGAGTCCTATTTGAAATAGGATTGTCAAGTAGGATAGGTGCTTGTTTGTCATTAAGTTGATGTTTTATGGTTATGCAAGGTGTCATTAGGAAAAAATTTGATGTATCTAGCTTGGATTCAGATCATCTCATGATGTAACAACTCTATTAAAGGCCATTGGGTCTAATTTTTTAGGGGTTGGAGATTTTTGGCAAAATTGCGGCTTATTGTAAATTCACTGTTTCAGCAATACAAAGATTTGTTACTTGATCAACCTTTTATTGTATCTCATTGCAGTGGTTTTCATTTATAATACTCATAATTCATTCATGTGATGCTCTGACTTCCTTTATAGATGAATTGACTGTGTATTTTCTTGTTTCATGTGTGTGTGTCCTACTACTAAAAATTCTGACCTGCCTCAGCTTCCATGTCAAGTGAACTCACTGAATCACTGAAAGTATTGACTCCATTAGCCCAATGTTTACATACTGATATTATTTTCAACCTACAGGTTGGATATGTTATCTCAGAAAACTATTTTATTTTAAAGCTTTTGGAGTTTCTGATATATACAGTAACAATACAACTTTTCTTCACCTGAGATTCTTATTATATTTCAATGAGTTATTGTCCTATCTTTTGAAATGTTTTCTTCCATTGTCTTAATTCTTATTACTCAGAATTCATGATTTTCCATGCTTTGACCTCCTTTAAGTATTAAGTTATGGCATATCTTTCTTAATATTTTACCTTCAATGTCTTGATGTCTCATTACTCGAAATTTGTGTATCACATGCTCTCGCTTCCTTACCTCAAGCTATTGAAAACATCGTGTATGTCTTACTCTTTCATTGAAATATTTACAAGCCTCAACTTCCACAAGGAAAGCCTTGTTATTGAGATCCATGTCACTAACTCCATGGCCCAATGGTAGTAAGCTCTGATCTTTTCAACCTGTAAACATACAAAACCAATACATAAATCATAGAGTTATCCATATATCTTTATCATTATCTAAATCATAAAATCCCCATGAGAAAACCCTCTCAAACTGAAGAGGCTAAGCTTCAATCAAAAGCTGGTTTGAAACAATTACACTGAAGTGGTATGATCAAAGCCAATCAGGTACAATTTTGGTGATAACATTTTGGCGCATCTACCAGAAGTCTGAAGATATACATCTCCCAAAATTTTGAAGCTGAACTCTTGAAGGTAGCAGGAGCTCAGAAAGTTTTTTGAGGCTGCAGAACTACCTTGGCGACTCCATTGTTGAAAAATTCATAAATTCATAGATTCATGGTGATTCCACTGGACGTATGAAGAACTCAGATGGTGCCATTATTGTTTCAAGGTATGCATGTATAGATTTTTCAAAAATTTATGGCTTCCCAAAGATGCATATTTTTTAAAGAATGGTCCAAAATTCAATGGGGAGGATTCGAGTTTGACCTTGAAGCATATATCATATTTATGTGACTTTATTGAGCTTCTAAGAGTCAAACATGAAGATGTTTGCATTATATTGTTCTATGATTCATTTCAAGGGAAATGTAAATAGTGGATTGAAAGCTTTCCTATCAGATCTCTTAAGTCATTTGCATATTTTTGGCTTATGTTTTTGGAAGAATGGATTGACAGAACAGATTTGGTGGTAGACTCTCCTTCAATTCAAAGTTTTAAACAATGGAATGATGATCATAATAATGAGGAAGTAGGCGAAAAGTTGTCTTTGTCCTTGTCTTCTTATCTAAAATCATTTGAGTGCAAGTCAAAGGATAAGATTAAATTTTTGGATGAAGTTGCTAAGAACATTGAGAAAGACATTGAAGTTTTAGAAGACCAAATTCAATCCTTTGGTTTTCATGATCATAATCATTCTTTTCAAAATCTTTCCATTCCATAACACAAAGAGAGGGTGTTTCTTCCTTTCTCTTTTGAGATTGAGGAAGAATACCTTGTTCTTGAAAATCAGTTTGATAGCACACAACTGAAATCTTGTGTGGTTGAGAAAAGTATATATGAGTTGTCTAAAGCTATAGAATGTTATGAGGATTATCCAACAGATCATGTCTTCTTTGATCCTATAGCTGAATGCACGGAAGAGTTTTACAATCCAGATTTCCAGTTTCATTTTCATTACGAGGATCAGATACATATTATGTTTCCTTGGTCATTTCAGTATCATGCTTACTTTGGGTTCAAATGCAGTCAAAAGTTTCAAATGTCATATCAGATCAATGACTAGCTTCATTGGAAGTTTCATGTTGCTTGAATTAAAAATGGAAATTTCAGCTGTTAGGGTAGGTAGGGGTGTGTGAATAAGCTCAAAGTTGACTGAGCATCTTTTCAATAAGCACAAAGTTGGATTTTCAGTAGTAATAATCACGCTTGAGACCGAGGAGAATGCCATAAGAGCTTGGCGGAGTTTTCATAAATTTCATAGTTTTTATTTCCAAGAAGATGGATGGCACTGGAACTATTGGTTCTTTTGTGTACCACTGGGGCACACCATCCCAATTGGAGCCACTGTTATCACCCAAAAAATGAAGCATAATTTTAAAAGGTTAAATAGGTTCATGTGTCAAAATTTGGGTTGTAGGATTCATTTTTTATATGCTTGGTCAAGGGAAATATTAAATTTTTCTTGTTTAATTTTACCCTAAGTCTAAACCCTCTTGTTTTCAAGTTTCCTCATGTCACATCATTCATCATATTCTGAAATATTTCAAGTCCCAAGGTTTCTTTACATAAAATGTCTTTTAAGCCAAGAAACCACAATTTCGTAGCGAATTCAGTGTAAAATAGGCAGAAAACGCTACGAAACTGTTGAAAGTTTCATAGCGAAATATGAAGCAAAACTTTGTTTTCTAACTTTGAGCAGTCAACTTCAAAGGCAGTTTCTAGGAAAAAAAAAAGGTATTTTATGAAAATGAGAAAGGTTATTTTCAAAAACATATCAAATAGCGATAACCTCTCTCAATTTTCTCACAGGTGTTATTATTTGGGAGATACAAGGATTTATTTGAAGCCCTATTTTCAAAAAATAGAGTTTGCTTTGAAAATGTAGTTTCTGGACAGCTGGAGATGTGTTTCAAGAAACCAAGAGAGGTTTTTCTTCAAGACATACTGACCTACAATAAAAATCCTTCATTTTTTCAAAATACATCATGGATTAGGAGATATAAGCTCTATTCCAAGACCTATTTTTTAGGAAAAAACAGGAAAAATCTACAAGTATGTCTTAAATATGAAAGGTGAGATTGACACCTCAAGACTCTTAGGTGAGTTTTTTTATGGTTTATTGAGGCTAATTACATGTTAGATACAATTTTTTGGCACTTAAAGGTTTCATTATCCAAAATTTTACAAAAATCTGCATTTTCAGCCCTTTTTAGCAGTTTCATAGTGCCTCTGGGCTTGAAGGGCAGCAAAATGCTACGAAACTATTGTAGCTACTCTTTTGACATTTTGGACCAGTTTTGAATGCTATCAAGGGGTGGAATTAGTGTGCGATATATTTTTAATGATTATTAATAGTATTACAAAGGAAAGAATCAAAAATTTTGAGGTTAAAAGGCATGTTTTACAGCGCTACAAAAGTACGCTATGAAATTGTCTTACTTTTGTAGCGCACTGTATTTCAGCATTTTTAGCAGGTTTTGGAGCACCTTTGGACATCTGGATATTATGGAAGGGTTAAATACCATGAAAATCAGTTATTCATCACTCAAGGAACACTAATTAAAGATAAAATGATAGCCAAAGTATTTGAGGAAGAAGAAGACCATTTTCCTAAAAAATAGGGTTTTGTTTCCTAGTTTTGAGGAGGTCAGTTAAGTGGTCATGTAGTGATGAGTCCCATCACCACAATTCGACCATGTGAAAGCACACTTGTCAAAGAATGTAATTTCTTTAGAAGATAAGGTTGTTAAATACAATAATGAGTATTTTGAGTCCTACTTGTAATAGGACTGTCAAGTAGGATAGGTGTATGTTTGTCATTAAGTTGATGTTTTATGGTTATGAAAGGTGTCATTAGAAAAAAAATCGATGTATATATCTTGGATTCAGATCATCTCATGATGTAACAACTCTATTAAAGGCCATTGGGTCGAATTTCTCAGGGGTTGCAGATTTTTGGCAAAATTGCAGCTTATTGTAAATTGATTGTTTCAGCAATACAAAGATTTGTTACTTGACCAACCTGAGATTTTGAATGAGTTTTTAGTGCTTTCCTATATTATATATACCTTTTATTATATCTCATTGCAGTTTTTTTCATTTATAATACTCATAATTCATTCATGTGATGCTCTGACTTCCTTTATAGATGAATTGACTGTGTATTTTCCTGTTTCATGTGTGTGTCCTACTACTAAAAACTCTAACCTGCCTCAGCTTCCATGTCAAGTGAACTCACTGAATCACTGAAATTGTTGACTCCATAAGCCCAATGTTTACATACTGATATTATTTTCAACCTACAGGTTGGAGATGTTATCTCAGAAGACTATTTTATTGTAAAGCTTTTGTAGCTTCTAATATATACAGTAACAATATAACTTTTTTTCACCTGATATTATTATTATATTTCAATGAGTTATTGTCCTATCCTTTGAAATGTTTTCTTCCATTGTATTAATGCTTATTACTCATAATTCATGATTGTTCATGCTCTGACTTCTTTTGAGTATTAAGTTATGGCATATCTTTCTTAATAGTTTACCTTCAATGTCTTGATGTCTCATTACTCAAAATTTGTGTATCGCATGCTCTGACTTCCTTTGAACCTCAAGCTATTGAAAACCTCCTGTATGTCTTACTCTTTCATTTAAATATTTACAAGCCTCGGCTTCCACAAGGAAAGACTTGTTATTGAGATCCCTGTCACTGACTTCATGGCCCAATGGTAGTAAGCTCTGATCTTTTCAACCTGTAAAAATACAAAACCAATACATAAATCATAGAGTTAGCCATCTATCTTTATCATTATCTAAATCATAAAATCCCCTTGAGAGAGCCCTCTCAGAATGAAGAGGCTAAGCTTCAGTCAAAAGCTGGTTTGAAACAGTTACACTGAAGTGGTCTGATCAGCAGCGAATCAGGTACGATTTTGGTGATAACAGCCCTCATCCCTAAAATTGACAAGCCCTTGTCCTTTAGCAATTCTAGGCCTATTTCCTTATGAAAATTCATCTACAAGATCATAGCCAAATGTATCAAGCTGATTTTATCTCAGCACATTTCCAAGGAACAATTTGTTTTCCTTCATCAAAGGCAAATTCATGAGGCCATTGGCACTGCTCAAGAAGCCCTGCACTCAATCAAGCTCAAATTCCTTAAAAGCACCACCCTTAATATTGACCTTGCCAAGGCTTTTGATTGCACTTGTTGGACCTTCATATAGCTCATCCTCAACCATATTGGTTTCGCTCACTCCTTCATATATTGGATTATGTGTTGCATCACAAATGCATCTTTCAGCATCTTCATTAATGGTGAAACATCTGTTTTTTTCTCATGCAAGAAGAGGGCTCCAACAAGGATGCCCTTTATCCCTGTTACTCTTGCTGTTGATCATGGAAGGCTTAACCAAGCTCATTGCTTCTGCCAAGGCAGAAGGGACATTAATCGAGATCAAAATTATAGATTTTATTCGCCTGACTCACCTTTTATTTGTTGATGATTTTTTAATATTTCTAGATGGTACTATTCGGGAATCCATTTGCTTGAAGAGGATTCTGACTGTCCTTTGTAAAGTTAGAGGAATGATGCCCAATCTTAGAAAATCTACTATAATGATGGTTAGATGCTCCATCCAAAAGCGTAGACATGCCCTCCTTTAGTTTCAATTTTTCCATCGGGAAATTGAGGATGGCATCAAATATCTGGGTTTCATACTCAAACCTAATGATTACAGAATTACAGACTGTAGCTGGCTTATTGAAAAAGTGGAAAGGAGAGTAAATATTTGGCAGCAGATATGGATATTAAGAGCTTGGTGATTAGTCCTAATGATCTGAAATGGGTGGATAACTTTTTATTCTTTGCAAGCATCTCCCACTCAGTTAAACAAATTAAGATCTAGCTTATCCTTGACTGTGCGAAATTGAATTTTTTATTAAGGTGTATGTGTTTTAAACTGTTTTAATGCTTTACGTGTGAGGAATTAAAACATTTGTTTTTGCTGATAATAAGAATTTAAAACAACCATAAATTTCAGCAAATAAGCATCAACACATAACATCAAATTTACTAACGGAGTTCACTCAAATGTCGTGGGCTACGCCTCCTTGAGCCTATGTCAACTGACTTGGCTCTTTGGGATTATGATGGAAAATTTCTTTTACAAGTTACTAACTCAACTCCAATGGTTATTTGGACTGTACCATTGGGTTTAGAATACCATCATACCCATGGAATGGCTACTATCTCTCTGAAGATTGACCTAGGCTCCCTTTGACTTGACCTTTTATGTCGGTGCCCTTAAGCATCCCTGAGCTTCTATGTGGCACTAACTCCTTAAGAAATAATTTTCTATCCCTGAAACATTTTCCACTGTATCCATCATATATTATACATCCAAAATAGACCATTCATTTGCTCCAAATGAGCTCTGGCTCCCCAATATAGGCCTCCAACCCTTAGTGGCCCTGGGTTGCCCGAAACTTCCCTGTGGATTATTCGGCTCTAGAAGTCTCAAAATGGCTCTAAAAATACCTTCATTGGATTCAAAATGTCCAAAATAGTCATAATAGACTATTCACTTGTTGAAAAATGCCTCTAGCTGCTCCAGTTACACCCCCAACACCTGGTGGCACCTTGTGGCTCTAGGCTCACTGAAAACTTCTCTGAAGCATATTGGCCTTCAGAAGTCTCCAAAATATTCTTCAAATCCTTCCATTGGAAACATAAGTTTCAATATATTCAGACTAGACTATTGGTTTGCTGAGAATGCCTTCTGGATGCCCTGGCTAGGCCTCATTCTCCTGCTGGCCCCTGGTGGCCGTAGTGGCCATTGGAAATTCTCTGAAGAAAAATAACTCTCATAAATCCTCTGATAGCTCTGAAAACCTCACCAATGGCTCTGGAATGTCTAAGATAGTCTAAATTGACTATTCACACTCCTAGAATGGTCGAAAAATGAGTCTCCAACTCATTTGTCCAGTTTCACCTAAAACAGCTCCACTAATTGTGGAGGACTTCACTTTAGCTAGAGTTAAAATAGGAATTGACCGCCAATTTTGGGCGTGCTCCAAATAGACAACCGAAAATACCAGAATACTAAATGCCAGTGGTTGGGGTGTTGTGCACATGCCCCCCAAACCCCGCGATTATGGTAACCGTTGGCAAAAACCACGCATATAACTATGGTTGAATTGCAGTTGAAACTCCGGGTTGAGTCCTGGCCGCACGGAGTTGGAATTAACCATGCCCATGTGACATGGCTTAAAAACCATTTGCTCCTGGTGTTAAGTGGAACTTTCAGAGGAAGACCGTGCATAAACTGTGCCATGTGAACTCAAACAGAACTGTCGGTTAATGTTTTCACCTTTGGATTTAGCCCTTGGGTCATGGGCGAAGGCCATATGGGGGAGGGGTTGGCCGGAGTGGTTGGCCCCTCCACTCCCCCGCATACAAAACATTTAATATTCAAATATATCGCGCAAACCTTATATGTTAAGAAACATATGTAGCCCGGTTGGTGGAGACCTATGTGTGCATGTCATAGGTCACGAGGTCGAACCCGGTGGGACCTCTCCAAAAAATTTAATGCACTATTCAAGGGCCATGTGGTAGCCTCAGGGCTAGCCACATGGTGCCTTCTCATTGGCCCATTAACCATTCAACGAATCAAACTGCGTTGTCTGTCCTCCTGCAATTGGCCCAAAAGGAATATTTTGAGGAATATTCTAGGAATATTCCCTAGAATATTCTTTTTTTCTAACTGTTCAAATTCCCAGTCAACCTTGGTCAACCGTCGAAATTTTTAGTTTACTGCATTTTCCAAATCACGATAGCTTCTTCATACAGTGTCGTTTTTTCGAACCGTTCACAACTTCAGAATCATGAAGACGAGATCTATTCGGTCGCTCAAGTTTGACACACTTTCTAGCACTTTGAAATTTGAGCTATCACTTACGTCCTTGATCCAAATCTGATCACTCCTCCCCATTGGGAATCTTTTGGACCCCAAAATACTGATTACTTGTTCAATAGATGAGAGTACAACACCCTCACCTTTCCAACCTCCATACACTTTGCCTTGCTTGGCTTAGTGCCTTTGAGCCCCAACTCGAAGGTAGTCAACACTTCCCTTCTTCGATACTCTTGTCCTCCTGTCAAGAATTGTATCCTCTTTGAGCTCATCCAGAAATTTTTGGCAAGAAATATTCAATTGAAGGTAGTTGAACATGATTTCCTTGATCATCGATCAAAGGTGGCTCATACAAACATAATTTTTCAACAGAAATACATGCATACATGACTGAAATTTGCATATGTACAAATTAATGTATGTCTTACTGGGTCAAGAAGTCAAACCACTTCATACCAAGCCATTGCCATGGCGATTTTTGTTATTGAAAATATTCTTCTTCTGAAACATCTGGTCTCACATCAATGATGGAATCTTTGGTTCCATTTTCTCCAATCTTTTTATCCTCTTGCTTCAAATGCTTGGGATGATTGGTTGGATGTAGTGTCCAACATTGGGCAATAAAATGTCCCTTCTTCTGGCAATGTGCAAGTATTTTTCATCTTTTTCTCAAGTTACCTTCTCTTTGATTGTTTCTTGTATGCCTTCATCCTCTTCCAGCATTTTGAAACTTCATGGTTACACAAACCAAAATAGGAACAACAATTCTTTCTTCCATTCATGCATGCATATTTTCCATGCTTAATATAATAAAAAACAACTTGACTATGGGAAGAATTATACCTCAAATGTTTCTTTACATGTCCATCTTTTCTACCTTCTTGAGGAGATGAACTTGAAGAGGTTCCAACTTTCTTTTGAAGACCAACATCAGTGTTCATGTATTGATAGCTATCAGAAATATCTTGATCTCCATGAGATGCATGTCTACAAACATCCTGTTGCAACATAGGGTTCAAACAATGCCATTCATCTTGCTTACAAACTTGACATGTTTGTGGGTTTGAACCAGTAACAAATGTTCTTCTTAGATTTGTCTCAAGTGCCTTCATGGCTGTAGATTTTTCACCATAAGATTGAACATAGCCTAGACCAAACTTCTTAGGCCTTTCCTCAACCAAAATAGGCTCAATCATGCCTTGTGCATGTTAGCCTAGACCCTTGCCTTCATAACCCATTTTTAACATCAACTTGAACCCTATACCTCTAGTGTGTTTTTCAAATGAATCTACACATCTATATGAAGAGGAAATTGAAGACAAATTTGTGTGATTTACCTCTACTTCAAGCATGTGTTTGGTTAAGGCCTCTTCGGCATGATGGAGCTGCATCTCCATCTCATGAATTCTTTGAAGAAGCCATTCTTTCTCTTTCTTCATAGCAACCAAATTCTCATGAAGTCTAGTGTTTTCCTTTCCATCTTCATACAAACTTTGCACCATATCCTTCAGGATGTAGAAGTCTCGCTTCATCTCCTCATCAAAGAGTCTTGTAAAATAGGACTTAGAAACCTCACTTGATGAATTTGTCATCATTATGTAAATGAACTAAATAACTTCAACAATAATTCACAAAGCTTCAAAAACAATTGATAAAGCTTCTTAACAAAATGGCTATATATTCAAGCTCCTTTCTGCAGCTTGTATCTCTTCTTCAAACAACCTTTTGTAAACAATCCCTCTTGTGCTTCAAGGGTTGCCTTGAGGTCCCTTGGGTAAGGAGAATGCTTTCAGCCTTCTTCCTTCTTTTCCTCTTTTGGACTTAGCTAGCAGTAGCTCCCCTTCACCTCTAGCAAACTCAAGGCTTGTAAGCATCAGTCAATTTGCAAACAATTAAATTCGTTGCACTGTTAAACACCTTTCAAGTCAAACAAGCAACTTAGTGTTGTGTCAAGCAAGAAACCTAGTGCTGTGATACCACCTGATCTAAAATGGGTGGATAACTTGTTATGCTTTGCAAACACCTCCCACTCAGTTAAACAAATTAAGATCTAGCGTATCCTTGAATGTGCGGAATTGAATTCGTGATTCGGGTGTATGTGTTTTAAACTGTTTTAATGCTTCAAGTGTGAGGAATTAAAACATTTTTTTTTTCTAATAATAAGAATGTATGGAAACTATAAAGTGCATAAAATAAGAATCAACACATAACAACAAATTTAATAACAAATTTCACCCGAATGTCGTGGGCTACGTCTCCTTGACCCTATGTCAACTGACTTGGCTCTTTGGTATTATGATGGAAAATTTCTTTTACAAGTTACTAACTCAACTCCAATGGTTATTTGTATTGTACCATTGGGTTTATAATACCATCATACCCTTGGAATGGCTGCTATCTCTTCGGAGATGGACCTAGGCTCCCTTTGACTTGACCTCTTCTGTCGGTGCCCTTAAGCTTCTTTGAGCTTCTATGTGGCACTAAATCCTTAATAAATCCTTGTCTGTCCCTGAAAAAATTTCCACTATCTCCAGCATATATCATACATCCAAAATAGACTGATCATTTTCTCCAAATGAGCTCTAGCTCCCCAATCTAGGCCTCTAACCCCTGGTGGCCCTAGGCTGCCCGAAACTTCCTTGTGGCTTCTTCGGCTCTATAAGTCTCCAAATGGCTCTGAAAATCCCTTTATTGGATTCATAATGTCCAAAATAGTCAGAATAGACTATTCACTTGTTGAAAAAGGCCTTTGGCTGCTCCGGTTATGCCCCCAACACCTGGTGGCACCTTGTGGCTCTAGGCTCACTAAAAACTTCTCTGAAGTATCTAGGCCTTCAAAAGTCTCCAAACGCTTCTTCAAATACTTCCATTAGATTCAAAAGGTTAAAGATAATTAGAATAGACTATTGTTTTGCTGAGAATTCCCTCTGGCTACCCTGGCTAGGCCTCATTCTCTTGGTGGCCCTAGTGGCCCTTAGAACTTCTCTGAAGCAAAATCACACTCAGAAGTCCTCTAATGGCTCTGAAAACCTCATCAATGGCTCTAGAATGTCTAAGATAGTCGAAATTGACTATTCACACTCCAGAATGGTTGAAAATGAGTTTCCAACTCATTTGTCCAGTTTCACCTAAAACAGCTGCACTTATTGTGGAGGACTTCACTTTAGTTGGAGTTAGAATAGGAACTGACCGCCAATTTTGGGCGGAATCTATTTTTAGACTGCCAGGCTAAAAATAGAACAGTCGAATATTATTAACCCTTAATAATATTTAGACTATAAACATTATCTTATCCTCTTGGAGCACTTGAGTTTGATGCTTGGATGTGGCACATGCAGCTGACAGAAGGAAATATGATTTTCCTAAGGGTTAGTTGAGCTATTGCATGGTTGACTTCAGTTAGAACTCATGTGGCAGAGTTTGGTGGAGTTGATGAGACAGTTGGTGGAGTTGTGTTCGGTTTAACTTAGTTGAACTAGTTGTATTTAGTCTAACTGATAAATACACTAATGATGAGTGGTGTGAATTAATTATTAATTAATTCACTAATTATTAACTCATAAATCAACTAAAGAATACATCAGTTAACTGCAATGCATGGACAGCTCAGTGGAGACCAGTGTTAGAGGTGGGTGAAAGGGTGAGTCTACTATCAGTTGTGACTATAGATGTGCATAAGATTTGCACACACATTGATTGAGATTGCCAATGAGAATTGCACAGTACAAGCCAGTGGGATTCGAACTTGGATCTCATCATTATTCATCTTGGATTGTGCAGTAGAGGCAGGCAGACAGGTGGAAGAGATTTGAACTTGTGACTTGTTCATATCTGAGCTAGTTTGTGTGTAGCATGTGAGATAGTGCTGAGAGCTGTGAGGAGCTTTGTACTATGTATTGTTACATGTTCTCTATCATTATAATATACAGATAGTTGGGGGTTTTCAGCTGTAAGCTTTCCCCATTACATACTGTGTTATATGTGTGCTTGATTATGTTTTAATGTGCGCATGCGACTGCTTCTATTTCCGCATATTGATGATCAATTGTAGAAGAGGTTATGTATTATGCATGAAGTTTAAATAGTGTGTAATCAGGATAATCTCGGTGAATAATTCAGCAAATTATTCAAATTTCTACATGGTATCAGAGCGAAATTGATCATCGGATCTATTACAGTGATTACAATTTATTTCGGTAGACAGAGTCTGTAAGCGGGCCAGGTAGCCTCTGGATCCATCCTTTCTTTGAAAGGTGATATATCCAGTAAATTCCCCTACATTCGATCTCTGTGCTAGAAATACTTTGTTCTCACAGATCAGAAGCGGTTGAGTTTTGAGCTGGTGGAATTCGAATTTGCAGCAGTGTTTTCTTGGTGTCGAAGTCAAAATGTCTTTCAACGGATTGCGATTGGAGTATGGCCTTGAGGGCAGCTCGAATTATGTTGCATGGAAGGACAGGATGGAGGTGGTGTTAGAAGATAATGGGTTGAAGGATTTCATAGATATTGAAGTTCCAAAGCCTACTGATGCTGCTCAAGTTGAGGCTTGGCAAAAGAAGACAGCAAAATGTCGAAGGATTCTGTTGGAGGGCGTGAAGGATCACATTGTATCCAGCCTGCATGGAAAATATTCTCCATACTTGATGTGGAAAGCGTTGACAGATTTATTCCAAAGAAAGAGTGACCAGAGGAAGTTGGCGCTCAAGGATAAACTCAGAAACATAAATATGGAGAAAGGCGACAGTATACCCAAGTACCTCACGAAGTTCACCCAATGCAGGGATGAGCTGGGAAGTGTGGGGGTGACTATAAATGAAGAATACTTGGTGGACTTGGCTCTCCTTGGTCTTCCAAAGAGTTGGAATTCCTATCAGGACTCTGTCAATGGTCGGGAGAAATTGCCAGGATGGGAGCGACTTTGGTCGGATCTCATGCAAGAGGAGATGGGCGATGATGGTAGATACAGTGCGACCGGTATCGATACCATTTCCTTTGAGAGGGAGTCTGGTAAACCTTTCGTATTGAAGGAAGTGATGCATGTTCCAGGATTGAAGAAGAATCTGATCTTTGTGGCGATGTTAGAAGACAAGGGGTATGATGTTGTCTTCTAACAGGGAAAGGCTTTCCTCGCGCAGCAAGACAACCGAGAAACCCTAAGATGGGGTTTGAGTCAAGAACCTTTATCAGTTGCAAGTAGATGGTTGC
This sequence comes from Pinus albicaulis, assembly GCA_034641835.2. NCBI lineage: Eukaryota > Viridiplantae > Streptophyta > Pinopsida > Pinales > Pinaceae > Pinus > Pinus albicaulis. The sequence goes on along the minus strand of CM076577.1, from coordinate 644,802,509 downwards.
GTAGCAATGGCATGCAAGGTGGGAGAAGTGGTGAGCCGGGATGATGAGGGCGAACTGTGGCACAGGAGATTGGGCCACCTTCACCATGGAGCTTTGAAGATCCTGCAGCAGATTTCTACTGGGCTTCCAAAGGGCACTCTTGCGCAGTCAGATCAGTGCAAGGGGTGTACTTTAGGGAAGTATGTGAAAGCCACCTTTCACGAGAAGGATAGTCGCGCCACGACGATCCTTGAGAGAGTTCACACAGACGTGTGTGGTCCTTTCTCAGTTGCTTCGACAGCAAAGCACAGGTATTATGTGATCTTTGCTGATGATTTCTCTCGAAAGTGCTGGATCTTCTTCATGCGTAAAGGTATGATGGAGCATCAGGTGCTCTCAGAGTCGCGCACCGGCTGAAAAGGAATCTGTGAAGGGTGAAGGCTCTAGGAGCTTACCAATGGTGGTGAATTCATCTCTGGCGAATTCAAGGACTTTTGCAGCGCAGAAGGAATTCGGAGAGAGCTCATAGCACCTCATAACCCACAGCAGAACGAGGTTGCTGAGCGGAAGAACAGAACGATCGTGGGTGCTGCATGGGCGATGTTTCATGATCAAGGCCTACCCATTCACGTGTGGGCAGAGGCATGCAATACTGCAGTATATGTGCAGAACCGTTGTCCTCACAAGATACTTGGCATGAGTACACCCGAGGAGGCGTTTTCTGGTAAGAGGCCTGATATTTCCCATTTGAGGATTTCTGGTTCACCTGTTTACATTCATGTGACGAAGGATGCCAGGAAGAAGCTGGAGCTGACCGTAGAGGTTGGGATATTTGTGGGGTACACTGATACACCCCACAACTATCTTGTGTACTTGCCAGACAGTCGCAAGACTGTTGTGCGACGGGATATCAAATTTCAGGAGGAGAAAGCAATGAAGTGTTCGCTTGAGAGGGATCCACACTTGCATGCAGATGAGGAGCTATTAGTTCCTAAGGATGAGCTTCAGGATGTGGATCAGCCACGAGAGGAAGTTCATGGAGTGGAAGAGACCACTCATGCAGCGCCAACCGTCATAGGGCGGAAGCGCACTACAGAAGCTGAGCGACTGGCTCAAGATGCAGAGAAGGTTGTAGGACCACCTATAGCACAGCGCAAACAGAGACAGTCACCGGACGGGTACACTGGATACATGGCTCTTGTGAGAAAATGTGTCGTGACAGAGCCATCCTCTTTCGAGGAAGCTGTGGAGGACCCCGCATGGGTAGATGCCATGGTGGAATAGTATGATTCGATTGTCAGAAACAGTGCATGGGAGATTGTCCCAAGGCCGGAGGGGAAATCAGTGGTGGGTTCGAGATGGATCTACAAAGTGAAGCAGGCCGCTGACGGGAGTGTGGAGAAGTACAAGGCAATATTTTTTGCCCAAGGCTTCTCACAGATAGAGGGGATCGATTATGAGGAGACCTTTGCACCTGTCGCAAGGTACTCTTCCATATGTACGATCCTAGCTCTCTCTGCGCAGATGGGGTGGCACATCCATCAGATGGATGTGAAGATTGCGTTCCTCAACGGATTCATTGAGGAGGAGGTGTACATAGAGTAGCCCGAAGGTTTCGAGATCTTCAACAGCGAGTCGCATGTCTGCAGACTCAAGAGAGCGTTGTATGGGTTGAAACAAGCACCTCGTGCTTGGTACACACGGATAGACAGTTATTTCACCGGACTTGGATTCTCCAAGAGTGAGGCGGATCCTAACCTGTACCAGATTGTGGTGGAGGGGAAGTTGCTGATCATTGTACTATATGTAGATGATCTGATTTTGACGGGTGATGAGCTATTGATACTTTCATGCAAGGAGGATCTTGCAAGAGAGTTTGAGATGAAGGACTTGGGCCTCCTTCATTATTTCCTGGGATTGGAAATTTGGCAGCGCAGTGATGGACTGTTTGTTTCTCAGGGTAAGTATGCCTGGGAGATACTGGAGAAGTTCAACATGCATGACTACAAGCCTGTTGATACTCCTCTTCCTGGAGGTTGGAGGAAGGAGGATGCTACTTCAGTGGAGGTAGTGGATGCCACTGTTTATCGACAGTTGGTGGGGTCGCTTATGTATCTGGTCAATACACGACCCGACATATGCTATGTTGTTAACTAGCTTTCACAAGCTATGGTTAAGCCTACCAAGCTCTTTTGGAAGGCAGGCAAGCATGTATTGAGATATCTCAGAGGCACATCAGGATATGGATTATGGTACAAACAGTCGGATGAGGTGAAGCTATGTGGCTTCACGGATGCAGATTGGGCAGGGAGCCCAATGGACAGAAAGAGCACATCTGGAGGGATCTTCGCACGGTCGACAAGCAGCTTGGCAAAGAGGAAGTAGAGAGATCCGTGGCCATCGGTCACAGAGGCCGAGTATATGGCAACAGTTTTGGCACATAAGAAGTTATTTGGATGAGGAAGATCCGGGTCGGATTGTTCTGTCACACTTGAGCAGTCATCAGGATTTAATAGATAACCAGAATGTATTTAAACTCTCAAATTTAATCTAGTATTTCATGATAGACCCAAACACATCGACATCAGGTACCATCATATCAGAGATTGTGTGCAGCGGAGAATCATGTTACTTTCATATATTCCCACGGAGGATCAAGATGCTGATATCTTGACGAAGGCGCTCACCAGGAGAAAATTTGAATACCATAGAGGCAGGATAGGGGTTGCAGATAATCCATATCTTATTGAGAGGGAGTGTTGAAAATGCAACAAGATGATGGAGCTTAGTGAAATGAAGTCGCTTTCACTAAGTGGGCCCGCAGGCTATTTTTGGCGCAAAGTCTATTTTTAGACTATGTCTATTTTTAGACATATGGATCATGGTCTATGAGTTGAAGGATGCTATTTATGGATGATTGGTCGAGTTGGTAAAAATAGATGGACCTCTATTTTTAGACATTGGGCGGTTTCTATTTTTAGACTGCCGGGCTAAAAATAGAACAGTCAAATATTATTAACCCTTAATAATATTTAGACTATAAACATTATCTTATCCTCTTGGAGAACTTTAGTTTGATGCTTGGATGTGGCACATGCAGCTGACAGAAGGAAATACGCTTTTCCTAAGGGTTAGTTGAGCTATTGCATGGTTGACTTCAGTTAGAACTCATGTGGCAGAGTTTGGTGGAGTTGATGAGACAGTTGGTGGAGTTGTGTTCGATTTAACTTAGTTGAACTAGTTGTATTTAGTCTAACTGAGAAATACACTAGTGATGAGTGGTGTGAATTAATTATTAATTAATTCACTAATTATTAACTCATAAATCAACTAAAGAACACATCAGTTAACTGCAATGCATGGACAGTTCAGTGGAGACCAGTGTTAGAGGTGGGTGAAAGGGTGAGTCTACTATCAGTTGTGACTATAGCTATGCATGAGATTTGCACACACATTGATTGAGATTGCCAATGAGGATTGCGCAGTACAAGCCAGTGGGATTCAAACTTGGATCTCATCATTATTCATCTTGGATTGCGCAGTAGAGGCAAGCAGACTTGTGGAGGAGATTTGAACCCGTGACTTGTTCATCTTCCGTGCTAGTTTGTGTGTAGCATGTGAGATAGTGCTGAGAGCTGTGAGAGCTTTGTGCTATGTATTGTTACATGTTCTCTATCATTATAATATACAGATAGTTGGGGGTTTTCAGCCGTATGCTTTCCCCATTACATACCGTGTGTTATATGTGTGCTTGATTATGTTTTAATGTGTGCATGCTGAACTATTTCTATTTCCGCATATTGATGATCAATTGTAGAAGAGGTTATGTATTATGCATGAAGCTTAAATAGTGTGTAATCAGGATAATCTCGGTGAATAATTCAGCTATTATTCAAATTTCTACATGGAAGATAACCTTACCAGGAGATCTATACATGGTCCATCCAGATGCGGCCTGTGCAAAGAGAAAAGTGAGGACACATATCACCTCTTCCTTTCCTTCCCCACTACCAGGAAGGTCTTGCAACTGGCCTCTTCTTCTCTGGTCATAGTGATCAATTGGCATGGTGATTCTATCTCAGAGGCGTGGAAAAACTAGTGGAAATCGGCATCATCCATGAAAGACAGAAACCTCTTTCTATTGGTTTCCTGGGGTATCTGGTTGGCTCGTAACCTCATCATCTTCCAAGATGCAATGATTAATTGGCTCCTCATTTGCAACTCTATAGCTACACTTTACCATATGATCCCTAATGATGAGACCAGGTCTCAATGCAGGGGTGCTTATTCCTGAATATATAGATAAATCCTACCCTTGGGCTTACTTTGATGGTCGCAAGCAATTCTGGTTGTGGTGGTGGTGATATTCTTTATCATTCGGATACTCACCATTACAAGATCAAAATTGGATTAGGTTCAGACATCAACAACTACTCTAGACTTAATTGGCTTAGACTACTTATCTTTGCCCTTGAGAAAAGTTTCAACAGGATTCAGATATTTGGGGATTCCAAGATTGTGATTAATTGGTTCAAAAATGAGGCCCGTTATCACGTGCACGCAATCAGAGGCTTGTTGGAAGAGGTTATGGCTCTTAAATCACATTTTGACTCCATTATTGTTGCTCATATTTACAGGGAAAGGAACTAGGTGGCTGACTACCTTTCCAAGGAAGTCGCACAGTTAACGTGGGGCCAATGGTTAACTAATGAACAGAATGGATAGAATGAGTACCAGTACTACCACAGGCCTTTCATCGAAGAAGTAGATGGTATTGGGGGCATCTAAACAGACTGTCTGATCAGTGGCGGTTTTTTGGCTTATCAGATTAGAAATTTTATTTTTTAGCTACTTATTTTGACACGCTCAGTACTTTGTAAATATTTATCTCCCTACTTTCACTAAACTTATATGACTGAAGGTTAGATCATAGTTTTTGCATAGACTCATATGCAGATGATATAACATGTAATTTTCCTTTTATCAATGAAAATTACGACTTTTTCCTTGGAAAAAAATAAATTGATTAAACATAATAAAATTTATAAATTTGATTTTAATAAATATTAAAACCAAATATATAAATAAGTGTAACTCGAAAATGTGAATTTGACTAGAAATGTATATTTTATAAAATTCACTAAAGAGTTAATAAACATGATTCCCTCGGTCATATATATATATATATATATATATATATATATATATATATATATATATATATATATATATATATATATATATATATATATATATATATATATATATATATATATATATATATATATATATATATATATATATATAGTGCAATAATATCCACTTGTTCACGAAAAGAAATGAGTGCAATAATAATTAACTTAGTTGTAATAATTGTAAGTTATAATTAATATAGTTGTAATGGATGCAATGGAACGGAACTTCGTCAACTTCGAAAAATAATAAAAATATATAATTTTGCATTAAAAATAAATTTTTAATATGAAAAACTTAGCTCTCTCCGCATAGATCATGCTCATATATATATATATATATATATATATATATATATCAAAAATTACACATTTTAGACTAATTTATGCTACATGAACACATGCATACCTCTTAATATGTGTGAAAAATTGCAAGGACAAGAATTTCATTTAATGGAAAATTGACATATTATACGAAACTAAATATTTTTCCAAAAATATTATTAGGACAACAAGAGATTTCTCCAAATTTTGTCTTTTTACTCTGAATCAAAATTCACAGTGCTTATATGAATTTTGAGGGCTTCAATTTGATAAAAGAGGAAAAACTTGAAATTTCATCGGCACATTTGGCCCAAAAGTGTAACCCATCTTCAAATTTTCACCCCAAAATTTATTCCTATAGGTGAGTTTTAATAGACCAATAGATTGGGTCGATTGTCGACTAAACTAGCAAATCGATCAATGCAGTATGTCAGTTGATTACAAATATGGATCAATTAATCAATCAATTTATTCAACCATCAAGTTGGGCTCGCCAAAGAAGTTGGTCAACTACCAATACAAGTCAACCAAAATTTTGAGTTAGTCGACCATTGGGTTAATTCAACTAATGTAATATTCTATTCAATCATCAGTTAGGTTGATAAAGCAATCGATCACCAGTCGAGTCGACTAACCAATTGATCATCAATTGAGTCAAATAACCAGTTGATCGTCAATCGAGTCTACTAACCAGACGATTGTTACTTAATCCAACTAACTAGTCAACTTTAGATCGAGCCAAATAACCATCCAATCGTAGTTCAAGCTAACTAACTAGATAGTCATCGATTGGTTCAACTAACAAATCGAATGTTTGGTCGAATTGACCAATAGTCTATGCTAATCAACTATAAAGATCATTCAACTTGCCAATTAGGGTTATCTTCGGTGGTTGGGAAAAATGGTCATCTCCCCCACCCAAATTTAATTCCCTACAAGTGACATGATGATGAGAAATATTTTTGTAATGGTTATAACATAGTTACCATCTTAATGAGAATTTCAACCTTAAAACGAGAACTCTAGCCCAAAAAACCCTTATTTTTGTGCAAAAAACATGAAAAACACCTTGAAAACGAAAAGTGTTGATGTTGCATCAACACTTTCTTTTGGGTTAAAATTTAAAAAAATAGTAATGGGATTAAAAACAAAAAAAATGTGCAATAAATATGAAAAAACACCTGTTGGGGCCCTTGTTTTGAACGTTTTGAATTGAAACAACGGCCAGATTTTGGGGTTGCGGAACGAGGGCACATGGCAACCGCAACCAAGTCGCAACCACATCAAACAGCGTAGCTACCAAGGTCGCGAAGGAACAGGCACATAGCGTAGGAAACTAGATGGATAAGTACAGATAAGGAGAAGATACAGCAGAAGAACGCAAGCAGAACACACAGATGATCAGAGAAAAGCTAGAAGCAGCTGAAGAAGGACATAAGAAGAACTAACAGTCGCGACAGCAGGTGAATAAATAGCCGTCACCCGGAAGAAAGCAGGGAGAGGAGAGCGACTGAAGGAGAAGAAACGCATGCTGCAGCAGGAACCCAGATTATGGATGAGGTCTCTGTAGTTCCTAGGGTTCTATCGATGTACATCTCTGTTCTGCAAGGCATATGTATCAGATTTGTAAGCCCATTGCAAAGCTATGTAACTGGGGATTTGGCCAAGAGCTTAATATAATTGCAGGTTGCTGTCTATTTGCGTGATTCACATGCATGTGTGTTGGTTGAGATGCTTCAAAATTTCATTTTTCTAATATCTGTATGCTCTCTGAATGTTGTTGCGTATGTGATTCTATTTATGCAATCTAATCACTGATAAGAATGAATTGCGGATCCGTTCCTTGCCATTTGTCTATTCCCCTCCTGCATGTGGTCGTGGCACGCCTCGGGTGAGACTCTCTACTCTCCAGAGTAGGGTGATAATGCCGGCGTGATCCTAGACTACAGCGGATTCCTGTGTTGGCCACAACTCCTGAACCTGGGTCTTGCCCGCGAGACCTGATCACTCGCCAACAATGGTTCCGTTTTCAGGACACGCATAATATGAGGGGATCTAGACCATGGTATCGCGGATCTTCGAAGGGGAGATACAGCGATGGTGGGATAATCATTTAGACCATTTCAGTGCTCAGCAAGCGGAGTTGACTAAGAAAGGGGAGGCAGCGATCAAGGAACTCATCCTCTTCTCAGATTTAGCCAGTGATACGTACAAGATTTTCTGGGGAAAGTTCCCTACCGACCTTTACAATTGGTTGCGGAGGTTACAAACGAAAGTACCTCGAGATGGCTCGCGGAAGATAAACCGCAGGTGGGCGCACGGAGATCTGGTGGCTCTGCATCGGTTGAACACCGAGTTGACCCGCGCGGTGGATTTTTGGGTGGCGACCATGTTGGAAGGATACATTGTGGAGTTTGCTGCTGAGTGCTATCAATCCTTCTCGAAGGCTGAGGCTATCTTCCGCTCCGGGCTCAGAGGGAAGCTGCTTAAGGAGATTTTGCTGTGGATTAAAGCTCTGATGGTGGATGAAGGGTTGATAGAATTCCACGAGACGAGTATGGAAGCGTAAACTACCGGTGCTGGGGGAAGGGTTGAAGGGACCGATGCCATGTAGAATGTGACGCGGGGAGTGGGGAATGGATGTTGAGGTCGCAAGGACATTGAGGGAGCGACGTGCACATCGGCGGGCACAGAGTGCCGATAGGTGGCGAAGAAGGGTGATGCGAGATTTGAAAAGACGAGAGATCGAGAGGAAGAATCGGAAGGAGGCGCCTCAGAGGGTAGGAATTATGGACGCGGATACCCAGGGACGAGAAGGGACCACTGTGGGAGTGCGATGGGTGCATGGGAGCCCAACCAAGCGAGAAAGGGAGACGGTGACTAACGAAAATGATGAAGGTATGCAGCCCGAGGAAAGTTCTGATGGTGAGTGGTACGTTGTGATGCAGCAATTGTTTCAAGAGCAGATGGAATTTAGTCCTCCAGGCTGTCATACTCCCCCCAATCTGCATGGCCAGGATCCCTAGCTTCCCGTGGTACTTTATCAACCTTTGAGTAATATTTTCGTTAAACTCCAAGCATTGATTCAATTGCACAGTAGTTCAGTGTCGACGGCAACACCCGTTAGTAGCAGCATCACTAGTAGTATTGCATTCCCGAGTGGAACAGTCACGCAACCAGGACCCGGAGGATTTATCTTGGTCAACCCGCCACAAGTGAACATGGCTGGGTCTTTTACCCAGTATCCCGAGTTCTCAGGCCGGGGTAATGATGATGTAGAGCAACACTGGTACCTGTGCGAAGCCATTTGGAGGGCTCGGCAGACGCTGGACGCAGGGAAACTAATAGAGTTCCAAACCATGCTCAGAGAGAGGGCTCTGCGATGGTACATCAAGTGGTCCGAGGCCCACCGGAATCCCGTCATTGTGGACGTGAAGCGGGATTTTGTCCGGGAATTTAAGCTTCCCCAGATGGACCAACAGGGTCTGTCTGAGCTCTGGAAAATTAAACAGAAGGAAGGAGAAACCGCATGGGAGCTAATGCGGCGATTCAAGGACGCGATTGGGAAACTCAGTTACTCGATCGATCCGAACCATCAGAGGTACTGGTTCATCAAGGCTTTGCTTCCCTTGACGCGAACCCCCCTCACCCAACAGAAGATTGACAATCTGCAGGACGCTTTGGAGCAGGCCATGAAGATCGAGGCCATGGCGGGCTACCCTTAGGAATATCAGGGAGGGTCGGGCCCGCAAGATCCCTCCTTGGTGGGATTGCAGCATCAGATAGCTATCTTGACCAAAAATCTCAAGGAGATACAGCCGGTCAGACCAGCCAGGCCGAACGTTTGGTGCACTCACTGCCTGGTCGAAGGCCATGTCGCAACTGAGTGTCCTCGGTTGCGTGTCGCGGGGGTGGGACCCTCGGTCGCGGCAATTCAAGGGGGGCCACCCACGGGGGGTGGCGTGGCACTGAATCCGCAGGGGGTATACCAGCCACAACAACCTTATGCGGGGTTCCCCTCCTAACTCAACCCAGCTGCCACGGAGTATTGTGAGATTTGCCGGACGGTGGGACATCCACCTCGGATGTGCCCGATCCTAAAGAAGTATTCCAACGTGCCAAACAATGTATATTGTGAGTTTTGCGCTTCCAAGACTCACAACACTGAGCAATGCCGGGCTCTTGACGCACTCGCGGACCAGCTGGACCGACCCTCCTACAGGGTGAATGAGGCTCCTAGAGGAAGAGGGGGTGGGGCACGCGGAGGCCGCGTTGGGGGGTGCAGGCCAGTGAAATGCTATAACTGTGACCAGGATGGCCATGTGGCTCGCAAATGTCCCCTCCCTCGCCGTCCGTGGTGTTCCCAGTGTCACGTAAACACCCATGCGACAGAAGACTGTCCCGAGCTCATCAAAAAGTGGGAAGAACGTGCACGGCAGAGGGGCACAAATTAGGTAAACGTCGAGCCGTGGGCGGCCGTGACTCCGGCCATGCAGAACGTCGCTATTGTGACGAGGGGCGGTAAGAAAATGGGGGAGGACGCTCGCGGAAAGGAGCCGGCACCAGTTGTCAAGCCAGCATCTCCGCACCGGGTAATCAGACTCGAGGCACAAAAGAAGTATTTTCAGGAGGCGGTTGAGGCATTTTCTCAGCTGCGCGAAGCGGGAGGCCTGGAGGCACCCCTGCCGACAGATCCTGGGCCACAGCATGCCCCAGGAACCCTGATTGAAGAGTGGCTCCATCTATTCCTCAAGATTGTTGACAGTGCTGCTCTGTGGCAGCATCTCAAGTGTACCTTGGAAGGGGCACTGCAGGTTAGGACAGGATAGGGGGAACCGGTGGGCACAGCCCCCCAATCGGTGCAGCGCATCAAGAAAAATAAGCGACGAATGGGTAAAAAGTTCCGGCTCAATACGCAGGTTGGGGGATTCCAAATCAGCGACACCATGCTTGATTTAGGGTCTGACGTCAACATCCTACCGCGCAAGACGTGGGAGGCTCTCGGAAAGCCACGGCTGGCCTACTCGCCCATCCAACTTAGAATGACGAACCAGTACTGCATTCTGCCGATTGGCCGACTCCAAGGTGTCGAGGTCAACATTGCGGGGGTAAAGACTTACACCAATTTTGAGGTTATTGATATTATGGGAGACAAGGATCCTTACCCTGCCTTGTTAGGTATCGATTGGGCTTTCGATAATTATGCTATCATCGACCTCAAAAAGGAGCTGATGATCTTTGAAGATGGGGAGGTCTGAGTCACTCAGCCTCTCGACCCATATCAAGGCCCGAGGTATACCGAGACGGTGGATAACCGGGAGGATGCTCAGATGATGGACCACCTCTACCAGATGACTGCAGAGAAGCGGGAATACTATATTAACCCGACTGCGACTGGCTCTGTCAGTTGGCGGAGTGTCCAGAGCTTAGAGCTGGGATCCGAACTCGCGTGGGAAGACTGGCAGCAAGGGGGGTATGAGACCAGCACGCGAAGATGTGTTCATGTTGGCCGCGTCAGTTGGATTGGTGCTGAGTTCAGGGAATACCCCACCCTATCAAACATGCAAGCTGTCAATACCTTTATTGCTAAGGTCGAGGACATGGTGCTGGAAGGGAGCAGACTACCCCTTTTGGACATCTCACTACAGTCTACAGCAGCTCGGTGGTGGAAAAATCACCGCAATACCTTGTTGCGGTGGAGTAGTGTGGCAGACGCGTTGCGGGCGCGGTTTAAAGAAGATGAAGGCCCTCGCAGCAGGCAGCGGTACTCTGGGACTTCCAATCCGCAGGACCACTTGCGGACCTGTGAGGAGCAGTGGCGAAGTATAGGATACCCAGAAGAGCTATGGGCTCATCGGTTTGTCCACTCTTTAGACACCATCCCCCACGCATGGTACTTGGAGGAAGAACGGAAACGAGGGACTAGTTCTTGGACAGAAGTCGCGCGCAAATTTGCGCAGTGCTTCTCTTTCGCGGGAGACACAGAGTTGGAATCTCAGGCATTGCACGCTATCAGGGCCATACTTTTTTTCCGCGATCCGCAGACCGACGGCTCCACGTTGCCCGGCCGTCCTGAGGCCGTGCGAGAGTTGGTTTGCCAAAGGATTGACGGCGATCCGGAGGACGATGGTCTGGAGGACCTGAGGCACCTGTATTTCAAAGAGAAGGAAGGCGAGCGGAACATTAACGAAGAGCCAGCCACCAAAGGGGTCCATTTACGGCCGCTGAAGACAAAGAAGCTAAACATCGGTACGGAGGAGAAGCCTAAGTTGGCTACAATGGGCGATTACTGGGACGAAGAGACGACCAAGGAGATTTTCAGCCTCCTACAGGAATATGAGGACTTGTTCCCTTCGTCGGTAGCAGATCTGAAGGGCATCAAAGGCGACCTTGGCGAAATGCGCATCGTGCTGAAACCGGGTGCCAGGATTATGAAGCACCGACCCTACCGGTTGAACCCGCGGGTTAAAGAGAAGGTTAAGATGAAAATCTATAAGATGCTGGCCGCGGGTCTAATCTTTCCCGTGGAGGAAGCATAGTGGGTGAGCCCTATCGTCATCCAGAATAAGAAGGACAAGGCGGAGATACGGGTTTGTGTCGATTATCACAGTCTGAACAATGCCTGCATTCATGATCCGTTTCCCACCCCTTTCAGCGACGAAGTGTTGGACCATGTTGCGGGGAACGAAGCCTACTCTTTCACTGATGGATTTTCGGGCTACCATCAGGTGCGTATTGCGGAAGAAGATAATTCAAAGACAACATTCACCACCGAATGGGGGTCGTTCGCATACCACATCATGCCGTTTGGCTTGAAGAACGCTCCGGCCGTGTTTTCCCGGATTGTCATCGCCGCCTTCCGGGAGTACATTCACAAGTTCCTCGAAGTCTACATGGACGACTGGACTGTCTACAGTTTATTAAAGAAACACACTACCCTGTTGCGGGTCATGTTTGATCGGAGTCGCCAACTGCAGATTTCCTTGAACTTAAAGAAATGTATTTTTTCCGTTCCGTTCGGCATGTTGTTGGGACATGTGGTATGCAAGCAAGGGGTCTGCGTCGACCCCGCCAAGGTCGCGGTGATAGTACACATGGAAGCCCCCGAGACGGTGAAACAGTTGCGGGCATTGCTCGGGCACACAGGATACTACAGGAGGTTTATCCGCAACTATGCCAAGATCATTGCTCCGTTAGAACAACTTCTGTGGAAGTCCGCGGTCTTTCAGTGGACGGAGGAGTGTCGGGTAGCCCTGGACACCCTGAAGGAAAAGCTGGTGTCGGCGCCTATTCTAGTTCATCCAGACTGGGATAAGCAGTTCCATGTGCATATCGACACTTCCAGTGTTGCACTTGGGGCTGTCTTGGCACAACCCGGCAATACAACAGTTGACCACCCGGTCTACTTCGCCAGCCGCAAACTGTCCAATGCGGAGAAGAATTACACCACGACCGAGAGGGAGGCGCTAGCGATGGTGTACTCTCTTCAGAAGTTCCGCCACTATCTTCTAGGGAGCAAGTTCAAGTTCTTCACGGACCACTCTGCCCTGAAGTACCTGGTCAATAAGCCTGTTCTGGAAGGACGGATTTGCCGTTGGCTTCTACTATTTCAAGAATTCACGTTCGAAGTAATCGTCAAGCCCGGGAGGTTGAATGTCGGGCCCGATCACCTATCCAGGTTGGAGACGGGGGAGAATGACGGCTCCCTCGATGATCAGTTGCCAGACGCTGACCTCTTCCGAGTCGAAGCTGTACCAGATTACTTGGCCGACATTGCCGCCTATCTGACCACGAGGCAATGCCCTCAGGATTACACCCCGCTCCAGAAACGGAATTTGGTCGTCCGTGCCGCCGACTACCAATTGATCGCAGGGCAGCTATACAAACTGGGCCTCGATGAGGTTTTGCGCAGATGCGTCCTTGACCACGAATAGGAAGCGGTAATGTGGGAATGTCACATCGGTGTTGCGGGAGGGCATGTGGGTGTGAAACCCACCGCAAGAAAGGTGCTCCAAGCTGGCCTGTGGTGGCCGACAGTACATACCGATTGTAAGGCCTATGTGAAGCGATGCGACGTCTGCCAGCGGACGGGAAGGCCCTCTCACCGGGATGAGCTTCTGTTACACCCAGTGCATGTGTTGCAGCCGTTTGAGAAGTGGGTTGTCGATTTCGTGGGCCCCATAGCCCCGGTCGCCAGACACTCCAAGACCTGGTACATCATTACCGCCACGGATTACCTCACCAGGTGGGCTGAGGTAGCCGCGGTACGCGACTGCACAGCGGATACCGCCGCCCGGTTCATTTTTGAGCACATCATTTGCCAGTTTGGCTAACCGTGAAGTTTAACCAGTGATCAGGGTACGCACTTCATTAATGACACGGTCAAGACACTGCTGGACACCTTCATGGTTCAGCATCATAAGAGTAGCCCGTATCACCCGCAGGCTAATGGTACGGTGGAAGCCTTCAATAAGATTCTTGAGAAAGGCTTGACTAAGATTTGCAATGCCCAGTGTGATGATTGGGACGAGCGCCTATCAGCGGCCTTATGGGCCTATCGGACTACAGTGAAGCGCTTGACCAATCAAACGTCGTTCCAGCTCGTGTACGGCCGGGAGGCTGTGATCCCCGCCGAGTTTATTGTACCAAGCCTGTTGATCGCCACGTCTCTGAAGTTTTCGGAAGAGGCCTCCCTCCAGGAGTGCCTCCATGAATTACAGGAACTGGATGAGGCCCGCTTCCTGGCCGAATTCCACCAGAAGGTTCAGAAGGACCGGCAGAAAGCGTGGCACGACCGCCACATTAAGCACAAAACCTTCCAGGTTGGCGGCAAAGTTCTATTATACGACAGCAGGCTCCAGAAGTTCCCAAGAAAGCTACAGATGCATTGGTTTGGACCCTACTTTGTTATCGAGATTCGCGATTCCGGAGCCGTTCGGTTGGCACAGCTGGACGGTACAGTTCTTCCTGGGTGGGTGAATGGCGCACGCCTGAAACCCTACCAGGAGTAAGTACCTTTCATTTCTCATCAATAACTCTCGCACCTGAGAGCACCCGTAGCATAGCATAGTTGAATAACTCTCCCGCAACCGGGATGAGCGTAGGAGGTCTACTATGTTCATAGGCAGTGTGTCAATAACCGCTCAGTTGCGGGGGCCGCACCGCAACCGACTGTAGTCGGGGCGGCGCCGGTCCAGCGTGTCATCCCTGTCGGATCCGTACCAGTCTCCACGTCAGTCCAACTCAGTCCACCCACGTACTTGTGTCAGTCCGTAGGATCGCCTAGATCTGCATCATTAATTACCATACTTGGCAGTAACTGCGCCGTCATCATTTGGCCATCACCCGCAGTAACCTCAGCCGTTGCGTCCGCCCATTTCCCCATGCCACCGTCAGCAACTGTCACAACACTCATTGGCATGCGATTGATCGCACGATTATCGCAGAAAGAATGCCAGCAGGAATTAACTCGTTAGGGGGTCTCATCAACTCCACTCGTGCCAAGTGCTGACATAACTTGCATGGAAGCCAAAAGCACGAGAATGCCGGACCCGTTAAAATTAGAAATTGCAGCAGCACCAGAGCCGTTGAATTCTCAGAACGCACCGCACCAGGAAAGGCGACTAAGTCAGATTCTACAGGTCTATCAGCGCCGGGCCAAAATGCCGAAGGCTGTCCCAACCGTCATTGAACCAGAGCTTGACACTCGGATTCACAAGACCGAGTCCCTTGTGGGAAAATATGATAATGCAGCCTTGATTGATACCAACCTCTTAAATGTTGCCGAATTTCCGTCCCTCTAGCGGCAGGCATATATGGAGCACTACTGCACTGCAGTCGGCAACCCCGCCAGCCGCCTGTTACCAGAGTTCAGGGGCCTTCAGAACTCGTCCCTAATGAACTTGAGAAATCTTTCAGTCTTTGGCACCACCGGACCGATTTTGCAGGGTACACGCTTCCTCCTCAGCCGAATTCAGAATGGGTCCTTGTGGCTGACCCAGGAAATTCCCATTCACGCTGACGATATTCATCGCCTCACAGGGCTTTCGCAGACGGGCGCAGATGTCTCAACGGCCTACCAGACCTCCTCCAAGCCCGCACGAAAGTCGGGCGATGCGGACCTCTATGCGAAATATGGCACTCACAGGGGGGGGAAAGGAGCCAAGATAAACCTCATTAACAAGCCCGAGATTCGATTCGCCTGTTACCTCATTGCCAGCAAGAAAATTAGGCATTACACCAAGGGCGAATGCACTCTTGATACTATTTCTATTGTTGAACATTGTGTCCAAGGCACCAAACTGAATTGGTGTTCCTTCTTGTTAAAAGAGTTGTTCAATGCGTGCGAGGAGAATTATAAGCGCGCAACTACTTTTATTTATGGCTATTTGATTATTGCTTTTTCCATGTGGAAATGGCACACTCCACACATCCGATTCCCAGCAGAGATCCCCGAGGGCCAGCCCCTCGCGATGAAATTCACTCCATGGCAGGTCTCAAATGACCCCAGTACCAAACTGGTGAATGCAGATGCGTTTCAGTCGTGGTACCGGCTAATGACGGATGTGGTGGCATGCCAGCAACGGGTGCCCAGGAACCTGTTGGATGAATATAGCGAGCAAGTGTGGTTCGGGGTAAGTCACAAGCATACTTACCTCCGACCCGCTTGCGTTCCAGCAGACACCTTCCGAATGACGCCACTGAAATTTCAGTTGGACGATGCTACCTTCCATCGTGAAGTCTGTTCATGGCCGGGGGTCATGAAGCACATGCGGGACAGGCTCCCCAGATACAATTTTGACAGGATGGCACCAGTGCAACAGCCTGCCGAGACGGAGGTGGCAGCGCCATCACAAGAAATCCCTGAACTGCTCATCCCCGTCGTCCACCACTTCAATACCCAGGTACGGAATCTCAATATGGTGGCTCAGGTCATTTCTAGCGGTGCTGCTCCGTTTCCTTTATTTTCTGAATTTCAGCTCACTCGCTCCACTTCGCACCCCCGTACCGCTCCGCTCACCTCCCCCATCCCCACTATCCTATTTACCTCTGCTGATCCACTCACGACCCTGATGGGCAAGACGAGCGGGCCTAGGGATCCACCCGAGGCCCCTCAAGCTAAGAGGGCCCGCATCACCAAGGCAAATCCGGTGGTGGACCTCACTACTGATGATCCACCACTGCCCCCAAGCACAGGGGTATTGATTCAAGAGGAACCCCTCATCGACCCATCCGAATTCATCAACATTCACTTGCCACATACCCCCACCACATTGTCCATCGCTCCATCCACCGTTCATCCGCTTGCCACTTCATCCGCCCCGTCTAATTCCTCGGCTACGGTGTCCGACCCCATTATCCGGGAACTCATGGGTGGGGACCGCGGGGCTGAGGTTGACTCTGGTGCTGCCACAATCATACCACCGATCGACCCAGCGGTCGAAGCCCACCCTCCTTTCACTGATATATTCACACAGCAGCTACGCACCGGGTCTGATTCTGTCGAGGTTCCGCCTGAGGCCACAGCCCCCCCACAACCGACCCACATTGATCAAAAAGAACCGCCGGATTTGAATATGGTTGACTCTGCACATCCAAAGGCCACGCCCTTCTCACCTCCTGAGCATGTCACCCGAACAGTTGCCGGTGGGCAACCGTTGCCGGAGCGAATGCCGGCGCAGAGCGCTTCTGGGACCGCCACCTTCCAGCCTGAGAATCCAGCTCAGCTGTACTTACTGATTCAAAGGGTGGCCCAGCAGGCCGAACGATTACATTTGGGACTCCAGCAGCAGTGTGCCGAGCAGCAACACCAAATTTCCGCACTTACTGAACAGCGCGACCAACTCCGCACAGCACAGGAGCAGATGGAAGCAATGATCACCAATGTCACCCGGATGTTCTCTGAGTTCTGGCCATCTGTAGAACCTCATTATGCCCTGCTGCCTCCTGAAATCGCTGCAGCCAGCCTCTCCGAGAAAGCTATCCACCTCCACATCGCCATTCAGGAATTACACCGGGAGAATCATGAGCTTCGTGCAGCGTTAGCGGCCCGTCCCGTGCCGCCCGAGCCCGAGGTTGACTATTTAGCCCAGGTGGCCGCCAAGTAGGGCCAGGCAGCTCAGATGCAGGAAGCACTTCATTCCACGGCACGAGAGGCTCGTGACCTCCTGAAGGGCCTTTAGAAATGCTCCCTGGCCCTCACTGTCAAGACCCAGCCGATTTCAACCCAACTCCAGCAGGTTTCCAGGGAAATTCAAGAGGCTACGGACCCCGCAAGGCTGGATCAATTATACGCCCAGGCTGATGAACTCGAGGCACAGCTCCAACACACAGAGGCTTGCTTGGCGGAGGCCAAACGCGTCATTTGTGAGCTCCGGCCGCCCCTTCAATCTAGCGCCCGGACCATACAACAGCTCGCAGCGACAGCCGAGACCCAGATCAGCACAATGTTCGGAGTTGTCCCAACGCCCATCGAGGAGGCTGATGTCACCAAGCTCGCTGAGGAAACAGACTCGCTCATCTAGGGGTGGCAGCAAGCTGTGTCGGATTTTACTGAGCTTCGAGCTACAGCGTTCCGCAGGGTCCCGAAGTTGGGGCCCTTGTTTGAACAGTCGCCTGAAGACGCACAGCAAGGACAGGAACAAGCTAAAGGCGCACAGCAAGAACAAGCACAAGATGAAGGCACACAGGGCGAACAGGGCACGGGGTCAAGCAGGGAAATGGAGGTAGAAACCGTGATTTGTGATTGACTCGGGGACGAGTCAAGGAACTGTGGTTGGGGCCTGTTGGGGCCCTTATTTTGAACATTTTGAATTGAAACAACGGCCAGATTTTGGGGTTGCGGAACGAGGGCACATGGCAACCGCAACCAAGTCGCAACCACATCAAACGGCGGAGCTACCAAGGTTGCGAAGGAACAGGCACATAGCGGAGGAAACTAGATGCATAAGTACAGCTAAGGAGAAGATACAACAGAAGAACGCAAGAAGAACACACAGATGATCAGAGAAAATCTAGAAGCAGCTGAAGAAGGACATAAGAAGAACTAACAGTCGCGACAGCGGGTGAATAAATAGCCGTCACCTGGAAGAAAGCAGGGAGAGGAGAGCGACTGAAGGAGAAGAAACGCATGCTGCAGCAGGAACCCAGATTATGTATGAGGTCTCTATAGTTCCTAGGGTTCTATCGATGTACATCTCTGTTCCGCAAGGCATATGTATCAGATTTGTAAGCCCATTGCAAAGCTATGTAACTGGGGATTTGGCCAAGAGCTTAATATAATTGCAGGTTACTGTCTATTTGCGTGATTCACATGCATGTGTGTTGGTTGAGATGCTTCAAAATTTCATTTGTCTAATATCTGTATGCTCTCTGAATGTTGTTGCGTATGTGATTCTATTTATGCAATCTAATCACTGATAAGAATGAATTGCGGATTTGTTCCTTGCCATTGGTCTATTCCCCTCCTGCATGTGGTCGCGGCACGCCTCGGGTGAGACTCTCTACTCTCCAGAGTAGGGTGATAATGCCGGCGTGATCCTAGACTACAGCGGATTCCTGTGTTGGCCACAACTCCTGAACCTGGGTCTTGCCCGCGAGACCTAATCACTCGCCAACAACACCCTGAAATGAAAAGTGTTGATGTAGCTTGATGTTGCATCAACACCTTTGTTTATTTTTTTTCTTTTTTTTTTCTTTTTTTCTTTTTCTTTTTCCTTTTTTTCCCTTTTGGGTTAAAATTCCTAAAAAAAATAGTAATCACATTAAAAACTAATTTTTTTGTGCAATAAACATGAAAAAACATCCTAAAAAGGAAAAGTGTTGATTCTGCATCAAAAAAAAAAAAAAAAAATTAAACTCCAACATTTTTTAAAAATGACATTAAAAAAAATATATCATGGCTCTGAAAAACCTTAAAATTCTAATACTTTTGAGGATAGGGTTAAATATAAAATATCACGAATCCAAAAAACCTAAAAATTCCAACAATTTTCAACCATGGTGTTAAAGATAAATATCATGACTCCAAAAAACCTTAAAATTTTGACATTTTTCAACCATGATGTTAAAGATAAAATATCATGACTTCGAAAAACCTTAAAATTTCAACATTTTCAGCCATGGAATTGAAACCAAATATCATAGCTAAAATAATAAAACTTAAAGTAAATACCTAATTCAAAGAGTTATCATACCAAGAGTTTCATTTTTTAAATGTTAAAAGTATAGCTCTTTTAAAATCTTAGCCTAAAACAAATTTGCACATTGCAAAGAAAAATTTAATATCAACCATCAAATTGACACACAGTGCATGCAAGCTTGAACCATTGCAATGAAAACTTATAAATCAGCCATGAAATTGACACATTATGGGTGTGGACTTGATCCATTATAACGGAAACTTTAAAATCAACTATCAAAATGACAAATAATGGGGTCATATTAATAGTCGAGCATCGGCACATCCCTTAAAAAAATATAGAAGAACAAATAAAAATGAAAAATAAATAAATAATTATTAAAAAAATAAGTATAAAAAATAAAAAGGAAAATAAAAACCTATAAAAAGGAAAATTTCAAACAAAAATTAAAAAATAATTGTTAAACCAAAAAAAAATCTCAAATCCCCGATGGGGGTGTTAAACTAAGAGAATGTTGTCCCCGAAGGAACGTGTGTGTCATAATGCAGGGCGTGTGGCTGCAGGTGCGAGGACCAACCTCCTAGTCCTCTCCAAGCACCTTGAGTACAGGAGCAGATTTAGATCCTTGTGTGAAATATCATTTTGTAATGAATTTTGTAGGTGGTGACATCATGTCGAAGTTAATGGAAGGTGGCGCGGCCTTTTATCATCCGAGAAATACCTAGCTAAGGTATGAAATGTGCATTGAGGGATGTGGAGTTTGGTGGTGTCAAGGAATTTGGTATGCGAGCTTTGAGTGAGTAAATGGTTGTTTCCATGGACGCCTGGTTTGGGAGAGGTGGCATATGAGCCGTCGAGCTCCCTTCCTACATTTACAAGAGTATACAATTTGTCAATTGTTGGTTTGGTTTGTGCGTTAAGTCTGTGGAGCGGAGGAATCAACCGAGTAAATTTATTTTAGTGGAGTTGTGGTGGTATTGTTGGGGTCTGGTGATTTTCTTGCTGCGTTGTTGCGATCTAGTGGTTATCTTCTTGAATTGGAGGGGAGAGGTCTTTGTCGCCTCCTTCGATGCTTTTTCCAGGGCTAGTCGGGCTCATTGGCATCTGTGGGACAGATACGTTGTTACCTAGGTGGCTACGGGTGATCTTCTTAGGGCGTGGGATAGAGATTTGTGCGAGGCTGTGGAAAAGTTGAGGCCCTCTAGGTCCGTTTTGGAGTGGCTGGAGGAGGTCACACTGGTGAGTGGGGTGAATTCTACCGTTATGAAATCTTTATGGGGTATATGTCGGATTTTTCGACTGAGAAGTATGTCTTGTTCCCCACATGGCTCGCTTGTCGTCCCGCATTAATGATAGCGGGGTTTGCGGAAGTAACCCCACCAATTACCCTCATTCACATTATGGAGTCATGCTTCGTCCATTATTCACCCATCGCATGGTTAAATTCTCTAAATCTCCATGGGTTTTATTATTAAACTCTTTAACATAGAACCCACTTTATTATTTCCTTAAAACATTAACATTTTATACACATGCGGAAGCTTATTATTATAAGAGTGGTTCTCGGTTCAACATCTCATATACCCATACAAATATGATCTTACCTTTATAATATTTTCCATTCATCCGTGACCTCACACATCACCCATTGAATCTCAACTCGTGGCTTCAATATTCCTTCTCGACATCACATTCCTTTATCGCATATATATTTCGCAATCAATACACTGTTGCGCATTTCCCAGACTTTGACGCAATATCACAGTTATGTTGATTTCGAAAATTGTCAAATATTACATTTCGCACATCGACGATTATAACATATCGCATATCATGATTGTTAACCCATCACAATTCGGAAAATTTAAACCACTGCACTTCGGCTCTTCGCGGATTTACTTTCCTCCGTTAACTGTTCCACCATATCACATACCTTATGCAATATGCGCATGGACCACGTGCTAACATGTGTCCTCTTCACTATTTCCCCAAATTATCTTGCGAATTCAATCTGTTCAGTCCTTCATTTCTACAAAAGGAATAAACAAAGATAGATCTGCTCTGTCGAAATTCAAACTAAACCAGAATCTCAAATACTTATTTCTCACCTTTCGTGTCACATAACGAAATTGTGCGACTCTCTATCTTCAACTCTACGCAGAGATCGAATTTCACATGAATATTTATTCATTATTTTAGTGAGCAACTCTACTCAAAATCTCATCTTAGCAGCAATGATATTAAATCAAATCCACTTACAAGTATTATGACAATTTCACCTTTCAAGAAAAATACCACAGTATCTATCCTCTGACCAAATTGATCATTACAAATCAATTAATATATAGGATTGTTACAATAAGCCACAACTCATATTCAAAATTATCACGCTGTTGTAATGCATTACATGATGTTTCAATCCAGAATTCGTGATTTATTCACCTTCGACCTGCACAACATCCACTCGCTCCAGACTGGATCACACATGATTCTACCCAGCCATTAAGTATTATTCACACAATAAGACTTATTCCTTAATCAAAATTCATATAGCAATGGTTTATTACACATAAACCATAATTTCTCAGTTGCGGATCACTCAACACGTAAAAGAGATGACACATAGTCACAATGACTTTGATTTCTTCATTAATTAAATAAATGTACAGATACAAATAAAAAAAAACTTGTTTACAATCTGGCTTTGGTCTGACACAACTTTACATGGCCTTCTCGCTTCTACAGGACCCTCTCTTTTCTTGGCTCTCTCTCTCTACTCTATCTCTTGGCCTATTTTCTTCGTTTAGATTGGCCTCTTGCCTAATCTTCTTTGTTTAGGTTGGCCTATGTTTTCCTTAGAGGCTTACAATTGAATTTATAATACAATTTAGAGCTTATCCAACTCTCACAATCGACTCCTACAACTTTGCAACAACCTCTATTCTCATAAAATCCTTCTCATCTCTAATTTATGACCTACCTAATCTCTTAGCATAACCAGCAAATATCGTCTCTAATATCCCATTTTTCTATGAATATGTTTACAAAAGTCAACTAGAATATTCCCTACCTATGCTTTCTAAGAATTAAACATTTTTCAAGATAATTTTACAATATTTACAACTTGACCCCTCCTTGGGCTAATCAAATAATTAAATTTAATTTGAGTGCTAATGCTCCTGCATCAATTAAGACTCATTCGAGAAGCTCGGCAAGAGGTGAGAGCCTCTCACAATTGGAATTGGCATCCATCCCTAATCGTTCCGGATGCAGTGACTCCAAGAGGGGTCGCTCGGGCACGGTAGCCTCTACGGGCCGAGGAGGCGGCAGAACGGGTCACAATCGTCAGGTGGGCTCGGAGGCAAGGTGCAGCAGCATGCAGGAAGGTTTGATCATTGGACGTGGGGGTCATTCCCAGCGGGATCAGTATCGTGGTGGGAAGGCTCATCGCAATGGTTTAAGGAGCCATGGAGCGTTCTAGGGACATAATCCAATCAGTTTTGGATAGCCTGGAAACTGTGAAGCGTGTGAGGCAGGAGGAGCACGCAGAGCTAATTTCTAGCTTGAACAATATGCATTATTTTCAGTGCCATACCCGTGAATGTGTGGTGGTCATCTAGTGAGGCCAAAACATGCTATCTGAGAAAGTTGAAAAGTTGGAGGCCTGGATGGCCCATTTTGAAGAGCACGTTCAATGCTCCTTCCATCATCCTCTGCCTCCAGGAACAACCCCGGAAAAACCATCCTCCATCACTTCTGATGACTAGCATGATTATAGGTGTTTCTGTGTCTTGTTTGTTTACTGGTGCTTCTGGCCTCTCAATTTGTGGACTTTGTCACTTAATGTTATTTTGTTTCATTGTCATATGCTTTCTACGGTAGTCAACAAACCTGGTCGAGGTGAGACTACCTGTGTTTTAGTTTCGATGTACTATTTTTTGGAAGAATGAATAGAAACTCGACTTACGAAAAAAATCTCAAAAAAACATAATTATTAAAAATAATATATATATATATATATATATATATATATATATATATAATAAAAAATCAAATAATTGATAGAAAAAAAACAAATAAAAAAGTATTAATAAAATTTTTAATATATATATATATAATATTAATATTAATATTAAATTACCAAAAAAATAAAATAAAATAAAAATTAGAAATTATATATATATATATATATATATAAATTAAAAGCATTAAAAATTTTCAAAACATTAAAACAAAAATAAAAAGTAAAAATAAAATGGTGGTTGATTAGGGGATTAATGGGTCACGGGTCGCCCTCACCCATGTGCCGAAGACTATAGCCAGGGTGACTAGAGTAGTGGCAGTCACTCTAGTCTTCCTTGACCACGACCATTGGCGCCTGGGTGAGGGTGAAAAATCAATTTCGAGAATCGATGACCCTGCCCAAACATTGCATTTGGGTGGGGTCGTCGATTCCCGGAATCAACTCGTCACTCCCGCTTGGGCGACAAAACCCACAGGCAAGGCGGTTGGAGCGATGGCAAACCCTCCAACTACTCTACCCGCGGCCTTTGGCAGGGGCAGCCCATCCACCCCCAGTCCACCACAACCTATTTTTAATATTTTTTATTGTTTTTTTAATGTTATTTTATTTTTTTATTGTTTTTAAATGTTATATTATTTTATTGTGTTTTTCTATTATTGTTTTTTAATGTTTTTTATTTTATTTTGTTTTTATATTTTTTTAATATTTAATGTTTAATTTATAAAACAATTATATATATATATATATATATATATATATATATATATATATATTTAATATTTTTTTAATTATGTTATTTTTTTTTTAATGTACTTTTTAATCCAATATGGTTTTTCCTTTTTTAATAATGTTTTAATTTTATTAAGGTTTTTTTATTTTAATTGTTTAAATTTTTCTAATTTTTATTTATTTTTATTTTCTTATTTTTTTAAAATAAATTTTGATTTTATTTTCTTATTATTTTTTAAATAAATTTTGATTTTTTTTTTTTTAAATAAGTTTTGATTTTAACTTGTTTATAATTTTTTTTTTTTGGGTTAAACTTTTTGTATTTTTTCAAAAATTTGTATTTTATTTATTGTTTTTAAATGAATTTTTGTTTGTTTTTAATTTTAAAAAATAATAATAACAATTTATTTCATTTTGTTATTTTTTTTTAATATTGTTTTTACTTTTTGTAAACGTATATATATTTGTATATTTTTACTTAAAATTATATGTGAAATTTTTTACTTAAAATTATAAGCAAACTATTACATCAACACTTTTCAATATTGGCATGAAAATAATGATTTTTTGTGACCTCTAAAAACCGAGAACCTGGTAAATTTCTCATTAAATTAGTAACTTTGTTTTACGTGCCTATGAATATGGTTGTATTGACCCTCACTCTCACCCTTAGGCTAAGAGATAGGATGATTTCCCTTGAAAAAAAATGATTTGACTTGGTATTCAAATCAACCAATCAAATTGACCACCATAATACCTGTCAGCCACTACAATGCGCAAAATCAACTAAGTAGTCGATTTAATCAACCATATTTTTCCTCCAACTCTCCAATGTCGACTTGGCAATTTTGAAAGTTTCTTACTTTTGCACATTTCTAGTCAACTACACTTCTGAGAATCTCCTTTGTTCTTTGTCTCTTGCTCGTGCAAGCCCAATGTTGAAACTAACGCTCTGATAACACTTTGTAACAAACCTAATTCCCTCTATCCATTATAGGGAGTATGGGACACTTCGGAAAGCACCAATTTATGCTTCTTTGTATTTGATACCAAAGTTTTCCCTTGCAATTTATCCCTAGAGGTCGACTTAATCCCTTGGTCGGCAATTGCTACTAGCTCATCGACTCTCCATTGATAGCATGTTAATCATCCATCAACCGTATACATAACTCTATTATCCATCAAATTCTTGTTGAATGTGCCCATGAATTTACTACTCATCAGTGTCTTGTCACCATATAACCAGTGTATTACTCACTGATTGTATACACAACCAATTTCTTCTTGAATACCCATTGAATGTTCAGTCAATTTTACCATCCATCAACTAAATACACGGTTGATCGTTAGCCATACACATGGTTTATTGTTGATGACTATGTAGTTGGCTCTATTGTTCATCAACAGTGCACATGGAACTATTATCTATCGATTGTACATGATATTTATGCCCACTTAGCATCAATTCCACATTGTAGCACCCGATTCTTATGAAACCAACTATGTTCATCATTATGATCTTACAAGATCTCATTCAGCCACTTGGGTATGTTTGGTACCTTAATAAAAAAAATTGACGCACATCTAATACAATTATATATAATGCCCCATATTTATGGGCATAAAAACATAATCATTAGAGCAAATTTCAGCCTAAAATTGTCCATGAAATTTTCATGTACAAAATATGTAAACCAATCAAAATATTTTAAATTTGAAAAGAGGTACATGTAAATATTTTGGAGTGAATAAAAAAACAAAATTTTTAAATTGTATGTTTGGCTTATCTCCTTATAGGTTTACTCAAATTTCAAGTGTAGACACTCATTGGATGTAGAATTAAATTTCACATCCAACGAGTACCATTATGCATATTTCTGAGAAGACCTACATTGTTAAAAAATGAAGAAAAAAAATGTGTTGCGAGTACCCATTGTGTATTCTTCTGAGAAGACCGACATTGATAAAAATTGAAGATACATTAAAAAACGTGTTTAACATGTTTTTTTAATGTATCTTCATTTTTTATCAATGTGGGTCTTCTCATAAGTATACACAATGGGTACTCATTGGATGTGGAATTTAATTTTGCATCCAATGAGCACCTACACTTGAAATTTGAGTATATCTATAAGTAGATAAACAAAACAAAAAACAAAAACAAAAAATCCCTCCAAAATTCATAATTCTTATTTTATTATTTTTCCTCAAGAGGTCTTTTTTAGGTTGAAAATTCCTCTAATGAAACATGTACAATCACATGTGATCCATAACATCATATATCATCATAATATGCACAACATTTAATACATGTACACATGAATAAAACATTTATCTTTGTAAATGTCCATTGATTGGTTACAAACCTCAGCCATTCCACCTAGTCATAGACCTCGCTATCCTTAATCTCTAAGACAATGGGTCACCCACGAGTTGGGGCTATGAATCCACTTGGGAAAAGGCTCACCCAAATCCAACTATAGGCATACTATCCATATCAAATACATTATAAAACTTTTGAGGTAAAAAATGGGCCTCAAAACCAAAATCAACTTTATAAGAACCAATAGGATTCAAGATTATGATGTCAACCATGGGGGATGATTTAATTTTTTTGGAGTGAAAAAGTAAAAATATTAAAAGATAAAAACTATTTTTTCAACTCGTATTTTCAACTTATCTCCCTATGATTTTACTCAAATTTCGAGCAGGAGCAATCGTTGGATGTGCAATTTAATTCTTCATCCAAGGAGAACCTATGTTGCATACTTTCGATGGACCCTGCTACATGAAACATGAGAAATACATGAAAAAATGTTACTGTAATAACGTTTTCCAAGTATTCTCATTTTTTGTGCAATAGGATCCATCAAAAGTATGCGCCATGGGTACTCCTTGGATAAGGAATTAAATTTTGCATCCAACTAGTGCTCTTGCTCAAAATTTGAGGAAAATTGTAGGGAGATCATTTGAAAATATGAATTGAAAAAAATATTTTTTTTTTCTTTTTTTCATCTAAAATTGGATAATGATTTAATAATATTCCTTAGGAGGCCCATTTTAGACCTCGTAATTTCTCTAATAGACATTATTCTACGTACCAACTCCAACATCCTCCCCAACTATAATCCCGCATCCCCTAGCTTGCATATCCCAAGGTAGGGCACCCCCTTCTCTGCCACTATAGTCCTTCGAGCTATGCCTTAATGGGATATAACATCCCAATATAACCTAGAATATATCATGCCTTTTGACTTAGGTATATTCATAAAGTGACTTTATGAATATTATATTAGTTTCATGGCTTAGGAACCATTTCATGGTTTCACTTCCTCACCTTCCTCCCCCAGACTCTTTTCATCTAGTGATCTGTAACCGTGGTGTATTTTATTATCATGGGTTTTATTACATATTTTGTTGGCTCATTGGCCTTTTTCCACATAGGCTCTCTGACCTTAATCACACATGCACTTTAGCCTCGAAACATGTAAACATTGGCACATAGGCCCCAAAACACACATATACACATGGGTGTGTAGGCCCAACATAACTTGACTCACTAACCTAATAAAATATGTACAAATAGATATAAGGGGTCATCTTGGGGGGTGTTACTTCTATGCTCACTCTTGGAAAAAACAAGTTTAATATGCTTACCAAGAGCACATTCTTTGCAGACACCTTCCTTCTTTATCTTAAAGTTGGGCAATCCCTAGATTAAATGATCCAAGATAAGAAGCACTCCATAATGCAAGTGACCAAGACACATATGACATAACTCACAGAATTTGGTGTTATCAAACACCAAAGCACCATGCTTCACCATATTTACATGCAACCTTTAAATACCTCCAATATGAGCCCCTTTTTCCACTACATGGTTTCATATTCTAAACATGACCTCTTAAGCATCAAACTTGGCCATACAATGAAGATATATTGTACATGATACTGAAAGGATATTCTTCTTCAACCCAAGGACAAAGAAAATAACACTCAACTCAAGAACATCTGATGAAGGTGTTCGAAATGAAATAGATCCAACTCCGCTCATGGGATAAGTAGCATCATCCCCAGGGTCCATGTTCATGCATCTTTTGCTCCTTAATCATGTTGAATAAAGACCTAACATTTGTCATGTGTCTCAAAGCTCCACTAATTTCATACCATACAACACTAGACATTGTGTTAAATGAAAAGCAAGATACCAAGGCCATGTTCATCCTCGAAAATCTACAATATGAAGAAACAACCCTCTCGAGGGTCAATATGCTTATCACAAGAGACATGATTTCACACTCAACGACCTCAAATAAGGTCAATCACCTCTCCTAGGTAATCTCTAGTTGAAATACAATCTCCATTTTTCACCTAGAGTGATATCATTCACAAAAGCTCTAAAACCATGTGGAAAATTTCTTGACAAATGACAATTAATGCAAAACAAAAATTTCATCTCTCAAATTAAGGTTTTCCAAACATTAACCCTGTGAATTTTCAACTTTGGGACTATTATAAAATATAGAACAAAACACTAGTGAAATATTATAATACTCCAATCCTTAACACCCATTCTCCTAGGCAATCCTAAAAGAAAAGATATCAATTACAATTACTGTATTAATTCACTAACTATAATTGTCCTTTCGTCATCTCAAATCTATGAAATATATATATATATATATATAGTTGTAAAATGCAAATCATGAAGAACATAGATTGTTGAAAATCAAAGTTGCAATTTACACAAGCATTGAACAGTGGAAAACTTCAATAATATCCATAAGATGAAGTTGTTGTACATACCATAGCCATATCACAAGACTAATACAATCCACTAACTATCCAAAACCCTGGCTAAGGAAAACCAAGGAAGAAGCTAACTCAACCAAGGAGCTCAAACATGCATGAATTACTTAAATAACTCATCCAAGACAAGATGTCTCATTTTCCTCTTCTTCACCAAATATAACTTATGGTTTCATCTCAAAACCCTAATCTTAACTCTTCAAGGGATGAAACCCTAACCCTAGACTTCAACATGCTCAGAGAGAGAGAGAGAGAGAGGGACCAAATACAAATTGAAACCAAAGAGAGAAGATTACTAGTGCACTCTAATTGACTACAACCCTAACATAAGAGTGATAAACATAATGAGATATGATCAATGGCGGTGAACGAGTCTCTCCTTCCTCATTATATATGGGAGGTAAGGGAGGCCAACAATACATTGTGGACCTAATCCCTTATAAGAAACTTAATAAACATGTGTAGACCTACACAAGTAAAATGTTGTAGTCCAAAGGTTCACATGTCATGCTCCAAGGTGATGTCATACATAATAAGGGCTCCAAGATGATGTAGATATACAAGGTGCATCCATACCCCTTCGTCACAAGTCCATAAGAACTCCATTACTCCTCTTAAGTTATGTGCTCCATCGGGTCCACTCTCCCAACACTATAGCAATCCACAATTCCTCAATCCAACTCTAAGCCTCCACACAAGTATCCAAGCTACCCCATGTAGTCTAGGGCCCCATGCCCTCCTCCAAGATGCACAATGCTCCTTCTCCCAAGTAGGGTGTTCTCCAAGCAAGTGAACCTCTCCATGCGGAAATCACGAAAGATGTCCTCCAAGCTATTAAGAGAAATCCAACATCCTAGGGAAGAATGAAAAGAAAACACCCAATTGAGGTCAAGCAACCATTGAGCCAACAATCCAATGTGCAAATCCATCATAGACCATCTCCATGCGTTAATCCATCTCAATCCATTTAAGGGAAGAGCATATACCATCTACCCCAAATTTTGTGAAGCACCCCTAAACATGGTGCAAACACATTTTAAGTAACTTGAAAGCTAACAAAAATCAAATCTACAATAAAAGAATTTAGGACAAAATGGTACAACTAATTATTACATGATATGAAGATAAAGTATGCTACCTCACATTTACCGAGGTTGGTACATCAAGTCCTTTTATTTTATCCTAAGCAAAGATTTCCCCAAAGTGTCCCCAACCGTAGATAGGGCATCCATAATTACCAAAACTCTAACCAAGGACCACAAGGCCTAACAAAGCATCCCACCAAAGTATACTATCCTCTCTAAGAGTTCAAGAATGAGCTACCATCACACACAACATCCAAGGCTTAGATTCACATTCGCATCTCACAAGATTTTCTCATCACTTGCATCACACAAGACAAGGTACTCCAACACATGCCTCTCACAAGCACTTCAATGTTACAAAAGTAAATAATAGATAGTTCTTTCAAGATCTTCCAATAGCTAGCATCACACCATCAATTACATCTCTATGACACAATACAAGTAGTTGTTCTCAATAAAGGAACTCCCTTTCCATTATATAGATTAAGGTGTGTAAGGCCTACAATAAAACATGGACTAATTCCATAAGTAATAGTATTCTAAGTTGACAAACAAAGCCCCAAATCGAGCACCCCTCAAGGCAAAGTGTCTACATGTCACACTAAGCTTTGTCCAACCCCCAAGTTGGAGCACCCTCCAATCTAGGTGTACACTCATCCTCCACCATGGTACACCCTCCAATCAATGGCTTCTCAGGTCAAGTTTTCATTCTCAACGTGTATAAGGTGGTTACATGCTTCTAGGGCCCAACACACAACCTCCAAGTGCCTAATGCCCTTCTCCAAATTGGTTACTCCACACATGCCAAGTGCCCATCCTCCTCAATAAGTGCACCCTAGTAGAAGACGTCAAATACAGCGTATGTGCCAACTACCACATCAAAAATTGTGCCTCCCTAGTGTTAATTGCAAGGCAATGTGAAAAATGTAAGCTATCCATTTTTAGTGCAACCAAAAGTTGGAACTTTCACATTAGTAATTTGTGGACATGCTTGTTAATGAAAAATCATCCATTACATGTTTATTCATCACTTCTATATGTGTTGTGTGTGTAAATTCAATGGAACCCATTTCTATCTTGCAAATTCCAAATAGTTTCGCATCACAAGGTCGCCCATAAGTGTGAGACTATCTACTCATGCATTTGGGACTCTTTAAATTCATGAATTTGTGCTCTTCTTTTGTATTATAAATGTGATTATATGAACAATTAGCTCAAAACACAATTAAAAGCACTTCAGAAAATAATGTACCTCTCTAGTTTGCATGTTGATACTAACATGAATTTGTGCTCTTCTTTTGTATTATAAATGTGATTATATGAACAATTGCATATAAATCAATTAAAAGCACGTCAGAAAATAATGTGCCTCTAGTTTTCATGGTGATACTAGCCATGCTCAGGCTTATTCTTTTAACTTCTCTAGTTTAACATATATATGAAGGCTAGCTGGATATAAGAATAAATTATTTCCATTGCCTTGTTGCTATGGTTACACTACTTTTGGAAAAATATCTCTTATCTAGTCTCATTTGAACATATTAAAATGTTAATATATGAAAATGCAGGTAAAATTTTCCCTTCTGCCTATTATGCCATATTTTACATAATTTGACATAATTTTACATACGCCAAATAGATGCAAATAGATAATTTTACATACGCCATAATAGATGCAAATATATAAACATTGTTCAACCACATACTACTAAAGACAAGTCAACCAGTATTCAATTTTTGCTAATCCTTTGAGAGGTCCTATCTATTTCTAGCCACATTAATGCCAAAATTATCAGCAGACCTATAAGAGTAATTGTCAATTTGTGTATACTATTACAATAGCCTCAACATAAAATTCTTGTTTGGGACAAATACACGACCTTCCTCTTTTGCCAAAGACGGGTATTTTAAGCAAGTTCATGGTAACGAAGATGTCAATCTATTTAACAAGCTAGGGGCCATTCTAACTATTTCATAAATTTATATGGAGTTTATGTATAAATTTCATACTCAACCTTTGTTATTCGCAAATTCATGAACTTAAATGTTTTATGTATAAATGTCATAATATTTATCATCCGTAATCAAACCAATTTTCTAAAGCTTAAGAGAAATGAGGCCAAAAACAACCAATGGAGTCACTATTTTATATAATTTAATAAAACAATATTTATTTTTAACATTAAAATCACATATTTGTCATAGGTTGCATCCAAGCCAATGATGCTGTGAACATGCTTCAAGAGTTTATGGATACTTGAAACAACTGCAAACATCCACTATTAGCTTTACTATCAAAATGTTCTTAGAAAGGGAAAAAAAATATAAAATAACTTTACACTATCTTCAATTATTGAATATCAACTTGAGCATTCTTTATTGATGTAGCTTTATTTATAGCATATTCTGAGTTTATGGACTTGAAACAACTGCAAACATCCACTATTAGCTTTACTATCAAAGTGTTCTTAGAAAGGGATAAAAATATAAAATAACTTTTCACCTATCTTCAATTATTTTGAATATCAACTTGAGCATTCTTTATTGATGTAGCTTTATTTATAGCATATTCTTAAACCATTGCCATTGGTTTTTCTTCACATGGGATATCTACTTCTTAAGTTCTTGTTGCTGCAAGTGTGAACAAAGATGAAGGTTCATAATCCCAGTCCAAAAGATGCTCATCACACTGTTAATTTCGAAGTAGTGCCCCTTTAACTTCAGTGTTTCTTTCCGTTGTTTCAAATGGAGTGGGAGCTTTTAATCCTTTCATCGAGTTATTAAATTATGCCTATGAAGTGCTTTTATGTCAAGACCATGATTTTGGAGTCTAAGAAAGACTATT
Organism: Pinus albicaulis; assembly: GCA_034641835.2. Classification (NCBI taxonomy): domain Eukaryota; kingdom Viridiplantae; phylum Streptophyta; class Pinopsida; order Pinales; family Pinaceae; genus Pinus; species Pinus albicaulis. Next base: position 644,769,381 of record CM076577.1, on the reverse strand, counting down.
TTGAGAAATTATGATAGTGTTTACGTGATTGTGAGAATATTTTTTAACAATATAAATGTAGTCCCGTGGTTTTGGAGTACATGAATGAATGAATGAGATTTTAACGTCCATGAAACTAAAAATAGTCTATGGGACCACCAGCCTCCATGCTTTTTGCCTTTTTCAATTCAATCATTTTCTTATTCAAATTGATGATGAGCTGGCCCATCCCTTTAACAATCCTCTCGCTGAAAAGACAATGCCAAGAAACCGTTGCTAACATATTTCCATAACAGTCGCTGATGTCCCTGAAAGCATCGCTTCCAAAATGAAATGTTTTTCCGATTCCACTGACCCGGCAGTGCAAAAAATACACACCCGTTCTTCCCAAGCTTCTTTAGGTATTTCCACCATCCCATTTCACACCAAAGTTCTCAATGCTCTCGATTAAATTGTTCAATAAAGTCGCTTGTATTTGTTTTTTCGTTCATAGTGAAAACCAAAATAACATTTGAAGCTCAACTAAAGGTCATCCGAGCAAGGTTGTCTACATATGAGAATGTTTTGTTTGTGCGTGATATCATTCACCTGTGAAAGTTATCAATAATTTTAATGCCCTACAACACACTAGGAAATGCTGACCTAATGAAAAATTCACCCGCCATGATGACACTTATACGACAATAATTAATTTTTTTGAAATTACATTTATTTATTCCACTGTCATTTTTCTTGATTGAAGGCATTTTGTGGGATACCCATTGCATACATACTACCCTTAGGTCTGTAGGGCTCAATCTCACAAGATGGAGCCAATATTTCTCAACACTCATCTCATTAAGAAATGTAAATGGAATTATTTTTTTGACTCAATAAAAAAAGATTTTCTAGACCCATGCCCAATTGCTGTGGATTAACACATAAGTAGCATTCAACCACTTACAGGTGCTCATAAACTTTGCAGCAACGTCACAATAAAATAAAGCTAGCAAGATCTCTCCTTTAACTTTCAACCATTAGTTATGTCCAACAGTGAGGCTGATATGGACACTATTTGATTTCGTACACGCTGAAACATGCAAAATGCAAAGCCCTTGAACATTACAAATGCTAACTACAGCATACTGTAAATTTCAGCAACATCTATTCATATACAACTGCTAAATACATACCAGTATTCCACATAAGAAACACCAAGAAGCCTGACAATCTACTGTTTGACAAAGTACATACAATATATGTCGAATAACCATTGAATATAGCATCAAACATTCTAACGTTACAACATTCCACAAAAAATACAAAGAACCCTACCAATATACGCCAACATTCCACATAAGAAATATCAAAAGTGTTGACAATATACCCTTCGACAATATCTTAAAATAGTATCAGTAATTCCAATTCCTAATAAAAATATCCCTCACAATGATGTTATCATTAAAATTCCTCTATCTACCTCTTTCCGGAACAGTTATTTGCTCGTCATTCATGAATGTCCTAAATTTTATAGCATCATCTCATGTAAATGGTTTGAGAAAACATTCACATACCACTTGAACTTGCTTTCCCTGAAGGAAAAAAAAGAAGAATGCATATACCTTACCAAAAAGGCATACACTGTTGTAAGAATTGTAGGAAATTTTGAGGGTCATATCTCATTTGAACATGCTATTCCCTCAGCCAAGGTGTTATCTCCTGTGTCCACTCACAAACTTCGCCATCTTTGAACCATAGAGCTGAAAAAACAGAGATTTGGACCAAAAAAAAGGAAAGGCAATTTTGTTAGTTTGTTCATCATGAACCTTGAGAATGACAGATGGAAAATATGCATGCAGACAATGAAGAAAAGTTAAAACATTTAACCAATTATGCTGTTACAGGTAAAACAAGAGTATGACCATCATTTCACCACTATTTCTATTAATTTCATTATAAGTTAATATGTATCAACTATTCATATACATTCTTTGAGAGAAGGCAAACAAAACTTGAAGAAACCTAGATTAGTGTTCTTAGATGACTTATTATGCACTTAACGATATATTTCTAATCATCAATAATTATTATTAGCTTTATTTGAGCATTGATTATTTGTCCACCATTAAAATCTAGGTCACAGAGTGCCATCTGTGTTCCATTCTGCCTTATCTAGAATCTGCTTTTGACCAATCTACATTATCAGAGACTTCAGAACAATCTTTTAAGGAATTTATGAAAGCTGCATTTTGTTTTAGAAAATATTATGTCTTCCACATTTTATTGATTTCTCACAAAGCCATTTTTTGTCAAGACTCCTAAGAATCCAACAATTTGCAACTAACAAAACTCCAAACCATTGTATCTGTGATTTCCTGTTCTGGTAGCTGAATTAAAAACTCTTAGCAATAGTGCACATCATGTAATTTACTCTAATGAGCACCTCATTGCAAACCTGCATCCCCCCTCTTTTTTCTCACCTCCTTTCACTTCATTCCGAAATTTTCATATTGTTGTTTTCAGTAATAAACATTCTTCCATGTCCTCCAATTACTCTTTGTATTAAGAGAAACGTATTCATCTCTCCTAACCAAAAAAACTATAATGTGTTCAGTTTTGACTGCAAATTGCTTACAACCAGCAATTTTATTCCTTCCCAAACTTTCCGCTTTACTCTAATGAGCACCTCATGCAGACCTGCATCCTTGCTCTTTTTCCTCACCTCCTTTCCCTTCATTCCAAAATTTTCATATTGTAGTTTTCAGTAAACCTTCTTCCATATCCTCCAATCACTCTTTGGATTAAGAAAAACACATTCATCTCTCCTAACAAATATAACTATAATGTATTCACTCGTGACTGCAAATTGTTTGCACCCAGCAATTTTAATCCTTCCCAAACTCTCCGCTATTGAACAAACAAATTCTGTCCTCAAATTCAACTAACATATGGGCACATTGGGGTTGAAAATGTAAAAGCAAACCAGAATGTTCTAAACACATTACATATCCATATCTCCATCTGAATGATGTTATTTTAATAAGGCAGAGTGCTCATGCTTAGTGCAGTTTTTCAATTGTACCTTAAGAAGGTCTAGGATTAGGGGCTCATGCAAGGAACGGTTGACAGGGATGTGCCATCTAAATTCTATTTCCAGCACCTAAAGAGAAACAGAAATTCAAGTGTACTTTGGTCCTGCAAGACCCCGGTGAAACCCAACATATGATAAGATGGAAAGCCAACATATTTTTCAAGAACTTTCCAAGGGATATTCATTTTACTAGGCTCCAGTCCTCTACATGACACTTTATATGGAGGCTGTTAAACAGGTTGTCCACCAAATGGTAGAAGAAAACTGTGTCAGTGTTTACATTTTTATGGAACTCGAATTGGATGAGATAGAGGTAATTATGAAGAAATCGAGAACAAAAAGTCTCCAAGCCACGATGGTCTCCCAATGGAATTCTACAAGATGTGGCATGTGGTTAGACCTTCATATTTGAACATGTCAGGAATCACTCAGCGGTTGTAGTATGGGAGGACTTATCAATGTAGATGTTATCAAGCTTGTCCCTAAAGGTGTTAAAAGGGGAGTCGGTAGGTGGTCGGTGTTGTGACTCCTAGAGACAGCCTAGAGTTGTGATAGACCAGTGCCTAGGACATCTTAGCATAGCAAGGAGCTTATAATATAATGGATGAAGTTGTCAGATTCAGCTCTCATGCTATCTCCTGAAAACAGGTAAACGAAATAGAATGGGACCAAACCCTCAAAAACTGACACAGGAAAAGAGATACTGCAGAGGCAAGATGCAGAACTCTAATACAAAAGCAACAGACAATTCAGAGACAGTTTACTGCAAAGCGGGCCGATTCAGAAATACTTCATAGACATAAATTATCAGAAGGTGTATGTAGCGAAAGAAGTATTGAGAAAATACTAGTTAACATTGAGCTGATACCCAGATATACAATACCACCATGCATGGGCTTACCAATCTAAGAATCCATACATGATAATAGCATTTTAAAAGCACCCTCCCAAAGCAACTAATATAGCAGAAACACGGTTTAGATGAGTAATGAAACAGCATATCATGCATGAGCCATATTTAAAGCACTTGACTGATCCAAGTATGGGCATCAACTAGGATGAATCCTTACCCAAAATCAGTGAGCCACTCGCATTCCAAAACATGATACAAGAAAAGTGGGTGAGATGAAATGATCTATTAAATAACATATAAAAGAGAGTTACAGACTGTGAAATACCAAAGACCAGAATCCTCTTTGACAGACAGAACTCCTCCTCACTGAGACCCTATGGGCTCTGAACCTTCATACAAGAGTTTTACAAATTATATACAAAAAGCCTTTCACTGCATAATTTTCTGATAGAAATCTGGAACCCTTACAAAACGTTTTTTCATGGTTTTTATGGAAGAAACCAAAACCTAGAAAAAGTGGTGGGTGTTGAACATTTAATTGCATAATTAAGACAAAATGGTGGAGACGTGCACGCCCATACTGCTTGACGGTGTTGTAGTGCTGCAAGTACTCTGCTGCCTGCTCTGTGAAATAAATGTGCTAGGTGAAAGCCTCTTCAGGAACATAACATATGGATGAAATCCCATAAATAGTTTGTCCTTTCCTGAAGGGAAAATCCTGATGAAATAAAACCTGGAGGGCATTGTTTTTTTTGTGCGTTGTACCCTCTGTCTTCTAACTTTGAATTAAAGCCTAAGATCTTCAATGCCGGACGCTGAATTTCTCGATCATTCCCTGCTATCTCTCTGCTGCTCCATTAATATTTCTACCTGCGCAATCTGTTTCTTGAATGCCTCTGGAGGGTTTGATAGATTTTACCCTTGCTTCTTTTAATAGAAGTCATGTCGCAGCAGCGACCCGGGACTTTCTACATAAATTTGGCCACTGGAAAAATTGTCCTCTGAAGCGGTCTCAGCCTCTGTAGTGAAGGCTGCTAATAATGGCAATTATCCGTCACTGTAAACCTGCAAAAATCTGCAAACATGTTAAGGAAAACCAGATGCAGGGATGAAAGATTGTGGTGGGATGAATGGAAACAGTCGTGCAGACTGGCGGAATGGCGAAACGATGCGGGGTGGCGGAAAAATACATTGAAACGGTGAAGGATGGACTGGCAAGAGTTTTTAACGTAAAATGTTAAATTATGACTTACGAATGGAGAATATGAATGGTGGAGAGAAATGCGATGAACACGTGGGAGTTATGACGTGTGGACGCACGGCAAATTGTATGGAGGGGGGGGGTGACGTGGTGGTACAAAGTCAATGGCGGGTATATGACTGAATGTGGACCGTCCGATCTCGGCGAAGATCGACGGTTAAAACAACGTCAGAGGACGCAGAACTGCGGGCCCGGGGCACTGTACATTAGGACTAACACTCCCGCAACTTGGAAAAGCGACCACTGTCGGATGGAGACCCACAGATCTGACGGTTCACGTTCATATCGATGCATGACTTTTACCGAACATTAATGCGCGATGGAGGGCGGTATGGGAGCCGTACGCTGGGACGCGTGGCGAGCGCCGAGTGGAATCACTCCGTTTTGAGGAATATCGTCTGCTCTGGATAAGTGGTGCGATGAAAACAGGCCGGTTTTGGAGTAAGGCGCGGCGGGGACCATCATGTCAAATGAGACTCTGGGCCGTTGATTCGCGTTTTGATCGAACGGTTCAGAGTGCGCCCGATAGATATATACGGTAAGTGCCTTGGGTACTAACACTCAGTCCTGAGCCCTGGTCACATAAACAATAAGATATAGGGGCTAGGACTGAAAGGGGGCTAAACCTCTTATGACTTCGAGTACGCATTTGTGGCCCTTTCTGTGCATTTCAGGGAGTGGGAAAGGTAACGGTAAGCAGAAAATGAATTCCTTAGGCCACGGCAGGAATTTAAAAGGCTCAAGCGGGGCTAATGGCCAAAAATTTTAATGGGGGCTGACATGGTCAACATCGGCTCCACCTGGGGACGGCATGTTCATTCTTGGACATGTCGAGAACTCACAGACCCTTTGATGTATGCAGACTCTGCTTTCACTTCATAATTCACAATGACACCCACATTATTCAACAGAAAACAAAAAGGAGACTATTATACAATATAATACATCAAGCAGCCTTTGCCTGAATCAGAACTGAAAGTAGGGCTTGAGAAATTGACCGTTTACAGAGGCATCCAGCAAGTCACCCTGTAAATTCTCCAACCTGAAAGTATTATTGCCCCCCTGTTCCACAATTTTGAAAAGACCAAACCAGAGGGGGTCGAATTTACCATGTTTTCCCTTTTCAACTCGTCGGATATCCCACTTGAGCACCAAATCACCAATCTGCAGCGTCCTGTCTTTTGCGTGCTGATCAAAAATGTGTTTCATTTTCTCTTGATATTCTATTATCCTCTGATTAACTTGGCCCCGTGTTTCTTCTAATTCCACCAATTGATTGATTCCCCTAATCATATCATCAGGTTCCTCCTGGCTTTCTTGCATGAAGCGAGCCACTGGTAAAGCCAATTGTACAGGAAAAACTGTTGCTCGTCCATATACCAATTCATAGGGAGATTTCCCCGTTGCTCTCTTGTTGGTGATTCTATTAGCCCATAGAGCAAATTTCAGTTGGGAATCCCAATTCTTCTGGTTTTCATTTATAGTCTTCTTCAAGGCCCTCACCAGAGTTTTATTTGAAGACTCTGCTAATCCATTTCCCTGTGGATAGTAAGCTGTGGAGTGACTGAGTATGATATTATACTGCTGGCAGAAATTCACAAATTTCGCAGACTTGAAGGCCTGTGCATTATCAGTCACTATCCTAGCAGGACAGCCAAACTTGGATATGATGTTTTCTTCCATGAACTTTATGATCACAGTATCTGTAGCATTCCTTGCAGGTATGGCTTCTACCCATTTGGTGAAATAATCTGTGGCTGTTAATATCCATTTAACTTGTCCACTAGATGGAGGATGTATTTCACCTATAAAATCAATACCCCATTGTTTGAATGGTTCATCCACATGTACTGGAATCAGGGGAAATGGTGCTGATTTCTGTCTCTCAGCAAATTTCTGACATTTATCGCATGCTCTTACCCTGGCAAAAACATCTCCAAAGAGCTTCGGCCAATAGAAGCCGGCTTTGAGAATTTTATGGGTTGTGGCCCTCCAGTTGTAGTGGCCTCCACAGATCCCTTCATGAAATTCTGCAATAATGCTCTCTACTTCATTTTCTGTGAGGCATAGGAGTAAGATGCCTCAGGGATCTCGCCAGTATAGCCGGCTATTGGCGACTATGTATTTTTGTGATTTCAATCTCAGCGTTCTGTATTTAGCTTTATCACAGCTGGGAGGGCAGCTGAGTGTGAGGAGATATTCCACTATTTCTTTGTACCATGGACTGGTGAGGTACTTTACATGTATCTCTGGAGTAGTTACCCCAATTCCTTGTAGTTCTTCTTTTTCCTCAGATTCTTCACCTGCTATAATAGACAAATTTATGCCCAGGGCTTGATAGTTTGATTCAGATAACATTTTGGCAAGCCCCTGTCCCTTAATTAGCTTAGTAGGGCGGATGTCTAAATCATACTCCTGTATTTTGGCAATCCACCTTCCTCTTTTGCCTTCACTATCCCCCTGAATAAGGATATCCTTTACAGCAGTTGCAGGTACAAATGCAGTAATATGGGACTGTAAGATATATACACGGAATGCTTTGAGGGATTTCACTAGGGCATATGCTTGCTTTTCCAATATGTTGTATTTTAACTCTGCATCACGGAGCACCTGACTGAAAAAGGCAATAGGTTGCTCATAACCCTCCTCATTTTTCTGCAATAAGACTCCTGCTATTGTATGAGGTGATGCAAAAGAAAAAACCATGAAAGGTTTATCATAATCTGGTCCAGCCAGCACAGGGGCTTCTGCAAAAGCATTCTTTATCCTGGTGAATGCCTCTCGTGATTCTTGTGACCACTTTACCTCATTACCCTTCTTCAGCGTATCTGTTATATGCCTAACTATCTCAGCATAGTTAGGGATAAACCTTCTCAAGAAATTTATGCGCCCAAGGAAAACTTGTACTTCTTTCTTATTTCTGGGAAAAGCAATACTGTTTATAACTTCTACCCTCTTAGGGTCTATCTTCACCCCATCTTTAGTCACGATATGGCCTAAAAGCTTTCCCTCTTCTAATGCAAATAAAGACTTTTGAGGATTAAGGGAAAGACCATACCTTCTGCATTTCTCAAAAGTTCTCCGCAGATGTTCAATGTGCTCAACATCATTCTTGGAAAATACAGTGATATCATCGAGGTAGACCACCAGGAATTTATCTTGCTCCCCAACAAAAGCAATATCCATTGCCCTCTGAAAAGTGGCCCCTGCATTAATCAATCCAAAAGGCATCCTGGCATACATAAATGTACCCCACGGTGTGGTGAAAGCAGTTTTCTTTTGATCCTCTGGAAGTACAGCCACCTGGTTATAACCAAAGAAACCATCCATCATTGACATTTTGGTGGCTCCAACTACTTTCTACAGGATATGATCCATTTTAGGAAGTGGATAATTATCCTTTAAGGATGCTCTGTTTAAATTTCTAAAATCCACACACAGCTTTATTTCTCCATTCTTCTTGCGTACAGGGACAAGGTTTGCCACCCACTCAGAGTACCTCAGTGGTACAATTATTTTGGCTTTTAGCAGCTTCTTGATTTCCTTCTCAATAGAAGGCAGCAACAAGGGATTTATTTGTCTGAGCTTCTGCTTATGGGGCTTTGCATCTGCCTTTCGTGGAATTTTGTGTTGCATAATATTGATATCAAAAGTTTCAAATCCTGATAGGACCATGCAAACACATCTTTGTAGGACTGAAATAATTTCTGATATAGCTCTTTATATTCTCCAGAGATCTTCTTGGACAATTTGACAATTTTGGGGTCAGCCTCAGTACCCAAATTCAGGTCTTCAACCTGATTTTCTTCTACCGCTTTGCTTGGCTGCAATGAGACATCATTCTTGTCAAATAATCTTTCTAGAGGCACCAGCCCTATAGGTATAATGTTTCCCTTTAGCTGCAACACTCTGTTTCCTGCCACTTTCTCCTCCCAACCTCTTTTTGGAATATTTTCGGGTTCTACCTCTTCTTCATCATCAATCTCCATATTGGAGAATTCTCCTACCGTTTCCAGGAATCTCTTCATCTGTTCTTCATCTTCAAACACCTGCCAGTGTTTAATGTTCTCTGGGATTGAAAGCCTGTAACGCACCTCAACTTCATATCTTAAAAGAGGGTTCCGAGGTGGTCGAAATGTACTAGCAGCCACAGCAAGGGAATCAGCCATCCTATTCTTTTCTCGGGGCATGCACTGGATATTGAATGCCAAGAAGAAATTCTCCACCATGTCCCAAATTTCATCCCTGTAGGCCCTTAGCCTAGGATGTTTGGTCTGACACTGATTCCTGACCTGTCTGACCACCAGTTCTGAGTCTCCCAGAACCTTTAAACTTTGTATATTCATATTCCTGGCTATCTGCAATCCTAAAAGGAGTGCTTCGTATTCTGCCACATTATTTGTGGCTTCATATTCTAGTTTAAAAGACAGTGGGATCCATCTTCCTGCAGGAGAAATTAATAGCACTCCAGCTCCATTTCCTTCTCTCGAATTTGCTCCATCAAAATGGAGTGTCCATATTCCTGCTTCCATGTTTTCTGAGGGCTGCTCACTCTTGATCTAGCAGAAAGATGTTTCATGAGTGTAATCCTGATCTTCTTCCAGCATCAAGCATGAGAAATCTCCTTCTTTACTATAGACTGGTGAATTTACAGAGTTGTCACCCTTTGTCACCATCTTGACAAATCTAGTCTCCCCGTATAACCTCCTCTCTTGGCCACCAAAAACTGGGATAGTGGCATATGTTAAATCCATCTTGATTGATCCACCAATTTTTGTTCCCCAGGATCTTGACAGCAACATGCCAAAAACGAGCTGGGATGTCAGCTACCACTATATCCATCACCACACTTTTTGCTGGGATTTGGGCCAAATTGACCACCAAATCCTTGATCACCCCTAAGCATTTAACCCTTTTGGAGTCAAATGAATAGAGGTCTTTATATGGACGTGTGATTTGCAAACCTAGTTGCTCCATGACTGACAGGGGCATAAGATTATGGGAAGCTCCAGAATCTAGCATGCAGTTATGTAATAGCAGGTCATGGATCACTAGAGACACATAGAAGGGAGGAGTAGAGGGATCCATCTCCTCAACATGTGGGCCAAAAACTACCATGGGTCTCTCTTCTTGAAGGTTGAGACTATCTGGGATGATTGGTGCTTCTGGAGGGAGCATGAAAGAGGTGACTTGAGATTGATATGCTGGCTGTTTCAACAGCTCAGTCAAGGGAACTGGGATTTTGACCTTTTCAAGTTCCTTTTGCAGACTGAAAGCAAGAGGGGACCTTTCTATCACAACCTCTTTTGACTCTTTATTTTCAACTGGGGGCTTGGCTTCTTTTGACACAGATTTGGCATTAGGAGAAGTGACTACTTTTGAGGAAGAAGGAATTTGATCATTAGACTGCAAGGGTTTGTTTAGAGGCTGCTTACCTTTGTCTGCAGGTATCTGCATTGTAGACTCCTCCTGAGTAGGTGCTTCCTTCTGGGGTAACTCTTCTTCTTGTTCTTCGGTACGAGTCCTCTTCCTAGAAGATCTGAGATCATATCTTCTATTGAAATGAGCTTGCATGAAATCATCAAATTGTTTACAATAATGATCAAATTCTGCTTCATTTGCGTCTCTGGTCTTATCTTCTTCTTGCAATGAGCACCTGGCTTCATCATTCCCTTGCAAAGGGCATTCTTCTCCATCACTGTTTGAAAAGGCAAGATTTGCATCCTCCAGCCTATATGCAGTATCTTCAGTGGAGTCATCTACTGGACCTTCCAGGTACAATGGGTGTGGCACTTGATCCTGTTGCTCCTTTGCTTCCCTTGGCAATATTTGCAAGGGTGGTTTCCTATACTGAGGATTGTATCCTCTATTTGGAGCATTCTGGAAATTTCTAAAGGTTGAATTCTTGGCCTCCAATTCAAGCTTAACCATTTTCTTAATTAATTTGCTCATTTCTTCCATTTTGTCTGAGTCTCTGTCCTGACTAGAGGTAGACACCTCTTCCTTTCCCTTTCTTCTAGAATCTTGTTCAGATTTTCCTTTTGATTTACCAGTGGAGGCAAAGTTTGCTTCCAACTCTAATGCATCTGCCTGAGCATCGTCCAGAGTAGCAGGCTTTCTTTCTCTGAGAGAGAAACCAAACTCTGAATCAAAGGCTGCAACAAAAACTACTTTAGCAGCAGTCTGATGGGGCTTCATATCAGCAGGGAGACTCAGATATAGTTTATTAAACCTCTTGATAAACTCTGACACTCCTTCATTGTGTCTTTTCTTTAGTGTATTGAACTCAATGAGAGAATTTCCATGATCTTTTTTCTCTCCCCATTTCCTGAGAAAAGTGTCTTCCATGTTATCCCAAGTGGTAATAGAACAGCCAGCCAATGTCTTAAACCATTTTCGAGCTTCACCATCCAGAGATTGCACAAATAGTCTTAAGACCACATCTAGGTGTTCAACATTAAAGTTCTCTGCAAAAGAGCAGAAAGTCTCAAGTTGTTTCTAGGCATCAATTTCATTTTCTCCATTGAATCTGGGCAAGACCTTCAGATAGTCTTGGGGCATATCATTTAACACTTGGGGTAGTGCCAGGGGAGCATATTTATTCATCAAAAAGGCCGAAACATTAGCCATTGGAGGAGGTGGAGGTAGTGCAATAGTTTGATGAGTAAGAGGAGGAGGATGAGGAAGTGGAGTATGAATAATAATAGGAATATACTCAACTGCAGCTTGAGGGGTTGAGGGGAACAAAGGTCCATTAACGGCAGATACTTCGGTTACTTCCTTGACCTCTTCAACCTCAGGAGTAGGATGAAGACTGTTTTTATTTCTGACACCCTCTCGGGGTGAACTATCTGAATAATAATAATCAGTATCTCCCACAGTGGAGTCGGGATTTGGCACTTGAGTTTCTTAAGAGGAAGAGGATGGAAGGTCTTCTGTGGACACTTCAGGAATTTGGGAACGGGATGATTTCCTTTCCCTCCAATTTCTTCTATGTATAATCTGGTCAGGGTCAGACACTGAAGGTGTCTTTGGCTTAGACGAATCTGACCTCAGGTGTGGCTTACGAGGAGCCAGGACTACAAATAGATATATCAAATAACAAGCGTGGAATCGCCAAGGTGAGGGATATACAACTCTCAACTCTCTATGCTCACCTACTTAGAGAGTGAATAAGATTTTGTCGAGGCCCAGGGATTATGATTTTCTTAAATTCGTCCCCGGCAACGGCGCCAGAAAGATGTTGTGGCTCCTAGAGACAGCCTAGAGTTGTGATAGACCAGTGCCTAAGACATCTTAGCATAGCAAGGAGCTTATAATATAATGGATGAAGTTGTCAACTTCAGCTCTCATGCTATCTCCTGAAAACAGGTAAACGAAATAGAATGGGACCAAACCCTCAGAAACTGACACAGAGAAAGAGATACTGCAAAGGCAAGATGCAGAACTCTAATACAAAAGCAACAGACAATTCAAAGACAGTTCACTGTAAAGCGGGTCGATTCAGAAATACTTCACAGACATGAATTATCAGAAGGTGTATGTAGTGAAAGAAATAATGAGAAGATATTAGTCAACATTGAGCTGATACCCAGATATACAATACCACCATGCATGGGCTTACCAATCTAAGAATCCATACATGATAATAGCATTTTAAAAGCACCCTCCCAAAGCAACTAATATAGCAGAAACACGGTTTAGATGAGTAATGAAACAGCATATCATGCATGAGCCATATTTAAAGCGCTTGACTGATCCAAGTATGGACATCAACTAGGATGAATCCTTACCCAAAATCAGTGAGCCACTCGCATTCCAAAACATGATACAAGAAAAGTGGGTGAGATGAAATGATCTATTAAATAACATATAAAAGAGAGTTACAGACTGTGAAATACCAAAGACCAAAATCCTCTTTGACAGACAGAACTCCTCCTCACTAAGACCCTATGGGCTCTGAACCTTCATACAAGAGTTTTACAAATTGTATACAAAAAGCCTTTCACTGCATAATTTTCTGATAGAAATCTAGAACCCTTACAAAGCGTTTTTTCATGGTTTTTATAGAAAAAACCAAAACCCAGTAAAAGTGGTGGGTGTTGAACAATTAATTGCATAATTAAGACAAAATGGTGAAGACGTGCACGCCCATACTGCTTGACGGCGCTGTAGTGCTGCAAGTACTCTGCTGCCTGCTCTGTGAAATAAATGTGCTAGGTGAAAGCCTCTTCAGGAACATAACGTATGGATGAAATCCAATAAATAATCTGTCCTTTCCTGAAGGGAAAATCCTGATGAAATAAAACCTGGAGGGCATTGTTTTTTTTGTGCGTTGTACCCTCTGTCTTCTAACTTTGAATTAAAGCCTAAGATCTTCAATGCCGGACGCTGAATTTCTCGATCATTCCCTGCTATCTCTCTGCTGCTCCATTAATATTTCTACCTGCACAATCTGTTTCTTGAATGCCTCCGGAGGGTTTGATAGATTTTACCCTTGCTTCTTTTAATAGAAGTCATGTCGCAGCAGCTACCCGGGACTTTCTACATAAATTTGGCCACTGGAAAAATTGTCCTCTGAAGCGGTCTTGGCCTCTGTAGTGGAGGCTGCTAATAATGGCAATTATCCGTCACTGTAAACCTGCAAAAATCCACAAACATGTTAAGGAAAACCAGACGCAGAGATGGAGGATTGTGGTGGGATGAATGGAAACAGTCGTGCAGACTGGCGGAATGGCGAAACGATGCGGGGTGGCGAAAAAAATACATTGAAACGGTGAAGGATGGACTAGCAAGAGTTTTTAACGTAAAATGTTAAATTATGACTTATGAATGGAGAATATGAATGGTGGAGAGAAATGCGATGAACACGTGGGAGTTATGACGCGTGGACGCACGGTAGATTGTATGGAGGGGGGGGGTGACGTGGTGGTACAAAGTCAATGGCGGGTATATGACTGAATGTGGACCGTCCGATCTCGGCGAAGATCGACGGTTAAAACAATGTCAGAGGACGCAGAACTGCGGGCCCGGGGCACTGTACATTAGGACTAACACTCGCGCAACTTGGAAAAGCGACCACCGTCGGATGGAGGCCCACAGATCTGACGGTTCACGTTCATATTGCTGCATGACTTTTACCGAAAATTAATGCGCGATGGAGGGCGGTATGGGAGCCGTACGCTGGGACGCGTGGCGAGCGCCGAGTGGAATCGCTCCGTTTTGAGGAATACCGCCTGCTCTGGATAAGTGGTGCGATGAAAACAGGTTGGCTTTGGAGTAAGGCGCGGCGGGGACCATCATGTCAAATGAGACTCTGGGCCGTTGATTCGCGTTTTGATCGAACGGTTCAGAGTGCGCCCGATAGATATATACGGTAAGCGCCTTGGGTACTAACGCTCGGTCCTGAGCCCTGGTCACGTAAACAATAAGATATAGGGGCTAGGATTGAAAGGGGGCTGAACCTCTTATGACTTAGAGTACGCATTTGTGGCCCTTTCTGTGCATTTTAGGGGGCGGGAAAGGTAACGGTAAGCAGAAAATGAATTCCTTAGGCCACGGTAGGAATTTAAAAGGCTTAAGTGGGGCTAATGGCCAAAAATTTTAATGGGGGCTGACATGGTCAACAGTCGGCATCAAATCACTCTCCCTATTTTCTCCTACAAAATCCTGGCAAAAGCATTGACTGAGAGGACGTGGTTGCCAGTTACCTGACTAGTCTGAAAGAAGCAAATTGATTTTATTAAGGGTAGATTGGTTCTCGGCAGTCTTATAATTTCCTGGGTCATGAATGGGCTAAGAAGACTGCTCAAGAGGCTAATTTAAATTCATTCTGACAAGGCCTGTGACATGATTGAATGGAACGTCATCCTTAAAATGTGGAATTGATCAAGTTTTGGTTCCTTCTATCATACATTAGTATAGAATCTCTTCTCACAAGCCTTAGCATGGGTTAGTGTGAATGGCATTTGATCCTATGCCTATCCAACAATCTATTTGGTAAGGTTTCAATCTTGCTCCTTCCCTTTATGTGGTTACAATGGATGCTCCAGTATATTTGTTGGAGACAGCTAGAGTGCAAGGGTAAATCAAAAAAATTCCTTTATCTAGTGGCAAGTTGCAACCAATGTCCATTTTGTAGATAACTTGTTGTCAATACCTAATTGAATCAACAATCTATGGAGGGTATGATTCTTTGCTTGGACACATTCGCAAAAGTTGTTGAGTGATTGTTAGGAGATAAAAGCTAGTTGTTCTTTATTGGCCAAGATGACCCCCTAGTTCCTTGAATCATAAATGGAAGATTATAAAACTTAGGGAGATTATTCATTATTTGGGCATTTTGTTTGGTATGAAACTCTATTTTGCTAATCAATGGGAGTGGACAATGGCCAAATTTGAAAGAAAAAAAATCAAGCTTTGAATCATCTCAATCTTATGCTTGCCAAGAAGTTTATAGTTCTTGACAGAATCCTCACAACAAGGAACATTTATTACTTCTTTTGTCTTTTTCCATCTCGAGCATATAAAGTCCTAGAAAAGGGCCTTCGATGTTTTTTTTGGGACAAGCAAGGTGGGATGAAAGGGAACCCTATGGTGGCCTAGGATATTTTCACTTTCTAAAGATGAAAGACGATTGGGTTGATGAAGGACTATACTTAGTGTTGATTTTTGTAGCATCGGATGTGCTCTAGCCTCAAGATTTTGCAGAGAGGCTAAGACACATGCATTCCACAATACCCAGAAAGCGTTTTAGGAAATTCCACCCGGAAAGAATTTAATTAAAATAATTAATCACTTTTAATGTATTCCTAAGTCTAAACTTGGGAAATGTGATTAATTAAAGTGTATTAATTAGATCAGGTGTGAATCTTCTAGATAAAGACACGAATCAACACCCAATTAATCTTAGCCTTTGATTATGTTTTAATCTTGGTCGTTGATATGTCAACGAGAGATTATAAGGAGCTTGATGGGCATTTGGAAAAATACATCGAGTGAGAGATCTAAAGATCGAATTCCCAAGATAGCGACGCAGCAATTGCCGGAGAGAGATCAAGTTGATTTATTGCAGTGAGGGGCAAGGATAGTTTGTCGAAGGAAGTTTTTCCTGATCCAGGGAATACATTGCAAAGGAGGCAGAGAGAGGTTCAGAGAGGTTGCGCAGTGCCACGCTGGGCAGCGCAGAGCCTCTAAGGAGATTCGCAGTTCTGCTGAAGAGCAATCCAGATCTAGTGTCGGGAGCCGAGGTGTGAGACCGGAGGGTCGAAGATCTAAGTTTCCAGTGAGCAGATCGATCATCCAGTGGACTGACACAGTGCCTAGAGGCTGTGACAAAGAGCCAGCGCAATGACTGCGCTGAGGCATCGTGGGGCTAGCCATTTAGAGGCTTGATCAATGCCGGATCGCCAGTGACAGTGTGAGATAATTTCTCACTATATTTTTGCCAGTTCATTCTCTGTATCGGATTGCTGGTTTGGGCATCCAAAGATTTGTATTCAGAAACTACTGCATAATAACTAAAACCCTCAGCTGTTGCACCGGTTTTCCCGCATTGGGTTATTCTGGGGACATTTTCCAAAAACAACAGTGTATATGTGTGTGTTTAATTTCTTCTTGCTCAGTACTTGTTTCTGCGGTATTTTTTATGTTGTGAAGGCTGCAGTAGTATTTGTTTCGATGTTTACTGTGTAACACCGTAAATAACTTGAATCGGAATTAACAAGTAGAAGAAATAACATCATATTGTTGCAATAGGGATTCCATTGTGGAATTTTCACATGGTATTAGAGCGCAGGTGAAGAAGGAGAGCGTAGCAGGAAGAGACCAGCACTAAGCAGAGGAGGGAGTTCGTAAAGACTGCATAAGCAGCGAATCGAACCCCAGATGGACTGCGCAGTCCATTGGCCACGAAGGCTGATTTTCATGGAAAATTACTTCTCTAAGTCAATCGACAAAGAGTAAATTTTCCAGATTGAGATCTTGTCAGAGGCAGAAGGAGCAGCGCAGCAGCTTCAGTTGGGACGTAGTTTTCTGCAGCAATTTCTAGGACATAAAAAGCGTTAGAAGAGGAAAAGAAGAGCACATACTGAGGGAATTTCTTCCTCAAAGAATTCCCAACCAATGAATTTGATTTCTCACTCCAAAGCAGCAATAGGCGGGCGCAGATCTACTTACTCCAGCAAGGAGTGCGTAGAGCCAGTCAACAGTTGCGCAGAGCAAAGAGGAGGCAGTGCGACATTTGTTTGGCGAGATGGCAACAACGAGGTTGAGAGATCAGGATCAGTTGGAGGGTGACTCCAACTATGTGATCTGGAAGGCAAGGATCTCCTTCCTTCTAGATGAGCATGATCTTAAAACTTTCATCGATAATGTGGCAATTGTCCCCGCAGATCTCGATCTATTGAAAGCTTACAAGAAGGATATGGCGAAGGCCAAGAGGTTGATCCTCGACGGAGTGAGAGATCACGTTGTATCTCACATAGCAGGCAAAGGCACAGCCAAAGAAATGTGGGATGTGTTGGCCACGTTGTATCAAGGATCTTCCGAGCAACGGAAGATGTACTTGAAAGAAAAGATGAGATCCACGAGGATGCAGAAGGGGGAGTGCATAGATCCCTTCCTTATGAGGCTTCAGGATGTCCGGGATCAGTTGGCAGCTATAGGGTCAACGCCTCAGGCTACGAAGTTGGTGAGATTAGCCCTGAACAGCGTCTCAGAAGAATGGCAAGTTTCCGTCCAAAGCATTATGGGCAGAGAAAATTTGTCGGATTAGGAGAGGATGTGGGTTGATCTCCAACAAGAAGAGATCAGGCGTGATTTAGCGAAGAGCAACCTGGAAGGCAGCAGCAGCAGCGGTCAGAAAGTAGATGTGAAGGAAGAGGAAAACGCAGCCCTTGCATCGAAGGGGTAGTAAGAGCAGCGTAGGCGAAAGAAGGATATTTCAAAGATCAAGTGTTTCCGATGTGGTGAGATGGGCCACTTCAATTCTCAGTGTCCTCTTCGAAAGAAGGACAAGGAGAAGGAGCAGGATCAACAAGTTTCTACCGCATATATCAATAGATTGTCCTCCAGATTGGAAGAGGAGATTGCCATGATTACCCATATACCTCCAGGGGAGAGGTGGGGTGATTTGGTTTTGTAACCTCAGAGAGCTACAGGATGGGCAGGATCCTTGAGGAGTCCACCTCTTGGATCATCACCTTGCTACGAGAGCCCATAGCAGTAGTAGCAGGATAAACCAGTGACAGATGCAGTGGTTAGCAACGTTAGGAACTGAGCAGCGCAGAGCAGATTTGGCAGCAGTGCAGTTGGAACAGTGCAAAGTCAGCAGCAGCGCAAAGGCTTTAGTGACAGCGCAGAGGCTAGCAGCAGTCAGAACTCGATGGACAAATGCATCAATTTGAACACAGTTGGTTCATTTGCATATGTTGTAGTAGCAGCAGCAACAGAGTTGCAATGCAGATGCAGTAGTTGACAGCAGCAGCACAAATGCAGCGCAGAGAGAGCTACGCAGTAGTCGATGGGCAGAAGCAGCGAGACATCAACAGTGCAGCTGAGATGGTGCAGAAGTCAGAGTGACGCTTTAGGAGGTTGCAGCACTTGAGCACATTCCTTGCTAAGAGGGAGTGTTGATTTTTGTAGCATCGGATATGCTCTAGCCTCAAGATTTTGCAGAGAGGCTAAGACACATGCATTACACAATACCCAGAAAGTGTTTTGGGAAATTCCACCCGAAAAGGATTTAATTAAAATAATTAATCATTTTTAATGCAATCCTAAGTCTAAACTTAGGAAATGTGATTAATTAAAGTGTATTAATTAGATCGGGTGGGAATCTTATAGATAAAGACATGAATCAACTCCCAGTTAATCTTAGCCTTTGATTATGTTTTAATCTTGGTCGTTGATATGTCAATGAGAGATTATAATAAGGAGCTTGATGGGCATTTGGAAAAATACATCAAATGAGAGATCTAGAGATCGAATTCTCAAGATAGCAGCACAGTAGTTGTCAGAGAGAGATCGAGTTGATTTCTTGCAGCGAGGGGCAGGGATAGTTTGTCGGAGGAAGTTTTTCCTGATCTGGGGAATACATTGTTGTTGGAACGGGGTCCCCTAGCTGCGTTTTTTATATAAATTTTGTAATACTTAGTCTAGTGCAGGGGCTTTGGGGAGGGTCAAAGCCCCCAATGTATTGTAATGGGTCAAAGGGTAGACCAAGAGTCCGCAAACCACGGTTTGCGGACCATAGGATGTCGCAGGCTATGATGTTGTAAATAGATGGATAGATTGAGTCTAGAGATAGGCTAGTGGACTATTGAGATCTGTTTTGGGTCGTATTGGTTAAGGACCCCTGCTAATTGTGTGCGTGGAGATCCTCAGTCTTGCTGTGTGCGGACCCTGCTGGCTGTGTGCGCGGGTTGGGAATCATGTCTGTAAGTGGGCTTTTCAATGTTAATGAATGAGAAATCTATTGAAGTATCTCTGCGTTATAAGAACTAGTTGCGTTTGTGTTATTACAGTGATTATGTCTGTTGATTAATATTGATACACACGTGGATGCAAAGGTATTACTGAGATCTGATTAATAATAGTTGCTTTATTTACGGTTACATGATATCTATGGTTTATGAGCTTCACATTTTGCAAAATATACTGTTAAAGGCCCTGTGATAAGACTTCTTCTGCGCAAACCCGATAGATCTTAATCGGGTTGTCTCAATTAACTCTCTTTCTCTCGGGGTGCGGAAACCTAGTTCCAGCACCCTCCCATACTACTTCGGGTGAGACCTTGGCCTGTAAGTAGGTCATCGCCGAAAGGACCAGTAGTATAGGGGTTTGTTGGCAAACCTTAAATCTGAACCTGGGTCAAGACCCCTCAAGCCAACAAATGGTTCCGTTGTCGAGACAGGAAGCATTTTGAGAGAAAGATCGGGTAATGCCACAAGGTCATTGGTGGCCTGAGAAACCTGAGCTTGAAGACTGGTTCGAAAAACAGATTCAGGAATTTTCCATAAAAGAGAATCGCAACACAAAGTTGACTGCTGAAAAGTGGAAAAACAAATATATCTTTACGGAGGTATATGAAATCTTCTTTGTAACGTTCGCGCACGAACTGCAGGAGTGGTTAGCAAGGTTAGTAGAGTTCCAAACTTGTTGGAAGGACGATCAGGTTACGCAGTGGACTCCGGAATCAGTCCAACAGTTGGAGAAGGCAGATAACAAAATCATCCGGTCTGTAGATCACTGGGTGGATAGTATGCTAGGAGGATTTGTAACGGAATTCACAGTTGATCAATTCATATCTTATTCTGAAGTTGAGTGGAAGTTCTTTAAAGGATTCCAAGGAAAGTTCTTGCAAACGTTGCCACTACTGATTAAGATGTTATTGTGCGAAAAGGGTATTTTGTGCAGCCACACCGAGTGAATGACCTCCGATCAAAGCAGAAGTACGACGCGAAGTGGTAAATACTACAAGGTCAATCGAGCAGGGGACAGATCCGTCTATAGTCCCTTAAGAGAGCCACCTACGCACGCAGAAACGAGTTCCCTGGGTACACCACCGTCAAATCAGCGTAAGGGCAAGAACTCTCCTACCCCTCCGCCACCACCAGAAGACGATATGGCCACACACATGAAGCTACCCGCCTTTAAGGGTGTGGGGGATGAAGACATGGACCGATTTTGGTTTGTAGCAGAATCAATATGGACTGTGCAGAATGTTGCTAGCAACGCTGTGAAAAGGGCACAGCTATCTCTAGCCTTTGAAGGAAGGGCCTTGGATTGGTTCATGGGGTACTTTGGCCAACATGCAGATCCATCAATACAGGAAATTTAGGATGCCTTAAAACAGCAGTTTCGGAAGCCTAAGTCCTACGCCCAACTCTTAATTGACTTGAAAGATTTTAGACAGGGACCTACAGAGTCTGTATGGGAGGCTGATCAGCGACTAAAGAGAGTTATTAGGGATGGAGAATTTAAGTATGAGGATAGACAGCACAAGGAATGGTTCATTGCCATGCTACTACCACACTTGCGCGGGCCTATGGGTCAACAGACGATCGATACGCAAGAAAAAGCCTTGGAAGTTGCCATGAAGTTAGAAGCCGCGCCAAGGGATGATACCCAGTTTGGAGTGCAGCAGATCTAGGGCCAGTCGGAGGCAATGCACCTGGAAATCCAAAATTTGCGAAAGGAGCGGGGAAAAGAAGCTAGCTCAGACATTTGGTGCATAAGGTGCAGGGTGACAGGCCACACCAAGGATCAGTGCCCTCTGCTGTTAGACTACATGCAAGCTGGGGGGCCTAACCCATTTCGCCCCAAAGAAGCTGCGGGACCAAGCAACCCCACGTTATGGTGCGCCGACTGCCGGGTAGCCAGATTACATGATACCAACCACTGCCCCCGACTTGGTGCCTATGTCCCAAAATTAAAGCAACAGTGGTGCTCATCTGTAGGACATGATGAGCACAACTGTCAAACCTATGATTTAATGATAGATAGAGGAAACCTGTATAGGGTGCAGGTTGACCCTTCATCACCATTATCTCCCTCTGGACGAGGAGGCTCCCCTGCAAGAGGTTGAGGGGGAGGAAGAGGTAGAAGCGCAGGTCGGGGAAGAGGGCAATTGATCTACTATAATTGTGGAGAGGTGGGACACTTCGCAAGGGACTGTCCGAACCCTGCATGCCAATCTTGCAAGTATTGCAGGCAGCTGGATCATGTGATCGAAGACTATCCTGTACAAATAGCAAAGATGCAAGAAAAACAGCAAACACCGACACAGAATGTACAAAGGGTTAAGGTGGAACCACGCGATTAAGGACCTAGTATTAACGTAATTACGCGCAGTGGCATGGCCATTGGAGGAGCTGAGGAAAGAGCTGCAGCCGAACCCCTTATCAAAAAAGCCGCTGACAAAAAGGAAAGCTTGAACCTACAGAAGGAGAAAGAAACCTTCCTGGAAGCTAGAAAGGAATTTGCCAAAAATGAGGTGTCTACCTCAAAGGCCCCAACGGATCTAAAAGCGGACGAAGAAGTTAAGCCGTTTCTGCAAGCATGTATGAAGTTGCTACGCAACTAGAAGGCAATAGAGAACCTTCAAGCATTAATACACAGCTGCGCAGAAAAGGTTGATCCTCCAACGGAAGTTAAAGATGTCCACAACCTCTATAAGCATAAGAAACGTACTGGTCAGGAAATGCAGCTAACTGCGCAGATTGGTGATTATGAAATGGACCAGGTCATCCTGGATTTAGGGTCAGATGCAAATGTCCAGCCCAAACAGACTTGGCAGAGGATGGGAGAACCCAAGCTGGAATGGTCTACTATACAGCTGCGCATGGCTAACCAACAGAAGATCATACCGCTAGGAAGGTTATCAAAGATTATGTAGATATCACAGGAGTTCAGGTCTACGTGGATTTTGAGGTGATTCAAATTGTAGAGGATGCAGACCCCTACCCTACACTCCTAGGACTGGACTGGATTATAGACATGGGAGGTATTATCAACTTGAAAAAAGAAGCATGGTGTTTGAGAACGAAAGTACGCGAGTAATAGTCCCTCTAGACCCAGCAGAGGGTGAGCGGTATACAGAATCAGTGCGCGAAGAGGACGACGTTGATCATATCTACAAAATGACTGCCCGGGACGAGGATTGGATTAATCCTACGACTGATGGCGTGCTCTATTGGGAGAAGGACAGTGAATGTCTCTCTGACTCAAACGGAGAGATAGAAAATTCGCAAAACCGGTTGCATGACGTATCTGCGCTACGATGCCTGAAGATCACAAAGAGCTTCCAATGTATGTCCTCAAAGGTAAGAGAGTTGCCCTATTTTGATGATTCTAGTAGTGTTAAGGATTTTCTTAGAGCATTCGAAGCAGAAGTCCCAAGGGAACGAAGGATGTGGGCGCTTAACCTAGCTATGCGTGCGACCCCTGCACGGTGGTGGGAAACTCATAAGGGGACTTTCCAGGATTGGGAGGAATGTCGTAGAATGATTATCCTACGATTCGAACCTCTGGTCAACCTACCCATGGAGATTTTCCTCGGCCGCGGGGACCCATGCAAGCACTTGTCCGTATGGATGGAAATATGGTGCGAAAGGGCTTGAGGCGAATGGGTCCACATGTTTATCCACGCCTTGGGACCTATCTCCACCACATGGTATTTGGATGCGGAGCTACATCAGCGCACTCACCACTGGGACACCATGAGGGAAGATTTTTTGGGTACGTTCAGACTGGTAGGCAGGACTGAGAAATTAGACGAAGCCCTGCAAGACATAGATGCTCTAGTATTTGATGAATCGCGACCTCGCATCGAATGTGGGGAAGCCGCTTGGGATGCGCAGATGCAGGATATTGCCAACTGTCGGAATCTATCAGTAGAAGAGTGTGACGAGGACCCGCGAAATATCACTATCCCGGAGTCTGAGGGTGAACGCGCAATCGCTGGACCCCCATTACAAGTTGTAGATGTGACTAAGCCTCTCAAATTAAGGGAAGTCAACATTGGAACAAAAGAACAACCCAAGATGGCTAGAATTGGGGATCACTGGAATGAGGATATCGTTGGAAAAGTCGCGAAACTACTCACTAAATATCAGGATCTATTTCCCACAAAATTTTCAGAGCTCAAAGGTATTGTAGGGGACTTGGGTGTCATGCGGATCACCTTAAAACCAGATGCGCTCCCTGTCAAGCAGCGACCTTACCAATTGAATCCCAAATATAAGCAAAAAGTCAGAGAAGAAATCGATAAAATGATATCCACAGGTATCATCGAACCAGTAGAATAGTCTGATTGGGTAAGCCCGATGGTGGTCCAAGAAAAGAAGACTAAAGGGGAAATAAGAATCTACGTAGACCTGCGCAAGTTGAATGATGCTTGCGTACATGATCCCTTCCCTACACCATTCTCTGATGAAATTCTTGACAGTGTGGGAGGTCAGGAAGCATACTCGTTCACTAACAAATTTTCGGGCTACCATCAAATCATAATCACTCCTGAAGATCGCAGCAAAACTACCTTCGCAACCGAATAGTGATCCTTCCAATACACCGTCATGCCCTTTGGGCTCAAAAATGCCCCTGCCATCTTTTCACGGGTGGTGGTGGCAGTGTTCAAGGAATTCATTCACAAGTTTCTAGAAGTATGCTTTGACGATTGGACAGTGTTTGGATGGGTGAAGAAGAACGTATCAAACCTGCGCATGATGCTGGATGCTGGATGCCTGCAGAAAGCGCCAAATTTCCCTAAACATTAAAAAGTGCATATTTGTGTACCTTTCGAGATCTTGTTAGGACATGTGGTCTGTAGGCAAGGATTGATGGTTGACCCAGCCAAGCTGGCAGTTATCATCAATTTAGCAGTCCCCACAACTAAGAAGCAGCTGCGCTCCATCCTCGAGCACACGGGCTACTATAGGAAGTTTATTCAAGGGTACGCACTGATCACGACACCAATGGAAAAGCTGCTAAAGAAGGATGTATCTTTTTTCTGGGACGCGGAGTGTCAGAAGAGTTTTGAGCTGCTCAAGGAAAAAATGGTCTCTGCACCTATCCTCATATTTCCTGACTGGGCGAAGGTTTTTCATGTCCATGTGGACGCCTCAGGGATTGCCCTAGGAGTTGTCCTCACGCAGCCCGGGGAAGGGGACATTGACCACCCAGTTGCATTTGCTAGTAGAAAACTTTCTAGCGCAGAACGTAATTACTCTACTACTGAACACGAGGGACTGGCAATGGTGTATGCCCTACAAAAATACTGGTACTATCTACTAGTAGGGCACTTCAAGATGTTCACAGATCATTTAGCGTTGAAGTACCTAAGTCAATAAGCCTGTGTTGGGGGGAGATTTGCCGATGGTTACTACTGTTTCAGGAATATGATTTTGAGATAATTGTGAAACCTGGGAGACTAAATGTGGGACCAGACCACTTGCCCCGAATCGAGAGTGGTGAAGAGCCAACTAACCTAGAAGAAGGCTTGCCCGATGCACAGTCGTTTGCTATTAAGGTGGTCGACGAGCACTTTGCAGATATTATTCAATTCTTGACTACGGGGATGGCACCTGCAGACTACTCGGTAAAACGGAAAAGAGAATTGGTAACCCACACAGCTGACTTTACCATCATTGCAGGCCAATTGTACAAGCTGGGAGCTGATGAGGTGCTGCGAAGGTATGTACTGGAGCATGAAAGACAAGCCATTTTAGCAGAAGCCCACGGAGGAGTGGCAGGAGGCCACTATGCAGGTAAAGCAACTGCGCAGAAGGTACTAAGAGCTGGGTTGTGGTGGCCCACACTGCATAGCGACTCCCACGCATATTGTAAAGCATGCGACACATGCCAGCAGACGGGAAGACCTTCGCGCAGGGACGAGATGCCCTTACAACCACAAATGGCCTTGCAGGCGTTTGATAAATGGGCTATAGACTTTATCGGACCCATCAACCCACCAGGTAAGAAGACAAGTGCCTGCTATATCCTCACTGCAACTGATTATGTAACCAGATGGGTGGAAGCGCAAGCTGTGAAGGACTGCACTGCAAATACCACTGCGTACTTTATTTTTAAGCATATTTTGACCAAGTTCAATTGTTCGAAGATCTTGATGAGCGATAGAGGTACGCATTTCATTAACGAAACAATTCAAGCTTTGACTTAGGAACTCCGGATCCACCATGCGAAGAGTACCCCGTATCACCCACAGGCAAATGGAACGATGTAAGCTTTCAATAAAATTTTGGAACAGGCGCTTACCAAGGTTTGTAATGTTGATTGAAGCGATTGGGACGTGCGCATCCCGTCAGTACTCTGGGCCTATCGAACCACATGCAAAAACTTGACTGGGAAAATGCCTTTTTGGATTGTTTATAAGAAGGAGGCCAATATGCCCATGGAGTACATCGTCCCTAGCCTGCGTATCACGGCCGTTACAAACATGGCAGAGCCCAAAATCATGGAGGAACGCTTAGCGCAGCTAGTTGCCTTAGAAGAGGATCAATTCATTGCTAATTTTCATCAACAAGTTCAAAAGGCTCAGGAAAGAGCCTGGCATGATAGGCATATCCGACAGAAGTCGTTTAAGGAAGATGAGCTAGTACTCCTATATGACAGCCAGTTTGCACACCACCCAGGAAAATTCCGACAACATTGGTTGGGTCCTTCTGCGGTAATGGAAATTACGGATGGCGGTGCGGTTAGATTGGCTACCCTGCGCGGAGACCCCCTGCTAGGGTACGTTAATGGTAGCCATCTAAAACCATACAGGGCCAAATGACTATATGGTCGGAGTAGCTGTATAAGGATGGTTGCGTGCACGCAAGAGGAAGAACGAAGGCAGGGCTGGTGTGCGCGCAGGGGTCGATCGCATGTAAGGAGGCACGAAAGGGTGTGATGGGCGCACAGGGGTAGTACGCAGCTGCGAAAACTAGCCGTTGGAATAGTAAAACTGGGTAAAACGAAAATTTTACCGTTGAAGGGAGCGGGCAGTTAGCAATTAATGCAGAGATTTTGGAAGATTTTTTACCGTTTCTTTGATAGTAAGTTCCAGTTAAGTCTCATCCGACCATTGGTACCCATCCCAAGCTATAAAAGGGGGAGAGCAGGTCAGAATTGGGTTCTTTGCTTCCCAAAATTATTGTGCCTTGCGATTTCCGGTAAACACTGTACTCTGTTCATGTCTGGGCGCGCCACCCCCTCTGATAACAACAACCCTGAGTTCGTCTTCTGTGCAAGAATGACTGTGACCAACCCCACTGAATCATCACAGGCTGCGGCCTCTGTTGAGATGACATCCGACGAAGTATTGGAAGTAACTCCTGAAGTTGAAGAGGTCATATCCACGCTGACCAAGGGAAGAAGGCAAGAAAGGAGAAGAAAAAGGAAAAAGGCCAGGAGCAGGGGCAGGGGAGAACTACGAAATGGGTTGCGGTAAAGCCACGCACGTCCCCTCGAAATGTGCAGTCCCCTCGAAGGGTGCCTAAGGAACGCTCGCCTAACCCAGCGAAGCAACCTTTGTCTACTCAGGAAGAAGCTCTGTTGGCAGCCCCGCTGACTTGGCTACCGCCCTACGTTCGACCTAGGAGACCCTCGATGCGCACACCCAAGAATCTCGATGTTGTTCGCTCCTATCTGCAGATGCCGCTGGTTCCAGATGAAGTTCCCATAATCGGAGACGTGTTTGGAAATCTCCCCTCCATTAAGTTCGACGATCACAACCTCGCCAACATTGAGGCCTTCCCAGAATTGGCACCTGGGTTATATCTCGAAAGGGTAGTGGATGATAATGTGCTAAAAGTAGTACCAATGTCGTGGGCGGGTGGGTTAGCATGTTCGGGGTTATTGAACTTGCTGCGGATACCCCATTTTGGTCGATACAATATCACCGACCTAGTTGTGCGGCAACTGCTCGCACTGATTCATGATGGAAGCTTGTGGATCCAAGATCGCATTCCCATTGACGCCGCCCTAATTCACCGCATTACTGGTCTCCCCATGCAAGGGCCAAACCCCATGGAGTGTGTCGGCAAGAAGTACGAGCAGCAGATCGCCGACGAAGTACAGAAGGACTATCACATATAGCGAAACAAAAGGGGATTCTTGGTCGGAACCATCACTAACCCTGGACTGTGCATGGGTACCCTGATGCTGACCTGCAAAATGATGCGCAAGTGCCAGGCAACAGCTCTCCCCGCCTATGTAATTTAGCTTGCTAGCCGCTGCAAGAAGGGGGTCTACTTTAATTGGTCACAGTTTCTCTACACTTAATTTTTGGAAAATGTGCATGAGGCACAGGACCACGGGAAGGCGCTCTGTTACTCTTGGTTGTTGCTGCTAATTGCCTTGGTAGCATGGGAAGCCCCTTAAGGATCAGTGCTCCCTGAGCTCGAGCCAGATATGTGCGAAGGGGCGTGATATGTGAACCTGTGGGATTCGAAGGATGCGAAGCATACTGAAGAAAACAAGGTGTTTTGGGTGTTGTTTGACAGTGCGTTGGCAGTAGCAATTCATTCCCGCCCACGCCTGTCTCCGACGGTGTACGAGAAGTATAAGAGCATCGCGGCATTTCAGGTTACGATGCACAACGTGCAAATTCAGGGCCACAAGGATCCAACTTGGATGTCGCTCCCCTACATGGTCGCTAATGAGGAAATTGATCGACACAATAGAAATTGGGATTCAAGTTGGATGGCCCTGTCGCTACAAACACTACTGGTACAAGTGCAGCCCCGAAGACAACCACCCCGCCTGATATTGCCAAAAACCCGGAAGGGCGCGTCCCGGAGGGCACCACCGAGATGGAGGTTCTACCAGATACGACCCAGGGCGTGGAGTAGGAGTCGCAGCAGGATACGGAAACCGATGGATTAGATGGACAGGGCGGAGGGTCCCCGTGTGGCACAAAACGGACAACTGAGTCCCCCAAGGGCTGGCGAACGAAACGACGGGATACTAGGCCCGCTAGGGAGATCGAGGTTACCTTGACCAAGGAAGATTTGGAGCAAATTGCAGATGCGGACACTATCGCTTCGGAGGACAAGTGGGTTGCCCTGGAAGAGCAGTAGAAGGCTGCAGTCGCAGCATTACAGTCTGAGCTACACGCCCTCCAGCTAAAATTCGATCCCCTGCAGACGAGCGCGGTTCAAGTGAGGCAGCCTCAAGCGAGTTAGACCACTACCAGCACTGCATTGATCTCTACAACCGAGAGCCGACTTTGCCCCTGCCAGGCGCAGCGTTCACTTGGAGTCCGCCGAGCTTGTGCGAGCAAGTCTAGGCTTGCACGGAAATCCATCTTGACCTGGCTCGGCTTCAGGGAGAGTCGCTGCATGCTCACCTCTCTTTGAGGAAATCCAGCACAGAGACCGGCGGGCGCAGCAACAGTTGAGTGAGGCAGAGCAGACCATCGCAGATAAGACTACCGAGGCGTCTCAAGCATAGGCGCGTGCATCCTTGCCGCCACGCAGCAAACAAAGTTGGAACGTCTGATCAACAGACTCTGCGAAGATGTGCGAGAGGACATTCCAACCTCTGCCACCCCACAGGCCAAGATTGAAGGACTAGTCGCAGCTCTGAAAGCTCTGAATGCTGCGCTGCAGGCTAAGTTGCAACCAGAGACCTCTCCTGAGGTGCGCGCTCAGAGAGATGCGTTAGTCGCAGAAGCTACAAACACCATTACAGCGCAGATTGCCCAAGGCGTCGAATTGTTCGAGATAGCTAGGCAACTATGGTCTACGGTACAGCGCCACACTCTTTTGCGCGAGTTTACCCAAGAGCTGCGCTAGAAGGAAGAAGAATTTGAGCAAATGGAGGCTACGATTACCACTCTTATTCTAGCCCAATGCCTGGCATGACTACGAGCCAGCCACGCGCTCAGAGATGACCTTGAGGGGCTCCGCCACAAAAAAAAAGGTCCTTAGTGACCACCTCAAGCCTTGGGCAGATGAAGCCCTCAAGTTATCCCAGGATTTGGATGTAGCAATCAAGCAACTGAATCAGACCTTGGAGAGTGTTACCGCTGCCATAGAAGGCCCAACTTTGCAAAAGTTGGTGGACATTGCACAGAACGCTACTACCACACAGAATGAAGGTGTTTTTCCCCCTCTGGTCAACGCCATCAAGCAGCTCCAAGCAAAGATGCAAACCCCACGGCCGCTGTGACTCGAGACGAGTCACAAGATTGTGTTGGGAGTCTGTTGGAACGAGGTCCCCTAGCTGCGTTTTTTATATAAATTTTGTAATACTTAGTCTAGCGCAGGAGCTTTGGGGAGGGTCAAAGCCCCCAATGTATTGTAATGGGTCAAAGGGTAGACCAAGAGTCCGCAAACCACGGTTTGCAGACCATAGGATGGCGCAGGCTATGATGCTATAAATAGATGGATAGACTGAGTCTAGAGGTAGGCTAAGTACGATTTATGCCAGTGGCAGACTGTTGAGATCTGTTTTGGGTCGTATTGGTTAAGGACTTCTGCTGGCTGTGTGCGCAGAGATCCTCAGTCCTACTGTGTGCGGACCCTGCTGGCTGTGTGCGCAGAGATCCTCAGTCCTACTGTGTGCGGACCCTGCTGGCTGTGTGCGCAAGTTGGGAATCAGGTCTGTAAGTGGGCTTTTGAATGTTAATGAATAAGAAATCTGCTGAAGTATCTCTGCATTATAAGAACTAGTTGTGTTTGTGTTATTACAGTGATTTTGTCTGTTGATTAATATTGATACGCACGTGGATGCAAAGGTATTACTGAGATCTGATTAATAATAGTTGTTTTATTTACGCTTACATGATATCTATGGTTTGTGAGCTTCACATTCTGCAAAATATACTGTTAAAGGCCCTGCGATAAGACTTCTTCTACGCAAACCCGATAGATCTTAATCGGGCTGTCTCAATTAACTCTCTTTCTTTCAGGGTGCGGAACCTGGTTCCAGCACCCGCCCATACTACTTCGGGTGAGACCTTGGCCTGCGCAAGGAGGTCATTGCCAAAAGGGCCAGTAGTATAGGGGTTTGTTGGCAAACCTTAAATCTAAACCTGGGTTTGTTGGCAAACCTTAAGAAGGAGCTTGATGGGCATTTGGAAAAATACATCAAATGAGAGATCTAGAGATCGAATTCTCAAGATAGCAGCGCAGTAGTTGCCGGAGAGAGATTGAGCTAATTTCTTGCAACGAGGGGCAGGGATAGTTTGTTGGAGGAAATTTTTCCTGATCCGGGGAATACATTGCGGAGGAGGCATAGAGAGGTTCAGAGAGGCTGCGCAGTGCCACGCTAGGCAGCGCAAAGCCTCTAAGGAGATTCGCAGTTTTGTTGAGGAGCGGTCCAAATCTAGTGTGAGACCGAAGGGTCGAAGATCTGAATTTCCAATCAGCAGATCGATTAGCCATAGGAGTGACGCAGAGCCAGCGCAGTGACTACGTAGAGGCTACGCAGAGGCAGCATGGGGCTAGCCATTTAGAGGTTGGATCAGTGTCGGATCGTCGATGACAGTGTGAGATAATTTCTCACTATATTTTTACCAGTTCGTTCCCTATATCGGATTGCCGGTTTGGGCATCCAAAGATTTGTATTTAGAAACTATTGCATAATAATTAAAACCCTCAGTTGTTGCACCAGTTTTCCCACATTGGGTTTTCCGGGGACATTGTCCAAAAATAACAGTGTATATGTGTGTGTTTAATTCCTTCTTGCTCAGTACTTGTTTCCGCGGTATTTTTTTTGTTGTGAAGGCTGCAGTAGTATTTCTTTCGATGTTTACTGTGTAACACCATAAATAACTTGAATCATAATTAAAAAGTAGAAGAAATAACATCAGATTGCTGCAGTAGGGATTCCATTATGGAATTTTCACACTTAGCTGATGGATTGTATGCTAGCATAGGCATTTATCTGTTGCATTCTAGATTAGGTTGCAATTAGTTAGATTTTTCTTTTTTGTATGGATTTATCATATATATAAAACAAGGTTGATAACCAACACCTAGTGCATATGCTTCCAAACAAGTTGATTAGAGTGTTGCAGGTAAAATATCTGCGAGCCCAAGGATTGTTGGGGTTCTCATGAACACCCATTCGAGCATATGGATCATGTGCTCTATTATGAGCACATGTCCCCGAGTTGGAACCAGATGTTATCTATCAAAATGGGTAGCCCCATAGGAGAAAACTTTTTCTCCTATTTTAGACAACCAGTCAACCTGCTACCATACACATCAACTTGATGATGATGACATGCCAGCTCCTCCACCATCTGCACCATTAATTACACCTCTTTCCATTCGGCATGCCTCTTAAATGAAAGTGGGCTACCAATCAATAAATACTTCAATCATTTTGCAATCAAGTGCTTTTACGTAATGTTTTGGGTATTTAGTATGGATAAAAGGGTGATGTAACGAACAAGGTTCGTATACTCAAAGGAATGCTTTGATACCAATGTTGCAAACAAAGTTCGTATACGCAGCGGAATACTCAAAATATCTGGTATATCAGAATGTCCATCATGGGACAGATAATATATTATATAAGAATATTTGAATACAAGTAAGATGATTACAAATGAGGGTGAGGGCATTTTTATATACCCTAGGCAGATGTCCCTTTATGAACGGTCATGTTCTTAGGGACATACCTCTTCACTAACTAATCACTAATTAATCAATATTTATCATGTGTTATTATTATTTATATCGATATTTTATTCATAACATTGTTTTCCTCTTCAAAAAGCTTTGTCCTCAAAGCTTACTAATGAGAAAGCTTGATCTCTTATTATGTTTTGAATGTCTTCTCGTCTCGAAACTGCCATCATCATTTCTTCAACTTGTGGAACTATCATCTTTGATGATAAAAGACGATATGAATTTTTGAGTGTGGTACAAAATTGTCGCACTATGAAACTATCTAACCATCCAAACTTAATGTTTTGCGGAATTTTACTAGATACTTCATGTGAATTTTTGTCACAAGACTGAGTTGCACTCGTATTAGTAGTCTTTGGAACATAGGTTCGTTGTTTTTGTTTTGAGTGATACTGATAGGCAGACTAATTGAGTTGTCTACTCTTATGATTCAGATGTTGATAAGGAATTCTTTTGGTTTGACTTTCCCTTATCAAGTGTATGGCAATTTTCTGATTTACTTCAGGTACTGAGGTTGTTCAGTTGGTTACAAAATCTTCCTTTGACCTGCAACAGCTAAGTGTTTTTTTTCTTCAAATAGATTGTCTTCTTCCTGAGTTGTGATATTCACTATATCGGTATTCATTCCTTTTCTTCAATTTGGAAGGTTACGTTGACAACTTCAATACTTTTTCCTGAGTAAGTTGTTCTAACTTGTCTTTTAGCGACTTCTTGTCACTTTTAAGCTTCTCTATTTCCATAAGAAGGTTTTGATTGTGATTCCTTAGACATAAAGTTCTTCGTTTTCTAAATTGTTGATTTTATCCTTAGTATCCTTATCCTCATCTTTTAAACTTTTGATTTGTTTTAATAGATTTTTATTAAGGTTCTTTAAACGTAAATTTTCCTCTCCTTATTCTGATAAATGCTTCTTGAGCTATTTCTTTGTGACCTTAGTTTTCTTCACTTGTGCAAGTAATTTTTCAACGTGGTCTTTGAGGCAAGAAATTTCTTCATCCTTTTCCATTACTTCCTTGTAATGCATATCCGAAAGATCTTTATATTCTTGTTGTAACGCTTTCTTGTTTTTCCAAAGTTGGACTATTTTATCTTTCTATTGATCTTCTAGCTGCAATTTCTTGATACACTAAATTACATATTTTTGTAGGGGTGATGATGGACTTTTATCTTGCAATTTGGATTCCATTTTCTTCATTTCCTTATTAAAATCTGCATGTTGTTGCTCAAATATTGTCATTAATTGTTCTATATCTCTTGTTATTGATTGTTTTTGTGCATCACTTAGAGATTCGACTAAGGAAAATTTGTAACATTTTATGCAAACCACATTTTGATTTCTGAATGACTCTTGAAAATTAGAATATCCTTCTGAACAAAAAGGGCATTGTGAAAAGAAACCCATATTTTTTTTCTCTTTTTCTTCACTTCTTTTAACTTTGTATGGAACATGCTTTAATTTTTTATTTTTTTTGATAAATATCCTTCTCGTCTTTTTTGATAATAATGCTCCTTTAAAAATATGATTAATTATTTTTTTTGTTAAATACCTTCCTCGTCATTTTGATAATAACGCTCCTTTAAAAATATGATTCAAAATCTCGGAAATTCCCTTTTCATTTTTTTAATAATCTTCTTCCTAAAGAATTTCTTCTTATAGTTATATGTAAACACTCTTTTCTTTTCTTTTTAAATAATCCTTTCTTTTTTTCCTTATATATATATATAACTTCAAAACCTCTTATAAACTTTGGTTATTTCTTTATATAATTGCCTGATATGTATAAATCTCCATTCTTCTTTTTATATATATCACCTTTTTCAAATTTAAAAAAAAAAATGTCACAATTAAAACTGCAAAGGAAAAGTCACGATTTGATTTCCACGAAATGACCTCTCACTGACGCCTATTCAAGCTAGAGACAATTTCTAAATTCCCAATAGTAGTCGTTTTTCTTATGTATTTATATCCCTGTGATCTTCAAACCACTTTCACTATTTACTGACAATGAAGCAATGGTACAGGCAGCTAGTGAAATTCATAGAATAGCGGATGGTTCTCGGTTTACATTCAATTGCAATAGCCACTGTACAATGCGTTTATGCAAAAATTCATGTGTGTTGTATGGCTAAGCAGCTATTGGTCGACTACGTTGTAGGTTACAGGGTCGGCAATAGAGGGACAGGGTTGCAACGGCGAAGGCGGAACTGGTCGATGGCAACAGGCGGCAGCACTGTGGCATTATATCAGGAAACGACTGCTGGCAGTAAGCGGATCTATACGAAACAGGATCCGTGTCTTATAGCAATGTCGTGGTGGTCGAAGTGTTTTGTCGGACGGGTTGACTATTGCGAACGGTTGACTATCGAGCAACCGCTGGAGTGTCTAGTGTTATCGGGTGGCTGGTAAAGGTAAGTCGTCCTTCTTTTTCTTTTTTTCCTTTTTTTTCTTTTTTATTTTTTTAATTTTTATTTTTATTTTTTTTATATATTTTTATTTTCATTTTTATTTGTAATAATTTTTTTTTCTCGAATTAGATATATACTTGACTTTCTTTTTTTCTATTTTCTTTACTTCTCTCTTTTTTTCCCTTCATTTTTAATAATATATATACCTTTTTTTACCCATATATATATATATATATATAACTTTTTTTTTATTGGTTATATAAAAAAATTTCTTCTTTTAATTTTACTGGCTAAAAGGCTAGCGAAACAGAGAAACTTCAAATTCTTGTAGTGAAACGCTTCAATGTGATGGCAACAAAGTTGACGTAGACTTGATGGCCAAAGGTCGGATCAAACTGGCCCTGTGCACCGATTGAGCGGCCAGAGAATTGAACAACTCTAATACCAATGTAACGAACAAGGTTCGTATACTCAAGAGGAATACTTTGATACCAATGTTGCGAACAAAGTTCATATACGCAGTGGAATACTCAAAATATCTGGTATATAAGAATGTCCATCATGGGGCAAATAATATATTATATAAGAATATTTGAATACAAGTAAGATGATTACAAATGAGGGTGAGGGCCTGCTTATATACCCTAGGAAGGTGTCCCTATTTGGTCATGTCTTTAGGGACATACCTCTTCACTAACTACTAACTCAGGGCATGTTGACCACCCTACAATCCCATATACTGACAATGTGCCTGGACATCTCACGACTATTGCACACTCCCCAGTGAAACCCACTCGCCACAAGCGCTGGCCGGAACTCTGATCGAGTTGTGAAGCAATGGGTGCGTTCGATCATTGGGTTAACCACCCCCGTCAATGCCATAGCACTCCTACACTTTTGGTATATGATGGAAATCCCGCCTGGAACCCAATGCCAACCTGGGCTTCTAGTATCCACTCCACTCGTGTCAATTGAACCTAGGTCCTAGAAGGATGTATCCTCGTTTGAAATATACATGTTTCCAACTTCCCATGGTTGCATAATCAAGAACCTCTGGGACATACCCCTCTGTAAGTGTCAGTTCTGGGTGCTCCTTGTGCTCGGCTATCACAAGAGGCTTCTCTATCAAATCATGAGTGCCACTAACATCTTGTTGTGTGATGGTTGCCATAGAAGAATGTACACAATTCAACTCCATACAAATATGCTCGACCTACAACTTTGATTCTTGAAGGGCCATCTGGCTACTCTTCAAGGACTCCAGGGTAGTCTCAAGCACATGTGAAAGCCTCTCAACTTCCTCCTCTTTCCCTACTAGCGCATCATGATATATCTTAGCAAGCATGAGTGGGTGATCTTTGTCTGAAAGGAGGTGTAGGTAGTTAGATTTAATCTCTACCAATGCCTTTCTGAGGATCTGAAAATTTGCAAGTGAAGGTTCTCCTCCTAAATTGTCAAGTGCCACTGCACTTCTCCGACAATAATCTCTCACCAATACCAGTGTATCATCGTAATTCCTCGTTGCTGCCCTAATATTGTCTGTGTTCATCTTCAATTGGTTTTCCAAGTTATAGGCATAAGTAGGCTTCCGAGCAACATTAACCTCATAAACAGTTGGATCTAGGCTTGCACCTTCGACTGCCTATGTGCTACCATCTTTGCACGCCCCTTGGGAATCATTATCAATTGTCATAGCCTCATGATTTTCTTTGTACTCATTATCTAACTCAACAATCTCACTAAGTGATGACAAACATTCTATAGCAATATTTTACTCTCCTTCATCCCAAACCCTTGTACCAACCTGTTGGGGTGGATGTGTGCTCGCTACATCTTCAACAAGTATGACTTTTCCCAATCGTCGTGGGAGGTTTGGTCATGGTCTTCACCTTCAATCCTTATTTGTTGGTCCTTAGCTACCACTTCATCTTTGGATTTGCTACTCTCTTTTTTTATTTTTGGTCTTTGATGACACCCATGCTTCCATGTGCTCTATCACCTTTGCAAATGTTATGTCATAATCTTCAAATTTTTGGGTAAACATTTCTTCTTGACTTGGAAGTAGTTTTTCTTTGTTATAATCTGCCCTTTAAACCCAACAACTATCCAAGAACATGCTTTGATACCACTGTAAGATTCCCTCTTCTAAATGTTTTGGAAAACCCAGAAAATTTTGAGTGTATGTAGTTTGGTTCACTGAAGGGTTTTTATAAACAATTTGTATACTAATTGTTGTAGGTGACCTTTTTGGGATTTTAATCAATGTTGCATGAAGCAGAGATGTTTTTTAGAAGCAGATCCACAAAAGCGTCATTTCCCAAAAATCTAGGAAGCGAATCGTCTCAGAAGCATCTACTATATATATATATATATATATATATATATATTTGCATTTATATTCAAAACACATCCAAAATACCAAATTAGTTGTAGAAGACATGAAAACATGAATATTTTTACATAAATCAAGATAGATATGGCATCCATTATACATCAATGATTAATTATTCCAACATCAACCATCTAGAATCTAGATTCCTCTTCTCTTGTCTAGCCTTTTCCTCTACTTTGATTCTCTAGGGATATTAGTCAACATTGCCCAATTTTGATCAAACGACCTAATATGGTAGAGAAAGCTTAAAATGCTTGATCAATGATTTTGACTTGAGTGAAGGGTACATTTTTGCCTAGGCCATGACAAAGGACTTCAACAATCAACAACACCAACACTGGGGTACATATAGGGCTCAGTGCTCTTGATTAAATGTCAATTGCATGCCCTCATACATGATATAATCCAATGAAATGCCACAATCCCATTGATCTTGAAAACTATTAAGTCTGCTGAATTTTGAATGGATAATGAAATTCTATTCTCCATATGAAGTTTGATGAGGTTGGAAAGACTCTCAAACATCCGGAGTCATTTCAAGGTAATGTTAAAAATTTAAGCAAAAGGATAAAAATGAAAGATAAAGGAAAGCATTTAACATTACCATTAGGGAGCATCAAGGGGCAACTTAGGAGTATTCGGAAAGCATAGTTCCTCACATAACAGTTCAAAATTTCCAAAAAAAACAAAAACAAGCCCCGCGGAATAGTGTGAACCGTCCACCTTCTCTCAGATCCGCTCATGATCCGCAACGGATACATGCACGAACCTCCACGGATCCGCGGCCCAAACAATCAGAACTACAGATCGGCCCCCCCACGGATCCGATTTTCAAGGAATTGCCAAAAAACGACAGAACCGTGGATCCAATTATTGGATCCGTTGTTATCTGATATGCGGTTACATTAGAGGATCGGTGACGGATCTGTACGAGACATGGTTTTGCCTCCTGATCCTTGGGGGGCATGGTTCCTGCAACATTGCTTTTAATTTCCAAATGAGCACGTACAGTGACTTCATATGCCAAAATGAACTTCAATATAATATTGACATACTACAAAAATATAATAACAAGCTTTGAACAAGTAGTATTTGCTTTGTATAAAATTTGAAGTCACACGTACCACTGATAATGTATAACCTACCAATAAATGAAATGAGGAACAATATAAGAGATACTAGTGAGCAGAAAGAATAGATGACTGTGTGTAGAAATCACTTTTGGTATGTGAATAATAATATCAGCAATGTAGAACACATTCCAGCATTTAAATTTTTCACTTTCCAACACTCATGGATGCCCAGAATTTAATACACAGGTACAGGAGAACGTTATCCAACAACAATCAGTCCAGCAAGGGTAAATCTGTGGTCTTTGAGGCCAATATAGGCTTTTCACAACTGATACTTCCTTAAATTATGAATAGAGGAACTCGCACAGCTCACAACTAGGAATTTCGACTTGAGATATGTCCCCGCCAACAAGGAATCTCTTAACTTCAAGCTTCAATGGCATGCAGATGGTTCTCTCCAGCACTTCGAACATGGGTTTATCTTTGAACTTGGTCCATGATACACTTGAGAATACACCAACAATGAAGAAGTGGGTACGGCCAGCACTCAAACCGAAGCTTGCTCCATTTTTGCAGAGAAATCTAACCCCTCAAAAGGCTCATATTTGGAAACTTTGAACAGCCAAGGAATGAATTCTTTGACCCTCTGAAATATAGCTCACATTTGGCCCTTCTCCTTCAACAAATACTCTCTGTGAATAGCTATGTAGAAAACCAAGTGTTAGAGGGAAAAATCCACTGATAAAACCTCTTCAAACTCAATAGCTCCTCCAAATATTTTCCTCCATGAAAGCACAATGGTGAAATATGACTGATTTCACTCTTGGAACCAACTAGGGTGTCTAGTTTCAACTCTGAAGCTAGCTATGGCGGCTAGGGTTTCTCAAACCCTAAGCTTCTCTCCAAAAAACTCTTTAAGAGCTCATTTTCTCAAAACACAAGTGAAAGAATGAGGAGAGACCCTCTCATTTCCCTTTTTATAACTCGCTTACCTTTTCCCTCCAATTAAATATTACAAACATTTTTTTTTGCTTTATTCAATAAAGTGACTTTTATTAACTAATTAAAGCCACTTTTAACCCCTGAAAAATTAAAATGCTTAATTTGCCTCCATGGTCACAACGACCACCCAAAGCCCCTTTTTATCATTCTGCCCTATAAAACTTTTTGCCCAGATTCCAATGAGATATTACACTAAGGTGTTTCTCCAAGTAATCAGCCTGAAACAACATCTTAAGCATAATTAATTAAAATATGTCTGTTAATAACCCCGTTTTACGAGAATCGCCAGAATGCAACAAAACCAAGAGCGAACTGTGTGGCACAGATTGTGATGGTGAAATATGGCAAGCAATCTCAGGTAGACCCTGTATAACTCCTCAAAAACCCTTCGGACCCACCAATAATGTAATCTGACTACTGTGACCTTGCTGACATAAGCTTTGGAGACTCCTAATCTCATCAAAAGATAATGCAATAATTGGGGACATTACATATGCACATAGATCTGTTTTTACAATTTTGTTTTAGCTTTCGACATTAGCTTTTTAACACCATATAGCCATAATAGTAGATTTTCCATATTGCATTTAAAGAGCCATTTGAGAAACACTGACCTACTTCACGTTGTCCATTTTCCTCGCTATCACTCCCATGAACAACATTCCTGCACACCAAATTAAACTTTAAATTCTGCCCAATTCGTATTAAGGAAAAAGACCAGTTAGAAGAAATAGCAGTCATCTACCAAAAATAACTACATAAAGCTTATGCCATGAACTACTATGCTGTTCCAGAGGGTTTACAGAATCCAACCTCCCAACTTGAATTGCAAGATCGCCTCGAATGGTACCAGGTTCAGCTTGCAGAGGATTTGTTGCACCAATGAGCTTACGAGCAGCAGCTACAATACCAGGACCTTCCCAAGCCTTATCCAGGTGCACCCCAGGTTGAAAATGTCAGTCAATTTATTCACATCCCACAAACATAAACAGTGATATTCTTGACAGGAGAATTTATACATACCATACATACCACCGGACCAGATGTGATGTACTTGACCAATTTTGGGAAGAAAGGCTTCGATTTAAGGTCTCTGTAATGTTCCTGCAAAGGAAACGATCAATGTCCACATTCAAAGCAGAAAATGGTCTTAACAATGCATTGGCTTGCACTTAAATGCCCCTGTAATGCTCCTGCAAAAAATAGATAATCTTGGATGTTTATTTCAAAACCGACAATGATCATTCATAACATGTTAAAAAATAGAAAAGGATGATCAGGGATTGTTGCAAAGAGCTATGGCATAAGATGTGATCGTCTGCTACTGATTTCCTTTGTTTTGGACCTTGAAAGGATGTCAACTTTCTGCACCTTGGGGCATGGGACCATATATTAGCCTTCCAGATTTCAGAGGAAGAAAATCTTCATGTCCCTCTTATGTCTTCTGTTGTAATTCTTACGTCTACCATCATAGCTCTTATCTCCATCATTGTAACTCTAGCACTTATTTGAAGTAATATAAGTTACATTTTCCAAAAATAAAAAACAAACCTCCGCAAGCTCTTTAGGGCATTGGAAAAGTTTTAAGCCCTTGAGAGTAAAGCCTTTATGCTCAAACCGGGAAATTATTTCCCCCACCTGCAAGAAGATTCCACAACATTAAACACAGTTAGACAAGTTCCACAAAATTTAGCTTTTATGAAAAAAGCTTGCTCATTCATGGAAATGCATATATTTCTGCAAAGCATAAAATTTCAAATTCATCAAACAGAAAAAATTCACTCCTGGAAAGTGAACTGACTAGTAAGAGCCATAGTTCATTCCAAGGATGTACTTAGGTAAGCACGGAGATGCCAGCTTCTGATCCTAGAAACAGAGCACTTCTGTAAGCATCTTTCCATCTTAGCAAATGTGATTCATGGTATTAGTAAAGTATGATATAAATTGTTCAGCCATATTGGACCCACACCCATTTATACCTTGAGGAACTCCCATTCCTGCCATTTCATAAAATGGACTAATGTTTTCTTTTGAAAATTGAAACCACTGTGTCTGGGTTTATTTAGATGTTCAAAATTTTAACCGATATGCTGAACTATTTCCTTCAATATATTTTCCTGTGTTTTCAATTTTCTTTCCTATATTTTGTGTGAATATTTTGTACCATATTTCAAATTTTTGGTGGAACTGTTCAGACGTCTTGATCAAAAGTGATGTAAGGATAAATCAGAAAACAGCAAATGAGATCACCAAAATAATTTATATAATATAAACACGTAATATAACAAAGAACACAATACCTAGAATCTCAGAGTCACACACTCCAAACAATTGAGACAATACTCTTCCATAAATCCCAATTTCAGGCAATGCGTCCCTACATCTATTATCTCCTAAAAGAATACATGGTAGCCTTTAAAAAGGGACATTTCCTAGATTTTTCTTACAAATTCCCTAAAATAGCTCCCTAAGAAAAAATAAAACATGCCATAAATAAAGCTTTACTTCTATCTCCATGTCCAAAGCAGATCCCTAAAAAACATACTGATTTTGCAAATCCTTCCAATAAAAGCATATTCCTGCATCAAGCCCTCTTGGTTCAAAGGCTTTGAGCCTCTTGATTCAATCTTTAACATAATATATTCTTTTTGGCAAAATCATTCCAACAGTTCAGTTACAAGTCTCTCTAGTTCAGCCTCAGTTATCCTTGTAGCATCAGTTACCTATAGGTTCTTTGATTTGACTAGGTACCTACCATTGCTTTGATCCTCATCATGACAATAATGCAGTCCCTTTCATTTCTAGAATTCTCCCCACCGTCTCAAATGGCTTTTCAGGCAACACTTGACCCAACTTTGTGGCTGCCATGTCTATTTTTTCGGTTTGATCCATGTTCTCTTCCACTGTATAATCATAAGTATCGGCAATGATGAAATGGAGTCATATCAAACCAATCAGTCATTACATAGAGCCAACATTAAAAAAGGGATAAACCCGTAAGTTGGAAGACAAATAAGATAAGATAAGATAATTTATTAATGTCCAACAAATGACCACAAAAGTAGGTCAATGGGACTTGTTACCCACCACCTGTGGGTAGTGTAGATAGGAGAAAAAAAATTCTCCTAGATGGTCCTCAGTTGGTAGTCAGCAAGTCCCTTGCAGCCACCAAATAGCCCGATGTGCCATTATCTCCGCCACCTGAGCCAGCCATGTGGTCCTTTGCCCACTTGTTATGATTGTATGTTTGAAGGTCGACCTTCCAACCCCGAAGGTATGGCTTTTCATTGGTATAGTTGAGTAATTTTTCTTACTTGTCATGGGCACTTTTGGGCATGGATTGGTGGGGAGATTCGGCGAAAAGGGTGGGCTAGGTTTGTACTCATCTCCAATACCTGATTTCATGGTTAGCCTTGTATCCTAGTCCCGTGGGATCTCCTATACTGGCTATTAGCTTTAGGGTTGGCACTACATGGGAAATCCCAATTTTGGTTGCATGATCCCACTTCCCGACACCATGTACATCAAGCATTTCCACTCATTTTAACCCCATTCATCTCTTTCCCATCTGGGTCCACATAGGGTTAGCTTCCCCCTCCCCTTGTCCACACCTTGGGTCGAACCTGGAATAATGCCCAGATGTTGATGCAGCTAAAAGGAAAAGAAAAAGCATAATTTGGCCACTCTCAACAAGAAATGTACCACAAAATGCTAAAGATGGTCGGGACATACAAATTTAACACGTGGGCAAAAGCCAAACATGAGCTCTACCCCTTATCCATGGTTATCACCCTAGTTATTATGGGCCTTAAATGAGCCCCCTCCATCATTAAGGAACCCATGATTGTCCCAACCCCTGGTGGGCGATGCACTGCCCCACCTTAAGGGTGTATCCACTGCAATATATTGTACAACATGCTCTCATCCCCTGGAGCCTTAAATAGTTATGAAGAAAATTCAATAAAAGGCAAAAGGCATCTGAAGAAGGGTGGAAAAACAAAGGTCGGGGTAACTCATGTACCACGATTTGCTATCTCCTACACTCATATACCCAGGTGTGGGCTTCCCTTATTATAGCTACCCTTGTACCATGGCAAATGGCCTTGGAGCTTCCCTCTGATCCCCACTCTGTTCCATTGCTAAATCATTTACCACCCACCACTTGAGGGATGTACCATGGACATGTCACCCCCTTTAAAAGGTTGAAACCACCTAATGGGGTCCTTGATTAACCCCCTTATTGAGCTTGGAGACACTTGTACATACCCAAGCCCACTATGGAAGGGTTGCCACCATGAAGTGCCCCACTGATTCCATGACTTGTAAGCTTTTTTACTTGATTATTGTAATGATTTTTTTTATTGGAGGGCAAGGGGGCGCATTGGATCTTATGCAAGATTGCAGGTAGGTCTCCATTTGGGGCTTGGTCTCCCTATACGGGGTCCTAGCCATCCAGAGGGCCACATTGGCACTTGTAGGGTGAGAGTTGAGAGCC
Organism: Pinus albicaulis; assembly: GCA_034641835.2. Taxonomy (NCBI): domain Eukaryota; kingdom Viridiplantae; phylum Streptophyta; class Pinopsida; order Pinales; family Pinaceae; genus Pinus; species Pinus albicaulis. Next base: position 644,725,704 of record CM076577.1, on the reverse strand, counting down.
TAGCAGAGAGTACTTCATGGAACCCCAACACCACTCATTGATTGCCCGTGTTCCACCTTTTGGACGATGATGATGTACCTGGTTCACCATGCCTAGTCGGCTCCACACTTGCACCATACACCTGGCAGATGTTCTAGGGTCTAGGTAAGAATGTGTCTCACTGCGGAGGGTTTTTGTCATCATCTTGGCCCTTACAGATGGTTTACAGACATTTTCGATCCACTTGGAGACCCATGAGGATGCCCTTGTGCCCATCACACCCACTCGGGGGCACCACAGGGATTTGCTCGAAAAGCAAGGGGCCAACCCCTTGTCCACTATGTTTGAGGTCCATTCTCACATCATGGCACACTCTGAACTTCATTAGGCCCCCTCAAAGGCCCAACGACTCACTTTATTGATCATTCTACCCTCGTGAGAGGCTTATTATTATGTTATTGAGCTATATTGGTGGGCTTGTCACCAAGGGATGTTATTATTGCACATTATTTTATTATTTGGGGATCAATTAGGCCAATTTAGGCAAATCGAACTCATTAGTGAGTGTATAAATATAAGTGAGGTGATTCATTTTGATCATCGTCACTTGGATTGGGATTTAGTAGCTACTTGAGAATTTCGCATTCCCTTTTGGAGGACAAGTTTGCATTACATGAATGAATTTTGATGTTTGGATCTATTTCTCTTGCCTTGTAGCTTCATTATTGGCACAATTGGATGATTGGATATACTTATTTGTACATGCAAGTGATCTTTTTCATGCTTATTCTTGTTATTTACTTTGCCACATGAAATGTTGCTGGGATTTTTGCTATACAAGTCTGAAATTTACTGTTATTCTAAGTGAAATTGTGGAAATTTTAGTCTTTTGAAGCGTTGCATCATTGCATCTGTCATGTATGAATGGGTGAATGTTCCTAGAGGATATCTTTGTTGAAAATACCTTTATAAGACATCAATTATTGCATATCGAAGTATAAAATCTTCTAGCAGTTGCTCTCATGCCCTAATTGCCATGCGAAGTTGTCTAGATGTCTCCTCGATTGGGTATAGTCTCTCCAAATCACAAGTTTATCTTGACTCCATCTCTCCCAAAGGCAAATTACTAATCCATCTACTGGTGGTCACCTAAAACGCTTATTTTTCTTGCCTCCTCTCCTCTTTCTAGACCTAGCCTCCATAAGTCACCTAGGGCATCATGTTTCTCCCATTGTAGCGATAAAAAAAGTTCGACCTCTTGTCCACAACTGCGCTAGGATTTTCTCTAGAGGCCCTCCAAATTTCAAGAAATTCTGACAGTGGGATCTTGAGATATAGCGAGCCCTAACTCAATGATCATTTCTTTCCCTAGGTTTCCCTTGGCTAGTGTCCTGATTTGGATCATTGCATTCAATTCTCAAAAGAAGATTTGTCCTTTGATCCTCTTCTCTTCCATAATTAGGTCAAGCCCCTCCTTGGTTGATCAAATCCATATCCTTGACCTAGTTCTTGGTCCACTTGGTCTGTTGTGGCCTCGCAACTTTACAACTCTAATTTCACAAAGATCATATAAAGGCCAATTCTCCACAAGGATCATTGAGTCTAAGAAACCACTTGACAAGATATATTCTCAAACCCTAGCCTCAAAGGACCTCTTAGCCCTTCCTAGTGAGCCTATCACCTTGTTTTTCAAGCAAGAAAGCCATATAATTGAGTCTCTCTAGTGAATAGGCCATGGGAATCACCCTTCATCTTTTCATTGACATATTCATTATTGTGATTCCTCTTATACCGAGTCTCCTCCCATCGGTGAAAGTCTGTAAGTGACAGTGGGTTATCGCCCCATTGTCCCCCCTTGACCTAGTAATTGCTCTATAGGATCCACTCTTAGGACCCCTGCTAGTTTGAGCAGTAACATTCTGGCGACGTTGCTGGGGAGGAAGCAGGTATGCCTCCCTAATGAATCATTAAGGAAGTGATTCATAGACGACAATTCAAATATTCCTTTGGTGACTCCATTCATTGTCAAAACCCCTAGTTTTCTTGAAGATGACAACATTCCTCCCATAACTAGGGCTGCTGCAAGAATGGGAGAACGAACTCCATCACCTATTAGAACTACCCTTCTCCCTGAATTTGAAAAGGTCGGTAATCCCACCCCAAAGATGGCAACTGACTATAGCACTGACCTAAACTAAGACCAACCTAAAATGACTGGGAGTGAAAGGCGTTTGGTTACTGTCTTCGCCCCCTTGAACTTGAGTAATGACACTAAACCTTTACCTGAGAATTACAATAACTGGTTGCCCAAGTTCAAGGGTGATGCTACCATAACCGCATGTGACTATATCGAAGAGTTCTACTGGAACATTTCTCCTAGGCTAATATTCGACGAAGATAGGATCATGATACTTTTTGCTTTGTCTCTTGAACTACAAGCAAGGGAATGGTACCTTAGTCTTCCCCCAGGATACATTGACAACTCTAACCAACTTGATGATATGTTCACAAGGAGATGGTCATGTGATGCACAAGGAACCTTCAACATTAAGAAGTTCCATCAAATAAGTAGGGGAAGGAAAGACGTCAGAGAATTCATCTAAAAATTTGATAGGGTAGTTAGGGATATCCCCGATCATTTGAGGCCCCCTGATGCTAACATACTTGACAAATTTATCAAAATTGTGGGTGGCCACCTAACCTATGCATTAACGGATAAGAAACCTAAAACCTTGGCTGAGGCTAAAGAAATGGCCATGGAAGTTGAACAAAACCTACGGATATCCAAGATGAATGTTGATGAACACCCCAAGGCTAAGGTTGAAGTCGAGAAGGGAAAATCCAAAGATCAACATGAAGAAACCCTATTGGAGCTTCTCAAAAAAATGGAAAAGATCAGCGAAGAAATGAATTCATGAGATAAGCTCTACATGAACAAACTCACTGCCTTGGAAAGGGCCCAAAAACCAAGCTATATCCTAAAGGGGAAGCCTTGCCCTAGGAAGAAAAATGAGGAGGATTAGCCAAGCTCATCTCAAGTCCCCAACACTTTGGCACCAACAAACATTGGAGATCAAGATTCATCCCCTGAAGATGAAAAAAGTGATGAGGATGAGAGTGATGACGAAGAAGTCAACGAGCAAGCTAATCTCGTAGAATTCGAAGCCTTCAACATTTTGCTGAGGGGTTCATATACTCATCCTCCCATTAGTGAGGTCACTATCAAAGAAGAGAAGAAAGAGCCAATCCTTAACGCTGATGATAGTGGAAGATTCAAAGGGGTCCAATATTCACAAAAAGACAACAACAAAGACCACACAACCTCCAAGGAAACCAGCAAAAATGACTCGATTCCTAAGCAAGTCCCTCTTAAAGAAACCCTCCTTCAAGATCCCCCTCAGAAGGATCCTCTGAAAAAGGCTAATCCCGTGAAGGATCCTCAAAAGAAAGAACCTACCAAAGGGGATAAAGGTAAAGAGGTCGAGCTTGATATTGACTTAGATACTGTTATAGTAAAGATGATAGTACAAGTTCCATTAAAGGAGATTGTGAAACTTCCTCGACAACAATAAAAAGTTAAGAATTCCCTGGCATTTGAAAGGGAGGAATTACCCATAGCATTACAAAACATTCACCTTCTCAATCTAAACCTAGGACATGCGCCTATTGTTGATTTTTGTAGCATCGGATGTGCTCTAACCTCAAGATTTTGCAAAGAGACTAAGACACGTGCATTCCACAATACTCAGAAAGTGTTTTGGGAAATTCCACCCAGAGAGGATTTAATTAAAATAATTAATCATTTTTAATGTATTCCTAAGTATAAACTTAGGAAATGTGATTAATTAAAGTGTATTAATTAGATCGGGTGTGAATCTTCTAGATAAAGACACGGTCATATCAACTCTCAGTTAATCTTAGCCTTTGATTATGTTTTAATCTTGGTCGTTAATATGTCAACGAGAGATTATAAGAAGGAGCTTGATGGGCTTTTGGAAAACACATCGGGTGAGAGATCTAGAGATTGAATTCTCAAGAGTGCAGTGCAACAGATGTCGGAGGAAGATCGAAGTGATTTCTTGCAGTGTGGGGCAGGGATAGTTTTTCGGAGGAAGTTTTTCATGATCTGGTGAATACATTGCAGATGAGGCATCGAGAGTTCTGAGAGGTTGCGCAGTGCCATGCTGGGCAGCGCAGAACCTATGTGGAGATCCGCAGTTCTGCTGAGGAGCAGTCCAGATCTAGTGCCGGGAGTTGGGGTGAGAGACCGGATGGCCAAACCTCTGAGTTTCCAATCAACAGATCAATTAACCAGGAGCAAATTTACTTACTCCAGCAGGGAGTGCATAGAGTCAGTCAGCAGCTAGTCTCCGCACTCTGGAAGTGATGATTGACGCTATGTGATTCATTTCACTAGTTTCAATCCCACTTCTGCACCCCTGTGAGCATCACCCGATGCAATGAGTGCTAAGTGAACTATTCAAAAATCATGAGAAATTAATCAGTTATGACTACCTCTCATGGAAATGGTCATAGATGAATGACTTACTTAACGCAGTTGAATCCAAAAAATGATATATAATATAATGCATTGCGGAAACCCCTCATACTTAAAATACAAAGAGTAAAGGGAGCTCTACTTGAATGGTTCATGAGGCACAATACTTGCTAAGGTTTTGCAAATGGTGTAGCAAGCTAAGTGGGCTTGATTGTGGGGAAAACTCCACAGTTAAGCGCGCTAGAGCCAAAGGAGTTCTGGGATGGGTGACCTCCCGGGAAGTCCTAGTTACCGGGTGCAAGCCCCAGAAGTGATGATTGACACTATGTGATTCATTTCACTAGTTTCAATCCCACTTCTTCACCCCTGTGAGCATCACCCGATGCAATGTGTTAAGTGAACTATTCAAAAATCATGAGAAATTAATTAGTTATGACTACCTCTCATGGAAATGGTCATAGATGAATGACTTACTTATTGCAATTGAATCCAAAAAATGATATATAATATAATGCACTGCAGAAACCCCTCATACTTAAAATACAAAGGGTAAAGGCAGCTCTACTTGAATGGTTCATGAGGCACAATACTTGCTAAGGTTTTGCAAATGGGGTAGCAAACTAAGTGGGCTTGATTGTGGGGAAAACTCCACAGCTAAGCGCGCTTGAGCCAAAGGAGTTCTAGGATGGGTGACCTCCCGAGAAGTCTTGGTTACCGGGTGCAAGCCCCGGAAGTGATGATTGACGCTATGTGATTCATTTCACTAGTTTCAATCCCACTTCTTCACCTCTGTGAGCATCACTAGATGCAATGAGTGCTAAGTAAACTATTAAAAAATCATGAGAAATTAATCAGTTATGAATACCTCTCATGGAAATGGTCATCGATGAATGACTTACTTAACGAAGTTGAATCCCAAAAATGATATATAATATACTGCACTGCGGAAACCCCTCATACTTAAGATCGGGACCGGTTGGAAGGTGCCTCCAACTATGTGATCTAGAAGGCAAGGATCTCCTTCCATCTAGATGAGCATGATCTTAAAACTTTCATCGATAATGTGGTAGTTCTCCCCGCAGATCCGGATCCATTGAAAGCTTACAAAAAGGATATGGCGAAGGCCAAGAGGTTGATCCTCGACGGAGTGAGAGATCACGTTGTATCTCACATAGCAGGCAAAGGCACATCCAAAGAAATTTCAGATGCATTGGCCACATTGTATCTCACATAGCAGGCAAAGGCACAGCCAAAGAAATGTCGGATGCATTAGCCACGTTGTATCAGGGATCTTCCGGGCAGCGAAAGATGTACTTGTAAGAGAAGATGAGATCCACGAGGATGAAAAAGGGGGAGCACATAGATCCCTTCCTTACGAGGCTTCAGGATGTCCGAGATCAACTGGCAACTGTAGGGTCAGCGCCTCAGGCTACGAAGATGGTGAGATTAGCCCCGAACAGCGTCTCAGAAGAATGGCAATTTTTCGTCCAAAACATTATGGGCAAAGAAAATTTGTCGGATTGGGAGAGGATGTGGGTTGATCTCCAACAAGAAGAGATGAGGCGTGATTTAGTGAAGAGCAACCTGGATGGCAGCAGCAGCAACGAGCAGAAGTGAAGGAAGAAGAAAATGCAGCCCTCGCATCAAAGGGGCGGTAGGAGCAGCTTATGCAAAAGGAGGACATTTCGAAGATCAAGTGTTTCCGATGTGGTGAGATGAGCCACTTCAGTTCTCGGTGTCCTCTTCGGAAGAAGTACAAGCAAAAGGAACAAGATTAGCAAGTTGCTACCGCAAAGATCGAGGAGTTTGCCATGATTGCCCATACACGTCCAGGGGAGGGGTGTGGTGAAATGGTTTTGTAGCCTCAGAGAGCTACAAGATGGGCAGGATCGTTGAGGAGTCCACCTCTTGGATCAATTCCTTGCTACGGGAGCCCATAGCAACAGTAGCAATATGGACTCATGACAGATGGTGCAGTCAGGTGCCAGAGTGACAGTAGCAGTGGTTAGCAGCATTAGGAACTGAGCAACGCAGAGCAGAGTTGCCAGTAGTACAGTTGGCACAATGCAGAGTCAATAGGAGCACAGAGACTTCAGTGACAATGCAGAAGCTAGCAGCAGTCAGAACTCGGTGGACAGATGCATCAATCTGAACACAGTTGGTTCAGTTGGTGGACATCTCTCAGTTGCAGCAGCAATAGATGAGAGGGACATGCGGATGTTGCAGTGGCAGCAACAACAGAGTTGCAGTACATATAGAGTAGTTGACAACAGCATGCAGAGTCAGCAGCGGCGCAGAGAGAGCTACGCAGTAGTTGGTGGCCAACAGCAGCCAGACATCAGCAGCGCAGCTGGGATGGTGCAGAAGTCAAAGTGATGCTTCAAAAGGTTGCAGCACTTGAGCACATTCCTCGCTAAGAGGGAGTGTTCATTTTTGTAGCATCAGATGTGCTCTAGCCTCGAGATTTTGCAGAGAGGCTAAGACACATGCATTCCACAATACGCAGAAAGCATTTTGCGAAATTCCACTCAGAAAGGATTTAATTAAAATAATTAATCATTTTTAATGTATTCCTAAGTCTAAACTTTGGAAATGTGATTAATTAAAGTGAAGTCATTAGATCAGGTGTGAATCTTCTAGAAAAAGACACGGATCAACTCCCAGTTAATCTTAGCCTTTGATTATGATTTAATCTTGGTCGTTGATACGTCAACGAGAGATTGTAAGAAAGAGCTTGATGGGCATTTGGAAAACACATCGGGTGAGAGATCTAGAGATCGAATTCTCAAGAGTGCAGCACAGTAGTTGCCAGAGGAAGATTGAAGTGATTTCTTACAGTGAGGGGCAGGGATAGTTTTCCAGAGGAAGTGTTTCCTGATCCGGTGGTTACATTGCAGAGGAGGCATCGAGAGTTCAGAGAAGCTGCGCAGTGCCACGTCGGGCAGCGCATAGCTACGCTGAGGCAGCATAGAGCCTCTGTGGAGATTCGTCGTTCTGTTGAGGAATAGTCCAGATCTAGTGTCGGGAGTCGGGGTGTGAGACCGAAGGGCCAAAGATCTGAGTTTCCAGTCAACAAATCGATCAGCCTGAGGGAGTGATGCAGTCCCTAGAGGCTATGACACAGAGCCAGGGCAGAGGCAGCATGGGGCTAGCCATTCAGAGGCTGGATCAGTGTCGGATCGCCAGTAACATTGTGAGATAATTTTTCACTATATTTTTGTCAGTTTATTCTCTGTATCGGACTGTCGGTTTGGGCATCCAAATATTTGTATTCAAAAACTACTGCATAATATTTAAAACCCTCAGTTGCTGCACCAGTTTTCCCGCATTGAATTTTTCCGGGGACATTATCCAAAAACAACGATGTATATGTGTGTCTTTGTTTCTTTCCTGCTCAGTACTTGTTTCCACGGTATTTTTTATGTTGTGAAGGCTGCAGTTGTATTTATTTTGATGTTTACGATGTAACACCATAAATAACTTGTATCAGAATTAACAAGTAGAAGAAATAACATCAGATTGTTGCAGTAGGGATTCCCATTGTGGAATTTTCACACCTATCTTGCTTACACTAGTCATAAATGACCTTTTATTACATAATTGCATGTTAGACTCAGGGGCTTCCACAAACATCATGCCATTAAAAGTCATGCAACAATTGGGTCTTAACATCACTCTAAGGTATAAAAATATGAGTGGCTTTAATTCCAAACTCGTGGAAGTAGAAGACCTCATAAAGGACCTTAAGGTTTCTTTAGCTATAAACCCTGATATATCATTGCTTATGGATGTTGTGGTCATAGATATCTCTGATGTTTGGGGGATGTTGTTATCAAGGAAATGGGGAGCCATTATTGGTGGTCAACTTCAAAAGGATTTGTCATGTCACCATTCCGTAATCCGATGGGACCCCCTTCATACTTTATAGAGAACCTGCATACCCTACTCATGTGGTCAAGCCAGGGCCAATTCCATATTACAAGACTCGTGAGATTGAGAAGCCTTCTCCCATTCTCCCTTCACAAGAATTTTGTATTCTCAAGCGACCAAATCACAAAGCAAACAAAATGTGGAAGCCCAAAAGGGAATACAAGGTTGGTGATGTGGTCTTGGTAGATAAAAATCCAATGCCCATCAATATTCACAGGAAAGTCTGGTAAGATTACTACTACATTGTCGAACTTAACGACGAACTTTGATTGTGACCGGTCAAGTTGAGTTGTATCACCCCTTTCCTTGACACTTGACTGTTGATATTTTGGGTAGCATCGAATGTGCTCTAGCTCTGAAACTTCGTGGAGGGGCTAGAACACATGAGATCTCCAAGACCCATAAGCCATTTGGAGAAATTCCACCCGGAGCTTAACTTATTCAAATAATTAATTATTTTAATGGAGACCCTAAGTCTAACTTAGGGAAATTAAATAATTAAAGTGAATTAATTTAACATGTGGGTGAGAATGTTCTAAGTAACGAGGATCGAGTCTTTTCTAATCTTAGCCATTGATTACAAATTCGATCACGGTCGTTGATTTGTCAACTGGAAAAGTATTAAAGGATGGCTTGGGGTCAATTAGAGAAAACACACAAGAGTGGAAGCACTTGAGCTAAGTCGAAATTATGGGGCACAGTTTGCTGAGAATTTTCGAGTGAGCTTGCAGTGCAGCGAGGGGCAATTCAGCAATGGGATTTCTTATCCAAGGCCGAGAATACAATAGCAGAGAGGCAGAGAGACAGCGCAGGCCAAGGAGGGATGACGCAAAGAAGGCCAAGATCACACAGAGGCAACGCAAGCCCAGGAGGGGTGACGCAGGGACTGCCAAGATCACACAGAGGCAGCGCAAGCCCAGGAGGGGTGACACAGAGCCAGTTTTGCTCACGCAGAGGGATGCAGGCCCAGTCAGGGTGATGCAGTCACTCAGTGACCAGCGATGTGTTTAAGTGGGCCAAATCGGGCTCGTATTTAGCAGATCGGAAAGGGTGACGCAGCCACACTGAAGGGTGATGCAGTCTCAGCACAGAGCTTGCTAGGGACTACGTAGGCACCTGTGGGGTTCTTCATTATGAGTTGAATAAGCCATAATAGTTGTCTCCAAAGATAGAGGTACTTCTGCTGGGAATTTCTGTATTGGGTAAACCATTACTAGTACCCTAGTTTGTATTCAAGAAATCTGCTTAATAATAAAACCCTCAAGAGCTATTGCACTGGTTTTCCCGCATTGGGTTTTTCCGGGGACATTTGTCTGAAAAATCTTGTGTCCTTTGTCGAATGTGCTTAATTCTTCAGTACTTGATCTGTATAATTGTGTAGGCAGCAGTGTACTTACTTCAATATTTTTCTTGTATTATTCAGAAAAAATAACTTGTTAAATAAATAAAACAAGTTGGAGAAGTAAATCAAATCACTGATGTAGGATTTCGGTTGAGTAAATCAGAAATTTTCGCACTGACATTGTATTATATGCATGTCAGGGTAGAATGCATTGCATGCGCATTTTCTCATTAGAACTAACATCAAATGATTTTTTCATGATAGAAGAGTTGCATTTAGATTAATTTGCATTTTACTTTCCTGTTGATTTTTATGGCCTAATACTAAGCATGGGTGATCATTTGACTATTATGAATTATTAATTATGCGATGTACATCTAAAAGTAAATTGAATCCATCATTTGACATTGTTGGAGCCCAAGTGTGAACTTGGGTTAATTGGAAGATTAAATGCAAAATGTACATGCAAATGTAAATTGCCATGTGATGGAATGTAATGGAGGGAAAAGTTGTTACGAGATATTTTCAGTAAAATATTAAAAAAAAATTCCTCCTAGGTTTAGGGTTAGGGGTTTTGTATGGGGTGTTCAACGAGAGATTGGATCTGTCTTTTTGCTAGAGTGTTGCGCAGGGTTTGAGGGTGTGTGTGAGGAGCTATGTTAATGGAAAAGAAGTTTGAATTCTACTTTGATGTGTTTTACTAGCAACAATTTATTGCTTTATGTGCAACAGTGTGTTGGTTTAACTTATTGTTAGTCTTATCTGCTATGTAATTGTTGGTTATGTTGTTGTTTGTACATTCTTCTATGGTTTATTTCTACATTTTTATTTTTATTTTCTTTTGTTGGCTCTCCTAGCCAGAGGGTGCCAACAAATTGCGCCATCCAGGAAAAGCTTGGTTCCCCACTTCAACCGAGTGGCAAGAGCGGTGGAGAGAAGCCCAAGTGGTTGAAATTGTAGTCAGATGGGGGTTATGGGCCTAGCCAGCCTGTAGCTTCAAGAAGATCCCAAAATCATTAACTTCGTGGCTGGAAGAATTTTTGGGTTGATGGTGGTTGCCTAACTCTCAATGGTGGTGGGGATCTTGTGGTGTTTTCTTCATGCAAAGAGAGGCCGCTAAGACAGTTGTGTTGACCGTAGAAGGAGAAGCCCATGGTTGTGGGAAACATGTCTATGATTTGCACAGCTAATTGTGAGGCTCAGAAATTTGGGGTTTGTGTTACGATGCAGGCTTCATAGCTCGAAATTTGTATCCTCGGTTGATTTTTTTTATGCCAATGAATTTCCAGAGGCAGTGCATTCCTCAAATCTTACCCCATATTCATACGCATATCTCAACCTCAAATCCTACTCACGTTTGAGTTCCAGGCCTACTTTGCAACTCGACTACCACAAGTCAAAAGTGGAACCATTGGGCATGTTGACTATGGGAAAACTCCAGTGACAGTTCCACATGAAGGAAGGGTATGCATCCCAGCATAGGAATACGACTACGCAAGGGGGATAAGGTTATGTCTATGGATAATCCAAATCTTACCTGCAACAGTTCCCATGGTCCTCATTGTAGTAGCCATCACATTCTTCAGGAGAAAGCTCATGATGTACGATGATTTGAGGGTGCAGAAGAGAATAGAGAATAGAGCCAGGAAAGCTTCTCTGGAACATGGCTCTGTGCGAGTTCTTACTTGTGAAGAATGCGGGGAGATTCAAGAAGTAAGGCCCAGGACGCAATTTGAGTCTAGAGTTTCCCATCCTAATGTTCCCTTGAGAACAAACGGAGTGAATCATTGATGGCATAAGCAGCACATAAGAGTAAGAATCGCAGAAGAAGTGGTTGTCGGGCCTTGGAACAACCCGGTGCTGTGTGGAATTGGAAATACATTCTCAAACACCGGCTCAAGGCAACTATATGCTCGGCCTACAGGACCTTCATAGCAACTATCAGAAGGGAGACTATAGTTGATTACCCAGGTTCAAGCGTGCGAAGGAGCAGTGGCAGTGTCTGGCATTTTCCGTCTAGAGACATCACGCTGGAGCATGGAGCGCAGAACGTCACAACACCAAGATGGAGACCGCGCAGTAACAAGGAGTTTGACGTGTTAGCCAATACTGCGCAGTGGCAAGAAGTTGCATATAGAGCATTGCAACTACATGGAGGGAGGTCTGGAGAAGCACTCGTTGGGGATGGTTATGAAGGGCAATGGTTTTTGAGTTCATAAAGTTTTCGAGTTTAAAGGCTCCAGGGTCAGGAAATTCGAGCAAACAAATCTTTGGAAAGTCCACCGACAAAATCGGCGTTATATCTAGAAGTAAAATTATAATTATACTGGTTCAGGACTTGCGCAACGAATTGGGGGAGCCACATCTCGCAACATGAAGAACCCGAAAATTTGTACAGCACTAATTAAATTTTGGTTACAGGCCTGGTTTATTTCATGATATTTTTATTGTTTTGTTTTTTGTTGTTCGCATCACAAAGACACCATACAGCACAGAAATAAAATTTAGGCAGAACATATGGGTAGCTAAGAAACCGGATTCATCCTCCCCCCCGCCCCCTTGAGTCCTGAATCCCACAAATCAAAGATGATTCTCTAGGACACGTGTTTGACTCAAGACTCTAGCATGCCCTGGCACATGGGATTCAATGGGCACGCGAATCCGATTCGATGGACCAATGAGTTCCGATTTTGGGACACGTGTCCTTCTGAAAAGCATGTCATGCGGCCTTTAAAGCCCAATTTAGGCCCATTTCTCACTCATTCTTGAGTGTCTCTCTTGTTGTGGGTGTATGGGAGCAACTAGCAAAGGGTTTGGGAGCATTTTGGAGGTGATTCAAGCAACAGGTAAGTGCATTTTGCTTCTATTTTTTTGCATTTTCGCTACAACAGTTTGCATGTCCATTTTTTTTACAAGTTTGTGCATTTTTTCTTTATTTTTTACAACATTCATGGCCCAATCAAGGGCAGCAGGGAAGGGGAAGAATATCCCCATTGGTGATGCCCCAGTTGTTCCAGTTTCATCAGGGTCTGCAAGTGTTCCCTATGTTGGAAGTAGGGTTGCAACAGCAACTTCAAATGTTGAGGGCAGAATAAATTTAGAAATACAGTGGGCTCAAGAAAGCCAATATCCCTTGTGGAAGTATGTCACAAGAGATCAAGGGTCAGGCTGCAAGTTGAAGGGAGGAGGCAACGTTGTTTTGAAATGAAACTATTGCAACAATCATTTCAAGAGCACTTATTACTGTGTGAAAACTCATGTGTTGGGCTTACCAGGTTGTGGAATTGGAGCATGTGCAAATGTGTCTTAGTTAAGAGGAAAGAAATGGAAGAGGTCAATGTTGGTGTGGCATGGGTGGTTGCATCATCTAAAAAAAACAAGAATGATGATACCCTTCCATTCTTGAGGAAAAGCAACAGCAAATTTCCATTTGAGAGTTTTGGTGGGGGTGTGGGTTAAGCAGTAAAAGGAAAGGCAATGGCACTTGGTCCAATGTACAAGATTTTTCAGAAAGAGAGACGGGAAGAGCTTGATATCACCATTGCATTCTTTTTCTATCTGAACTTCATATCCTTTACTGTTGCACACTCACTTTTAATTCCTGAAATGTGTCGAGCTCTAACTGAATGGGCTCCATCAAGATATGTACCTCCTGGCTCAGAGAAGATTAGAACCACATTGTTGACTAAGGCAAAGAAAGAGGTGAAAAAAATGCTTGAGCTTATTAAATCAGCATGGCCAACATATGGGGTTAGTATTGTTTCTGATGGATGGACAGATCCAGCACGCCAGCCACTCATCAACTTCATGGTATCTTCCTTGAATGGACTAGTTTTCTTGAAATCAATGGATGCACTTGGACAATACAAGGATGCACAATAAACTAGTGAGTTGTTCATTAAAGTTATTGAAGATGTAGATGTTGATTCTTGCGTACAAATCATTACAGACAATGCCCATGTTTGCAAGGTTGTTGGCATGATTGTAGAAGCTAAATATCGACAAATATTTTGGACATCTTGCATTGTTCATTCCTTGAATTTAGCACATAAAACTATTTCTTCTAATGTGCCTTGGTTTGGAAGCGTTATTGAGGATGCACGACATATCCACAACTTTGTACAAAATCATACAAATGCCCTCACAATCTACAAGGAGTACACCATCTATCATCGTTGAAGATTGTAGATACATGGCTTGCCTCTTCATTCATCATATTGAAGAGGTTGAGGGAGGTCAAGACCGCTCTAATGGCCATGGTTATTTCAGAGTTTTGGTCTTTTTGGGGAAGGACAAATCAAATAGCCTCAAAAAGAGTCAAGGACATAGTGTTAGATGATGCTTGGTGGGAGAGGGTATATTTCACTATTAAGATCATGGACATGTTGTCGCTCGGATTGTACAAGCACCGCGACAACCGCTTAGAGCGGGGGCTATCACTCTGATCCCCACCCACTCTGTTCTAGTTGTCTCCCAACAGGAGGCTATCGGAGGTAGTCGCTATGGAATGGGGTGAAGGAAAACAAGTTGAGAACCAACTTGTTTGGGAGACACAGATGAGTGGCCTAATTACTTGCTTAAATTTAGCAAGATTAATGATTAGATTAAATTTCTTAAGTATGAGACCAGTGCCTAATGGAGTCACAATTCTTGCTTGATATAAATTATTGCCAAGTAACCGGATGCACACCCACTGCTTAAATTATTTACTAACCTATATGATGTGCAAGTCCTAGGATCTATGTGTGATGCAGTGATCTTAATTGTTTTTAGTTATATGCCTAGTCTACATGTGACTTTCCCTTAACTATTTTGACGTTGGGCTCCAAGGTAGGTTGGGGGAAGGAGGCCAACAAGAAGCAGGCTAAAGCTTGATTAACGATACCTTATGTTGTGCTCCTATCACCCAGTGCAGTGACTCTGGTGCTGCAGAAACTATGGCTTTGACGACTGCAAAGTCACCTTGTTAACCACCAAAGAGTTGCCAAGCCCCTCAAGCTAGGTGAGAAGGGTTGCCCTAGATCTCTATCAATGCAAGTTAGACCTAGGATGCTTATGCAATGTTGATCAGTGAAGACTTCTTGAATTAAGATTGTTTTTGTTATTTAAGTACTTAATGTGAGTTATCTTGAAACAAGAGTACTTAATGAGATAACAATCCTAAACAAGACAAATGCCAAAAGATACAAGTGCAAGCTTCAACACTATTCCATAATATGTTTAACCACAAAGTTACAAGATGCCAATCACAAATACTCAAACTGTTATTATGCCAATTAGATCTTAGATACTCAATTTAACTTCAAATAGGATTAGGCTCAGATGTTGAGTGTTTTCAAGAGCAAACTTCGACAATTCTTAAGACGAAGATGAGATAAGCAAATTTTTATTTTTGACAACTCAGATCAACAATGATACTTCACAAATTTCAGAACTTATTAGTCTTATGACAGCAGTAGGAAAGTCACTCTAGATCATAGAATTTACCCAACACATGAAGCATAAAATTTTCAAAACACCAACAAATGTAAATTTACGTGTTTAGCTTACTTTATGATGATGTATTCAGCAATATATCATATATGTAATAAGTTATTACAGCAGCAAAATAAACTACAAATCAGCAAACTAGTGATGCTAAAAACAATGCCCAAAATGCCCAAAAATAGGGAAATTTCATTGAAACTGAAAAAATCAAGTTTTTAGACCCTCTTTAAATGTATGATTCAGAAATTGCACATCTGATATGTTCAGTTATGCAATAAATTCCAGCAAGCAGAAAATTAGATCTAGGCTAGATCTAAGATGCCCAACTGGCCAAAATTTAGGAAAATGAAAGTTTTGCAATTTTGAACAACTTTGACCAATTTGTATGTGATTTTAGGGCCTAATTAGCATTGTTACTACTGTTGAAACAAAACAGAGGCAAAGTGAGGGTTTAGAGGTCCAACCCTAGGCCCAATGCCTTGTAGATGCACTTGCCCAAGTTTCCCAAAAATTTTGGATAAAGGAGCCGCCTGAAAATCAAACTTTTGGAGCTCAAAACCGTGCAAAACCACGAAGGAATCAGTCCCAAAGATTTCAGAGGAGGGTTTGGGGAAAACTAGGGCGGACAATGGCCAAGGAGAGCCAACGCTAGACCAAGGAAGGCCAGCGTTGAGGAAAGAGGAGACTAGGAGGGCAGATTGGGGGTTAATGAGGAAAGAGGAGGCCAAGAGAAAGAGACGTTGAAGGAGGAAGGCCTCAAAAGGCTTGACCTTGGCGCAAAAGATGCTAACGGCTAGGTTTAAGGACCAAAGAGCCCACGGCCTTAACTAAGGCAGCCGTCTAGGGGAAAGAAGGGGTGTCGAGGCCTCCTAGGCCCACGGCCAGCCCTAAAACCCCAATGCAGAGGATAAGAGGGGAGGTCGAGGCCTTTGAGGTTCACGACTTGCCCTAAAAGAGCCGAAAAATAAGGACACGGGGGAAAAAGGGTGACGCTGGCCCTCTGAGGGATGGATCCAGGCCAGAGAGGGCTTAAAGCTGATACCCTTGCTTCACAAAAATTTTCTCTCCCAAATCTGAATTTTACTGTCAAATCTTCAGTGGGCAGCCCTGCAAAATTTCTTAGAGACTAGATCTTCCCATCAAAGGCCTAGATCCATCTCTTCCTCCACTTGATCTCTTGATTCAACTTGCAAAAATGAAAATAAAACATGCAAAACCCAAATATATACAAAATTTCTTAAAACCCCAAAACCCAAGTTAGAAAAAATAATTTACAAATTATATTTACAAAATTATTTACAAGATTTACAAATATACATGGATTCTGAAAATTTAAAATTTTGAGAAAATATTTTGTGGCTTTTTCTTTGATGAATGGCTAAAAACACTTTAGAAACCCCAATGTACACTATAGCCTTAGCGAAGATTCAATCCACCATACAAATATTTGGGATGCAAGCAACAGTAATTCTTGCCCAAGTTTGTGTACTTTTATTTATCTCAAAAAACAATGTTTTAATCACATGGGGAATCAAACCACCTAGGATTAGCCCAAAACTATCAATAGCATGATTTTATCTCCATCTAATGAAAAACAGATCTTACCAATATTCAGCACAACATAAGAATGTTCGTAGTCAATACAAACCCTATGTATTATCTCAAAAAACAATCTTTTAATCACATGGGGTCTCAAACCACCTAAGATTAGCCCAAAACTATCAATAGCATGATTTTATCTCCATCTAATGAAAAACAAATCTTACCAATATTTAGCACAACATAGGAATGTTCGTAGTCAATACATACTACAAATCAATAAACATAAACACCTTGAAATGCACCCAAAAGTCTTTATTATGATAGAAAAAATAATTCCCAGCGGGACAATAGCGTTACAAAGATGCTTCAACAGCAATTTTCTAGCCATAGATCAAGATGCTAGAGACTCAATTGACTCTCTAATTTATAGAAAAATCCTCCAAGTGGAAAAATAACGGCTAATTTCTTTGATCCTGGTCAAAATAATTTCGGTCGTTGATAAACACTTCAAGATATTTTAATCTTGGCTCTTGATCTTTTAGTTTTGAGGAATTTTCGAATTTATCATTTAATTCCATTTTTATTAGCTCAAAATTAATTATTTTGACCTAATTTCTTCAAAAATTTGACTTTGACTTAACCACCAAAGTCCAAGGATCCAAATTTTCTTGAAATATATGATATTCCCTTGGTGGATGACCTTTAAAAAATGATTCCTTTAAGACCCACGAATTTTTCCACTTGGAGAATTAATTTTCCTAAGACAACTTAATTTGACTTTAATTAATTAATTTTTTAGCTTAGGATTTTATTTTATTTTGCTACAAAAATTAATTAATTTACACATGAAAGGATTTAATATTTTTCCACCCTCTAATACATAAGATTTTTACATTTACAACTCTCAAAGAGGGAATACACATTTGGCTCAAACCCTCAAGACACATAACCTATCTACGACACAATATGATCTAGTAGACCAAGTGATTTGTAATAAAATAATTTAGCCAATTAGCTTAAATTATTCTCATATCACTTTTACATCAGACTCAACTAAAACACTAGGACTCACTTAAGAATTTGACGAAGAATTCCACCCTAGCTTTGGGGTGAGGCTAGAGGAAAAATTTATGTCGACCATCTATGTTTAGAAACACAGGAGTGAGTGAAACGAAAAAACTCCTAGGATGAAACTTTTCACCAAAATAATAGGCTTACCTAGGTTCTTACATATACTCAAGGCCTTACTAGGATCATTTACTTTACATCACTTTTAGAATGGATTAACCATGACACATGGACCATTGATAAGTGATCTGATCTTGTGGAAAAATTTGGCACTCCCACTTCCTTGGAACTTTGACAAATACTGTGCAACATCTAGCTCCATATGGGGACATGTTGCTTCCATTAAGTAACGTGAGAACCCCAGAATCCTACATCCAAGAAAACAGAAGTTTATCAAATAGACATCCATTCAACATCGAAATCATCATGCATATATGGAAAATGTCGCTGGAATAGAAAAATCTACTCTAATAAACTAAAATATAAAAGACATAATATAAATGCGGAAAGTAAAACTACCTAATGACATGAAATAAAAGGAGTAGGGTTAGAGATACTATACAAAACGATGCCCTATGGCATCAGATGTCATCGATGAGGAACAATTTCGGGCATCTGTCCGCTGACTGGTAGATCACTTGGATGCTTTTTAGATGTCCCTTGTTGAAACTTCATTCTTTTAGGATGGTATAACTGCTAATCACTGCGCTATACATTTGCATCATACTGAAATATTCCTCTTTTTCTGCTTGGTGGAGTGGATGGGCGATGGAAAAAGTGACATAATGGCTGGACAAACTCTGATTCAAAATGAGGAGGATGCTCCTGTGGCACAACCTATTCACCATTTTCCAACTTCTTTGGAACCTCCACATGGTACCTTCTTTCTACCTCTTTATAATCTGAGCATTCCACCTGCTGCTGCGAGAATAGTGGCATAAGATAAATACATCTGAATGTACCCACCTAAATCAACTGCAAACTTCCTGGAGAGAAGCATTCCCCATACATTTGGTGCATAAATGATTGTTATATCCATGGTAACGATTATGTATGGATAATCGGCTAAGGCAACCTGTAAATCTTTAACCATGCCAAGGAACTCAACCTTTCTAGAGTCCATTGAACAAACGTTATGGTATGGTCTAGAAATCCTTAAGTTTAATTGCTCCATGACCTTCTTGGTCATAACATCCGTAGATGCACCAGAATCAAGCATGCAATTGTGAAGTAATCTATCATTTATGTCCAAAGTAAGAAAGAACGGTTGATGATCTTCATTAGTCATATAACAATTAAGATCTTTTAACTTTATTTCTTTGTCCTTATGATTATTTTCATCATCACTTCGCTGAAGCATACCCAAAGCCCTGAAGAAAGATGCCCTTTGAGAATGAATTTTTAGCAATTCAAGTAACGGGACAGGCATCTTTATGTTATTTATCCATACTGCCCAAATCACCTTTAAAGCAGATTTATATCTTTCCGGATGAGTTTGCTTATCTTGACTTTGACCCTTACCTTTTCTTTGGTAAGTGTAACCTTTATTCTTTGCAAGCTCTAGAATTTGCTCTCGAGACGGCTTCTCACCATATGCTTGAGTAATGGGGTCCTTTTCTTCATTGAAGGTGTTGATTGTGAAGGTTGAAGAAATCATATCAGTACATCAACTTTCATAAGATTCATCTTGACTTGTACTATTATTTTGTTGATTTCTACTCTCCTCTAAGATCCTTCTAGAAAAAGCACATGTACTTTCTTCAAGGAAACGTTCACAAGGTCTGCAGAATGGAATAGATTCATCAATCATGTTAGCAGACTAAAGTGGTGTAGGAGGTCTTTGATCATTTGAGAGATTCCTTCTTGGCCATTAATTATTGTTGTTACCCTTGTCATTATTATTGTTCTTGGGAGGCATCATTGGCATTTGATTTCTTTCCATTCGAATTAACTGATTTTGCATTTCACTTATTTGTCTAGCATGCTCAAATTTCATCTCTTTAACCAATCGAGTCAATTCTTTTACTGTTTCTGACTCTTTTTTAGATTTGACCGGACCTCTTTCATAACTAGGGATTTTTTACTTTCATGAAGCCTTTTTATCCTTTTCCAACTCTTTAGTTGTGCTTTGGGCAGTAGCTTGAGTGACAGGGTGAACACGTTTAATCTCATACTGAACTTCTACATGGTAAACCTCAAGATATGTTTCCAAGAATGTCTTGTTAGGAGGCTTGTAGTCCTGAGTCATATCTTTTAGTAGTTTGTTGAACCTTTGGTTAAATTCTACCACTGTTTCATTCTTTTTTTTCTTAATGGTATTGAATTCTTTTACCAAGTATTTTCCCTCCTTCTTATCCCCATATTTGTCTTTGAAAGCATCAAGGAGGGTTCTTAGAGAATCAAAGGCATTATCAACCTTGTCGTCAAACCAGTCAAGTGCATTACATTCCAATGATAAAACAAATAATTTCATCTTGACATCTTCATGATTATAGCCAGTAGAATGAGCATATCTCCAGAGGAATAAGTTAGTCTTCTTTATATGCTCTTCTGCTTTGATAGAGTTTCCTTTGAATATTGGCAGTTTGTTCATAGTGGACTCATTTGGCAGATCATGCAGATATCCCTGAATGTTGGTGAAGTTGCAAGGCCTGTAAAAGTCACCCATGATATCTTGATTTGGAGGGTTGATGAAAAGAAAATGAAGATCAAGGAGAGCTTCTTGTCCAAGAAAATTTAAACGATCTCTAGAATTTAACTTGTTTAATCGGGCTCTTAGAACCTTTTGAGGATCGGGAGAGGGGTTAACCAAGCTACTAGGATTCCTTCTAGAATACGTTCTTGTGAATGGATGAATAAGTGGAGTGGCCACCCAAACAGGAACCAACCTAAATGTCTCGGTGCTAATGGTGTGAATGCATAAGATGAGGAGATTAGTGAGAGAACAAAAGATAAGGTGATGAACAGATGAAGAATGATGCAAGAAGGGTGCCAAAAAATGTTGTGGCATTGGCAGAAGAATGAAGGATCACAAGATGATATGATAAGAAAGATTATCGTTGAAGCGTCGAGAATGAGATAAACTCCTCCCCGGCAACGGCGCCAAAAAATGTTGTCACCCGGATTGTACAGGCACCGAGACAACCGCTCAGAGCGAGTGTTGTCACTCTAATCCCGTCCCAATCCATTCTTGTTGTCTCCCAAAAGCAGGCTATGGGGGGTAGTCCCTATGGAATGGGGTGAAGGAAAACAAAGTTGAGAACCAACTTGTTTCGGAGACATGGGTGAGTGGCCTAGCTACTTTGTTAAATTTAGCAAGATTAATGGTTAGATTAGATTTCTCAAGTATGAGACCAATGCCTAATGGAGTCACAATTCTTGCTTGATATAAATTAGTGTCAAGTAACCGGATGGACACTCGCTGCTTAAATGATTTACTAACCTATATGACGTGCAAGTTCTAGGATTTATGTGCGATGCAGTGATCTAGGTTGTTTTTAGTTATATGCCTAGTCTACGTGTGCCTTCCCTTAACTATTTTGAGGTTGGGTTTCAAGGTAGTATGTGGGAAGGAGGCCAACAGGAAGCAGGCTAGAGTTTGATTAACGATACCTTTTGTTGTGCTCCTATCACCCGATGCCTCTGGCGCTGCAGAGACTGTGACTCTGACGATTGCAAGGTCACTTTGTTAACCACAGAAGAGTTTTCAAGCCCCTCAAGCTAGGTGAGAAGGGTTGCCCTAGATCTCTATCAACCTAGATTATGCTAGGAGGTAAGTTTTAATGCAAGCTAGATCTAGGATGCTTATGAAATGATGATGAGTGAAGACTTCTTGAATTAAGATTGTTTGTGTTATTTAAGTACTTAATGTGAGTTATCTTTGAAACAAGAGTACTTAATGCGATAATAATCTTAAACAAGACAAATGCCAAAAGATATAAGTGCAAGATTCAACACTATTCCACAAGATGTTTAACCACAAAGTTATAAGATGCTAATCACAATTACTCAAACTGTTCTTATGCCAAGTATCACAATGTCAATTAGATCTTAGATTCTCAAGTTAACTTCTAACAGGATTAGACTCAAATTTTAAGTGTTTTCAAGTGCAAACTTCGACAATTCTTAAGACCAAGATGAGATCAGCAAATATTTTATTTTTGACAATTCAGATCAACAATGATACTTCAGAAATTTCAAAACTTAATAGTGTTATGACAGCAATAGGAAAGTCACTCTAGATCATAGAATTTGTTGAACACATGAAGCATAAAATTTTCCAATGACCAGCAAATGTAAATTTACGTGTTTAGCTTACTTTATGATGATGTATTTAGCAATATTTCAGATCTATAATAAGTTATTACAGCAGTAAATAAACTACAGGTCAGCAAGCGAGTGATGCTAAAGACAATGGCCAAAATGCCCAAAAATAAGAAA
Source organism: Pinus albicaulis (assembly GCA_034641835.2). Taxonomy (NCBI): domain Eukaryota; kingdom Viridiplantae; phylum Streptophyta; class Pinopsida; order Pinales; family Pinaceae; genus Pinus; species Pinus albicaulis. The sequence goes on along the minus strand of CM076577.1, from coordinate 644,703,418 downwards.
AATTCACTGAAACTAAAAAAAATCAAGTTTTTTGACCCTCTTTAAGTGTATGATTCAGAAATTGCAGATCTAATATGTTCAGTTATGCAGTAAATTCCAGCAACAGAAAATTAGATCTAAGCTAGATCTATGATACCCAAGTGGCAAAAATTTAGGAAAATGAAAATTTTGCAATTTTGAACAACTTTGACCAATTTGTATGTGATTTTGGGGACTAATTATCACTGTTGTAACAAAATAGAGGCAAAGTGAGGGTTTAGAGGTCAAACCCTAAGCCCAAGGCCTTGTAGATGCACTTGCCCAAGTTGCCCAAAAATTTTGGATGAAGGATCCACCTGAAAATCAACTTTTGGAGCTCAAAAACCTGCAAAACCACCAAGGAATTAGTCCCAAAGATTTCGGAGGAGGGTTAGGGGCAAACTAGGGCAGAAAATGGCCAAGGAGAGCTAATGCTAGGCCGAGGAAGGCCAGCCTTGAGGCAAGATGAGGCTAGGAGGGCAGATCAGGGGTTAATGAGGCAAGAGGAGGCCAAGAGAGAAAGACGTTGAAGGAGGAAGGCCTCAAAAGGCTTGGCGTTGGGGCAAAAGAGGCCAACGGATAGGGTTTAAGGGCCAAAGAGCCCACGACCTTCCCTAAGGCTGTCGTCTAGGGGAAAGAAGCGGGGACGAGCCCTCTGAGGCCCACGGCCAGCCCTGAAAAGTGCTTAAAACCCCAGCGCATAGGCTAAGTGGGGAGGTAGAGGCCTATAAGGCTCACGACCTGCCCTAAAATGGTCAAAAAAGAAGGACGCGGGAGAAAAAGGGCTGACGCAGAGGCCGTAGAGGCTAACACTAGCCTTCTGAGAGCTGGATTTGGGCCCGAGAGGGCTTAAAGCTGAAACCCTTGTTTCAGAAGAACAAACATATTTAAAAAACCAAAAAAAAAGGCTCTCGGATCATAATTTTGCTGCCAAATCTTCAGTGGGTAGCCCTGCAAAATTTCTTAGAGACTAGATCTTACCCTCAAGGGCCTAGATCTAGCTCTTCCTCTACTTGATCTCTTGATTCAACCTGCAAAAGTTAAAATAAAAACCAAACCCCAAATATATACAGAATTTCTTAAAACCCAAGTTAGAAAAAATAATTTACAAATTATATTTACAAAATTATTTACAAGATTTACAAATATACATGGATTCTGAAAATTTAAAATTTTGAGAAAATATTTTGCAGTTTTTTCTTTGATGAATGGTAAAAACACATTAGAAACCCCAATGTACATTATAGCCTCAGCGAACATTTAATCTACCATACAAATATTTGGGATCCAAGCAACAGTAATGCTTGCCCAAGTTTGTGAACTTGGAGGCCAAGGACTGAAGTACCTCCAAACCCTATGCATTTATCTCAAAAAATAATATTTTAATCCAATGGCGAATCAAACCACCTAAGATTAGCCCAAAACTATCAATAGCATGATTTTAGCTTCGTCTAATGAAAAACAGATCTTACCAATATTCAGCACAACATACGAATGCTCGTAGTCAGTACATACCACAAATCAATAAGCATGAACACCTTGAATTGCACCCTAAAGTCTTTATTATGATAGAAAAAATAATTCCCAACGGGACAATAGCATTACAAAGATGCTTCAGCAGCAATTTTCTAGCCAGAAATCAAGATGCTAGAGACTCGACCACTCTCTAATTTATATATAAATCCACCAAGTGGAAAAATAACGGCTATTTTCTTTAATCCTTGACAAAATAATCTCGGTCGTTGATAAACACTTCAAGATCTTTTAATCTTGGCCCTTGATTTTTTTTATTTTTGAGGAATTTTCGAATTTATCATTTAATTCCATTTTTATTAGCTCAAAATTAATTATTTTGAGCTAATTTCCTCAAAAATTTGACTTTGACTTAACCACCAAGGTCCAAGGGTCCAATTTTCTTGAAATATATAAATATTCCCTTGGTGGAGGAGCTTTAAAAATTGATTTCTTTAAGACCCACGAATTTTTCCACTTGGAGAATTAATTTTCTAAGACAACTTAATTTGACTCTAATTAATTAATTTTCTAGCTTAGGATTTAATTTAATTTTGCCGGAAAATTAATTAATTTATAGATGAGGGGATTTAATATTTTTTGTAGAAATTTATGTTCCCAACCCCGGTTTTCAGTTTCTCCTTATTTCTCCCATAAAGTTAAATGCCCATTCCCATAGCCATACATTCAAGAGGCTAGGAAAATAAATATTTTCTGAAAACACATATTCTGGAAATTTCACAGTGCTGAAATGCAGAAATAAAAACTCAGAAAAATAAATCAGCCACACACAAAAATTTGACACGCTGATTTTTGGTCAACATGACTCTGGAAAACCCCCCTACAACTCTTGGGGAAAACCAGTTCGAAAGCTCATCTTTATTTCTGAATATAACTTTTACAGTGAGACAAAAATTACAACAAAAATTCCAGCGACTTAACAAATGTACTTATCTCGATATCCGTGCTTATACACTGCCTTGGAAAACGTGCCGAACAGTAAAATAACTAAACATTAATTTTACAACATTAATTTCAGCATTAAATGTTGACTATACTTTTCGATTTTTGTGCCCAGCTGTACGTTCATACTGTTATACGGAATGTACAGCACTACCTCCTCGATTTATGTGCCTCCCTCTACCTCGAAAAATGTGTTGAAGCCGCTGTACAGATTTCCTCGAAATCTGTGCCACCAAACAGCAGTACTTCTAGATTTTTGTGACTAGAATCTACCCAGAAAACTGTGTTGAAGCTGCTGTACGGTTTCCTCAAAATATGTGCCTCATTCCTCGAAAAATGTGCCTCCTGTTGTACAAATTTCTGCCTTGGGAACTGTGCCTCTTTGTTGCTGTACGGATTTGCTGAGGTCTCTAGCTGCTGCCCTCCTTCTCACTTCTCAAAAATTTCTCCCTTGCTTTCTCTTCTCTTCTCTCAATCTGCTCATGAAAGAATCAATGATCTTTTCTCTCCTTTTCCTTCTTTAACCTAACCCTAAGTGACTTTTGGGGAATCCCTAAATCCAATGGCTGAGATAGGTTGAGATCTAGGGCTGAGATTAAATGTTCATTTAAATCTCACTTTCTATTTTTTAATTCACCCCACTTTAATAAAGACCCACTTAGTCATTTATTTCCAAAGTCACTTTCACTTTCTAATTTCACATTGACTTTATTAAAGTCACTTTAAAATTAGACTTAGTAACTTTATCACTTAGAGTCACTTTTAAATTAGACTTGACTTTATAACTTTGTAAAGTCACTTTAGGAGAAAAATTAAATTCTTTTGGACACTTTTCCCTAGCCCAAAGATCAAAGCCTTAGGGAACCACCTGTCCTCCGGTAACCAAATTTCAACACTCCCTCTTACTGAGGAAGGTGTTCCTCACCACACCAATCTTGTCTCTGAAGTAGACATGCTTGCCCCGTGGTAAGGCTTTGGTAAGAATATCTGCAACCTACTCATCAGTGGGAATATACTCAAGCTTCACAGCTCCCTTCTGAACATAGTCTCTGATGAAGTGATATCTGATGCCGATATGCTTTGACCTGTCATGAAATACTGGATTCTCCGTGAGTTTAATGCAACTCTTATTATCACAGTATATCACTGAAGGTCTCAACGGCTGACCAAATAAGCCAAACAACATATTGCAAAGCCATATGGCCTCACAACTAGCTAGACTAGCTGCCATGTACTCTGCTTCCGCTGAACTCAATGCTACTGATTGTTGCTTTCGGCTAAACCACGACACCACTGCCGAACCCAACCCAAAACAGTACCCTGGAGTGCTCTTCCTATCAAAAGCACAACCTGCCCAATCAGAATCAGTGTAACCTGCCAATCTCACTCCATCTCCCTGCCTATAATCCAGACCATACTCCACTGTCCCCTGCAAGTACCGCAAAATGTGTTTTGCAGCAACCCAGTGCACCCTCCTAGGCTCACACATGAACTGGCTCATCGGGTTGATTGCAAAACATATATCTAGTCTGGTGTTGACCAAATACATCAAGGAACCAATCAGCTGTCTATACAATGTGGGATCCACCAACTCGGAATCTGAAGCGTGAAGCTTCTTCCAGTTGGTGATCATCGGTGTCGACATGGGTCTACAATCCTCCATGTGGAATCTTCCAAGGATGTCCACAATATACTTCCCCTGTCCCAGGAAGAAATGCCCCTCCTCCTGCCACACCTCCAAACCCAAAATGTAATGCATCAAGCCAATGTCCTTCATCTCGAACTCCGACGGAAGATCTTTCTTGCAGCTCTCTATGAGTCGCTCTGCAACTGTAATGACCAAGTCATCCACATACAGCACCAGAATGAGAGGCTCCTCTCCTATCACAATAAAGTACAGGTTCGGATCTACATCATTCTTTATGAAACCCATCTCCTGCAAGTAAGTATCAATTCTGGAGTACCAAGCTCTAGGAGCTTGCTTCAGGCCATAAAGGGCCTTCTTCAGTCTGCACACATGGGACTCCTTCCCATGCACCTCAAAGCCCTATGGTTGCTCAATGTACACCTCCTCCTGTATGAAGCCATTGAGAAATGTGGTCTTCACATCCATCTGGTGGATCTTCCAACCCATCTCTACTGCTATCATTATAATGGAGCAAATCGAAGTATATCAAGCCACGGGAGTGAAGGTCTCCTCATAATCAACTCCCTCTACCTGGGAGAACCCTCTAGCCACAAACCTTGCCTTGAATTTCTCAATGCTGCCATTTGCAGCATGCTTTACCTTGTAAAGCGATCTAGAAGTAACCACGGATTTGCCCTCAAGCCTCGACACCACCTCTCAAACATCATTCTTCATGATAGAAGAATACTCCTCCTGCATGGCCTCTCTCCCGACCTGCTGGCTAGTTGCCTCCTCATAGCTAGAAGACTCAAAGTCAATGATGTTGGAAACCATTGCCATATAGCTACAGAACCCCTCAGGTGATCTGCTCTCTCTGACCAGCCTCTTCAGCCCAGCAACAGATGTAGCCTCTCTCAAGGTATCCTGAAGCCACTTGGGCTTCCTCTTCCCTGAGCACACTTCTCCCACTGGAGAATGAAACTCCTCCTCATCATCATCAAGAGTCTGAACTCCTAACTGTCTGTCTGTTTTCCTCCTACTTGAACCTGAACCTGTAGACGCTGAAGTACCGTGTGAACTGTCCATCAGTGGACTCCCTAGTGAACTGCTCTGCATGCTGCTCGAAGCACCACCCTTCTGACTCTGCGAGCCACTGCTCACTGATGGACCTGACACCTTAATCGATGTACCTCTGAATCCTCCTGATCCCTGCCCACTGGATCCCTGTGCCTAACTCAGCTACTCCTGAGGGTCTGGCCAATCCAAATACTCTAACTCCCGTGACCTCCTGAAAGCCCTGTCCTCCTCGAACTTCACATCCCGCCTGACAACAACTCTCCTCTGTACAGGAATATAAATCTGAAAGGCTTTCGAGGTCTTATTGTAGCCCACAAAGATACCCTTCTCTGCGGTGGGCTCTAGCTTGGTCCTCTTCTCCTTGGGTACGTAGGAGTATGCAATACACCCAAAGATACGAAGATGACCAATATCAGGCTTCTTCCCAGAAAAAGCCTCCTCCGGAGTCACATGCCCCAAGCCACGATGCGGACTCCTGTTCTGCAAATAAACAGTAGTGTTGCAGGCCTCTGCCCACAAAAACAACGGTAACCCCTGATCATGTAGCATGGCTTTAGCATCCCCTCCGATGGATCTGTTCTTCCTCTCCACAGACCGTTCTGTTGGGGGTTGTAAGGAACTGTGAACTCCCTCCTAATGCCTGCCTCCACACAATACTCAACAAACTCACCAAGGGTGTACTCCCCTCCATTGTCCGACCTTAGGACTTGATCTTTCGACCTGTCTGAGTCTCCATAAGAGCTCTGAACTCTTGAAACCGCTTGAAGACCTCACTCTCGATCTTCAAGAAATAAATCCAGGTCCTCCTGGAGTGATCATCAATGACTAAAACATAATACTCATATCCACTCAAGGAAACATGAGACATCCGACCGCTCACATCGGAATGAATCAAATCAAGTATCCCAGTCGATCTGTTGTCACTATTGGGAAAAGGGGATTTGGCAAACTTGCCCATAGCACATCCTTTGCATGTATCTAGGTGATCAGTACTAAAATCTGGCACACGTGTAGTGATCTCCCGCAATGTCCTCAAGGCCCCATAATACATGTGCCCCATCCTACGGTGCCAAATCTCGCATAGCTCTGAACTGCTAGCTCTGTTGCCGGTACTACTGCTCAATGCCAAAAGGGGCTGAAATGCAAACTTGTACACCTTTGCATGGCGTACACCAATCACTCTAGCTAACTCAACTGGAGCGCCCCTGGGATATATTAGCACCTGTCCTCTCCTGAACAAAATCTCATATCCTCTGTCCTCCAATGCTGAGATGGATATGAGGTCCTTCCTCATCCCTGGCACATATAGAACATCTGACACCTTCAAGGGAGGTTTGGGTTCCCTATCAAATGTCAATGTCCCCACACCGACTGCTCTAACAATGTTGTCATCTCCGAGTACTACCTCTATATCAATGCCACTCTGTGAAAGCTCTGAGAAGTACTCACGGACTCTTGTCATATGACGTGAAGCCCCACTGTCAACATACCAAATACCTGAAGATGCTCCGCTAGTGGAGGGAAATGCACACTCTCTCTCAACCTCCGTGGCAGGTGATCCTGCACTAGTGGACTCACAAGCAATGAACCCAAACTCCCGGTCAAAGCTATCCGTAAAGTCCTCTATCTCTGCTGGTGCTGCCATGTTCTGGTTCTTCCCCTTCTTCTTCTTCTCCGGACACACAACTGCATAGTGTCCCATCCTCTAACAATTCCAACACTTCACCTTGGAATACTCCTTCTGTGTGTTCCCCTGTTTGCCTTTGCCTTTGCCTTTGCCCCCACCAACACTTGTGGAAGCTTGCTTATTTCCCTTGACTTTCTTGCCTCCTGCTAACAGTGCTACATGCTTATCCTGCTCAACAGGTTTGGCTGCCCCAAGTTAGTTCTTTCTGATTTCAGTCTATATGCAATCATCCCAGAACTTCTCCCAAGTGGGAAGGGTCTCATGTCCACAAACCCCATCAGCGAAGTTCAGCCATGAACTGAGAAGGCCATTCACTGCAATCCGCACCAAATCAGTGGGTGGAATGACCTTTCCAACTGCTGCCAACTCATCTCTCACATTAGTGATCTTTGTGAGATATCCAGTAGCACTATCAGTCTTAGCCATCTTAATGGTCTTCAGCTTCTCTCTTAGGACCATTTTCCTATTCTCATTGGTACTCTGGTAGAGGTTGGTCAAGGCTGTCCACATCTCATGAGCAAGTCTCTTTCCTCTCACATGAGGAATGACATGGTCTTTAATACCATCCAGAATCAGTCTCTTGCCCTTGTTATTCTTTTTGTTAAAATCTGCCAACTGAACAGCATCAGTAAGCACATTCACAGGGCGTTGTTGGGTATGCACCATTATACCCCAGAGTTTTGCCTCCTCAAAGATGCTCTGCATTCTTTCCTTCCATACGTTGTAGTTACTATGCCCATCCAACCTATCCTCCACCCTAAAGCCCAAAGACATGCTTGCTGTCCTAATAAACCTATGTTGCCAGGAAACGTGGGTGCGGGTGCGGGTGCGGGTGCGGGGACTGGGACGGGGACGGCATTTTTTGAAACAGGGTGCGTGGGTTCGTCTGGGTATTTTTATATTAATATATATTATAAATTATAAATTATAATTTATATATCATATATAATTATTAATACTATATTTTATAAATTATAAATTTAATGACACTAATCATTTATAAAGTTTAAACTTTAAACTTTAAAGATTTAAACATGCACATCATTCAAGAATCAACAATGAACATTCAAGTTTCAACATTCACATGTGACATTTGCCATTGAAATTTCAAAATTAAAATTTGCTTCATTTATTGTTTCTCATTGTTGATATGAACTCTGATTACAGAATTTTGTTCTTGCAACTTATAAACCATTTAAAAATTACCCAAATCATCATTATTTCCAAAAAAATAAAAATAAATAAATTAGAGTGAAATTTTACCTTAGCAGAAAAATACTCACTAGAAAAGTTGACTGTATTCACTTATTAATTCACTCTGTCCTTTACACCGACTCCACTCAGCACCATATTCTATAGGTTATTCAAAACGTTCTGAAAATTTTCATTATCTCCAGAATTTAGAAAAAGTAAAAAATCTAAAAAAGACATACTTTCCAGTAGTTTCAAAGTTTTCAAGATTCTACGTCTTTCCAAAAATCTCAACTCCTAAAGCATAAAGAAACTATATACTATTAAATTTACAAGATATTTTCCTAACACCGCATCCAATTTCTAACTTAAACAAACAAAAATATAATTTTAAATATGTTTTTGCCATACATCCTCTTATTCTCTCCCAATCCCTTGCACATGTATACTATCTCACCTCATTTTCGTGTTTTGCACTCGACATAATTAATCTTAGGACCCAAAATTTCACATTTTTCTGACAATCATACCTCTATCCCTCCCATAAGTATACTTACCTCACTTGGCGTTTTGCATCCTGCACCCAAGTGATCTCAGGACCCAGAATCTCACTTCTTTCTGACCATTGTACTCTCTTTATGGACCCCTTAATTATCTCGTTTTCTGGAACATTAAACGCATATATATTACTTAACCTCTTTCAGACTATTATTTCTTCCAGATCATATCATGTGTCGGCTATCTTAAACTTAATTTTTTATATTAACTCCATAAGTCAATAAGAAAATGATCTGCTCGTGAAAGGTGCTATCATTTCTATTTGAAGGTAGGTCTTGAAATTAGATTTTTTTAATAATAACTTATAAATTATTTATGGAGCAGAGCAATATATTTTAACTTATAAAAAAATCAAAATAATTCGATTTTAATTTTTATTTATCGTTTGAACTTTGAATCATGAATGTTTTAAAATTTAGAAAAAAAATAAAAATTAAAATAGTTTTTATAATTTATTTTTAATATTTATTAAAATTTAATTAAATTTTCTAATTTTTAATCATTTAAAAAAATTTATATATTTGAAAAAATTGTTCATGAAGAACCCGAAATTCAGGTTCTAAGTACCCAAACGATGGGTTCTTCATACCAAAAGAACCCAAGAACCCGAAATTTTTTTTTGAAGAACTCGGTTCTTTTGAGAAGAACCACCCAAAAAGAACCACCCGGTTCGTTTGGGTTCTTCTGAGAAGAACCCGTACCCAAATCCGGTACTTGGGTGCGGGAACCCGGTGCGGGTTCGGGAACCCCACCCCCAGGTGCGGGAACCCGTGCAACGTAGTAATAAACTGAAAAAGGCACTGCTGTAGTAAGGCACTGTTTTCTGTGTGAAAAATCAGCTTCTTGTATTTTTGCTTCTTGCTATCCCAAACTACACTTTTCAACAAAATAGCTCTAATACCATGTAGAAATTTCTGTTCCCAGCCCCGGTTTTCAGTTTCTCCTTATTTCTCCCATAAAGTTAAATGCCCATTCCCATAGCCATACATTCAACAAGCTGGGAAAATAAATATTTTCTGAAAACAAAAATTCTGGAAATTTCAGTGCTGAAATGCATAAATAAAAACTCAAAAAAATAAATCAGCGACACAGAAATTTGACACGCTGATTTCTGGTCAACATGACCCTGGAAAAAACCCCTACAACGCTTAGGGAAAACCAGTTCGAAAGCACCTCTTTATTTCTGAATATAACTTCTACAGTGAGACAGAAATTACAGCAAAAATTCCAGCAACTTAACAAATGTACTTATCTCGATTTTTGTGCTTATACACTGCCTTGGAAAACGTGTCGAACAGTAAAATAACAAAACAGAAATTTTACAGCGTTAATTTCAACATTAAATGTTGACTGTACTTTTTGATTTATGTGCCCAGCCGTACGACTGTACTATTGTACAGAATGTATAGCACTGCCTCCTCGATTTATGTGCCTCTGCCTCGAAAAATGTGTTGAAGCTGTTGTACAGATTTCCTCAAAATTTGTGCCACCAAACAGCAGTACTTCTCCTCGATTTTTGTGCCCAGAATCTACCCAGAAAACTGTGTTGAAGCTGCTGTACAAATTCCTCAAAAAATGTGCCTCATTCCTCGAAAAATGTGCCACTATTTCTGTACAGATTTATGCCTTGGGAACTGTGCCTCTTTGCTACTGTACGGATTTGCTAAAGTCTCTAGCTATTGCCCTCTTGCTCACTGCTCAGAAATTTCTCCCTTGCTTTCTCTTCTCTTCTCTCAATCTGCTCATGAAAGAATGAATGATCTTTTCTCTCATTTTCCTCCTTAACATAACCCTAAGTGACTTTTGAAGAATCCCTAAATCCAATGGCTAAGATAGCTTTAGATCTAGGGTTGAGATTAAATGTTCATTTAAATCTCACCTTCTATTTTTTAATTCACCCCACTTTAATAAAGACCCACTTAGTCATTTATTTCCAAAGTCACTTTTCACTTTCCAATTTCACATTGACTTTATTAAAGTCACTTTAAAATTAGACTTTGTAACTTTATCACTTAGAGTCACTTTTAAATTAGATTTGACTTTATAACTTTATAAAGTCACTTTAGGAGAAAAATTAAATTCTTTTGAACACTTTTCCCTAGCCCAAAGATCAAAGCCTTAGGGAACCACCTGTCCTCCGATAACCAAATTTCAACATTTTTCCACCCTCTAATACATAACATTTTTACATTTACAACTCTCAAAGGGGGAATACACATTTGGCTTAGACCCTCAAGACACATAACCCATCTACGACACAATATGATCCAGTAGACCAAGTGATTTGTAATAAAATAATTTAGCCAGTTAGCCTAAATTATTCCCAAATCACTTTTACATCAGACTCAACTAAAACACTAGGATTCACCTAAGAATTTGACGAAGAATTCCACCTTAGCTTTGGGGTGAGGCTCAAGGGAGAAACTTTGTTGACCATATGTGTTTAGAAACACACGAGTCGGTGAGACAAAAAACCTCCTACGATGAAACTTTTCGCCAAAATAATAGGCTTACCTAGGTTGTTACATATACTCAAGGTCTTACTCGGATCATTTACATTATATCACTTGCATAATGGGTTAACCATGACACATGGACTGCCGATAGGTGATTCGATCTTGTTGAAAATTTTGGCACTTTTGCTTCCTTGGAACTTTGACAAATGCTATGTAACAGCACCCTATCATTGCTTTGCTACAATTTGCATATATAGACCAACCCATCTATTTATGAGGACCATTATTTTATAGAGTGAGTGCCCTGAGTATGAGACATCATCAGAAGCCTTCTTCACCACCATACAAGATATTCTTGTCAGCAGATGGGACAAGAATCACACACCTTTGCATTGTTTGGCTCACTCATTGAACCCAAAATACTACATCCGTGAATGGCTGAATGGTGGACCTTCCTGCAGATTCCCTCCTCACATGGATGGTGAAATTTCACAGGGGAGGAAGGATGCATTGAGGCGGATATTTCAGGATAGAGCATCCCTTGATGAGGTGGAGGATGCCTTTGCATAGTTTTCCACTGGCACTGGGCAATTTGCAGGCTATGATGTGATTAGAGACGGGGGGCTAAGAATCCCTATTCTTGGTGGGCAACTCATGGGGCAACAAACCCTCCTCTACAATAGTAAGCCATGAGGCTTCTCTCTCAGGTGACTTCATCCTCTTGTTGCGAGAGGAATTGGAGCACATATGGGAATTTCTAAAGTGTCAAGAAGAGCAGGCTTGAGAAGTCGAGGGCAGAGACAATTGTAAATTTCTGAACATGTTCTATGCCATTTCAGATTAGGGCACAAAATACTGAAGCAGATAGAACAAATAAATCGATCGATGGAAGACAAGCCAACAATAGAAAAAAGAAGAAGAATGATGGTGTTACGGCGATCAGCAGGATGCTTCAACCAGCAAAGTCTCCAATAGGCCATTCAGCCAAGCGTGTCACACAGCCCTAAAACGCTACATCAAGAAGCCCTAATTCAGCTCCATGAGAAAGCCCTAACACAGATGCACCAAGAAGACAGAAGATAATTTCCTCCACGCAATGTGTGTGAAATGATCTCCAAAACTCTCCTATTTATAATCATATGTGGAGGTGTGTGACACGTCCTTTGAGACATTTAAGTCTATATTATATTCCAGGCCGACCTAGCACATAAGTGGAATAAATTCAAAATACATGTTCTACTCATCCGATCGAGATGATCTTTAGATCAATCTTACACCTCTCCGAAAAAGGAATCCAATAAAAATATCGGGATCATCATCTGAGCAGCACAACCTGGAGTTTGGACCTAGTTGCCCAAAATTAACACTCCCTCTCAACTAGGGAGAACTCTGTCCACTTGTGCAATCCAAATGTCGTGCGTCATCCTGTCGTAACGTGCTTTACTGGCATCTTTATTTCAAATGGTGAGTCACAACGACATCACACCCGGCTGACCCAAAGTCAGCTCAGAGGTTAAAACCTCTCCAGGACTCATTTTGAGTCTCATACTAACCCGAAGTTAGTTTAACTGACCCGAAGTCAATTGGAGGTCCCGGACCCCACTTCACTTGATCCCCGATCAAGTCGTTGGACACATGTCATCCTATCATAAAGAGTACGGCAATCCCCGATGCGTCCATCGGCCTTGCTATGGACTCTAACTTTTCCCACCTCATTGGCCAAGATGAGGGGTACTTCCCATGAGTCCCAGGCTCCATGGGTAGGATGCACGCGGGCATAGACCAAAGAGAGGCGAACCAACTCAATGTCATCACAGTGGGGTCGGAAGCACACCAACAAGGTTTGGCAAGCCTAGCCCTGTGGTTGCTTATAGCTTCAAGAAGTTATTCCCACGCCCCCTGGAGCTCCCGGAGCTCATTGTCCAACAAGACCTGGAGCTTTCACAGCTCATCGTCCTAGAGCTCTCACAGCTCATCGTCCTGGAGCTCCCAGAGCTCATCGTCCAACTGGACCCGGAGCTTTCACAGCTCATCGTTCAACAAGACCATTTCACGGCTCCAAGGTTCTCATGAAAGGTTAGGAACTTGACCTTTCCTAAGGGCTTAGTGAGAATATCCGCGACCTGCTCATAGTTCCTATATGAGCCTTACGGCGCCACGTACCATGTCCTGGACAAAGTGGTACCTGCTTGGATCAGTTGTGAAACATGGGATTCTCGGACAACCGAATCCCACTATGGTTATCACAAAAGATAATTGTGGTATCTAGCACATGGCCGAACAACTCACTGAAGAACTTTTGTAACCAAATCGCTTCACAACAGGCAATGTTCGTAGCAATGTATGCGGCCTCAGCGATGCTCAAAGCTACCGACTTCTGCTTCCTACTCATCGAAGCAGAACCAAGTGTGAAGCAGCATCCACATGTGCTCTTGCGATCCACCACACTGCCAGCCCAATCGGCATCGGAATATCCATGGAGTGTCCCGCTCCTGGCACTGTATCTCAGCCCATGGTTTATTGTGCCTTAGAGATATCTTAAGAGATTCTCAGCACCAACCCGGTGAAAAACGTTCACTGCAAATCATACGTCCGGACGAGAGTTCACTAAGAACACCAGCGCACCTACGAGTTGGCAATACTCGGTAGGATTTCCCAATGCTGGCCTAGCAGCATTTCCACACAACTTCATGAAGTTGAGCTAATCGGTGTCGACACGAACTTATAGTCCACCATACCAAATCTCTCCAGCAGCTTCCCAATATATTTTCCTTGAGATAAGAAAATCTTGCCAAGTCTCTGTCAGACCTCCAAGCCTAGGAAGTAATGCATCAGTCCTAGGTCTTCAATCTCGAACTCGGAAGCTAGCTCCCTCTTACACCGATGAATGAGAGGGTCAACACCTGTCAGGAAGAGATCGTCCACATAGAGAACCAGTATGAGAGGTTTCTCACGATTGACCTTGAAGTAAAGGTTCGGATCAGCACTATTTCGAGAGAAGCCCAACTTCATCAAGTAGCTATCAATCCTCTCATACCAAGCCCTGGGTGCTTGCTACAACCCATAGAGAGCTTTCTTCAACTTGCATACATGAGAGTCTCCATCCTAGACTTTGAACCCCAGAGGTTGCTCCACATACACTTCTTCCTTTATCGACCCATGCAGAAAAGCGGTCTTCACATCCATCTGATGGAGACTCCATCCTTGCATAGCGACAAGGGCAATAATGGATTGAATGGTCGTATAGCGAGCCACAGGTGCAAATCTATCATCATAGTTAATACTTTCAGTTTGAGATAAGCCCTGGGTGACAAATCTTGCCTAGTATTTTTCAGCACTTCCATCAGATCTATGCTTGATCTTGTAGAGCCATTTCGAGGTGACAACAGCGTTGTCCTACAGTCTTGGAACAACATTCCAAACATCGTTCTTCATAATGGACTCATATTCTTCGTGCATCGCATCCTTCCAAACTTGATGCTTTACGGCTTCTTCAAACGTTCTAGGCTAGATTGTACAAAAGTACTCATGGCTGCTAGATACCCTTGGTATCGATTCAGCTTCTTGCTTTCACGAAATGTCCCCCTTGGGGCCATATGTCTCTCGGCATCCTCGAGAGTATCCCTGAGCCATGACTGTCTCTTCCTACCAGAAGGAGGAGGATCAATAGGGTCCATTGGACCTTCAACATCGGGCAACGATGCATCCTTCGACACTTCCTGCTTCTCTGTCCCTGCATCATTGTCTTCCTTGGAGCTAGGAAGGTTCATCACTATCCGGAGGGTAGCGTCTTCATTGAAGGTGACATCGTGGCTTATCTCCACTTCTCTTTGACCAGACACATAGATCCTATATGCCTTCGAAGTTTCGTTGTAGCCCACAAACATTCCTTTCTTCCCAGAAGCATCCAACTTGCTTCTCTTTTCTTTCGGCACATGAAAGAAAACAGGACAACCAAAAACTCTAAAATGAGAAACATCAGGTTTCTTACCAGAGAAGACTTCTTCGGGAGTTTTGGAGTCCAATGTGAAATGCGGGCATTTATTTTGAATGTACACAGCAGGGTTGCGGGGAAGCTTCAAACCCCCCTCGTTCCCGTTTCCAAAACGCGCTCCGTGCGGGAACGTTTTGGAAACGCTCGGAAACGCACTTCCGAAAACGCTTCCTGAGGGGAGCATTTTCGAGAGCGCGTTTCTGAACCTGTTAAAACGCTCCCTGCCTTTTCGGGAGCGTTTCAGGAAGCGCTCGAAAGCGAACACTCCCTGAGCGCTTCCGACATTTAAAAAACGCTTCGGGAGCATTTTTTTAAACGCCGGAAGTGATCGGGGAGTGTTCGCTCCCGAACGCTCCCCGGAACAAAAAACGCTTCCCGCCGCGCGCAAATTTTTTTAAGTGAAAAATCGAATTGTTTATAATGGGGGGGGGTTTCATTTTGGTTTTTATTGTTTGTTGAGTGTTGAGAAAGAGAGCAAGAAGAGACAAGGAGAGCAAGGAGCAAGGCAACAGGAGGATTGCAAGAAAGAGGTAGGCCTTCTAATCCAATTTTGTATTTTCTAAGATGAATTTGTAGATTGTTAAATTGTTAAATTGTTTAAAAATGAAAACTTGAATTTTTCTTGAATGTTGCATTTTATTGGATTTAAAACTTAAAAAATGAATTGTTTTTTTCCTATGTTGCATTTCCTATTCCATTTGGCATTTTTCCATTTGTTTTGCAGGCTAGAAACTTGAAACTTGAAACTTGTTTCCATCATGGCTATATGGCTAGGGATTTTCCTCATGTTGGTTCCTTTCTTTGTGATAATGGTGTTGGAGAGTGCTAGAAGAAAGAGGCAAATCAGAGAAGAGGAGGATGAAGAGGAGGGTTATGGTGGATTTGAAGAAAATCTTGAAGAGGAGGAGGATTATGCTGAGGAGGAAGTGGGGAGTGGAGAACCTGAGGACACAGATTCCCCAACTAAACGAGACCAAACTTAGACACCTTTGTGGAAATATGTTCAGAAAATGGAAGGAGGGAAAGGTGGTGGAACCACTAAATTTATTTGCCCCCATTGCAATAAACAATACCATGGTTCATACACCCGTGCGAGAAGGCACCTTTGTGGGATAATGCAAGGGGATGGAACTAAAAATATTGGAATCAAAGTTTGTCCTTATGTGCCAGCACCACATAGAGAGATATATAGGAAGGAAGAGGGGGCTGCCTTACAGAGATCATCTAAAAGATCTAGGGGTTTCGTTGATTCAGGCCCAACACGTCATGGACAAACAAGTTCAACTTCCACCCATGCCAGTGGTTTTGGAGGCAGTGGCACTGGATTAAGGCGTAGAACCATATCCGATTTCCTGGACGAAGGGTGTAGGAATAATGTGGATTCAAAAGTTTACCGGTTTCTATATGCATGTGGGGTGCCATTTAATGTTCTTCGCTCACCTTATTGGCATGAAATGGTTTCTGCCATTAATGATGCCCCCAAATGATACAAAAGCCCTGGGTATGACAAGGCCAGAACCGTGGGTCTTGATCATGAAAAAGCTAAAATAAACAATTCTTTGGCTAGAATGACAAATTCGTGGAATGAGCATGGGCTGTCCATTGTCTCTGATGGATGGACCAATGTAAAAGGAAAACCATTGATAAGTGTTTTGGTTGTGTCGGTTAGTGGTGCAATCTTCCTGGCAGCATATGATTATTCAGACAAATTCAAAACCGGCATTAACATTGCAGAACCATTACTTGATATAATTGAAAAGACTGGGCCATACAATGTCATACAGGTCATCACTGATAATGCTGCTAACTGTAAGGCAGCAGGAGCAATTATTGAGGATAAATACCCCAACATTTTTTGGTATGGGTGTTTGGTTCACACAATGAACCTTTTGATGCATGATATCATCAAAAACAAACAACCTCAATTCAAATGGCTTGGTGATTTGTACAAGAGAGGTAAAAAAATGATAAAATTTGTTACAAATCATAGCAATACCCATGGACTTTTCCGTACTCACTCCAAATTGGAGTTGTTGAAGATAGCAAAAACTAGATTTGCTAGCTATTACCTCACCTTCAAGCGCCTTTTGAAGGTAAGAGAGTCATTGGCTGCAATGGTATCAAGCCCACACTGGCAGCTATTAAAGGACAGGGCAGCAACAATAGTTGACAGGCAAGGTTTCGAACATGTGGAGGAGACCGCCCTTGACGCTCTGTTTTGGGCACATGTGAGGGAAATTTTGAATTTTACCAAACCCATTTATAACATGATTCGGTTTGCAGATACTGATAAACCAGTGATTGGAGAGGTTTATGAGCATATGGATAGCATGTTGGGGCAAATAAAAGATATTGTTAAGGATAATGATCCCAACTTGTATGCTATGATTCATGACTGTGTGTGTGCATGGTGGAATAAACTCAATGTTCCACTACATGCTTTGGCATATATCCTTACGCCAAAATATTACTCTCCATCTTGGTTGGGCCGACCTACACCTGGAGGTGGGGTTAGGGTGAAACCTCACACAGATCCAGAGGTACAAGAGGGGCACATGAAGGCATTGGACAAGTTGGTACTCGACAGGGAAGAGTGTGCTAGATTGCGCCTTGAATTAGGCAAATACTTCAGTTGCACTGCTAACTTTGGTTCTTTCCATGCAATGGAAGACAGGGACAGATTTGATGCTCTCACATGGTGGGAAGCATATGGCGGCATGGGACTTTTGCCAAAGTTGGCTAAAAAATTTCTCTCACAGGTTGTGAACACTTCTTCTACAGAGAGGTGTTGGAGCACCTACAGCTTTATACACAATGTGAGAAGAAACAGGCTGAATGAAAACCGAGCTGAAAGCTTGGTTTATGTGCATTATAACTTGAGGTTGTTGAGCCATTACTGTGATCGAGCAAATGAGGATCAATCATACGAGGCTTGGACAACAAGCCAGAGGATGATAATTTGGAGGACGGCACGTTACATCTGGAAGAATTGGAAGCAGAACTTTATAGGGATGATGATGAAGCATCAGCAGCACCGCCACACACAGGGCCAGTCCCACCATCTACTGGTAGCAGTGCGGGTGCCAGTGCCAGTGCCACTCCTCAATATCACACTATTGTTTCTTTGCAGATCCAGCCTCCACCTTCTAGTTGTGGTCGTGGTACTCCTGAGAGTACTAGAAGACCAACATTTCCTCGTGGCTCACAAAAATTAGACATTTCTCGTGGGCGTGGCAAGGGGCCAGCCAGATAAAATAGATTTGTTGGTTTACTAGTCTTTTCTATTTGTTGTTGACAGTTGAACGGTTGAAACTTGACTCTTTCTGATTTCATATATTTAATGACAATTTAAGTTTGAAGTTTGAATTTGAAAGGTGAAACTTTGAAGTTGGCATTTATAAGTTTACTGTTTACAAGTCATTATGAATTATGAATTATGAATATGATGCTTCATGAAAGTTATATGGTGATCAATGAATCAATGATGATAAATGTTATATATTGAATTTTGAAATCAATGAATCAATGATGATAAATGATATATATCAATGATGATAAATGTTATATATCAATGATGATAAATGTATATTGAATTTTGAAATCAATGAATCAATGATGATAAATGTTAAATATTGAAATTTGAAATCAATGATGATAAATGTTATATATCAATGATGATAAATGTTATATATTGAATTTTGAAAGCTTGAAACCTTCAGATTGATGATTTGCGAGACCCAAGAGTCAATATGTTGTATGCTTCCAACTGGTGGGCGTGGTTGTCGAAGATTATAACTTCTAGATGATTGATGTTATATGATTCAATCTATGTTTTCATGTTTTTTATGTCTAATTCATCATTCTACATGTTTTTGTTGACATATATGCATCAAAATATAAAAAATATAAAAATATATATATATATATAAAAACACTCCCGAAAACGCTCCGAACCGGAAGCTTCTAAAAATGGCGCTCCCCGCTCCCGCTCCCGCTCCCAAGTAACCTTGGTACACAGCAATGTTCGTAGCTTCTCCCCATAGAAACTTCGACAAACCTGGGTCACATAGCGTGGCACGGGCAGCCTCCACAGTGGCTTGATCCATCTTTTTAGCAACATCATTTGCTCAGGATTTTAGATGATTGAGGTCTCCCTCTTAGTCCCATCATCTCTGCAATGGCTCCCTTGAGTTTTCCTACAGCCCAGACATAAACATCACAGATACTAATGCCCAATATATACATCATATCACTGTCAAGGTGATTTTAGATAAGGCTGCCATCATGACGTTGTAGGTATCTTTATATTTTTGTCATATGTGCCACTGTCAGACACAAGTATCACTCAAGCTTATTGTTTAGGTCTCCTTGACTGCTACAAATCAGGGTCTAGTTAGGGCACAAAACGTTGTCCCTAACAGCCCTTTATTTTTGGCCTAGAATAGCTCCTTAAAGTTGTGGATTGCCCTAGGAGAGGTCCCCTCCTTCTCTGTTGCAATTCGGGGCATGGATACCCCTACGCTGCCCCTCAAATTAATTTGTAGGGTTGTGCCCTACTCAAAACAGCTCCTAGAGGTTGTGGATGCCTCTCCCAAGATTCTTTCACTCATAAACAGCCCTTAATCAGTCCTGAAATGAACCTTCTTGGTTTCAACCCTCAGGTCACTGGTTAGGGCTTCTTGACAGACTTTTATTTTCACTTCTAGACCTCCAAATAATGCGGCCTTCACCCAGACTTGTATCTTCTCCTGCATAGTGGTTTGGACCACCTTTTAAACCTCCAAACGATGCCTAACAACCACTTGAACTTGCATAAACTGCCTTAAGCTTTACACTATAACTCGACCTTCAGGACAGTGTTATTTAGGCCAGCGTATGGGCTGAAACAACTCCTCTTAGTTGCGGCTCACTTGAGAGAGGAATATGCCACAAGGGTTAGGCCTCTACGCCACCCAAACAAGCCCTCAAGTAATGCGGCCTTCCAAAAATTAATGCGGACTTGTGGTGATGCCCAAAACAGCGTTCAAAAAACTCCTAAAAAGGTTCCACGCAGCTTCTTCTTCTCCCACGTTGTAGTAGCCTCTCTTTTCTCTCACAAGTTGGGCATTGTCTTCTACTAAGCTCTGATACCATGTAAATTTCTGAACATGTTCTATGCCATTTCAGATTAGGGCACAAAATACTGAAGCAGATAGAACAAATAAATCGATCGATGGAAGACAAGCCAACAATAGAAAAAAGAAGAAGAATGATGATGTTACGGCGATCAGCAGGATGCTTCAACCAGCAAAGTCTCCAATAGGTCATTCAGCAAAGCATGTCACACAGCCCTAAAACGCTACATAAGAAGTCCTAATTCAACTCCATGAGAAAGTCCTAACACAGATGCACCAAGAAGAGAGAAGATAATTTCCTCCACACAATGTGTGTGAAATGATCTCCAAAACTCTCCTATTTATAATCATATGTGGGAGTGTGTGACACGTCCTTTAAGACATTTAAGTCTATATTATATTCCAGGCCGACCTAGCACATAAGTGGAATAAATTCAAAATACATGTTCTGCTCATCTGATCGAGATGATCTTTAGATCAATCTTACACCTCTCCGAAAGAGGAATCCAATAAAAATATCGAGCTCATCATCTGAGCAGCACAACCCAGAGTTTGGACCTAGTTGCCCAAAATTAACAACAATGGTGTATGTGCACACCAACCTTTGTCTTATTTACAAGCAGAGGGATGAATGAATGAAGGGAAAGACAAAGATGTGGGATGTCTTTCCTAATGATATGGATTTGGACAATAGTGTTGAGTTGGCATTGGCCAACTTGGATCTTAATGACCTAGTGCTAGAGCCTATCACTTTTGATGATGGTGATACTCTTGAGGGGTCATCCTCCAGACCAGCAGATGTATAGATTACATTGGATACAGAGGAGGAGGATGCAGCAGAGGAGAGCAGTGGTGACCATGACAGTGATGTTGATTTTGATGATGATGATTGATGAGCTACCTACTACCTTGTAGTTGTTTTGTATTTGCTATTTTTATTTTCCATTGGCATTGCTACTACTTATGTAACACATTTTAATTTTGATGACTTAATGAGAAAACTGCAGTTTCTTATCTTTCCAATCTGTCACAATTGTATTTGTATGCATAATGTTACATTGTACAACTTACAAATTTTAAATTTACTATGTAGAATCTAGATCTATGTCTAAATTTGTATCATGAATGAGAATTTGTGTAAGAAATATCTATTTAGTATTAATTTTTAATATATATAACGTGTCCTACGTGTCATGTTCCGAGGGGTCTAGGTGCCCCGTGTCAAACACTCGAATTTGCGTGTCCTGCATGTCTCGTGTCCCCATGTCAAGTGACTTGGGTTGTTCAATACACCCTATAGAGAAAATCACATCTCCATACAAGATCAAGACAAGTGTATTACATGGATCAAAGTCACAAAGATTGTGATTCATACAAGTCAACTTCTCAATCCTAGAATACAAAGTTCATGGTATAGGCAATAATCCATGCAAATTCACCATCATCCTGTGAACATTGGGATCCCTCTCATGCACCTTAAATCCTCTAGCAATTATACCAACCTGAACTAGGTCAATATCTTGAAGTACAAGCGACATCATGGTCAACTCCCCCTATTTGAGAAAATATTGTATCCCTTGCAAGAGTATCATCATGGGCAACTCCCTTTGTCTGAGAAAATCCATGATCATGGCTTTATACTCTATAGTACTCCCATCGACTACAACTCTAGAATCCTCCATCAGGGCATCACATCTCTCCTCCTCAATATAATTGGAAGTCTCACAAATGGAAGAAACCAATGCAAAATGACTAGCATAACTTCTAGCAGGTATACTCATTCTAATTGACAATTTAGGTATTCCTCCTCAGTATAATTGGAAGTCTCACGAATGGAAGAAACCAATGCAACATGACAAGCACAACTTCTAGCAGGTATACTCATTCTAATTGACAATTTAGGTATTCCTCCATGCTCTTAACCCTTTATATCTAGAATAGCATCCTCCACATTCTCCTCGATCACAAAAGGAGAATCCTATAAACTAAAAGATATCACATAGTCCTCAACACAAGATGTTATTAAAACATCTACAATTGGAGTTGTCCTCAACACAAGTTGTTATTAAAACATCTACAATTGGAGTTGAAACTATCTATATGACCTCCCGCCATGCATGTGCCTCCTAAAAGCAAGAAAGCTCTTCCAACCTCCTATTCAAATCTACATGTGCCATTGGAATGTACACATGCCACTAGATCAACAAGTAACCTGTAAAGGCCACCCTCTATCACCCCTCTAGCCAAAGTGCTTAAACTAGCTTGACTACAATCATTGATAGTGTACAATTATCCCTCAAAGGAAACTTTGAAATGTAAATTTGTCATACAAGAAACTAGAAGAAGGTTCTCCCTCAAACCAAAAACAATAAAATGCGATCTACCTCAAGAACATCACTTTAAGGCATCCAAAATGAAATGGAGCCAACTCCTTTCATTTGGTAAGTGGCATCATTGCCAAGATCCACAATCATGCCTCCCTTTTGCTCCTAAAATCCTATTGAATAGAGGCTTGTCATATGTCATCTTTCTCAATGCTCCACTATCCACATACCAACCAACACTAGATGCGAAGTTAGAAGATAAACAAGAAGTCATGCAAAAGGTAGTCTCAAATTAGGAGTTCATCTCCTCTTCACCTACAACCTCCTAGTTGCAATCTATCTCACACCCTTTCCCTTCTTCAATGGACACTAGACTGCATAATGTCCCACTCATGACATTGGAAGCACATCACCTTACTCAAGTCTTTCTTTCTCGTACATGTCCCATTCTTCTTCTTGAAGCCTTTCCTATTCTTCTTCACCTTCTTGATGAGACTAGTAGCATCTACTTTACCTTGTTCCAAGCAGACTATAATATTATTTCTTCCTACACAAGATCATCCCAAAGTTTGGGAAACTTTTGTATGTTTTCTCAAGCATAAACAGCTTGTACAAAAGGTATCCATGAAGCAGCAAACCCTTTTAGGGAAATGGGCATTAACTCCTAATCCTCCACCTTATTTCTAATGGCTATTCACTAATCCTTCAATTCAATGATCTTGGTCGAGTAGCTCACCATAGTGCCTTTTGTGTTCATCCAAATGGCTGAAATTTGTTTCTCACAAGAGCAACTATCAAGAAGCATAAGAGTTCTAAGATAACCAAAGAATCAAACATTTTATTACCTGTCGTCTTATCTAAAATGTGTGAGATGAATTGATCCTTCACAAAAGAAAGAATGATTCTCTTTGCATTGTCTTTCTCCTTTGAAGGAGGGGCCAACTATGCCAAATTGGTAGGGGTTTGGAATCTCCTTATCAACGTGCTCCCAAAGATTGGCTTCCTCCATAAGAATCTATCACATTCTATGAGACAAAAGTCACCTTACACATCTTGAACAACTCTCAAGTGCACAAAATCAGCAATATATGTAGAAAAAATCCCCTCTAGGGTACAAATGTTTCTTAACCGATGACCTCAACACAAGTAAACTCCAACTAAAATACAAACTCCCTTTTACTCAAGAGTGATCTAAACCATAGCAAGTTCCAATATCATGTGGAAATTTCTTCAAATTCAGAATTCAATGAAAATCATAAATTCCACCTTCAACCTAGAAGGTTGCTCGTATCTTAGCCCTATGAATTTTAAGCCTTGGGGTTGTAAAACAAGGTACAAAACATAAAGGACAAGATTACAATGGTTCATTTCTAAACATCCCAAACTTTCTAACAATTCAATTAGAAAATGTACCAAAGCAAAGGGATAGGTTTTGGCCCTTTTAGAACAACTTATCGACCAATAACCAAATCTAGAAATATCTTTTTACAACAATAATAACAACAGTATGAAAACCGTAAAATCAATCCAATATATTCTTCACTTAGGAGTTAAATCACTTAATAATTGTCCTTTCACCTATGTCAAATCAATAAGACATATATGGTTCTAAATAACAATGCATAAAGAACATATATAACTGAAAAACAAATATGGAAATCACCCAAGTTTTGGACAACATGAAATTTCACTAATATGCTCAAATTGAAGTACATGTACATACTATAGGCTTCTCTCAAGACTAGTACAAATCCTTTTAGCTCTCCAAACCCTAGCCAAGGCAAATCAACAAAACCCTTGCAAACAAGAAAATCCAATATGCAAGAAGCACTCCAATGTTGATATTTGTAGCCTGGGTAGGTATTTTTGAAAAGACCTAAGTGTGTAGGCGTGCATAAGTGGCCCAAAGTATCCTTAGGACACTTGCTCAAGTATTGAGTAAGTTGTTATTCTAACTTAGCCTAAGTCTAACTTAGGAAATGTAAAAAATTTACTTTAGTGATCATGTTTTAATCTCAACCATTCATCTCAAGTGAGGCGAGATCTAATCTCAGCCATCCATCACTTTGGACATTAGGGTTGGGGACTAAGCTCAATGAGAAGTTATAAAAGCAAGGCTATGGAGAGGAGAAGGACACACCATACAACAGCACAAGCCATTGAGAGAGTGATTTTCTCAAGTGAGGAGTGAGATACTTGAGTGTGCCAAGTCCGAGGAAGGTGCAAGGGTACAGCATTGGAGATCCAGATCAACCAAGCAAAAAAAGGACAAAGCTAGGGCCTGATCAACTAGATCAGATCCAGGGTATGTTGTAAATGTGTATTCCGCAGTTGGGCCGTTATCCCAGGATGGGAGCCCAAGTAGGTTCAGATTATTAACTTAATGAAGAACTATTGATTGGAAAGAATTTGTGTGTGTCACATGTGATTGAGATTGGTTAACATTTTTGCTTCTACTAGATAGTTGTGTTAAGAACCTAGTGCTTTTATTCAGCAGAATAGTAATAATCTGCTAGGAACTAATTGTTGGATGTAGGGGCTGGATTTAACATGGTATCAGAGCAACGTTGAGCTCTAAGGAAGAAACCACAAGTACAAATCCAGTGTTTTTCTTGCAAGGACAGCTTCAACAAGCAAGAGAAAGCCCAAGAAAAGTATGTTTTGTAGGACCTAAGTTGCAGATCAAATACAAACCAAACCATATGTCAACAAATATGTCGAGATCTTGTTCGTACATGGCATCGTACAGACGTATGGACAAACCCTAGTAAAATGTAGGCAACGATGAGAGGTTGTGGGCAAGTTGTTTTAGGGTCCAAGCAACCATCAAGTAGCTCGAGTTGGGTTTGCAGAGCACAGGCAATGGACTGTAAGGCACAAAAAGGCTAGCAACAAGTTGGACAAAGGTTTCCAGGGCACAGGAAAATCTAGGCAGCGACTGTGATGGATTTGTGGCAACAGGAATAGTGACCAGGAATCTCAGGCAAGAGGTTCCAAGAGTACAGGCAGTTATAGAAGTTACAGCCACTAGGAAACAACCAGTCCAAGACCGTCGAGCAACCACCAAGAACCCACATGCAGCAGATAAAGCCACCAGGAAGCTGTAGGCAGCAGTAGGAGTCTCGGGTAATCAACAAATAGGCATTCAAGTAGCAGTAACTACAGTTCTAGGCAACAACTAGAGATCCATGCAACAAAAGAAATTTTCAATGTAAGTGCTTGGGTTAATTGTTGGGCAGTAACAAGTTTCTAGACAAGAATTCGGATAGCTAGTAGAAGGAAATAGGATTAGTTTGAGATTAGCAAGATCAATTATGTGCTTGAAGGACTAAGCACACTAGTTATCAAGTTGTGCTTGACAAACTAAGCACACGATCAACTTTTTCCATGCTTAGCGGACAAAGCACATGTAGATCTAGAAACAAAAATGCCTTGTCTTAGGTTTGAAGACAAGTTGGATGGAGCCTCCAATTTCCTGCCTTGCAAGGCTAGGGTCATCTTGGTTTTCAAGGAAAACGATCTCTGGGAGATTGTTGAGAAGGTGATCATGGAGCCAACAAAAGCTAAGGCGAATGTAATATCCCAAATTGGGAACAGACAGTAATATAAAGCATGCAAAGACCAAAACTACAGCAAACAGAAAATAACCATTAAAAACACCATGATAGAGCCAAAAACATATGAGCCATTTTATTAAATCTCTGATGGGAAAAGGTACAAGGAGGTGCTTAGAAAGATGGCACCTTGGCCTGCACAAGGCAAGCTGAAATAACCCCCTCATCCCTGCTCAGAAATCTCTGCTACACTACTACTCTGCTTGGCTCCTCCTCTACGTTGTCCTGGCTGAAACTACTGCTACTGGCTGAAAAGGGACTGTGTTGAGGTTGCTCTGTTGCTAAGAAAATTTTGGGAATTAGACACCAGACTCTCCTCAACAAACCCAGAAAAACCTGCGAAGAGTTTCCAGAAATCCTGACCCCGGAAATTCACCCCTTTAGGCTTGGCACGTTGTTCTGCTAGGCACTCTGGTTTTCTGGCTGAACTGTTGGGAGAAGCTAATGGAAATCTGCCCAAGAACTCTGCTAGGAAGTGGCTAACCTCCTCTCAAACTCCCGGCTGCAATCTACTCTTTCTCCTTCTCTCCCAAGTTCTATTCCTCACTGGACTGCATAAATCTCCTGCTACCTGCGTGGTCTCTGCGCTGTCCTAGAGGCACTGTGTATGCCTGAATGTGTGTATGTGATTCCCCTCTCGAAACTGGATGTGACTCCTCTCCTGAGCGGGCACTCGAAGTCCCCCGAGGATGAGGTTGAGATCTCCACTCGAAAATCTTTGTGCTAAACAGCACGGCAGACTCAGCTAAACAGCTCAAGCATGCTTTCAGTCTATCAGACAGAAAAATCAGTGGATGAATGAATGAGGAATGAGTTGCTCTCATCCTCTTCTACCTAGTTGAGCCCCCAACGTTCCCTTGGGCCCCACTGGACTGCGCTGCCACCTCTACCAACCAATCACTACGCTGATGCCTCTCCCACGTTGTCACTGCGCTGCCTACGTTGTTTCCTCTCCTGCACTGCCACTAGGACGTTGTCTTTGACATGTGGCTGGCCTCATGGGTCCCACTCCAGCTCTAATATTTGTCTTCGTGACTTTAGGAAAGTAAGTTAGCCATATAGTTTATTTGTGGGCCCCCTTACCCACTTTATTTCCTACTAAACATTAGAAAAGCCAAAATTTGACAAAATTAATATTCCAATTAGTTGACTGCTAATTTGGGATATTACATCGAAGGTTTCCCTAGCTAAGAAGGAGATAAAGGCACAACGGGTACACTTGGATGCATTGGAGGACCATTTCATCTCTCACTTGTTCAAGAAGAAGTCAACCAAGGAGACGTTCGATGCTTTGGTGGCTCTATACCACAGCAATACCGTTAATAGGAAAATGGTGTTGAGGGACAAGATTCGGTCTACACAACACAATGATAAGTTAACTAATAAAAATCACTTAGATTTGTGATCAGCTTGCAGTAGTGGAGGAAAGGGGGGACGACGTAGAGTTAGTAAACGTGGCACTAAATAGCTTCCCAAAGACATTGGATCCATTTGTCAAAGCAATTTGTACTCAAGAGAACCAACACTCATTTGAGAGGCTATGGGATGACTACATCCGGGAGGGGATGAGGGCACAGTCAAAGGCCAAGGCTAGCAAGCAGGAAGGTGATGAGGACTTGGCTCTTGTCAAAAAGACAATGAAGAGCAAAGAAAAAGGTTTGAGCGAGAGTGAGGAGTCAGCCTCATAGCCAAAGAAGAAGAAGAACTTGACTAAGGTCATGTTTTGCTTGTCATAAGACATGGCACTATGCTTCACAGTGTCCAGAGAGAAAGAACAATGAAAAGGGTATGCAATCAGCTATAGTTGCATCGGCAGAAGCTCATGTGGAAGAGTTCTCTAGGAAGTTTGAGACAAAATTCTCACTTGTGTCCTACCTTTCCTCAAGCACCATGCGAGCTAGTGCGTGACTACTAGGTAATAGAACCACATGCCACATGACAGGAGCACAAGAGTTATTTGACAACCTAATAGAGTGGGACTCGGAGTTGTATGTGGAGATTGGTGTTGATACCAAACATGTCGTAAAGGGAGTTGGAACAGTGATATTCCAGCCTGAGTCAAGAGGTAGGTTGGAAATGAAGAACATGTTATGGGTGTCAGAATTTAGGTGAGTTTGCTCTTAGTCTCTGCGATAGAGAAAGAGGGGTTTGTTGTAGCATTCCAGGATGGACAGGCATTGATCAGACCCATGGGATCTAGCTTAGAAGATGACCACATCATTGGAGTTAGAGAGGGAAACTTGTATGGGCTAAAGGCCCGACCTATTCAAGCAATGGCAAGAAGTAGAATAGTGACAAAGAACAAGGAGTGGGAAGCTCGAAAGGTTGAGCAGTCCAAAGGGAGTCAACCTTCAGGTTCAGGTGGGGAGGAGCGGTCAATAGATCCGTCCAAGTCTGTCAAGAAGATCTTATGGTATGAGATGACCTTATAGGATGTTCAGGAGCAGGAGGATTTTAGCAACAAATCCAAAGGGAACAGGTCTTCAAGGATGATCCTGAACCAAGAGGTAGGGAAGGCTTCCAGTTCAGAGGGAATAGCCATGGTAGCGAATGCAGTTCCAGTATCGAGCCAGTTCAAGGTGGCAGAAGTACCTCCCTTACTAAGAGGGAGTGTTGATGTTTGTAGCTCAGGCAAATACTTTTGCACAAGCCTAAGTGTCTAGGTGTACAAAAGTGCCCAAAGTCTCCTTAGGACACTTGCTCAAGTATTAGGTAAGTTGTTATTGATGGAAACTTGACTAATCTGAGAGGCAGGAGTGAATCAGTTTAGTACGTCAATGGACATTAAAATTTGGATAAATTTTCAATGGTTAACTGAATAAACAAATGAACAACTTAACACATAATGAACAACAGATCTAATATATGAACAGGAGGTAATAAGTAAACCAAAACATCACATTAGCACATAACAGCAACACATATGGGCACTAGATATAAGTGGAAACCCATAAAGGGAGAAAACCACGACTTTGTTATTGTTGTGATGCAAAAGCAAGCTCCTACTCCCTTATTACATCTGATTTTTTGTAGGATCCAACATACAGGAGGTTGCTACCTCAATTTTCTGCAAGCTTCAACATGCAAGGAAGCTACAACTCCCATAAGTATTTTGTAGGCTACAACCCACAAGAGGCTCTTACCTCAACAGGCTCCAACCTATTATTTTTCAAGCTACAACTTGGAAGAAGACTACAATCCCCTGATACATAAAAAAGATAACATGTTGGTTTACCTGGTCTATAACTTTGCATACCTCCATTTCTGTCTCAGTTTCTTCCTCTCCTCAAATATTCTCTTTATGTGTACCAAGTAATTAATGAATAGTTCAACAATCAGCTCTCACATTCTCTCATTCTCTAACATTTCAGCCTTTCAAAAGTACACATTTTTATAAATATAGTTTGTTGGCTTCTAGTATTCCACACAAAAATACAGTGTTCCATGGAGACGCATCCCCTAGGGTCGGGTGCACGCATCCCTCGCACCCGGTGCACCCAGGATGGGGAGTCTACTGGGGGTGTGTTTCCCCAGGCACCCTTTTTGGGGAGTCTTGGGGAGATGCAAGGGGGTGCGTTTTCCCAGTGTGGGGGGGCAAGACTCCCCAAAAGGGATGCATTTGGGCATCCACCCTCAAAGGAAAGCAAAGAAGCTTGTTGCAGTGCACAGTTCTCTAAGTCTTGCACATAGGAAGACACTAGAGTATCGGAGGGGACCGACAACGCGATGGGATGTAGATCCAGAGGATAGTGCACAGATAGATGATGAGGATGGACCAGATGAGTTGCAACATGGTTTGGTTGGAGTTCCGTTGCTTACTCAAGAGAGTGACTCTGACTCAGATAACGACATTCCCATTGATGGTCTCGATGACTTCAAGTAGCAGATCGATGTAGAGGACCAATCATTGAGATTGAGTCCTTGATGTTGATTTTATTTTCAGTGCTCATTATCCATTTTTACTTTTCAGTTTTAACTTTTGAGTTGTGACACTAGATATTGATGACCTCAGATTGATTCTTGACTCTTCACTCTTAATTATTTTTGAGTTTGAAACTTTGAGTTATATAAATTTAATGTTCAAACTTCAGTATATAGTATATAGTAATATACTAGTATGTTTTTCTTTCAGTTTAGATTCTACAATGATGAATGATGAATTTAATTTTTAAAGCAATGTAGATTGTAGAATGATGAATCATGAATGATATGGATCAATGTATTTGAATATTTCATTATTGAATTTTTTTATTGAATCTCATGGTATGGATGAATAATTAAAATGTCATATAAATGATGTATGTATCAAAATGAATGACGAGGATGGATCAATGTATGTCATTATTTAATTTAATTATGAATTTAAAATTTTTTTTCTAAGTTGGTTTAATCTATTAATATGGAACATAATGTACATAGCGAGATTCACCTCCAGGGTTGCAAAACTAGCCAACTCCGGAGGAAAGCAAATTCAAAAGAACATAGTAGAGGCCGCCCTTAACCAGGAAACCGACCCAAAAATTGCTGCCCTTAAACGGGAAACCAGCATACCGACATTGTCTTAAGACACTGAAGTTGTAGAAAAGACTAGTACTACTAGGGAAAATACATTCAACGTTTCTGAAGTTGCAGCAATTCATAGACAAAAATCCCAAAAGAAGAGGAAGTAGACCGGTCATCAGGCTAGCTGTCGTTATGGGGAGGAATCTCTTCCACTATTGGGCAACTGTAGTCTTCGTCCGGGTCGTCCACATCTTTTTTGGATTGCTGGGCTGAGTTCTCAGAAGAAGAGGGAGAGCTTGTGTTCTTCAGCTCCTTATCCGCGCGCGCAGAGCTGCCGCTGCTGGTGCCTGCACTGCTAGAAGTTTGGGAGCAAGATTTGACAGGGAGGGCAGTAGATTTTCTGGTTGTCGGAGGAGGCATAACCGAAATGGTCGATTTCCTTCTGCGCTTCCGAGAAACAGAAGCTACGTCTCTAGAGTTTTCCTCCTGAAAAAAAAAAAAAAAAAAAAAACCGAAATTGTTGCTATGACTTGCGGCTTGTCCAAGGCACTGCTGAAGATGAAGCGGGCTTCACTGCTGGCTGAAGGCTGGTAAGTGCAGTCGTCACTATCAGAGAGGGGCGGACGAGAGCCACCGCTACCCCTTCCTCCACCTCCCCTACCACTTCCACCCCTTCTGCACCTCATACGGTGCCTGCGCTGCATTTTCTATTGGCTGAAGGTAGAGAGGGAGTGCTATAGTCAAAAGACGAAGAGGGAAGCCTGGACGTCGGAGGAGATGAGAGGGAAGCCGAACAGTGGGCGAGAAGGGCTGAGTAGAGAGCAGAGAAGAATTTCGTGAAGTAATAATCAGCAAAGACTGAGAATGGAGGCTGCGCAGAGCCGAAGGCTCAGTTTCGCTGCGCGGAGAAGGAAGGCCTGCTCCTCTGGTGGGTTGGGATGCTAAGCGAAAGCAGAAATGAAACGGCAGACTAGAGCTAAGGAGCCGAGTCAAATTGAAGGCCAGAGCAAATGAATGGCGAACAAGGGAGCGGGTCTCCATTGAAGGCAACGAGCAAGCTGAGTAATTGCAGCGCGAGGGAATGAGGAGTACTGAACAAGCCACCATGAGAGCCTTTAAGGCAGAGGTACCGCGGTCAGGTGCAGGCAGGTGGCCAGGCCAGCTATCGCCTTCAATGCCTGCCACGAACAGTCCTCTAACCATCACCCGCATCCGGGATTTTATGAATTTAAATTTTATGTGTGGAACAAATTCCAATTTTCAACGTTTTGGTATTCATATTACTATTAGTCTATTTAATATTTATGCTTTCATTATTGAACAATGAATATGAACTTGAATTATATATATAATTAAAAATTATATACCCCGACATCCCCCTGCACCCACGAAATTTCCCTAAAATTTGATGGTACTCCCACACGTCCCTCTTATGCATCTCCCTGCACCCGCGTCTCCCCGCACCAAAGTCTTGGTGGAACAATGCAAAAATATGAAGTGAACAATCTTACCTCTTTGCATTCCACCAATTTGTTTCACATCTTTTCAGATTTTGAATATTAAAAACAAAAATAAATACTCCATCCAATATTATTTTCAGCCACTGGTAATGATTAAGTACACCAACATAATGCCAAGACCATGTAACTTTATAGAGATAACATAAGACCATGTAATTGAACATTTATACTCCACTCATGAAGCAATACCAAGCATCAACAATATTTTTACATATCAAGCATACCATCAACATATCCTTTGCAATTTTTGCAACTTCATACATCAGCAACCTCAACATAATATATCGACATAATACATCAACTTGTTCATCGGTTGTGCATACACTTTGTCATCAACCTCTGCTGCTCCTTTGTTCTGCTGTCAATAGTTATTTTATGTTGTCAACACCTTTTCCTTAACCTTTCATCACAACAGTGATCATGTCTTTGCCTTTGCCTTGCATCAAGTCTTTGCCTTGCCTTTGCCTTGCATCACGACAATTTTTGCAAACATTTTTCGTAAAGCCATTTACAATGCATCAAGTCATATCATTCATCAACATCATCACTCAACTAGGCCACTCTGTTGTCAAGCATCACAAGCAACATATGCAACATAAGCATCCAATAATCATCTTTGTTATACTTTGTTGTGTTGAGAATTTGGTAGGGCGGTGGTTAATTCCAATTCTCTTCTTTATAATTACTTGTAAGCTTACTTCTCTTACTTATATATTCTCTTCTTAGCTTATTATGTCTTTCATCGAGTCAATTACCAAAACACAAGAGACACAAATTTAGGCTATTCAAGCCAAGGCCAAAACCTCTCCCTCTTGGAGAGGAAAACCCACAAGAAATTCTTCTTATAGACTTTCAGATGACGAGTACCATGACCATGACACAGACCCTTGACCCTTGTATGTCTCCAAGGCCTTGTCACTGCTTCTTACTTGACTCCTTGAGCTGATCCTTCTTTCCTGCACCGTCCTGCACCATTTTGCACCTTTCTGCACCATGGCTAGAGATCTCGGTCTCTACTTGTATTCTTCCTTCTCCGGTTGTATGAGATCCTGCTTGACATCAGCACTGTGTCATAGACTGTCTTACCTTATGCTTTCACTTATCCTTGTTGACTGTACACACTTGTCTCGTTTCCTTCTATAGAACAGTTCACCCTATACTATGAAGGTACCCTTACGCAGTCCTATTCATAGTCCTGTTATAACTCTTTTATACAATCCTTTTCTTCATGCTAAACCCTATGTTAATCTTGCACTTTAACACAGTCCTTCTTCATGCTTGAAGCAGACTTATATCTGCACTATAACACAGTCCTTCTTCACGCTTTAGTGCAGTCCTATATTCGCACTTACCTCAGTCCTTCTTTCACACCAGAACGTGCCCTTACTTAGCACTTCTTTCTCTTTTAACATAGTCCTAACTCGCACTTAACACTGTTATATATGACCGAAGTTGTTCTTGTACTTCGCATCCATTACAGCTGTCTGAATTCATTTCTATTCTGCGCAGTATATATAGGGCATATATAGTGGTCAGCCCCTATATTAGCCGACCTGACAGTCAATAGATGTGATTGTTCATTGAGCCGACCTAATCATTGTTAATAGGCCGACTTGTAGGTTGTTCTAAAGAGTATTACAACACTAATCTTTGAGCAACATTTGAGCCATGTCTTCAAGGCTTACATGACAAGGTCTTGAGGAATAATTCTTTGACTTCTCTTCTTCATATACATGATTCATAATTAGTACATTTATGACAAGATGACAAATCCCTAAAAGACATCAAGAAGAAGTCTTTTGACCTATAATAAAAACTTTGCTCATGAAACCCATGAAGCAAGCATAACAAAAATACATTTTATTATCTTTGTCTTCTTCATTACATAAATACATAATTACATAGTCAATATGAAGATCGAACCTAGTTACACTTTCCAACACTCCTTAATTAGGGAGGTATTCATAATGGTACATGGTCACTTTCAATTTGAAGAATCTCATAAGAAGAATCGGATTGGTAATCACATCTATATAGCATCATATCAACCAACATTGTCCTAGTGCAAGGCCTCGACTAACAGTCCCATCTCTCAAAGAGACAATGGGCTACAATGCTGGCGAGACACATTACTTATAGGCACCATAGTCATTGTCTCTCCAAGGTACATACTCCACCTAGGTGTTCCCAGAGTATGACCTTCTTGGACTATTCTTCTCTTGGGTAGCCAGCCCTCAAAGAATATCGGTCCCCGACTACTCTTATCTTGAATCCCTTATCTCATTCTCAAAGAGTATCGGATGCCAGATGATTACCCAATCCTCCAATCTGTCTTCCAGGTGAAGACCAGAATGATTTGTCTATCCATTCTCTCCTCATGGCCTTCACTAAGACTTACGGTTGTTAGTCCTGGTCTAGTGCATGACACATGAATTTAGCAAATTATATTTTTCACTTCCTTTAATTCAAGAAGGACATACTTCAAGTTTCTTCCCAAGTAAGAAACTTACCACCAAACTCCCTCTTAACCAGGGACCTGCAGCAACAATGGTGAGACACCCAGCTGCTCATGAAGAATTCCTCCCCTCGATGTCATGGATATCGAATTGAGGAATCTTCAACTTTTGGCTTCATAGGGCACAGATCATCCATCACTTTCATCCATGAGTCATGTCATCCACCAGAAAGTGATTCATCAGTCCTTCTCATCTGGTCCACCTTTATGCCATGTTGCTTTCCTTCGAACCATCTCCTAAGGATCTTACATCCTTCCACATGATTGGCAGCCCTGCATAAAGTTATCCAAATAAAGATATACATAAGAACTTTTAAATCAAAAGTTATCTCAGTGATGATCTTTCAACATGATATCTTCCTGTAGGCATCGGCATCCTTTATTCATATTGACACATCTCCTAAAGATATGTATTGTGAAGGGTCTTCTTGTTTACTATACTTCTATCAGAGTCCACATATCTTCCCAGGAGATCTCCTAGTCACATCTTCTTGGCTTCCGAATGATAACCACCTCTTGACATGGTTGCAGTTCATGATCTCTTCCTTTCTTTCTCCACACAGCTTCATTCCCACGAACTTACAGTATCCAGTTCCTTGTTTGTATACAACCACCTCATATTCCATATGAGGACATATTTGATTTCATCTGTTAGTGGCAACCTGTGCACTAAAAGAGATCCTTCTTCCTTTGATCATACTTCTAAAGATAGAAGTCCATCGCCTGCAACCAATGACATGATTTCACAGCATCCAGTGTCAGCATATAGATCTATGTACCTCATCCTTTTTCCTTTTGAGTCGTCCTACATCAATTTTACTAGAATGAAGAACTTCATTCCCTTGACCTGCTTCATCAATATGTCATCATGTTCTAGTCCCTGAATTCTGCAAGATAGAATTCCTGATGAAACCTTTTGCTTTCTTTCTAGTTAGTCAATCCAGAGAGGATTCCATTAGAAAATGTCAGCACCTGTTTCCATATTAATTACTGAATTTTGATCCTTGATCTTGATGACTTCCTTCCATCAATGTAGTTATCAGTGAGGTTTCCAGGAGCCACTTCTTCAAGTGCTCCTTCCATGCTTCTATCATGATGCCATTAATATACATTGCTTCCTATCATACTATTTTACAACCAACAGAAATCACTTAAAGAGGAAGATGATCTCAATCATAATAGAGATCTTTCGCTTCTTCTTTCTTAGATTTATTTACATCAGGTTCTTCCCTTTCATCTGTGACATGGGCTTCTTCCTTTTTCCTCTTGTCCTTCCCAGATTTAGGACAATCCCTTTTATAATGCCCAAGTTCATTACATCCAAAGCATCTTACTTTGTCCATATTTCTTCTTTTATTTTGAGGACCAAATTTACCGAATCTTCCTTTCTTCCTAGACATGGCTACAAAGGCTTGATTCCCTTCACTTGATCCTGTGTCAGCTTTGGCTTTCAATCTTGCTTCCTCTATTTTACATAGAGACCTTAGATTTTGGAATGGTGTTGCTTCTTTCTTCCCATATAAGCTTGAAGTGAAGTTTCCCCATTCTTCCAGTAGAGCATTCAGCACCAATGTAGTCATCTCACTATCAAACATTACTTCTCCCAATTCCTATAGTCGGTCTCTTATTTCAGAAATCCTCATAAAATATGAAGTGATTCCTTCCTCTCTTGACAATTTCATCTTGTATAGTTCTTGTCTCAGAGAAATTACTTCTCCTGCAGTACTTACAGAGAATAGCTCCACCAATTTCTCATATATTTCTTTTGCAATTTCTAGTTTTTATACATAGGGTATGAGTGAGTCCTTAATGAATTCTATGAGAATCCTCTGGCCTCTGATTTCTCCTTTTATGTACTTGGCATGAGCTGGAGCATCTTCTTTTGAGGGTTGAATTGTGGATCCTTTGATGTAGCCCATAACTTCATCTTCGATTAGATTCAAATCTGTCCTCTTCTTCAATGCACTAAAGTTTGATGACCCAACCAATATGTTGCTCTCTTTGCAATAAGTCATTTTGACATATTTAGATGAGATCATAGAGATACTTCCTTGAGTAGAGAGACTTCCTCCTTCTAGCAGCTTCCTTGATGATGATGACGAAGATAAAGGTAAGAACTCCCTCTTCGATTGAATCCTCCAATGTAGATGTCTTCAAAGGTGTTGGATATTGTTGGATGGTGCTTGATGTGTCTTCCAACAATGTCTTCAATGTCATGAATCTTTGATGGTACAGATTATCTCATTAATGAGTGAATTCTTTGAATGATAGTGAAGGTCTTCTTGAAATGGCTTGGGAATCTTCCTTGCAAACTGATTTGACTTTTCAACACAAACTTTGACCTTGACTTTGATTCTTGCTTCCTTGAGTGTGTCCTTGTCAAGTAGCCCTTGCCTTCAACACCTTAGCTCTGATACGATGTTGAGAATTTGGTATGTGAGTGATTAATTCAAATTCTCTTCTTGATAATTATTTGTGAGCTTACTTCTCTTACTTGTGTATTCTCTTCTTAGCTTATCATGTCTTTCATCAAGTCAATTACCAAAACACAAGAGGCACAAATTTAGGCTCTTCAAGCCAGGGCCAAAACCTCTTCCTCTTGGAGAGGAAAACCCACAAGAAATTATTCTTATAGACTTTCAAATGACAAGTATCATGACCATGGCACAGACCCTTGACCCTTGTATGCCTCCAAGACCTTGTCACTGCTTCTTACTTGACTCCTTGAGTTGATCCTTCTTTCCTGCATCGTCCTGCACCATTATGCACCTTTCTGCACCAAGGCTAAAGATCTTGGTCTCTACTTGTATTCTTCCTTCTTCGCCTGTATGAGATCCTTGCTTGACATCAGCATTGTGTCATAGACTGTCTTACCTTATGCTTTCACTTATCCGTGTTGACTGTACACACTTGTAATGTTTCCTTCTATAGAACAGTCCACCCTATACTATGAAGGTACCCTTACGCAGTCCTGTTCATAGTCCTGTTATAAATCTTTTATACAATCCTTTCTTCACGCTAAACCCTGTGTTAATCTTGCACTTTAACAGTCTTTCTTCATGCTTGAACACAGATTTATATCTGCAATATAACACAGTCCTTCTTCACGCTTGAGTGCAGTCCTATATCTGCACTTACCTCAGTGTCCTTCTTTCACACTAGAACGCAACCCTTACTTCACACTTCTTTCTCCTTTAACGTAGTCCTAACTCGCACTTAACACTGTCATATATGACCGAAGTTGTCCCTGTACTTCGCATCCATTACAGTTATCTGAATTCATTTTTGTTCTGCATAGTATATACCTCAGTCCTTATTTCACACTAGAACGCAGCCCTTACTTTGCACTTTTTTCTCCTTTAACGTAGTCCTAACTCGCACTTAACACTGTCATATATGACCGAAGTTGTTCCTGTACTTCGCATCCATTACCATTGTCTGAATTCATTTATGTTCTGCGCAGTATATAAAGGGTATATATAGTGGTCAACCCCTATATTAGCCGACCTGACAGTCAATAGATGTGACTGTTCATTGAGCCGACCTGATCACTGTTAATAGGCCGACTTGTAGGCTGTTTTGAAGAGTAGTACAACGTTGATCTTTGAGTAACATTTGAGCCATGTCTTGAAGGCTTACATGACAAGGTCTTGAGGCATACTTCTTTGACTTTTCTTCTTCATATACATGACTCATAATTAGTACATTTATGACAAGATGACAAATCCCTAAAAGACATCAAGAATAAGTCTTTTGACCTATAATAAAAACTTTGCCCATGAAACCCATGAAGCAAGCATAACAAAATTACATTTTATTATCTTTGTCTTCTTCATTACATCAATACATAATTTCATAGTCAATATGAAGACCGAACCTAGTTAAACTTTCCAACATGTTGCTCACAGGTATACCTCTATTTTTTTATCATGCCTTGCATTATCTTTACATCATATCTTTGCATGCAACATAACTCCTTCAATTCAACAGCACTTTGGTGCTCCTTTGTTGTTCCTTTGCGATTGTAGTACAAGCCATCAACTCTAACAGTCATACCTTGTTGCTCCTTGTTGTTCACAAACTATTCTCAGTTGCATCTCCTCCCATACATATGGTGGCCACAAGCTGCATCTTTTTTGTCCTACATTCACATTACCTTGCTTTGCATGTTCGCAGCACCTTTTTCGCCATTTCTTGCCTTGCATCTCTACAACACATTTCTCGACAAGTACAATGCATCAAGTATCATGAGCTTATGTAATCAACAAGTATTACATCACTTGCAGCAACTCCCTTTGCAACATAAGTATCAACATAAGCAAACATAACAGTAAGCATCACAATATATAACGAAAACATAAGTAAGCAGCCTCTAACAAAAATTTCCTTCATCTCTGATCAACATGGCATGTCAAGCATACCTTGTTGTTGCTCCTTTGTTATCAATGACAACAATGCCAACAGCTATTGTAACTTAACCTAAATCTAACTTAGGAAAAACACATAATTAATTATGTTGGCTATTAAGCTAAGGAAAGTTAAGAAAAGTAAAGTATTTATTTTAGTGATCATGTTTTAATCACAATCATTGATCTCAAGTAAGGTGAGATCTAATCTCAGTCATCCATCACTTTGGAGATTAGGGTTAGTGATTTAGCTTGATGAGAAGTTATAAAAGCAAGGCTAAGGAGAGGAAAAGGACACCTCATACAATGGCACAAGCCATTAAGAGAGGGATTTTCTGAAGTGAGGAGTGAGATACTCTCAATTGTGTCATGTCCAAGGTGTTAAATCTCCTAATACCAGCCCAGATTTATTTTCTCACAACAATTATTTATTCCCAACAATTTATTTAATTAACCAAAATAAATTTTGAATTGTCAAAAAATAAAATCACTGGTATTTTGATTTCTAGAATTTATATGTAGCGGAAATAAAAATTCGAACAGATCAATCACACATTGCAAAAGATAATACCCACAAGAATTCTCCATCATTCATTAATCTAGAAAATCAAGGTTTTCGACCCACAGAGAATTACAAGGAAAAATACATTTACTAGAACTTGTAACTCGGCCACCATTGGATGAATTCGGCCGAAGGAATTCAGCCTACTAGAAATCAACTTCTAAAGGAACTCGGTCTGGAGAATTTCGGCCCAACAAATCGACCCTGCACCTTCTCTTCGAACTGCCTCTATACCTCGGGAAATTTGGCCCTGGAAAATTGGCCTCTCCAATCAAATCAACCTCCCTCTCAGTGCAGCAACTTCGCTTTGCAATTTCTAGCAATTCGGCTTCCAAGATACACCCTCAAATCCTCCTCCACTCTCCCTCCTATGTGCTTCAATCTGCTGAGTCATTCACGCTAGAGAAAATCACTTTCTCTTCTTGTGTCTCCTCTCTTGTGTCTTCACCTCTCCCTTAGGCTTCTTTTTATAATCTTCATTAAGCCCATATCCCTAACCCTAATCTCCCTTCCAGAATATCTAGGATATCAACTGTTGAGGTCATTTCTATGTTACTTAAATAATTGAATTATTTATCCTTAGAAAATGACTAAAATAGTCCACAATAATTGACTTTAATTATTGTACTTTTCCTAAGTTAGACTTAGGAAAGAAGAAAAAAATCACTTACTCCACCAAGCAGGCACCTTAAGAGGCAATAAATCATCTTCCACATGCTAAGACGCAAAGCCTATGCAGAAGACCTTCTGAATCTACTATAAGCTTCAACATGAAGAAGCTGCAAGGGTATAGCATTGGAAATCCAGATCAAGGAAAAATCTAAAGCCTAATCAACTGGATCAAATCCAAGGTACATTGTAAATGTATTTTCCTCAATTGGGCCATTATCTCAGGACGAGAACACAAGTAGGTTTAGATTATTAAGTTAGTGAAGAATTGTTAATTGGGCAAAATCACTTACTCCATCAAGCAAGCACCTAAAGAGGCCATAAATCATCTTCCACATGTTAAGACACAAAGCCTATGCAGAAGACCTTCTGAAGCTACTATAAGCTTCAACACAAGGAAGGTGCAAGGGTATAGCACTGGAGATCCAAATCAAGGACAAATCTAGCGCCTGTTACCCACCATTTTGTAGGTGACATCCCTAGGAGAAAATTTTCTCCAAGATGGTCCTAAGCCAACAACCCCTTGCAGCCTAGCTCGTTATGCCATTTCTCTGCCACCTGAGCCAACCATGTGGTCCCTCACCCATTTTTCATGATTGTATGTTTGAAGGTGGGCCTCCCGAACCTAAAGGTATGCCTTATCATTTCGTAATTGAGTATTGTAGTTTGCTTATCATGGAAACTTCTGGGCATGGATTAATGGGGAGATTCGGCGAAAAGAATGGGCTAGGTCTGTGCTCTTGTCCCCTAGACCTCTTTTGGATGTTAGCCTTGGATCCTAGTCCTGTGGGATCTCTTTTATTGACCTTTGGGCTTTATGGATGGTACTACATGGGAAACCCTAATTTTGGTTGCATGGTCTTGCTCCCCCATCCACATATATCACTCCCCTTCCATGTATTATAACCCCATTCATCATCTTTCCCACCTGGGTCCACATTTCTCCACTAGGTCCACATAGGGTTAGCCTCCCCTTCCCCTTGCCCACACCTTCGGTCGAGTCTGAAAGGATGCACCAGAGCTTGATGCAGCTGAAAAGAAAAGTAAAAGCATAATTGGCCACATTCAATAGGAAAATGTACCACAAAATGCAAAAGATGGTCAGGACAAACACATTTAGCACCTAGGTAAAAGCCAAATGCATGAGCTCTACCCCATACCCATGGCCATTACCCTGGTTCCATAGTATTAAAAACCAGAACTGAAGACCGAACTAGTCCACCTAATAAACCGGGTTTCAAACCGGGACTGGTTAGATCTCAATGAAACAACTTCAAAAAACACATGAAATAATTAATTTTTAATGAAAGAATTTGTTTTTAAGATTCAAAACCATGATTCCAAACCAATAGACACAAATTTTTCTCATATATATACCATGTAAAGGTGAAAATATCAAAATGGCACCAAGTGCAATACATATTAGCAACAAAATATATAATCAATGAGGCTTTAAATGGTGTCTATAGTCCAAAAACAAAGCCTACAAGCTATGGGGCCACTGGCCTACTACAAGTCTACATATATGATATTAGTAATCAACATTATCACTTGAAACTTTGAAAGTTGAAAAAACTCATCATCATCAAACTTAGGTGGTTGAGTCTCGACTCCCAAACTTTGCAACAGCTTGAGTCACAAAGTTCTCTGTTGGTTCAGTGACTTGATTCTCAAAATTCTGAAGGTATTCTGCCCTAATATGCCTTATTACTTCATTTGGTGCTCCACATGGCTTTACATGGTCTCCTATCCCAGCCAAATGTTGCTTGAACCTATTAATACCCCCTCCTTCAATAGATTTTTGACGATATTTGCAGATCATTTTGCCATCGATCATATCACAATGATTCCATGCAGTATCCTTGTCTTTTGGAGGCATGGTGGCTACTACTTAGCTCAATCTCTCTGTTGTTCCACTACTTTAGCAAAAATTCAACACTCTCCAAGCTCCCTATGAAACTCACAAAAACTTCAAATGAGATGTATGAGGCAAATGAGGGGGGTGAGCTCCTTTTAAAGGCTTGGAGAGGGTATTTTTGGAGGGAAACAACCCTTACTTTCCCTCTAAAACACCCAGAAAGCTTCCAAAAAGAGTATGTGTGGGTCTGTCACTGTCCGCCACGGCCTTGGCAATGAACCGGTCGATTTATGACCGAATCGGCGGGTTTGACCATAAACCGGCCGATTCGGTCATAAACCGACCAGTTTGACTGGTTTTTGTGATTTTTTTGGCCAAGCTAGCCCTTGAACCAGGTTTTTTTCCCAGTTCGACTCGATTGCCTAATGAACCGGTCGGTTTGACCAGTTTCCAATTCAAGCCGATCGGTTTTTAATACTATGCTTGGTTCCTATAGGCCCTAGATGAGCCTCTCTTATCATTCAGGAACCCATGATTGTCCCAACCCCTGGTGGGCAATGAAATGCCCTACCTTAAAGGGGATATCCACTACTATACCTTACACATCATGCTCTTATCCCTTGAGCCCCGAGCAATTAATAAAAGAAAAATCATAAAAGGCAAAAGGCATATGAAGAAGGGTGGAAAAATCAAGGTCGAGGTATCTCATGCACCATGATTGCTCCCTCCTATACATTATATACTCAAGTGTGGGCTTCTCTTTATTAGCAACCTTAGTACCCCGACATGTGGCCCAGGATTGCCCCTTTCATTCCCAATTCCATTCATCTCTTTATCACATGCCACCACCATTTGAAGGTTGTACCTTAGACATATTGTCCCCTTTAAAAGTAGAAACCACCTAATAGGATACTTGGTTAACCCCCCTTGGAGCTTGGAGACATTAGCACATACCAAAGCCCACTATGGAAGGGCATGCCATTATGAAGTGCCCACCTGTTGTCCATGGTTTGTAAGCTCTTTAACTCGATTTCTTTCAATGACTTGTTGTACAGTGTACTGGAAGGCAAGGGGTTGTATTAGATCTTATGCAGGATTGCAGATGGTCTCCATTTTGGGTTTGGTCTCCCTATACGGGGTCCTAACCCTCCAAAGGGCTACATTAGCACATGTAGGGTGTGTGTAGAGAGCCATGGGCCTCCGCAGCAGTAGACAACATTCCATGGATCCCCAGGGATGTTCATAGGTTGCTCAAGATTCACTTATTGGAAGAGGAAGATGCACCTAGTTCACCATGCCCAGTCAACCCCACAGTTGTACCATGCACTTGGCAGATGACCTAGGACCTGTATGCTGATGTGGCATCACTTGCACAATCATCT
The DNA here is from genome assembly GCA_034641835.2 of Pinus albicaulis. NCBI lineage: Eukaryota > Viridiplantae > Streptophyta > Pinopsida > Pinales > Pinaceae > Pinus > Pinus albicaulis. Next base: position 644,659,868 of record CM076577.1, on the reverse strand, counting down.
GAGCCCTTGCACATGGTCTACATGCATCTTCGATCTATTTGGAGGCCATGGGATTACTTGTGTGCCCCCACACCCATTGGGAGCAACACGAGTTTATTATTTGGAGAACAAGGGGCCAACCCCTTGTCCACTACTTTTTGGAGTCCTATTTCACATTATGGCACCTATGGACTTCACCAGCCCTCTTATAAGGCCCAACGACACGCACTATTGATCATTCGACCTCTTAAGAGGCTTATTATTTTTTTTATGAGCTAGTTTGTTGGGCTTGTCACCAAAAGTTAGTTATTTTGCACATTATTTTAATTTAGGGGCTAATTAAGCCTAATTAGCTAAATCAAACTCATTAGAAGTGTAAATACAAGTGATGTGATTTCATTTTAGCATCATCACTTGGATTGGACTTGTATCTCTTTAGAGAACTTCGCTATCCTTCTTGGAGGACTAATTTTTGGAGCATGGAATGAATTTTGATGTTTGGATTATTTTCTCTTGTCCTGGAGCTTCTTGATTGGCAAAGTTTTGATGTTTGGATATACTCTTAATACATGTAAGTGCAATTTGATGTTATTCTTTCTTTCTAGTTTTGTCACATACATTGTTGTTGGGATTTCGATATACTAGGGCTAATTTACTGCATCCATTTATGCTAAGTTGTGGAAATTTTGTTTCTAGATAGTGATGCTTCATGTATGGGCCATGTATTATGAATTAATGTTCCTAGAGATGCTTTTTCACTGAAATTCATCTTGATAAGCCATCTACTTGCAAAACGAAGTATAAAAGCTCTTGAAGTTGCTTTTGTTGTTGCCCTAATGCTATGCGAAGTTGTCTTTAAGGCCTCCTTGACATAGAAAATTTAACATCCATGGTCATAATTACTCTCGACTCCAAATCTCCCCAAAGGATTAGGCACTGGTCTACCATAAAGGTGATCACCTTAAACTTATTTTCCTTCTCTCACCTTCTCTTTTCAAGGTCTAGCCCTCTAGGTCTCTTAGGGCATCATATCTTGCAAACCATCCACTAGAAAAATTTGATCTCTTGGCATCCTCTGCGTTGGGGTTTCTCCTAGGCACCCTCCAGTTTAGAAGCAATTTCGATGGTGGGATTGTGAGATACCTCAAGCCCTAGCCTCAAGATCAATCTTGCCCTTGGTTTCCTTAGGATAAAAGACCTCATTGGGATCCTCACCTTGTCTTGTATTGAAAATTCATTCTTTGGTCCCTTTCTCCCTCTGGATTAGGTCAAGCATATCATTGGTTGCTAAACCCTCCCCCTTTGACCTAACCCTGGGTCCACTTGGTCCCGTATGGTCCCATACGTTATTAAGGATAATTCTTCAAAGATCACTTGGAATTCAAGCCTTCACAAGAATTTCAGGATTTGAGTGCCTCCATTATAAGATACATATCCTAAACTTAAAACTTGAAATCCTCCTTGAGCCCTCCCTTGAGAACCTTGACCTTGCCTTCCAAAGCAAGCAAGCTATACATTTGAGCCTCTCTCGTGAATAGGCCCCTTAGGATCACCCCTCACCCTATCATTAGTCTATTTATTTTATGGTCCTTATTATATCGGGTCTCTTCCCATCGATGAAAGTCCGTAAAGAGTAGGGAGCCATAGCTGCGGTGACAGTGGGCTATTGCTACATTGTTGCCCTTAATCTGGTAGTACCCTCAAAGGATCCCCTTTTAGTGTAGAAATTTATGAATCTTAATTCTTATGCAGAAATTATTTACGTTAATCCGGTTAAGCTTCTCCTACTTATACAAGTTATCAACTGAATAAATTCAAGTTAACATCAAAGCAAAACACATAACAGGCCTCTACCAATTCAGATCTAGAATAAGCACATCCACACATAGACAAAGTGACAATTATTTCTCGACAAGTTGTCCTTGGAAAAACCCAATGTGGGAAAACCGGTCTCTGGCTGCTGGAGGGCTCTATTATTAATAATATTTCTGAATACACAACTCTGGGTTCCAGATCTGGAAAACCCTACAGAGAAAACTCTAGATCTGCAGCACCTGGCTGATCTAAGACCAACAATACTGACTGATCCACACCCTCAAACGGGATTTACAGAACTCAACCAGATCTAGGCCTAGAAACCCTAGATCTGCCCCTAAAAGACACTGCGTCAGCCTTTGAAGGCCTCCAAATGCTCAGCGCTGCCACTGGAAGGGACTATGTTACACCAGACTAGATGACGCAGTCACTACACTGCCCCTAAGGGTCTCTGCGTAACCCCTGAAGGGATTCCTGAAAAATCACACTGTCCTTGTTGCTGTTGCCGTCTGCTGCTACTCCTCTGCGCTGCCTTTCCTGATCTCTTCTCTACTTCTTGTGTATTCTAGACCCCAGGATCAGATCATCCCCTTGGTCTAAATTCCCCTCTCTGCAACTGAAACACTTCTGAGAATTCTTAGCAACCCCGCCCTAGAATTTCAGCTTAGCTTCAGTGCTCTGCCTCTATGTATCTTACAAATGACCCCAAGCATTTCCTTTATACTTTTCTCGTTGACAAATCAACAGCCAAGATTAAATCTTTAATCAATGGCTAAGATTAAAAGAAAGCTTGATCTGTGTGACTTAAGACAATTTCATCACATGTTTAATTAAATTCACTTTAATTATTTTATTTTCTAAGTTTTAACTTAGGAAATACATTAAAATAATTAATTAATTTAATATCTCCTAAACCAGATGAAATTTCCCAAATCCATTTCTGGGTCTTGTAGATCAAGTGAACTCTAGTCCTTCCTCAAAATTTGGGACCTAGAGCACAACCGATGCTACCCCAAATACACAAAATCTCAACACTCCCTCTTAGCATCAAGGGTGTGCTCTAGCAATACATCACACTTATGCATTACATGATTTTGGGCATAGGTTCTGTGCTGCTGAAGCTTGGCCTCCTGCCACTCAACTCTGCACTGCTGCTGCCATTCTGTACTACTGCCCATGACTCTGCCACTGCAACCAGTGTACTACAGCTCCCTCTCAATATGTTGCATCTGTGCTACTCATAGCACTAACACTACTGATTTGCTGCATTGCAACTTTAGTTGTTGAGAGTAACAAATGAATCTCCTGCCCAGTCTTTGACAGACAAGTCAGATGGGATGCATCCTCATCACTAAAGCTCCATAGGCTACAGATCTATGCTGGCATCTAAAGAACAATGCACAGCTACAGCTCTGCTAGCGTAATCAGACTCCCTCTGCACTACTGAAGTCACATCAACTCCTTGTGCTGAAATCTATCATGCTCCTACTGCACTGCGTTGTCCTTCTGAAGCTCTCTACGCTGCAGCAGCTCTGCGCTGCGTAAGCAGTACTGCACTACGCTGTTGAAGTCACATCAGCCTCTGCGCTGCTACTGCTTCTACGCTGCTGCTGCTTTGCTCTGCGCTGCTCCTCCCAGCCTCCAAATCTGCCTATGCCTCTGCTTCATCTATGATCTATGCACCCAATGCTCCACTTGTCCCGCTACTCTCTTAAGGCTATCGTAGCTCGCTTGTTGATCCAAGAGATGAGCTGCTCAAGGATCTCGCCTTATATTCTGTAGATCCTCTACAAATCCATGTCACCCCACTTTCGTGGTTCATGAGCACTCATGGCTACATCATCTTCGGACCCATCATCTGCCACCGCTGCTTTGGAAGAAGATGCTTCCTTGTCCTTCTTCTTTTCTGGACAATGGATGGCAAAATGTCCCATTTCGCCACACTAGAAGCACTTGATCTTAGAAAGATCCTTCTTCTTCTTCGGTTGCTTCTTCGATGCCAAGGTTGCATCTTCCTCCTCTTCTTTCTTTACTTTGCTCAACGGAGGGTTGTGTTGCTTCTTGGTGAACCTTCGTAGTTCTTCTTGCCGCAGGATTGACCACAAGTTTTCCCAATCTGGGAGGTCCGCTCTGCCCAAGATACTTTGGATAAAGGTTAACCACTCATCCGTGACTGCATTGAGGGCAGTCCTGACTATCGCTGCTTCATCTAAGGTTGCACCCGTTGCAGTCAGCTGATCCCTGATTGATTGCAATTTGAAGAGGAAATGCTCGATGTCTTCTCCCTTGGTCATCATGAATGAACTCATTTGGGCCTCCAACATCATCTTTCTTTGGATTGATTTTCCCTCATATAGGGAAGTCAAGGCCTTCCACATCTCATTAGCTGTCTTCTTCTCAGCTATGTGTGGCACAATATGGTCCTTGATACTGTCCATTATCAGCCACTTGGCATGCCCAGCAGCTTCTCTATGCTTCCGTAGGAGATCTGCATCTGTCGATGTGGCCAGGGTCTTCTCTGCATGGTCTCTTAGACCATATGCCTCAAGGACAATTAGGATCCTTGCTTTCCACACCGAAAAGTTTGAGAGGCCCTCTAGCCTATCCTGATCACGCAGTCCATGAGGAGCCATCTTCTCAAAATGTGTCGGAGCTCCTCTTCTCTATGCTAGAGATCTTGGATCTAGGGTCCTTTACGAACTGGGCACCCTCTGCTCCCTCTGACACTTGATTTCCCTCCTTGGAAATCTACCAAATCAACTATGATTCAGCGTCTTCTTTGATCCTCTGATCAAACTACAAGTTTCCTTTGGCAAGAAACTCTCTGAGAAGTTGATCTCTTCCCAACCTTTGTCACTTGTGCTAAGGCTAAAAATCTGAAAACTTCAGAATTTTAACCCCACCAGCTCTTCTGAATTTCTACAAATTTTCTGCAGACTTTTCCTGGATCTGACAGATTCAGATCTGAATCACACTCGCTGGCTTCAGACCCAACCAGCGTTGTTTCTGAGCTGCCTTTGCGCAGTAATTGCGTGGGCTTGCTAAGACACAGTGTTGGACAGTGTCACCCTTCCCTTTGCGTGAATCTCCTCCTAAAAACTGCAATGTCCCTTCAGATCTGCTTTTCTGTTGCCTTTCCAGCTGCTTTCTGCAGCTAGATCCTTTAGATGCTTCAGCTGGTGACCCTTCTAGATCTGCAATCGCTCCGATACCATGTAGAAATTTCTGAATCTTAATTCTTATGTAGAAATTATTTCTGTTAATCCGATTAAGCTTCTCCTACTTATACAAGTTATCAATTGAATAAATTCAAGTTAACATCAAAGCAAAACACATAACAGATCTCTACCAATTCAGATCTAGAATAAGCACATGCACACATTAACAAAGTGACACAGTTATTTCTGGACAAACTGTCCCCGGAAAAACCCAATGTGGGAAAACTGGTCTCTAGCTGCTGAAGGGCTCTATTATTAAGAATATTTCTGAATACACAACTCTGGGTTCCAGATCTGGAAAACCCTACAGAGAAAACTCTAGATCTACAGCACCTGGCTAATCTAAGACCAACAATATTGACTGATCCACACCCTTAAATGGGATTTACAGAACTCAGCCAGATTTAGGCCTAGAAACCCCAAATCCGCCCCTGAAAGACACTGCGTTAGCGTTTGAAGGCCTCCAAATGCTCAGCAATGCCACTGGAAGGGACTGCGTTACCCCAGACTCGGTGACGCAATCACTACGCTGCCCCTAAGGGTCTTTGCGTAACCCGTGAAGGGATTCCTGAAAATCACGCTATCCTTGCTGCTGATGCTACTGTCGTCTGTTGCTGCTCCTCTGCGTTGTCTTTCCTGTTCTCTTCTCTGCTTCTTGTGTATTCTAGAACCGGGATCAGATCATCCCCTTGGTCTAAATTCCCCTCTCTACAACTGAAACACTTCTGAGAATTCTTAGCAACCCCACCCTAGAATCTCAGCTTAGCTCCAATGCTCTACCTCTGTGTATCTTACAAATGACCTCAAGCCTTTCCTTTATACTTTTCTCGTTGACAAATCAACGGCCAAGATTATATCTTTAATCAATGGCTAAGATTAAAAGAAAGCTTGATCCGTGTGACTTAAGACAATTTCATCACATGTTTAATTAAATTCACTTTAATTATTTTATTTTTCTAAGTTTTAACTTAGGAAATACATTAAAATAATTAATTAATTTAATATCTCCTAAACCATATTTAATTTCCCAAATCCATTTCTGGGTCTTGTAGATCAGGTTAACTCTAGTCCTTCCTCAAAATTTGGGACCTAGAGCACAACTGATGCTACCCCAAATACACAAAATCTCAACATTTAGGACCCCTACTAGTTTGATCGATAACAGGGCCTAACCAACTAGATCAGATCTAAGATATGTTGTAAATGTATTTTCCTCAATTGGGCCATTATCCCAAGATGGGAACCCGAGTAGGTTTAGATTATTGAGTTAATGAAGAATTATTGATTGGGCAAAATTTGTGTCACATTTGATTGAGATTGGTTAATATTTTTGCTTCCATCGAGTAATTGCATTGAGAACCTAGTTGTGCTTTTACTCAATGGATCAGTAATAATCTGCTAGGAACTAATTGTTGGATGCTAAATTCAAGATTTAACATCCAACACATCCTCCAAGGTAAGATGTTTTCTCCTCCTCTACTTCTTTAGAATTCCACCATAGGGTTTTATCACAAAACCATAATCTCCAATCTCCAAGGGATAAACCCTAATCCTAGACCTCCAAGATACTCCAGGAAGACCAAGCATCCGCACGCCATCCCCAATCCTTCAAACAAGAATCCAAGCTACCACATGCCAACTAGGGCTTGATGCCCTCCTCCAAGTGCATGTGTCTCATCCCATGTCGGGTGCTCTCCAAGCAAGTGGATCCTTCATGGGAACCCAATGAAGGGCATCTAGCAACTGCCATGAGAATTCCAATGCCTAAGGGAAGCAGACTAAGTCAACAACCATTTGAGGTCAAGCATCCACTAAGCAAGCTATCTCAACTACTATCTCCAATGTGCCAATCCATTTTGAATCATTCAAAATTTGAACATGCACGATGTAGCCCAAATCTCATGAAGCACCCCAAGGTGTAAGCACTTTGAAAGTTACCCCAATAGTTAACAATGACTAGCAATCTCTTTTTAACATGATCGTGTCCAAAAGTTACCTCATCTATCTTCTTATTTCTATGTTCACTATAGGAGAGGTGAGATTGGCAATTTTGTTTAATGGTGAGGATGATGGATTAAATCAATTTTGGTGAGATAACTTTGTGGAGGTGTAACCAACTCAATTCTTCTTTTTGGCCAAAGATATTTGTATTTTTCTGAGTTCTAATAGATCCTAAAACTCTTTTGATGGGTCATCCTTTTCAAAAGTTATCTTGTATTCAACCAACTTTTTGGCAAAAAAGAAGATAGTTTCTCTAACAAGCGCATCGAAAATGTGTGTTGAAAGCATGAACTTTATGTCTTTTTCCTACTTTTTATAAGAATAAGCATGTGGTGTTTAGCATCTTTCATAGAGTAATGTGTATTAGCTCTCTCATCATGGATCATACTTCTATCATACATCAACAACCTTCTTAGTAGAATGTGATAAGCAATTATGGGGAAAATATCACACCACACTTATCTACATAAGATTCTGAGTTGAAAGTAATCAATCGCTAATGAAATACATATACTTCATGCCCATCTTGCAACCAACCTAACTTATTTAGATGTGGCTTTTTAATTTTAGCTAAATTAAAGTAGGTAACTATATAAGAACATCCACTTCGTGATGAAAAGGTCACCGATTTGAAATTTTGTGGGAAAAAATCCAGTCATATTAAGGGTTGATGTGGCCTAGGCCACATGCGATCCCTGGGTGATTTTGACGACTTAGATGACCCTAGTTTGCGGCTACTCAAGCCACAATTTAGGTGTGTCAGTCATCTCAGAACTCACATTACCTAACAAACAAACAAACAAAAAACTATATAAGAACATCTGAATTTTACATTGCTACCTAAACCAATCAACAAAGTACACAATTACCATTTACTTTGCATTTTATACCAAATGTGCTCTTTCATAGCAATGGTTCTCCCTCTAAATTTCAATTTTCTGATGAAAATTTGGCAACTCAGGGATGAATTTCTAAAAATAGAAAGTATCTAAGTATGACTTTCCAAAAATAGTAAATCACCTTGCATCAATTGGTAAGCAAGAATTGTTGATAGAAAATCCCTTTTGATTAGCAATCAATCCTAATAGTTCAATTTCAACTTAATCATCAATATTATCATTAATATTATTATTATTCTTATGATACTATTATATTATCATTAAAAAGAAATTCAAGTCACTTAATCATGGCTCTCAATAATGTTCTCTTACACTCTCAGTATTTGCATGGCATATTCCTCTTACACTCTCATTAATGCTCTTACACTCTATTACACTCAATAAAAGCTCGTCATAAAAGATTCCTCTTACACTCTCATTAATGCTCTTACACTCTGTTACACTCAATAAAAGCTCGTCATAAAAGATTCCTCTTACACTCTCTTATGCTCTCATTAAAGCATGTCATGAAAGATTCCTCTTACGCACTCTTTAATGCATATGTTACACTCTCCTTCTTAATGGTATGAGTTACATTTCCCAAATGGGCATATGTTACTCTCCCTCTTGGCATGCGAGTTACTCCTCCTTTATGGCTTGCTCCTCTTTTATATATGTGCCTTATTCTTTCTCCCCTCACTACTTATGCATTGTGAAAGAAGAATTTGAACTTGAGATAGAGTTGGAGAGAGTTGAAGAAGATTGTGAGAGAGAGACTTGGAGAGTAAAAGCAAAACTTGGTGAGCCAAGGTTGATTCAGTGCTTCAGTGTTTCAGTGTTAATTCAATTGAAGGGAAGATTGATTCAGTGTGTGCATCTTTTGCTGCTACTAGTGATCTTCATGCTACAACTTGTTCAGATTTGGGTCAACTTACTCATTCTCTTTATCTCTCATTGTGCTTTGTATCTTTGTTGAACAATTGATATCTAATAAACGAAGAATCTGGTTGGGTTTTCCCCTTGTGGGTTTTGCCCTGGTCATTGGACCTAAATTCTCTGTCTCATTTTGTTCTTGGTTGTCTTTTAGTGAGCATTTGATTTATGTTTTGTCTACAAATTTTTATCTAATATTGCAGCATAAGAAGTTTTGTAATAAGTGATTGTTACAGCATAGAACATCAAAATTTCAACATGGTATCAAGGCTTTGGTGAAGACAAGCCCAAGAAGATAACTTATAAAGGACTGATCAAGAGGGAGCTAACAGCTTCCTTCAATCCCCATTAAAAAATAAGTATTTTCGAGTCTTATGTTGTTTCTTTGTGTCACTGTTCTTGTTTAGATGTATCTTTATAGATCATTGGTTATTCCTCCTGCATGAGTATTTGAATGATTATTTCACTAACTTCTTGATGAGGATGCGATCAAGAAAAGAAAATCCTGAAGATCATCAGGGTGCAAAATAGTACAGGAAGAGTAAACTCCAAGAGGTAGTTGATGGAAGGAAAATGAAGGAGCCACTTTCACATCTACAAAAGAAAGAAAGACCTGCCCCATCACCAGGTATACTTTGATTATGTTTATTTACTTTGTTACTATTGCTCTTGCTCTTGTTCCGGGATCAACAGGTACATTTGATGAATGTGAGAACCTTTGTATCGAGATTGAGGAAGATGTCGAGCCATCCCATGACTTGAGTGGCCGTGAAGTGGACAAGAGCTGAAGACTTTAGCAAGGAAGCTGGAATCAAGAAAAAGACCATCGTACCATATAACCCAGAACAAAATGGGCAATTAAGGATCTTTGACTGCCCTGTCTACTTTCATGTGCCAAAGGAAAAGAGTATCAAGCTGAAAGCTTTAGGTAAGAAAGGTATGTTTGTTGGTTATTGCGAAAATTCTAAAGCTTACAAAATATATATACCTAGACAAAGAAATATAGATTTTAGCAAAGATGTAACATGTGGTGAAGATGCAGCTCTTGGAAAGGCAAGACACACTCCTCTTCCTCCTGCTGTTGATAGTCAAGATGGTGCATTTGAGATACAAGAAATTCCTGAGCCCGAAATTGATCTTGTTGATGAACCCATGGAGCCAAAAAAAGGAGACCTTTATGGCTTCGTGAAACCCTTCAAGATGTCGATAAACATGTTGCTCCCAGAGGAACCTTCAGAGAAAGCAAGAAACCATGTCGGTTCGAAGGATATGTTGTAGCCATGAGCAACATTATTCAAGCTAAACCATGCACTTTTGAAAAAGTTGTGAAGGCTCAAGTGTAAAAAGATGCAATGGTTGAAGAATATGAGTCCATCATTCATAATGATGTATGAGAAGTGGTTCCAAGACCCCAAGGTACATTTGTTGTCTTTTAAATGGCTGTATAAAATTAAACATGGTGTTGATGGCAATATTGAAAAATATAAAGCTAGATTTGTGGCCAAAGGGTTCTCTCGGAAAGAGGGAATAGACTATGATGAAATCTTTGCACTTGTTGCCCATTATACAACCATACGATCTATTGTGGCTCTAGCTGCAAGCCAAGGATGGTCCCTTAACCAAATGGATGTGAAGATTACTTTTCTGCATGGCTTCCTCATGGAAGAAGTATTTGTGGAGCAACCACAAGACCTTGAAGTACATGACCGAAAAACTCATGTGTATAGACTGAAGAAAGCCCTCTATGGTTTGAAGCAAGCTCCAAGAGCTTGGTATGCCTGCATTGATAGCTTCTTAATGAAGCTTGGTTTTACCAGAAGCAATGTTGATCCAAATCTCTTCTTCAAAACGGTCCAAGGTATGCCTTTGATTTTGGTATTATATATTGATGACTTATTCTTGACAGGTGGAGAACCTCTTACCCTCCTGTGTAAGAGGGAGTTGGCTTTTGAATTTGAAATGGAATATCTTCATTTGATGCACTATTTTCTGGGTCTTGAAGAATGGCAGAAACCCGGTAAGATTTTCCTTTCTCAAGGAAAATATGTTGTCAAGCTACTAGAAATATTTGGTATGACAGAATGTAAATCCATGAATAGTCCAATGGAGATGAACTTCAAGAAGTTGTGTGGTGAAGCTGCAGGTCCTGATTTAGCAAATCCTTTTGAGTATCGACAACTGATTGGGGCACTGATGTTCTTAGTGAACACTAGACCAGACATATGTTTTGCGGTCAATACTCTGATCCACTATATGATTAAACCATCTCATGCACACTAGATTATTGCAAAGCATGTGCTGAGATACCTGCATGGGGCCATCGATCTTGGATTGAAATATACTGTCAAAGATGTGAGACTACTTGTATTCTAATGTTGATTGGGTTGGTAACTTTACTAACAAAATGTTAATTTTAGGCAACTAGGTCCAAACTCCATGTTGCACTGCTCATATGATGATGGTCATATTTTTGTTGGATTCCTCTTTCAGAGAGGTGCAAGATTGATCTAAAGATCATCTTGTTTAGATGAGCAGAACATAAATTTTGAATTTATTTTCCACACATGTGCAAGGTCGGCCAGATTTGTAATGTAGGATCACATGCCTAATAGATGTGTCACACACCCTCACTGATGGATATAAATTGGAGAGACTTGGAGTACATTTTCATCATCAAATCATCACACATCTCTCATTGTGATATGATCTGTTCATTAGCCTTTGGAGGCCTCTTCCCTTCGCACGTGCAGAGCTAGAGGAGTTGTTTTCTGCGAATTTGTTTAGGGCTTGTCGTTGCAGCGTTGACCGTGGTCAACCCTTGGTCGTTTGACCTCAAATATCTGCCAAAATTCCGATTTTGAGAGGTCGTACTGCTGGGCACTAAAATTGAGGAAATCAGAGATGTTTGACTGAAGCCCTAACCTGCAGTGTCGACTTTTTGTTGTTGTCCTGCATTGACTTTTCTGCGTTGACTTTGGGTTAACCAATGTTGACTTGTGATGAGCTGCCTTTGAGGGCTGTGGGTGTGACACTTGGAGGATTGGCTGACCGAGAAAGACTTTGTTGGTTGAAGCATCATGTTGACTGTCGTAACACACAATATCTCATATCTTTGCTAGACATAAGGAATTGTAAATCTCATCTATATTATTGGCTTGTCTTCTGTTGATCTATTATTGTGTTCTATCAGCATTTTATTTTCATGTTTATGTGATTGCTATTTTGTATCGGACCTAAGAAAGATTGAAGTAAAATTGCATCAAGCATAGAACACCATGCTTATCTAAATTTAACATGGAATCAGAGCTAATGTGAAGACAAAGTCCAAGCTTGTGTTAGAAGCAATCACTGAAGGAAGAAATCCTATCAAGGACAAATGGCCTCCTCAACCTACAAGGGTTTCAAGGCTGATGATAAATTGACTGATAAGTCTGATTATCATGCATGGAAGATGTCCTTGGATTTGGTTCTAGAAGATCAAGATGTCATGGACTATGTGCACGGGAAGATTCAAGGGCCTCCATCAAATGCAGTTGCTGCCACAAAGACGAAGGATAGAAAGGGGGAAATCAAAGCAAAGATGATTATCCGGAATTCTATTCATAAGCACTTGGTTGCTTACATTTCTGAGTTGAACACATCTAAAGAGATGTATGATAAGATGGTGAGCATGTTCGGGGCTAGCAATGCTAATCAAATCCTTTTCTTCAAGAATCAATTGAAGAATATCAAGAAGGGCGAGGATGAATCTATTCAAACCTATTTTATGAGGCTCACTGAAATCAGGAATAACCTCTTAGTTATTGGGGAAGCAATATCTGATCAAGAGATGGTTCTTATTGCACTTGGAGGTCTCCCCCGTGATTGGTATGTATTCAATACCACTATTCTTAATAATAATGTGAAAACTGATTTTGACGAAATAATGACGAGATGCACTCAAGAGGAAACAAGAATGATGGAATATGCCTCTAATGGAAATGGAAGTGACCCTACTGCCTTCGCCACTCATGCAAAGAAGAAGAACCATGGTGGCTCGAGAAATCAAAACCACGGTAGACGGGTCCCAAAGGAAGGAAGGGAAGATGTTACACTTGTAACAAGACTGGTCACTATGCAAGAGAGTGCCCTAATAAAAGGGACTCTCCCAGGGATGATGAGAACAACAACTCGAGAGGGAATGGCAGGAACAACAAGTTCAAAGGAAAAAGGAAGGCTCCCTCTGATCGTAGTGGAAAAGGTCAACCTTGCAAGAGGTCAAGAAATTCCAGGTACAATGAGTCTAATGTTGTTGATAATAAGAGAAATGAATTTATTCTTGTATCTGCCCTCTCTATTGCATCTACACCCGACACCCTGGATGTCTGGTTGATTGATAGTGGTGCTTCAAGGCACCTCATTGGTTATAAAGAAGCCCTCTCTGATTTGGTTGAGAAGGATACTAAACTAGAAATTATTCTTGGAGATAATTCCACCTATCCCGTGAAAGGGACAGGGACTGTGACCCTCCATTTATCTCAAGGTCAAGTCCTTCGATTACAAGATGTGTTGTACGTACTTGATTTGAAGAAGAACCTTGTGTCCATTTCAGCAATGGAAGACAAAGGGTTCAAGGTGGCATTCGTTAATGGAAAGGAACTTATCTGAAAGAAGAACTTCAAGGAAGCTCTTACTATTGGTTTTAGAGTTGATACACTCTACCAGGGTGGAGGAAGTCCATTGGAGGCTATGTAATGTGATACAACTCTTCAAACATAGTTATGGCACCAGAGGTTTACACACCTTCATTACAAAGCCCTTCTCGAAGCAAGGAAGGTGGTGACAAGGATGCCCGAATTTAGAGATGATCATGAAGGTATATGTCAGGGTTGTACCGAAGGGAAGCATACAAGGGGACCATTCCCCTCAAGTGTCACAAAGACAACTGATATCTTGCAGTTGATACATTCTGACTTATCTGGTATGTTGCTCGTGACATCCTTGGGAGGATGCTCCTATTACATGACTTTTACAAATGACTTCTCCTGCAAGACCTGGATATATTTTTTGAAGAAGGAGGACGAAGCATTCAAATGGTTTCATACCTTCAAGGCCTTGGTGGAAAATCAAACCGAGAAGAAAATCAAAGTTTTGAGAACCGACAATGGGACCGAGTATGAGTCAAAAGAGTTTAATGACTTTTGTAGAGAAGTTGGCATTAAGAGGGAGACCACAACTGCGTACACTCCTGAGCAAAATGGTGTTGTTAAAAGAAAGAACAGGACCATTGTGGAAGTTGTCTGCGCCATGCTATGTGACCAAAGTCTTTTGAAGTTTCTATGGGGAGAAGCTACGAACACTGCTGTGTATGTTCAAAATAGATGTTCGCATTCCGCTCTGGACTCCAAAACTCCCGAAGAAGTCTTCTCTGCTAAGAAACCTGATGTTTCTCATTTTAGAGTGTTTGGTTGTCATGTTTTCTTTCTTAAAGAAGAAAGCGTTGGAAGAAGAGGTTTTTGACCACAGTGGCTTTAAAGGCATATAGAATCTATGTGCCTGGTCAAAGAGAAGTGGAGATATGCCACGATGTCACCTTCGATGAAGATGGTGCCCTCAAGAAAGTGAGAAATCTTCCTAGCTCCAAGGAAGACAAAGAAGATGAAGAAGCAGGGAAGCAGGAAGAGTCGAAGGATGACCTGATGCCCGATGTTGAAGGACCTATGGATCCTATTGATCCACCTCATTCAAATAAGAGAAGACCCTCATGGCTCAGGGATACTCTCGCAAATGCCGAGAGACATATTGCCCCAAGGGGGACATTTCGTGAAAGCAAGAAGTCGAAGAGATACCAAGGGTATCTAGCAGCCATGAGTACGATAGTACAATCTGAACCTGGATCATTTGAAGAAGCCGTAAAGCATCAAGTTTGGAAGGATGCTATGCACGAAGAATATGAGTCCATTATGAAAAATGATATCTGGGAAGTGGTCCCGAGACCGGAGGACAAATCTGTTGTCACCTCGAAATGGCTCTATAAGATCAAGCATGGATCTGATGGAAGTGATGAAAAGTATAAGGCAAGATTTGTTGCCCGAGGCTTCTCTCAAAAAGAAGGCATAGATTATGATGATATATTTGCACCTGTGGCCCACTATATCACCATCCGATCTATTATTGCCCTTACTGCAACGCAAAGATGGAGTCTCCAACAAATGGGTGTGAAGACCACTTTTCTGCATGGTTCTATAAAGGAAGAGGTGTATGTGGACATTTTATGGGGTTCGAAGTCCGAGATAGAGACACCCATGTATGCAGGTTGAAGAAAGCCCTCTGTGGGTTGAAGCAAGCCCCCAGGGCTTGGTACAAGAGGATAGATAGCTACTTGATGAAGTTGGGCTTCACCCGAAGTAATGCAGATCCAAACCTTTATTTTAAGGTTGATAGAGAAAGGCCTCTCATTCTGGTTCTCTATGTGGACGATCTCTTCCTAACAGGTGTTGACCCTCTCATTCATCAGTGTAAGAGGGATCTAGCTTCTGAGTTTGAGATGAAAGACATAGGACTGATACACTATTTCCTAGGCTTAGAGGTCTGGCAGAGGCCAGATGAGATTTTCCTTTCTCAAGGAAAATATGTCGTGAAGCTGCTGGAGAGATTTGGTATGGTGGACTGTAAGTCTGTGTCAACACTGATGGAACTCAACTTTAAGAAGTTGTGTGCAGACGTTGTTGGGCCCGTGCTAGCAAATCCTACTAAGTATCGACAACTCGTGGGGGGCCCGATGTTACTAGTGAACTCCCGTCTAGACGTATGTTTTGCAGTGAACACCTTGAGTCAACATATGGTTGACCCTCATCACATTCACTGGATTGGTGCCAAGAATCTATTGAGATGTCTTCAGGGCACAATCAACCATGGGCTGAGATACACTGCCGGGAGTTTGAGACACCATGGATATATTGATGCCGATTGGGCTGGCAGCATGGTGGATCACAAGAGCACATCTAGATGTTGCTTCACCTTGGGTTCTGCTTCGATATCTTGGATGAGCAGGAAGCAAAAGTCAATGGCTTTGAGCACTGCTGAGGCTGAATACATTGCAGCGAGTATGGCCTGTTGTGAAGCTGTTTGGTTTCGAAATCTCTTCAGTGAGTTGTTTGGGCATGTGCTAGATACCACCGTTATCCTTTGTGATAACCAAAGTGGGATTCCTGTGTTCCACGATCAATCCAAGCATATTGATATCAGGTACCGCTTTATCCGGGATATGGTACAGCGAGGCGTCGTAAGGCTCAATCATATAGGAACTGATGAGCAGGTCGCGGATATTCTCACGAAGCCCCTGGGGAAGGTCAAGTTCCTAACCTTTCATGAGAAGCTTGGAATCGTGGAAAGACCCTATTCTGAGGGTCCTACTTGAGTTGGACTATGCGCTCTGGGAGCTTCAAGGGGCTTGGGGTTAGCTTCTTGGAGCTATAAGCACATACGGGGCTAGGCTTGTCGAACCTTGTTATGCTTCTGCCCCACCATTATGATCTTGAGTTGGTTCACCTCTCTTTGATTTGTGCCCCACACGCATCCTACCCATGGAGTTTCGGACTCATGGGAAGTACCTCTCATTTGGCCAATGAGGTGGGAAATGTGGATAGAGACCAATAGCAAGACCGATGGACGCATCGGAGATTGTCGTACTCTCTATGTCTAGGATGGCACATGTCCAACACCTTGATCTGGGATCAAGTATGATGAGGTTCTTACCTCTAAACTAACTTCAGGTCAGTAAACTAACTTCAGGTTAGTATGAGACTCTTTTTGAGTCCAAGAGAGGTTTTTACCTCTAAGTTGACTTCGGATCAGCTGAGTGTGATGTCTTTGTGACTCACCTTTTGTTCTATCTGAGATCGAGAGCCAGCAAAGCAAGTTACGACAGGATGACGCACGATGTTTGGTGAAAGTACACGATGGTACTGATGGATGGCACTTGTGGACAGATGGAGTTCTCCCTAGTTGAGAGGGAGTGTTAATTTTGGGCAACTAGGTCCAAACTCCATGTTGCACTGCTCATATGACGATGGTCATATTTTTGTTGGATTCCTTTTTTAGAGAGGTGCAAGATTGATCTAAAGATCATCTTGTTTGGATGAGCAGAACATATATTTTGAATTTATTTTCCACACATGTGTCACACACCCTCACTGATGGATATAAATTGGAGAGACTTGGAGTACATTTTCATCATCAACTCATCACACGTCTCTCATTATGATCTAATCTATTCATTAGCCTTTGGAGGCCTCTTCCCTTCACACGTGCGGAGCTAGAGGAGTTTTTTTTGCGGATATGTTTAGGGCTTGTTGCTGCAGTGTTGACCGTGGTCAACCCTTGGTCGTTTGACCTCAAATCTCTGCCAAAATTCCGGTTTTGAGAGGTCGTACTGTTGGGCACTAAAATCGAGGAAATCAGAGATGTTTCACTAAAGCCCTAATCTGCAGCGCTGACTTTCTGTTGTTGTCCTGCGTTGACTTTGGGTTGACCAGCGTTGACTTGTGATGAGATATCTTTGAGGGTTGTGGGTGTGACACTTGGAGGATTGGCTGAAAGAGAAAGACTTTGCTAGTTGAAGCATACTGTTGACTATCGTAACGCACAATATCTCATATCTTTGTTGGACATAAGGAATTGTAAATCTGATCTATATTATTGGCTTGTCTTCTGTTGATCTATTATTGTGTTCTATCAGCATTTTGCTTTCATGTTTATGTGATTGCTATTTTGTATCGGGCCTAAGAAAGATTGAAGTAAAATTGCATCAAGCATAGAACACCATGGTTATCTAAATTTAACACAAAAAAATCACATTGGGTGTTACTTCAGCTTAGGATCTGCCATGAAATCTCGGATGAGCAGGAAGCAAAAGTATGTAGCCCTCAGCACAGCTGAAGCTGAGTACATTGTTGCTATCATGGCTAATTGTGAGGCAGTATGGCTGAGGAAGCTCTTTGGAGAGTTGTTTGAACATGTTTTGGACACAACATTAATTTACTGTGACAATAAGTGTGGGATTCAACTTGCGGAAAATCTTGTGTTCCATGACAAGTCCAAGCATATTGAAATCAAATATCATTGTATTAAGGATATGGTGCAAAGAGGAGTAGTGAGGATCCATCATATTGCCACTGATGATCAGATAGCTGACATACTTACCAAGCCTTTGTCGAAAGGGAAGTTCTTGGTTTTTAGAGAGCAGCTTGGACTGACGAATGTGACCCTTTCTAGAGAGGGTGGTCATGGATGATGAGCCATGGTTGTGCGAGATCCTTGTCATGTGTTGACAAGTAGATCCCCCCAAACAGATATGAGACTTGGTTGTGTGAGATCCCTGTCAAGTGGGCTATCCCCCAAAGCAAAGATGTGACTTTTTTGTGTAAGATCCTTGACAAGTGGGGTATCCCCCCAAGCAGAGATGAGACTTGATTGTGTGAGATCCCTGTCAAGTGGGCTATCCCCCCAAGCAAAGATGTGACTTTTTTGTGTAAGATCCTTGACAAGTGGGGTATCCCCCCAAGCAGAGATGTGACTTGGTTGTGCGAGATCCTTGTCATGTGTTGACAAGTGGATCCCCCCAAGCAAAGATGAGACTTGGTTGTGTGAGATCCTTGTCAAGTCGATTATCCCACCAAGCAGAGATGTGACTTGGTTGTGTGAGATCCTTGACAAGTGGGTTACCCCCCCCCCCCAAGAAAATATGTGACTTGGTTATGCTAGATCCTTGACAAGTGAGTTATCCCCCCAAGAAGAATGAGACTTGGTTGTGTGAGATCCTTGTCAAGTGGGTTATCCCCCCAAGCAGAGATGAGACTCGGTTGTGCGAGATCCTTGTCATATGTTGGCAAGTGGCAATCCCCCCAAGTGAATATAGGGTGGTAGTCAGAGCTCCCTTATGATGATTCTTCTTCATTAGAGTGAAACATCGTTGTTCCAAATGATACAGAGCAGAGATGAGCAAAGAAAGCAGAGATCTTTTGTTGCAGAAAGAAATTCCTCCTTAGCTGAGAGGGAGTGTTGAAAACTTGACAGCTCAGGGATGAATTTATAAAAATATAAAGCCTAAAAATAGAAAGTCTAAGAATAGAAAGTCTCAAGTATGACTTCCAAAAATATTAAATCACCTTGCATCAATTGGTAATCAAGTATTGTTGATGAAATATCTCGTTTGATCGTCAATCAATCCTAATAGTTCAATTTCGACTTAATCATCAATATTATCATTAATATTATTATTATTATTCTTATGATATTATTATGTTATTATTAAAAGAAATTCAAGTCACTCAATCATGGCTCTCAATAATGTTCACTTACACTCTCATTATTGGCAGGGCATATTCCTCTTACACTCTTATTAATGCCCTTACACTCTTACACTCAATAAAAATTCGTCATAAAATATTCCTCTTACACTCTCTTATGCTCTCATTAAGGCATGTCATGAAAGATTCCTCTTACGCACTCTTTAATGCATGTGTTACAATCTCCTTAATGGCATGAGTTACATTTCCTAAATGGGCATATGTTACTCTCCCTCTTGGCACGCAAGTTACTCCTCCTTTATGGCATGGATTCGTTGCTCCTCCTTTATATATGTGCTTCATTCTTTCTCTCCTCACTACTTGTGCATTGTGAAAGAAGAATTCGAACTTGAGAGGGAGTTGGAGAAAGTTGAAGAAGATTGTGAGAGAGAGACTTGGAGAATAAGAGCAAAACTTGGTGAGCTAATGTTGATTCAGTGCTTCATTGTTTAAGTTTTGATTCAGTTGAAGGGAATGTTGATTCAATGTGTGCATTTGCTGCTACTACTAGTGATCTTCATGCTACAGCTTGTTCAGATTTGGGCGAACTTACTCATTCTCTTGATCTCCCATTGTACTCTATATCTCTGTTGAACAATTGATTTGTAATAGAAGAAGAATCTGGTTGGGTTTTCCCCTTTTGGGTTTTGCCCTGGTCGTTGGACCTAAATTCTCTGTCTCATCTTGTTCTTGGTTGTTTTCTATTGTGCATTTGACTTATGTTCTATCTACAATTGTTTATCTAATATTGCAGCATAAAGAGGTTTTGTAATAAGTAATTGTTACAGCATAGAACATCAGAATTTCAGCAATTTCCCATGTCCAAAATGTTCTCATAAGCATAAAAAAAAATTCCATCTTCAAGCACATCAACCTACTCTTCTTGTTTAAGTTCCTAACATTCAACATGTAAAGTGTCATTTCATGATCCTCGTCTCTTGTTGTTTCTTAAATTTATTGGAAAGTTCCCATGACTTGTGGCCATCATCAGCGACAAATTATCCATCTCCTTCCTCCACATTCCTAGTCATCTGTGTACCTCCAACCACATCCACAATTTTGTTTCTGAGAATTATCTCTTCTCTCTAAATTGCTCCTATGACCTTGTTGACCTCCATGTCTAGCACTTTGGCAGATGGATTTGTACATAAATCGACCTCTCTATTCGATCTGCTCGTCCTTTCTTGATTTGTCAATCTATAGTTTTGTTTCTATTCAATGCCATCCAAACTGCTTCCTCCTCCAAATTCACTGGGTTGATGAACCTCATTTCATTTTGGATGGGAAATCTCAACCCATTTATGAATATAATCACCATTCTTTTAGATTCCTTTGACAAATTCATTCTAGTACTCAAGACAGATACATCTCTCCGAATATTCTACAGCCATATCAACTAGCATTTGTTTGAAACATTAAAATCCCTTGAATAAACTTGCTGAGAATCTCGTTGTCATTAATTTTCCTTCACTACCTTAACAAAATCTTCCAAAGCTCTAGGATGTTTGCCTCTTTGTTTTATTAGTCTAGAGCTATAACTTTTCCAGCATACGTTTTCTTTCTGGTCAAGCTCCGAAATAGCAAATTGCACTTTTTGTGGACTCGTGAAATTAAAGGTATTTAAGAACTTTTCTACAGCGAAAATCCAGTGATGTACAGTTTAATGTTAATATGCCATCACCTTTTACGTACCCTCTTATACCTGTTTTGATAGTTCTCTGAAGCCACTCATTGATGAGAATGGTGCTGATAACATACCTACTTTGCTAGTTGAAGCACCTTCTCTAGCTATGAATAGGCTCGAACTACCTTGGTAAACATGTTTTGAAAATTATCAAATGTTTGTTACACGCAATCAACCCTATTCTTCAAAGCACTGAACTCTTGAGTTGAGCCTTCCATCTTCTTTGGCCGCATCTGGATTTTTTTCATAAAATAGTCTTTACAAAACTTAATTTTATCGGCCCCTCTCTACACGCTGAAATAAGAACCTGCTCTTATACTACTTAAACCAATGATAAAACAAAAAAACAGCAAATGAAATTGAAATAACCCAAAATCGCTATAAATCAAATAATTTAACTAAGTAGCCATTATTAGATTCTTGAGGGCGCGTACAGTTCAGACAACCCACTAGACGTAGAGATGAGATGGGTATTTCCATTAGACGTTTTTCCTATAAATCCCCTAGTCAAAAGCAGCTCGCCTTGAAAAAACACATCTATTTTTTAAAATTCTTCGTATAAAAACGTGCTTCTGCATCAAAATAATAATTTTGGCATTTCACAGAACTGATAGACAAACCCTGTTTCTATAACAGAATGAAGTTCCATTTATGAAAAAGAGCAATAACATTTCAAATTTCAGAAAACGCATAATTCGCCTAGACGCTCTGCACTATTGCTGTCAGTAGCTACTGGTGCTTCAGTAAGATGAAATTCAATACATGGAGCAACGACAGCTTACCAGTCCTCGCTGAACTCCATCCGGTTTGATCATTATATATGTCTGTTGAACATCTTCCTGCAATGCAAACAAACATGATGAGTTGTCATTGTTGGGAAAAACAAAGGAAATAGAGTCAATTATAAAACACGCACATGTGGGTGATTACTCACCATGGACGCTTTGAGATGTGTGAGGAAGAGATAGGAGTTCCTTGGGTTTCTGTTACTTGCGTTGGCCTTCAATCCACAAAGCCTTAACTGAGATGGCTGCAGTGAACCAATGTGGGTAGTGCTTCTGCTTCCAATTCCAACGGACCTAATTGGCATTGACCTTAGTCCCCATGGGTGATAGCTTTCGCAAGACAGCGATCCCTTGACAGTGGAGCTGTGATTAGCATTATTATTCTGAGGATGTTTGCGAAGCCAGGAAATCCCTCCTGCTGGAGCAGCAGCAGTTGCGAATGCTCCTCTTCCTGCATTGCTCACCATCCATGCCTCCATCGTGTTTGGCTACTCTCCCCTAACCCAATCCAGGTACACGATTTTTCCAATTATGGCTTCCAGGAGGAGAATGTAAAGACAAAATTAGGAATCCAGTTTTACTGTTCACTATAGGTAATGTAGGCGCCATGGTTATGAGTCCCCATGTGAATGTGGGACAAATCTTTTACTAAGGCCCATATCAATTGACACAAAGTCAACGTATTAGCTCATATTTACATCTATATCAATGTGAAATAAATTTTTGATAATTTATTTATATTTTAAGTATTAATGTATGTAATATTTGGATATAGCGAGGTGTTTTATACTCAAATATAGTAGTTGTTGTGTGAGAACGAATAAATTAACATAAAATTAAATATAGATAAAGAGAAGTCATCATAAATTAAATTACGCTCTATTGGGGTGATATCTAAATTAAATGTATAAGGGTGATGGCATAGCACTCTTATCAACTAGTATTACGGGGGGAGGCGGAGATTCGAAGTATGTTAACTCATAATCGACTTTAAGGGACATGCGCTCATATGAGTGATTCACCAATCACTATTGTATGGCATTCAATTAGGTGATCTCTCCATGTAAGCTAGTCGAGGTCTTGTGCATTTTGAGCAATAGCTCTAGTGGTATCGAGCGGTCTTCTGTCTTTGTTGGTTTTTTCTTATCAAAGGATGAGGGATTGTGGTAATTGTTGGCATTCTAGACAATCCAGGATTTCAAGAAGGCCTTGGTCTCATGCTTATGCTTTCACCTGAACCTCGTGGCCTCGCTCGCACAAGGTAACAACAAGATACAAATTATTGTGGAAGTGGAGGAACTAGGTTGTGGTGTTTCGCGTGAGGACCTGGTCGACAAGGAAGGCAACCTTGTGTTTTCAGGTTTCCCTCACTCATTAGTCTCTAGTTCAGATTGGGTTGATATTGTTTAGCTTCAAGTATATTGTACTTTTGTATATATGGGTACATTTTGTTAATATAAATTGTAGGTTCTATTCGGACTCTAGTTTATATAGCAAGTATAGAGCTATGACTAAAGTATATAGTATTGTTTTTGGAGCAAAACTACTTTTATTTCGCTATTTGTCTGGTTTCCCTAGTGGCAGACCGCTGTAGGAATTGTTGATGTATCTCTTGCACGTCTCTTGTTTTCCAGTTAATACAAGTTTATGTCATCTTACAAAAAAACGAGGCCACAACATCAAGGGTGACTTAAAGGGATGACACTAGGGAGCAATAGTCCCCAGAATTCTCCATATCATGACTTACCAAATTAAACTTTACAGGTGCTTAGTGCCAACAAGACATATCTGAAAGCCTCACCTTTATTGCTTGAACAATAAATAATTTATGATTGACATGGAAAGTTTTTGAATTACCTTCCTGAGATAAGCAGGAGCCAATGCCTAGTTGGTGTCGAGAGCTCCCCACTAGCTTTGAGACCACTACCACAAGATACCACTGATTGTAGAAAGTTGGCAACTAAATTATGGACCTCTTGAATATGCCAATGGTCAAGGAATCAAGAAGACAGAGCACACGGAAGCACTTTTCCTAGTTTTTTCTCTAGATCCCCTGGAGCAACCACACCTTCTCTACCTCCTCAAGATCACATCAAAGAACTCCACCATAATCGTTGTTAATATCTGTCATTTCTGCCATGAATACAAGGGTTGCACAAAGGGATTAATGTTATCTCCACACAATAAAATTCATCCTGTAAGAGATAGAACGGCAGCAACAAACTAATGACAGGCTCCCTCTGACCTTCATCCATGCTTATGCATTCAAACCCAATTAAATTGACATTAATATTGTGTTGTGCATGATGCACTTTGGGAGGGGGAGTCACGTTGATTTTTTTGGCTCTCTCTCTCCCCCAAATTTCAATTTTTTTATTCAAACAATTTCATTGTTAACGATGGGAGAAAATGAGGGGTGACCATTGTGAACAAGGACCCCTTCTTCTTGTTTTACACCTTCATTAGCACGACAATCTGCTTCAGTCTTATGTGATCTTGGGACATGATAAAAGTTGATCATGGAAAAGGATGGTTTTAGAGCTTGGATCATTTCTATGATACATCTTAACTTGCACTCTTTTCGTAATGTTCCATACACCACAAGTGTTGGATAACTATCAAGGAGTCACCCATTACCTCCAAGTTTTCAATCTTTGTTGCTCTCGCAGGCATTAGACCTTGTAACAACCCATGCACTTGAGTCGGGTTATTTGCTAACTCGGCAAGGCCCCAATAATGGTATATCTCTTTTTTTCTTTGAGGTTATGGATAACCCCTCCCGCACCTGCCACCCCTTTTAAATTTGTATTTATTAAGTAATGTGGGGATCAAATTTATTAATGTGTCAATTTTTTTTAATGTGAAAAAAATAATACATGATATAAAATTAAATAAATAATAAATTGTATATTAAGAAAATTAACCCCTTTAAATATTTAACAATTCTAGGTTTAAGATAAATCTACTCTAATAAATTGTGTTAACTAAATTTACTTTGAATAATTGAAAAGATAAATATTTCCTTTTTTAACTAGATTCAAATTTTGCTTATATTCTTCTTGAATTCATTATTGATTAAGATTGTTTATAAATTGATTATACTTGTAACTTGCGCATTGTTCATTGATATAAAATGTAATTATACATTTTTTTCCATGGAAAAAAACCAATATTCTATTTACAGTATAAATAAAATACATTAAAAGCTCTGCAACCCTAGATCTACTTCCGTCAGTGAGATTTTTGTTGGGTTTCCATGGCGGCTGGCCCGGAGGGGGCCTCTCCCCCTCCACACGATGATGCAGCGACCTTCCAGACGTTGGTAGTCTCCCTTAGGAGGAAACCAAGAACAAAGGAGTCGTATTCGCGATTTGTTAAAAAGTCTAATAACATTCATTTTGTCGCTTTTCTGGTGGGGTTTTGAAGGACATCTCTGACCTTATCAGACAAATTTATTATGAGTAAGTTCATGGGTATGTGGCCATCTCCAAAATCCATGGAGCAGTGGATAGAAAAATCCTACAAACCAATGATGAAGGGTAATGTTGGTCTTTTTGCTTCTGGTAATGGATTTTTTGCATTCCCCTTTTTGAGTTTAAAGAGGATAGAGATGTAATTTTCAAGAATGACCCGTACTTTTTTTGGGCTAGAGGAATGTATTTGAATTCATGTTCATTAGATTTTGATCTAGATTACGATATTCCAAATCAGTGTCGATCTAGGTTAAACTCCAGAAACTCCCGCTTTCGTGTTGGAGTGTTGATTGTTTGAAAGCAATAGGGAATGGATTGGGAAAATATTTGGAACGAGCTTAGCTGAAAGGTTACCATTTTTCCTGTGAAAAAATATGTGTAGAAATTGAGCTAGAAAAAGGATTACCCTCTGAGATCAACTTGACTTAAGGGGATTGGAGTCATTGACATGTCTTGGACTATGAGCAACTGTCATTCAAGTACTTGATTTGTCATGAGTATGGACATTTTTCTAAAGATTGTAAGAAACCCCAATCTAGAAAAGGGGACGACACAACTACAACTCCAAAAGAACAATGGCAGACTCAGTTAAAAGGGACTAATAGAGGAAAGGTAGCACCAAGTAGAAACCCTCCAAGACAAAATAGAAATGAAGCTACAACTTCTACAAACCCCTACGAGGTCCTTTAATCTCAAGAACAGACTGAGCAAGAATCTCCTGAGAAGGGAGATGAAGTATTGGAAGAGGAAGAGGAAATCTTAGAGGATGAAGAAGGGAAAATACATGAACCAAAACCCATGGGGGTCACAAAGCCACCAAAAAAGGAGAAACCCCTATCTCAAAACAATGGTCAAAACCCATCAGATCTAGGAAATCAGGGATAGGAGGTATAACGAACGCCCTTGGTACAAAAGGAACCAAAGTCGAGAGATGGGAAAGTCATGCTGATAAATGAAATAAATAAAATAAGTTAAAAATGTGATTCAACCAACCACAAATCATAAAATCTTAAGAAGGGAGGAAGACCTTCTAAAAAAGAGGAAAGAGAGGCAAAGGCATAGCTTAATAAAAAGTCAGGAAATCAGCCTCAAATCTCTAAAGTTTTCAGAACCACGACAAATAGAGAACAAGGGAGCATCAAGGCAGGAGGAGGTAAGCCCACTGCCCCAAAAACTAAATGAAAGTTATTTCATGGAATGCAAGGGGATTGGGAAACCCCGCAAAATCTCAAACTGTAAAAGATATAATTAAACAGGAAAAGTTGAAGATCGTTACCGAGAAACAATGGAATATTTGGTGAGTGAATGGGATCTCATAATCATCATCCCAAAAAGGGGAAAATAGACTTGGACTAGTCGAAAAAGTTGAGATGGTCATATAGCAACATGATTGGATTATTTCCTCCTGCACAACAACTGGTTGAACAAGGGAATCGAGTGCGTATCTACAATTATAGACTAGGGCGATTTGAATCATTGACCCATTTGGTTGGAGATTGATCCCTTAGAAGAGTTAAAACTAATTCAATTTTGATACAATCCAAGTTGGATTCAAGAAGATAGAGTAGTCGATCTAATAAAACAAACATGGTTAATTCTGGTGTGTTAATTTTTGTAGCATCAAATAGGTGTTCTAATCTCAATTTGTGTCACAGATGCTAAGAACACGAGATCTTCAAAACCCGTAAAAGGTTTTGCAATATATGCTTGTGAAACGCCTTAGTGAAATTAATTAACCATCATTTAAAATTTTCCCAAGTCTAACTTAGGAAAAATGGTTAATTAATCATGTAAGAATCCTCTAGAAACCCACATAGATTTAGTTTGAGTTTATCTTAGTCGTTGATGGAGATATAATCATGGTTGTTGGTTCACCAACAAGAGATTATAAGAGTAGGTTGATGGGGATGGAGATAGACACATCAAAGTAGAGGGAGATTAAGGCAGTTTGAATTTCCCATAGAGCAGAGATTCAACGCAAGGAAGAATTCGAGCAAGAGATCGAGTAGCAGAGGTTGAGGAGTAGTAGCAGGGATATTCCATGGGATATTTCTAGTTCTGGAGAGGAAATAGTAGAGAGGTTGATTTATTCCACTCGAGACTACGCATAAGCCTTAAGGAGGTAGTTTGATTAACATGCTAGAGGCTAGGATAATTTTCCAAGAGGCCAAGTGAGTTACTTCCAAAGGAAGAGAGAGGCAAAGATGCAGGATTTTGCGAGTTCCAACGGCAGAGTGAGTAGAGCTTGGACAAGCACTGTGTAGCGGCTCACACAAGGGCAGTTCAAGTAGCCAATTTTGCCAGATTTCGAAGTCGGGATCAGTTGTGGAGTTAAGGGATTTTCCTCACAGATATTTGTTGTTGGATTGCCATTTTAGGCATTCAAATATTGTACTCACAATTTTTCTATTACATAATAAAATAAACCCTCATTTGTTGCACCATTTTTCCCACATTGTGTTTTTCAGAGGACATTTGTCCAAAAATAACGATGTCATTTTTATTGTGTGTGTGTGTGCTCTAATTTCTCAGTTCCAATTTATTTTCCGCAATACATTTTATATTTTGTGAAAATTGCAGTAGTGAATTTATTCATTGTTTGTCGTAATAGCAAATAAACTGCACATAACAATATTCAATTAGAAGAATAATTTCCAGTTGCTACAATAGTGGAAATTTCACATGGTATTAGAGCAGTTTGAAGACAGATCAATGGTTCAGTAATGAGGGAAAAAAATTGTAGCTTCAAAGGGAGTCTCTAGGCAAAAATTCCAAATCTGCGTAGACACTAGCAAAAAGTGAAAATTAGCAGAGGTAGGGCTTGATTTTCAGTTTGCAAGCAATTTTTTTTTTTGAAGAGCCTTAGTTGTAGAGATTTGTAGGCAGTGGTGTTGCCATGGAGAAATTTTGGTGAGCATACTAGTCATTTTGTTGAACAGATCTGGGCGCAGTTGGTTTGCAGCAGTAGATCAACACTAGGTGGAAGAGAAAAAACACATGGAGAAAGGAGTTTTCCAGAATTTCCCCGAGGGTCTCAAGATCCAGTTTTTTGGAGGAAATATGAGATTTCCATAACAGAAGGAAGACGTAGTAGGGAAGATTTGTGCATTCCAAGAGGGAGTGTGAGTAGCAGAGCAGGAAGTCGAGCAGGAAAGGGAGGATATTATTGTTTATTTTCCCAGATTTTAGTTTTGCAAAAATGGCCTCAACGAGACTTTGAGATCAGGATAGCCGTAATGGAACCTCTAACTATTGTCTGTAGAAATCTAGACTGAATTTCCTGCTATATGAGTATGGTTTGCAGACGAATGCAGAAAATATTATAGCCATACCTACAGATCAACAATAGCTAAATAACTACAATAAGGAGATGGCCAAGGCAAAGAGGATGATCCTCAATGGAGTTCGAGATCATATAGTCCCACGTCTAGCTCACAATAATACTGCCAAAGAAATGTGGGATGTTGTCGTGAAGCTTTTCTAGGATCCTTCTAAAAACCATAAGATGTTCTTGAAAGAGAAACTGAGGACCAGTAAGATGTAGAAGGGTGAAGGAGACACTCCTTATCTCATCAGAATTTAGAATGTCCAAAATGAGTTTGCAACAGTTGGAGAGATGCCTCCCAAAAATGAGCTAGTGTATGCAACTCTCAACGGTTTCACCAAGGAGTGGGAAAATTTCATCCAAGGTATCACTGGAAGAGATTAGTTACCTGGATGGGATCAGTTGTGGAGAGATTTTACTAAGGAAGAGATGAGGCTTGCTATTGTTGAGAGTAATATCAACAACAATAGTAGCAAAGGATCGAAAAGTATGAAAGATGAGGACAATGTAGCCCTTGCATCTAAAGGAGAGGCAACGAAAGGTCCCAATCAAGGAGAAGAAAAGAAGAAGAAATGTCTAATGAAGATCACGTGCTACAGGTGTGGTGAGTTTGGTCACTATAGTACCCAAAGTCCCAAAAAGAAGAAGGACAAAAAGGAGAAGCAGGAGTAGGCAACAACTTCGCAGAGATCGATAATTTTTCCAACAAGTTGGAGGATGAATCTGCCTTGTATGGAACTATACCTCCAGGAGAGAGGTAAGAGATCTTGAGATCTAGTTCCCAGATTTACAAATATTTGGGCAGGATCCATGGAGGATAGAATTAGACAGATGTTTCCTATGTTTCCTCACAAATCATTACCTTAGCTACAGGGGCCCACAACATTTCAATGGCAGATGGATCGTGATGTTAAGCATGGCATAGTCATATTATGAGGGACAATTTCAAAACTATTTGCAATCAATTACTTGAGGGGCGTAGAACCAGTCATGGTGCAGATAGTTACTTAATAGGCAATGAAAATTCGAGTTGCAGTCAAAGACTTGGGAGACAATTGCAAAGTCGGTATAGGGACATGGTGGATTCATAGATTTGTTCTTAGTTGCAGTAGTCGCAACAAAAAAAACAACATGAGATCAGATGATGCACATATAGAGTTAGCAGTAGTGAAGGGAGGCACAATGGAGTGTCAGCAGCAACACATATGAATTAGAGTATGTGCAATAGCTTGATGGACAATGACGGGATGTTAAAAATGTCAATTATCAGTAGCGTGAGGGAAGATGTTATGGGAGCGAACACCTTCCTTGCTAAGAGGGAGTGTTGGTTTTTATACCATCATACAGGTGTTCTAGTTTCGATTTGTGTCAGAAAGGCTAAGAACACAAGATCTTTAAAACCTATAAAAAAAATTGTGAGATATGCTTGCAAATGTCCTAATCAAATTAATTAACCATTATTAGTAATTAATTAGGGAAAGGTAAGAAAGCTCTAGAAACTCACAAGATTTGAGTTTGAGATGATCTTAGTCATTGATGGAGATCTAATCATGGTCGTTGGTTCACCAACAAGATATTATAAGAGCAGATCGATGGGGATGGATATAGACACATTGAAGTAGAGGGAGATCAAGGTAGATCGAATTTCCCAGAGAGCAGAGATTCAACTAGGGAGGAATTTGGGCCAAATATTGAGTAACAGAGGTTGAGGAGTAGTAGAGATATTCCAGAGGATCTTTCCAATTTTGAAGAGGCAGTAGCAGAGATGTCGATTTATTCCACTAAAGGCTACACAGAAACCTCAAGGAGGAAATTCAATTCAGTTGAGGAAAGGGTCAATTAAGGTGCTAGGGGCCAGGATAATTTTCCAAGAGGCCAAGCGAGTCACTTCCAGAGGCAGAGAGAGGTAGAGTTGCAGGATTCAGCGAGTTCTGAAGGCAGAGTGAGTAGAGCCTACTTAAGCATTGTATAAAGGCTCGCATGGATCAGTTCGAGTAGCCATTTTTACCAAATTTCAGAGTCAGGATCAGTTTTGGAGTTGAGGCATTTGCCTCGCACATATTTTTATTATGTATTTGTTGTTGGATTACTAGTTTAGGCATCCATATATTGTACTCGAAATTTTGCTACTACATAATAAAATAAACCCTCATATGTTGCATCGGTTTCCCACATAGGGTTTTTCCGAGGACTTTTGTCCAAAAACAACTATGCCATTTTTATTTTGTGTGTGTTCTCTATTTTCTCAACTCTAATTTATTTTCTACACTGCATCTTATTTTTGTTGAAAATTTCAGTATTGATTTTATTCATTGTTTTTTCGTAATAACAAATAAATTACACATAATAATATTTAGTTAAAATAAAAATTTATAGTTGTTACAATAGTGAAAATTTCATACGGTGTCTAGATATCCCACCATTGAGTGGGAATCCAAATCGTGATCCGTTAAATAGGGCCTCAGATCCTGGGTAAGGAGAAAATTTATACCCCTAGGGAAAGAAAAAATAGGGCTTATTAAGGAATTGGAAAATCGCCATCACACAATGGACTCTGGGTCGATGGGGGAGTGGGATATATAGAATCAAAATAGTTAAGAAAAAAAGTTCATAAAATCAATAGACAAAAAGAGGAATATTGGAGGCTCAAATCACTCAACACTTGGTTAAAGGCAGGGGATCAAAATACATATCTTTTTCATAAACATGCCAAGGCAAGGGAAATGTGAAATCAAGTAAGATAAATCATTCCTGAGGGAAAACCCAAAATATCATCTTTCCCTGAGATAAAGCAAGAAGCTTTCCCCCACTTTCAGGCTCTACACTCCGAAAGAAAAGAGAATGACATGGAAAAATCAAGGAAATTTCTCTCTTGTCTCCCATCAATAGTCTCAGACACAAAAAAATCAACAATTTGTCAAGACTATAGAGGAGGAGGAAGTCATTGAAGCAATTTGGTCCTTAGATTTGGATAAATCTCTAGGTCTAGAAAGTTTTACAATTAGCTTCTATAGATTCTACTAGAAACTAATAAAAAAATATTTAATGAGAATGCTCAATTCATCCAGGAAAAAAGATAAATTGGGAGAGAGAAAAAAAATCCTATTTTCTTGCCTTGATTCCCAAATAATCAAAGACAATAGATTTTTCTTACTCTAGGCCCATTTCCTTGTGTAACTCAACGTACAAAATTATAATCATGGTTATTACAAACATGCTAAGAAATGTTTTGCCGACAATATTATCCAAAAATTAGGGAGGCTTCATGCAACATTGCCAAATTATGGACAATGTCATATTAGTGAAAGGATTTATTCACTCTAGAAAAGAGAGGGGAGAGCCAAGCATCGTCATCAAATTATACATGGTTAATGCCTTTGATCAGGTAAGACACTCTTTCTTGTTTTCTGTTCTGGAAAAAATTGGATTCAGTAATTATTTTGTTAGATAGATAAATGCCTATTTTAGTTCCCCATGGATTTCTCCCTTGATAAATTGCCGACCCACCTCCTTATTTTTTGCTTCAAGGGTAATTAGGCAAGGATGCCCTTTTCCCCCTTGTTGTATATATTTGTAGATAAGTGTTTAAATAGAAACCTGGAGTTAGAAAGTGTGGAAGGTAGAATGATGGGTCTCAACATTACAAGGAATTTTAAGAGGTAAATCATTTAGAGTTTACGGATGACACACTTATTCTTGAAGGAGCTTCTAAGATAATTGCATTTCAATTAAAACGTTTGCTACATTCCTATTTGGATCTTTCACGAGGGATAGTGAACAAAAAAACAGTTAATTATTTGGTTGAAACTAATCTGGCTCAAAAATGCAAAATATCTCTAATACACTCAAATTCCCAACTGAAATTGGATGGACATCCTTTAAATATTTAGGAAACCCTATTTCGCTAAGAGCCTCGAATATGGATGATTGGAGCGAATTCCTTCAAAATTTTAAAAATAAAATACAGTGCTGGGGGACTTAGTGGCTCAATACAGCACGACGATCAGTCTTGGTTAAATCAATATTGTCAACGCTTCGCATATATGTGTGCTCTAGTATTCTAGTTCTCTCGAGTGTGATCAACCAAATAAGTGCTACGATTCACAAATTTCTTTAGCAAAGGGATAAGCATAATGAAAAAAAAGATTCATCTAATGCACTGGAATATTGTCCGTCTCCTAAAAGTGTATGGAGGACTATAAATTGAAGATCCTTACCTCATGAATATAGTTCTTGGGGCGAAGATAATATGGCAGTTTATATTTGAATCCAAAGAGTGGTGGAAAATGGCCTTTTATGTGGAAATACTTTCATAAAACCTAATTGCTAAGAGCGGATATAACTGATTGGACAGGTATATGCTCCAAGATTTGGAAGCTCTGTAAGGAATTTGCCTCAATATATATAGAACACTTGAGTTGGCACCCAGGCAATGGAGCATGTATCAATATATGAAAATATTTGTTTTTTCCTGAAGGAACCTTTGGTGATTGAGACGAATTTAGTGACTTGGGAATTTGGATGTAGTGAGAAGGTTACGTCATATTAAAAGACATCTCCAAGTAGGATGAACAGGGAGTTTGGAAAGGATGATTGCACCTAGAATTGCATATTCATCTACATCAGTAATGGGAATTGTTAACCTGCAATTTAAAAGGAATGACTCATATATCCCTCACCCAGTTCCTAGAAAATTATGGAGGAAATTATGGCATAGGGATGGAATTCATAAAGTTAATACCTTTTTTTGGACCTTAGTGCACCAAAAAATACTTACCACAAAAAATTTAAGAAAGAGAAATATTCAAGGTCCATTGAGATGTGTCATATACTAAGATTTGAAGGAGAATATCCCACAGTTGTTCAAGTAATATCCATTTTCCTTGGAGGTATGGCATGCAAAATTTCCCCCCTTAATAAACATCAAATCAATTCCTGGGGCATGGGTTGATATGTTTGAAACATGGAGAAACAAATTTCCATGCCCAAGGAAGGTTTCTTCTCTATCAATTCGATGTTCGAAAGCTCTCCCTAAATTTCCATGTTGGTCAATTTGGATCATTGGGAATAGAGAAATATTCAAAACGAAGAGTCAGATCCTTCATCAATGACACAAAAGACTACAAGTTTTCTATTCAAGATAGTCATAAACCGTGGATTTAAATTTAGATATGGGATATCTAACCAAAGTGGAAAGGGATTGGATTAAAGTGGGCAAGCTGCTAGATCATGCTAACAACTTCAAACTTCGACCAACACTAAGAGGGAATTTATGTATCAAACTGGAATCATCAAACTTTCTATAATGATGTATGAACATAAATAAATTCTCGTTATTATTTGACAGTGCCACAATGGGAAATCCAGGGGTGGTCGGACCGAGAGGGGTTATCCTATGCCCCAATGAACAAATAGATAATTAATATGCATGGGTATTGGTTATGGCATACAATAACCAAGTTGAATACCTAGCGCTTTGGCAGGGCTTGGAAACTGTAATGGAAAAGAAAATCACCAAAATAACAGTGTTTGGTGACTCAATGATTGTGAGATGTCATATGTGGAAATTCAAAGGATCACAAAGTTTTGTTGTTCCTCCTATCATACAGAGAATCATTTTGAAAACAATTCCATTTGAGCAAATCAAATTATTCAATGTGTATAGATAGTTGAATACAATGACAAACTCACTGGCCAATAAAGGAGCTACATTAGAGAAAGAGAAATTATAATTTGATCACGGGTTTTCCCATAAATCACCCATTCTAAGAATATCAAAATTAATCATTATGGCTTTAATAAAGAATATAATGGTCTTTTCAACTAAGAAATTGAAGGAAGCCTCACAGTGGAGCACGTCCACACTCTTCTCCCATTAAGCACATGGATCTTAGCTTGTAAGTTGATGCAAGCATGTCAGGATTGGTTGCATTCATTAATTTCCCGATCACGCGGACTAAAGGAACAAAACACCTATATAAATCGTAATAACAACTTGCTATCTAAGGCAGTGAATCAAAAGAACAAGTGGCATAATGTGTTAATGCTCCAAGGTGTTAAATCATTTATGCAAGTGAGGGGAGCCTTGGCCCTAGTAGTGCATTCAATCCCCTGTATATTTGCATTATTATTCCTATATCTCAGCATCATATGATTGACATTTTAAGGAGCTCGATGAGATTCAAGCATGGATTTGGAAACCCCGCATTTCAATGAATCCGAAAAGAAGTTCAGAGGAAGTCACTGTTATATATGGAAATTTGTGGCTCTTCGGTCTCACACCGTGCTACTACTAAGTGTTCATAGATATGAACAGAGGTGGCCATCAACCTTTTAATATCGAAGCACTCCGAGCAACATAGTTTTGTATTGGAAAACTTGGGAGGGCAGATGCAGGAGGATGAGGAAGTTAAAACCAACAAGCTACTGGAAAGGTTGTTAGAATCGATTGAATGGTTGTTGAACACCCTCAATCAAAAGAAAATTGTGGAGGAGCATGAGTGGAAGTTGTACTTATTTCTCATGAACACTGTGTATGAATTACTATAGGGAAAAATTAAGTAGTTTCATTGGACCGAGCTGACAGCCTTGGACGTCAGGGTGGCTGAGCTTGAAGAAAAATATAGTAATGGTGCTTTGTTCAACATGGGAGCGTTGGGACCAATGATGTAGCTAAGAAGAAAATGACCAGGCATACTCAGGAAGAAGGAACAATGGGATATGGACAGGGATTGAAGTTTCATGTCGAGATTGATGAACCGAGATTCTTCTCTGACAAATAATTTTTTAGTTTTTGAAAACCTTTGATGTTATGCAAATATATATTGTTATTAAGAGTTTTTTATTGAGATTATAGTGGACATCTATTTAGAATAGTAGGTAAATTTTGTCACAAGAATAGATTTTCTATCTTTTGGTCCTCTGAATGGAGTGTTTTTCTTTGAACATGAAGAAATATGTAAGGGTCTTGGCCTAGAATCCAAATTTTCCTTCGAATATGAATCATTACCTGTTTCTTTTAAAAAAAAAGACGTTATATATAGATGTTGAAGCATTTAGTTGGCTCATGGCTTGTGAAAAAATGTATATTGTATATATTCATTACATTTTATTCATAATATCTAAAAAAGAATGTTTTATGTGTCATTGCACTAATAGTCCTTGATGGAGCACCTATAAAAAAAATCACAACTATGCTGCAAATTGCCACAGTATTGTTCCTTCCAATTTTACATAGAGAGAACTAAAGATTTTTCATGGTTAAACAACCTCTAAAAAAGAAAAAAAGTATAGTGCCACTATAAACAAATGTCGTTGATAAGCACATTGAAAACTAAAAACTATTTTATATATTGTTCCATGTTTTGCCTTCAAAAATTATGAAAAGTAAACTGTGAATATTAGAAAACAACCATATCATTCAAAATATGTAATTATACTTATTCATTATTATGTATTATTAAGTTTTCATCCATTAGAAATACGACGTTTTTTTTCTTCGTAAATAAGTATTTTTCTATTACATTGATACGAGACTAATGGTAAAAGTTAATGTCTTTTATAGTAAATGTCCTTATACTAACTAGATACATATAAAAAAATCTATTGACCAAAACTTCATTATACAATGCATTGTGCTACAATATTGATACATTCCTAGTAAAGTAGAAAAACCATAAGTTAATTGAAACCATTAAAAGGACGTGGAAATATTAATAGTGCGTCGAGGAATTGCATTGCCTTGGATTCACTAAAAATGCACGATTTGATTGGTGTAGAATTTCTTTTCAATGCTAGCCAATCCTTCATATTCTTCCCACCCTAATAAAATATTATAAAAATAAACTTTAATCATTATTTTAAAATTTACGTCATTTAATCTTTTCAAATATCAAAATACTATAATG
This sequence comes from Pinus albicaulis, assembly GCA_034641835.2. NCBI lineage: Eukaryota > Viridiplantae > Streptophyta > Pinopsida > Pinales > Pinaceae > Pinus > Pinus albicaulis. Next base: position 644,623,542 of record CM076577.1, on the reverse strand, counting down.
TACAAATAAAATGATAAATTCTTCCTAAAGCATTTTTTATTTAAATTAGTATTTTAAATCATTTTTATTAGAGTAATTACGCCCTAAAAAGGTTTTATCTATAAAATTGACTAAGAAAACACTATTCAACCTAACCAATCTCCTCCCTCCATTTTTTCCCTTCCCTCCTATCAAAATTCAACACACACAAACTATTTTTTCATTGTCGTTAGTGCCTTCATCCAATACATTGTTCTTCCAGTCTCGTTTACTCATGGTCATCGGTTCCACTATTGCGGCTGTTCTTTTGTAATAATTGTTAAAAGCGTATGAATCATGGACTTCCAGCGTGTTAGGGTTGTAGCAAGGCGCCCTGGGCTAAATTTTCTTACAATCTGCAACCCCTTCTCCACATGCATAGTCTAATGCCGCCTGAAGCTTACTAGAATCGATCTTGGAATTATCAATGCACCACGTATCGGATGCTCCATCTGGGGTTGTCCCACTACTGCGATGATGTTGCACAGAGGGTACTGGGGTGGAAGAGTAATTGCTTCCAAAGGTGGGCACTTGGTTGTTCATGGCCACAAGTGTCAGAGTAATGTCATAGACACTCTCTTCAGTTGGGTAGAATAAGTCGTAGTTGCGCTCCGATGTCAGACATGGCTTTTAGTTTTCATTAAAGATAGAGAAAATGAAGGTGTCTAGAGAGGCCTTGGGCCTGAGCAGAGTTCCAAAGTTGGAGAGGACATGCTTGACGAGGTTTCCATTATAGGCTGCAACATTGTCAAGGCTAGCACCGATTTCATCCTCGTCACCCTTAGATGGCCACCTAGTCTCAGACACAACAATGTCGAGGTTATTATAGCCAAGGGTCGACATTGCAGAGAACACTACATCGAGTTGTGCATCAAATATGTTGGTGTATAGGAGCCCGGTGTTGTTGTCCCAGACCCCAACAGACGCAACGTCAACCAAAGCTACTGTGATCGTGATCAACACCGAGCTTGTTCGAAAGCTCATTATGAGCAAAGAAAATATAACTGACCAAGCTTCTTTCTTTTTCTTCAACTTATTTTTGCACTGAACTTTTACTTGAACTTATTTTGCTTAGTGTGATTCGAACGTATGACATTTCCTTTTCTTGAACTTCTTTCTCTTGTTGTGATCCAAACGTATGACCTCGAGTATACTGGGTTCGAGTGACTAACACTCTAAGCCATATGCTTTGTATCAGAGAAGTATTCATTGTTATGCACAATTTTATGTCGAGATATTGTTTCCCTGTTTTGGCATGGAATGGACTATCTCGAAACGGTCAGGAGGTTATGTGGCACATCTTGACACACAATTATGTAGCAGTTTTTGAAACTTCAAGTTATCCTGACAATTTTTTGACCTCAATATTGTAAGACACACAACACACAGATTGACAACAAACTTCAACAATATATTAATGAATGTTTCAAGGAATGATGTATAATGTGTACACATATAAATGCATCAAGAAACTGTTGAATCAGTTCCCCAGGTTTCTTGGACTCTAATAACCAATTACCTAACACAAACTAACCCAAACACACAGTTTGGAAACAAACTTCAACAATATATTAATGAATGTCTCAAGGAATGACGTGTAATGTGTACACATATAAATACATCAAGAAACTGTTGAATCAGTTCCTCAGGTTTCTTGGAATCTAATAACCGATTACCTAACACAAACTAACCCAAGGATTAGTTGCCTAACATTCCCCCCTTAATCCGAAGGGATATACCAAAGTCCAAGAATGAGAGCTCATAATGCAGAAATTCATCGCAGCCAAGAGTTGAATGTCTCTCGGAAATGGTTTTTGTTGAGATTCAACAAGATGATGAAGCTTAGTGAAAATCAGTCACCTTCACTAAGTGGGCCCGCAGGCTATTTTTAGGTGTAAGTCTATTTTTAGACTATGTCTATTTTAGACATGGCGATCATATTTCAGAAGTTGCAGGATGCTATTTGTTGATGGTTGGTCAAGTTGGAAAAATTGATGAAATTCTATTTTTAGAAGATTGGGTGAAGTCTATTTATAGATCGTCGATCTAAAAATATATGTGTCAATTATTATTAGCCCTTAATAATAATCAGACTCTAAATATCAACTTATTCTCTTGGAGCACTTTATTTCAGTATAAAGATTTGGAAAATCAGCGGGTTGAAGGAATTACGCAATTCCTAGGGTTTACTGGTGGTTCATGCATGGAGGACTCAGTTAGAACTGAAGTGGAAAAGTTATGACAGAGTTGGAAGAGTAGTTCATGGAGTTGTTATTCAATTTAACTCAGCTAATGGAGTTAAACTGAGTTGAGCTAGTTGTATCTAGTCTAACTGAATGATACACTAGTGAGAGTGGAGTGAATTAACTAGTTAATTAATTGACAAATAATAATTCACTAATCAACTGAATAAATACAGTAGTTAACTACAGTGCATGTCAGTTCCAGTGGAGACCCAGTGGAGAGGTAGGTGAAAGGGTGAGATGGACTATCCGTTGTGACTATAGTGATGCATTAATTGCATCACACACACATTGGAGTTTCCAATGAGGATTGTGCGGTCAAGGCAAGGCCAATTCGAATTCATTCAGAGGTCTTCTTCAGCAGGGATTACGCAGTGGAGGCAGGCTATCAGGAGGCGAGAAATTGGTGCATGGATTTGCAAATTTCTTCATGATAGTGTGTGATGATTGTATTGTACTGAGAGATTGATGTACTAAGATTTGTATGAGACTGTTACATGATCTCCATGATACATAATATATGATAGTTGGGGTTTTTAGCTTCAGGCTTTCCCGTTAAACAATTGTGTTATGTGCGATTGTTTTTATTGCTTCATGTGTTTGCAATTGAGTTTAAATTTCCGCAAAAGATTAACAGTGGAAGGATTCTGTATTTAGAAAGAAGATAAATATTGTTAGATCAGGAGAATCTGGATATATACATGCATATGTTATATAATTTCTACATGGTATCAGAGCAGTGTTAATTCTTGAAGATTGCAATTGTGAAGAATTGTTGAGTTTGTGCTAGTGGACAATTCGAATTTGCTGCAGAAATTTCTTGGTGCGACAGTTGAGTATGAATTGAAATGTCTTTCAACGGGTTGCGATGGGAGCATGCCCTTGAGGGCAGCTCGAATTACATAGCCTGGAAGGATAGGATGGAGGCGGTGCTGGAAGATAATGGATTGAAGGATTTCATCGATAGCGATGTTCCTAAGCCTGGTTCTAGTGATGTTGCATTACTTGACGCATGGAAAAAGAAGGTAGCAAAGACGAGAAGAATTATGTTGGAAGGTGTGAAGGACCATATTGTTTCAAGCCTTCATAGGAAATCCACTTCATTTGTAATGTGGAAGGCTTTGACAGATCTTTTCTAAAGCAGCAGCGACCAGAGGAAGTTGGCGCTGAAAGAATGGAGAAGGGCGGCAGTATTCCAAAATATCTCACGAAATTTGTCCACTGTAGGGATGAACTGGGAAGTGTGGGGATTACTATTGATGATGATGACTTGGTGAGCTTGGCTCTCCTTGAGCTTCCAAAGAGTTGGCATAGCTACGAAGACTCTGTCAATGGACGGAAGAAACTGTCGGGTTGGGAGCGACTTTGGTTGGATCTTGTGTAGGAGGAGATAAAGCGAAGTACCAGGGATGGCTCTTCATTGAAGAATGAAGATGAAGAGAATTGCACTTTGGTTGCCATAGCAAGGAAATGGAAAGGGAATAAATTCCACTCCAAATCCAAGGCTAAAGGCAAGAAGCAGGATTTGTCCAAGGTGAAGTGTTTTCACTGTCACGAACATGGGCATTTCGTTACTAACTGCCCACAGAAGAAGAACAAGGAGGCTGCTGGAGCTGTAGTGGGTGAGGCCTTACCCTCACAATTTGAACTCGATTTCTCTTTGATCACATGCTTGGTTTCAAGAGCTATGGGATCGGTGTGGTATCATGATAGTGGTGCGTCTTTCCATATGACGAGAGACAAGGAGTTGTTTAGTGACTTGGAGGAGAAGGATCTCCAAATGCATATAGAGATGGGAAATGATGGTAGATACAGTGCAACTGGCATTGGGACCATTACCTTTAAGAGGGAGTCAGGTAAACCATTTCTGTTGAAAGATGTTATGCATGTTCCAGGTCTGAAGAATAACTTGGTCTCGGTCGCGATGTTGGAAGATAAAGGTTATGACGTTGTTTTCAATGATGGAAAAGCTTTCCTGTGACATAAAACAACGGGTCAAACCAAGAGGATAGGGATTCGAGTTAAGAATCTCTACAAGTTGGAGGTAGATGGTTATGCTGCAATGATGGGCAAAGCAGGAGAAGTGGTGAGCCAGGAAGAGGGCGAATTATGGCACAGGAGATTGGGCCATCTTCACCATGGCGCCTTGAAGATTTTGCAGCAGATTTCTACTGGAATTCCCAAGGGCACTTTTGTGTAGTCAGATCAGTGCAAGGGATGTACTATGGGTAAGTTTGTGAATACCACCTTTCATGAGAAGGAGAACCGTGCTTCAGTGATCCTAGAGAGAATTCACACAGACGTGTGTGGACATTTCTCGGTTTATTCAACAACAAAACACAGGTATTATGTTATATTTGTTGATGACTATTCTCGTAGATGTTGGATCATCTTCATGTAGAAGAAGAGCGAAATATTCTCAAAGTTCTATGAGTTTAAAGCATTGGTGGAGAAGGAGTCAGGGAAGCAAGTGAAGGCTCTATAGAGCGATAATGGTGGTGAATATATCTTGAATGAATTCAAATACTTTTGTAGAAAAGAAGGAATTCGAAGAGAACTCATGGCGCCTCATAACCCACATCAGAATGGGGTCGCGGAGAGGAAGAACAGAACGATCGTGGGTGTTGCACGAGCTATGCTACATGACTAGGGCCTACCGATGCACTTGTGGGGGAAGCATGAAACACTGCGGTTTATGTGCAAAACCGTTGTTCTCATAGAGTACTTGGCATGAGTACACCTGAAGAAGCTTTTACTGGTAAGAAGCCTGATATTTCTCATTTGAAGATTTTTGGCTCATCTGTTTACATTCATGTGACAAAGGACGCCAGGAAGAAGCTGGAGCCGACTGCAGAAGTTGGGATATTTGTGGGGTACACAGAAACACCCCATAATTATCATGTGTATTTTCTAGATAGTTGGATTACTATGGTGTGATGGGATATAAAATTCAATGAGGTGAAAGCCATGAAGTTGTCACTTGAGAGGGAGCTACACTTGCATGCAGAGGAGGAGGTACTTGTTCCCAAAGATGAGCCTCTAGATGTGGATCAGCCACAAGATGAGATTCATGGAGTGGAGGAATCCACTCATGCAGAACCAAACATTAGAACTAGCAAGAAGCGTACCACAGAAGCTGAGAGACTGAAGCTTGATGCGGCACATAATGTAGGAGTCCCTACATCACAGCATAGACAGAGACAGTCACCTGATCGATTTACTGGATACATGGCTCTTATGAGCAAGTGTGTCGTGACAGAGCCATCTTCTTTCGAAGAAGTAGTGCAGGATCCCACATGGGTAGATGCCATGGTGGAGGAGTATGACTCCATTGTCAGAAACAGTGCTTGGGAGATTGTTCCAAGGCTAGTGGGTAAATTAGTTGTAGGATCAAGATGGATCTACAAGGTAAAGCAAGCTGCTGATGGGAGCGTCGAGAAGTATAAGGCAAGATTTGTTGCCCGGGGCTTCTCACAAATCAAGGGGATTGATTATGAAGAAACCTTTTCACATGTCGCACAGTATTCTTCCATAAGGACCATCCTTGCTCTCTCAGTGGATATGGGTTGGCACATTCATCAGATGGATGTGAAGACTACGTTACTTAATGGGATCATTGAGGAAGATGTGTACATTGAGCAGCCAGAAGGATTTGAGATCTTCAACGGCGAGTTGCATGTGTGCAGACTCAAAAGAGTGTTGTATGGGCTGAAGCAAGCACCACGTGCTTGGTACACACGGATCAACAGCTATTTCACTGGACTTGGCTTCACCAAGAGTGAGGTGGATGCAAGCCTGCATCAAATTGTGGTGGAGGGTAAGCTTTTAAGCATTGTTCTTTATGTTGATGATTGAATACTAATGGGTGATGAGAAGTTGATACACTCATGCAAGGCAGATCTTGCAAAGGAGTTCGAGATGAAGGAGTTGGGCGCCCTCCTTCATTATTTCCTTGGATTGGAAATATGGCAGCGAGAAGGTGAACTATTTGTGTCTCAAGGCAAGTATTCTCGGGAGATACTCGAGAAGTTTCACATGCATGGTTGCAAGCCCATGGATACTCCTCTTCCAGGAAATTGGAGGAAAGAGGATGCTACATTGGCAAAGGTAGTGGATGCCACTGTTTGTCGACAGTTGGTGGGTTCGCTCATGTATTTAGTTAATACAAGACTGAACATATGCTATGCAGTGAAACAACTTTCACAAGCGATGGTTAAGCCTACCGAGCTCTTTTGGAAGGCAGGCAAGCATGTCCTGAGGTATCTCAGGGGCACATCTGAGTATGGCTTATGGTACAGAAAGACGGATGAGGTGAAGTTTCATGGCTTCACGGATGCAGATTGGGTAGGCAGCCCAATGGACAGAAAGAGCACATCAGGAGGGGTTTTTAGTATCAGATCTACAATAGTTTCTTGGTATAGCAAGAAACAAAGATCCGTGGTACTCAGTTCAACTGAAGCAGAATACATGGCAGCAAGTCAAGCTGCATGTGAGGCTATCTAGATGAGGAAGATCCTGGTCGGTTTGTTCGGTTCACATTTAGATCCTACAGTGATACACTGTGATAATCAAAGTTGCATTAAATTATCGATTAATCCTGTGTTTCATGATAGATATAAGAATATTGATATCCGGTATAATCATATCAGAGATTGTGTGCAATGGAAGATCATGTTGCTTCAGTACATTCCTATGGAAGATCAAGATGCAGATATTCTAACGAAAGCGCTCACCAGGAGCAAATTCGAATACCATAGAGGCAGGATCGGGGTGAAAGATAATCCCTATCTTGTTGAGAGGGAGTGTTGTGATTCAACAAGATGATGAAGCTTAGTGAAAATCAATCACCTTCACTAAGTGGGCCCCCAGGCTATTTTTAGGTGTAAGTCTATTTTTAGACATGGTGATCATATTTCAGAAGTTGCAGGATGCTATTTGTGGATGGTTGGTCAAGTTGAAAAAATAGATGAAATTCTATTTTTAGAAGATTGGGCGAAGTCTATTTATAGATCGTCGATCTAAAAATATATGTGTCAATTATTATTAGCCCTTAATAATAATCAGACTCTAAATATCAACTTATTCTCTTGGAGAACTTTATTTTAGTATACAGATTTAGAAAATCAATGGGCTGAAGGAATTATGCAATTCCTAGGGTTTACTGGTGGTTCATGCATGGAGGACTCAGTTATAACTGAAGTGGCAAAGTTATGACAAAGTTGGAAGAGTAGTTCATGGAGTTGTTATCCAGTTTAACTCAGTTAATGGAGTTAAACTTGGTTGAGCTAGTTGTATCTAGTCTAACTGAATGATACACTAGTTAGAGTGGAGTGAATTAATTAATTAATTAATTCACAAATAATAACTCACTAATCAATTGAACAAATACAGTAGTTAACTACAGTGCATGTCAGTTCCAGTGGAGACCCAGTGGAGAGGTAGGTGAAAGGGTGAGATGGACTATCCGTTGTGACTATAGTGATGCATTGATTGCATCACACACACATTGGAGTTGCTAATGAGGATTGCGCAGTCAAGGCAAGGCCAATTCGAATTCATTCAGAGGTCTTCTTCAGCAGGGATTGCGCAGTGTAGGCAGGATATCAGGAGGCGAGAAATTGGTGCATGGATTTGTAGATTTCTTCATGATAGTGTGTGATGATTGTATTGTACTTAGAGCTTGATGTACTAAGCTTTGTATGAGATTGTTACATGATTTCCATGATACATAATATATGATAGTTTGGGTTTTTAGCTTTAGGCTTTCCCGTTAAACAACTGTGTTATGTGCGATTATTTTTATTGCTTCATGTGTTTGCAATTGAGTTTAAATTTCCGCAAAAGATTAACAGTGGAAGGATTATGTATTTAGCAAGAAGATAAATATTGTTAGATCAGGAGAATCTGGATATATACATGCACATGTTATATAATTTCTACAGTTTTCAAGGATGACCACAAACCGAAAATGGGAGAACTCAATGTCTCACCAACACTAATTTTGGAACCTACAAAGCATTTCTCAGAACAAAACATGTGGTTTTAAGATTACCACAAACTCCGGAACTGTCAAAGCAATTCCTCGAACAAACTCAATCAACTGAGGTTGTGGCTCAGGATTTGGATCAGTGACTTAGGCTCGCTTGACATCTCGAACTCGAACCTGTAGCAGACCCACCAACAAATCCTCCCTTGTTGGATACAAGGTGAGAAATATTCCGTATCACTGCAAGACTCGTCACTCTCGAACAAATTTTTATTTTTAAATAAAACTTCATTAAATCTTGATGCCAAAGTAAATGCCAACTTCTTGAATTAGAAGGGATAAAATAATCTTCAAACTTAGAAGGGATAAATTAATGTTCAAACTTCCAAATAATTCTTTGACATTTTGGCTTAGCTGGAGCAATAACCTTCACTGGACAACACTGAAGAAACCCCCTTCTCCACACTCATTTTGGCAGACCTTCAAAGAAAATAACTTTAAAGCTATGCACAAATTTATGAAATATGATGCACTTGCTGCCTATATTCGTTAGGAAAAATCTCTTGGTATTGTCCACTATAAAAAAAACACTCTTTAATGGGAATCCAAACAAAGAAACCCACAGTGCTACTGTTTAGTGGTGGAGCAACATTGAATAAGCCGATCAATTTTCAAGCGTTTTGCCCTTAAAATCTGTGCATTCAGTCCTCACATTTGATTTTGTGCTTTAAATACTGATACTGAATTCCACTATAGAGAGGTCTCTGCAAGACTGTGGAGGCCCTGTGCACTTTAATCCTAGGGTGGTGTATGACAGTAGAGCAGCATACAAAATTTGTCTCTATCCGGATCACAGCCTATACAAACAGATCAAAACCAAATGCGACTGGATGTAATCACAACATAAACATACATGCTTTATCCGACAACCTGTGATAGAACAAACATACCTTTCTACAAACACAGATTATGCCAGAGAAATCGGTAAAACTGCATAAATCAGAATAAATTCATCGCAAGAAAGGCATGGTTCTAATACATTTTTTTTTTATAAGCATAAGTTAATGAAAAATCGTGCTATATCCCTCTTACAATGCCTGGTAAATGATTTTTCTTTTCAAATGGCAATGTACGATTCTGGAATCCCTGTCTCTTTGCAAAACCGACATCAGCGTCCAGATGATTCAAGACGACTCCCAGATCATAAACTCCATGCTGGTCATTTAGGGATTCCAATACAATGCTTCCATCTACCAAATCAATCTTAGTCTCACAGGAGAATTACCGCCTCCAGATCGTCCAATTCATATGGTAATAAAGATCCATTTTTCCGCTATTTCTGATTGATACCACAATGGACTCAGTGGTTTGCAACTATTGTGCTAAGATCAAGAATATGGCTGAGTTTTTCTTTTACATCACATCCTTGTCAACTATCAAGGGAAAAGTGAGGTTGCAAAAACTTCAACATCGATGGAAAATCCCTTTTAATAGTACTCACTTAAATCAACGAGATGCTTCTCAGGGATCAATCTTTCACGCAGAAAAAATCACCAAAAAAAACCCAAACACCTTAGTGAACCAGGGGTTTTATTTTACGATACTCACTCAATTTATTTTAGTTTCATAAGTACTAATTTTCTCTACATAGAGAAATCACACATATGAAGACAATGACATATAATTTCGATCAGTCCCCGTACCTTCCTGTTGCATTTGTGATATCACCCCTCTGTACATGAAAATCACACGCAACACGATATCCTCTGTTCATGAAAACCACACACAAACATCCTCAGTTCATGAAAATCGCACACAGACTTCAACCCGACCAATTCTTTTGCTTTTCGATGCGAAATTATCACAGGCCTCTTCGCTTCCGGCTTCATCCCATGTACACAATTAACGGACACGTTCCAAGGTGCAACATCAATACATTTCTGAGAATTGAACCCTCAATTCATGCACAGTTCAATCAACAACATTGAACCCTTCTCACGCATTTCTCTGTCCACCGCAGGCCCACAGGCCAAAACAACAACCAGAAGTAAGCATGAATTGGAATATACAATAAGGCCACAAAACTAATGGCTTACCTATTCAACAAATCAGATCAACCATGCTCTGATACCATTGTAAGACACACAACACACAGATTGGAAACAAAATTCAACAATATATTAATGAATGTCTCAAGGAATGATGTACAATGTGTACACATATAAATACATCAAGAAACTGTTGAATCAATTCCCCAGGTTTCTTGGACTCTAATAACCGATTACCTAACACAAACTAACCCAAGGATTAGTTGCCTAACAAAGATTTGAGAAACTAAACTGGAATGTAATCTCTCATGAGCTCCAATTAGTCTGAAGCTCTCAGACACTTTGTGCTCTTGTCCTTAAAGCCAATGATCTCATGACCCTTAAATTGATCTTCTAAATGAGCATTCCTGTGAACTTTTTAACTTCAGGGTCGTGAAAATATTTACTTACTCTCAACCCTCCTAGTCTTGAATGTCTCTAAATTTATCCAGTTCATCTTTATTTGACGACACAATACGCCTATTTTCATCTACAATTTATGAAAAATCTAGCCAAAAACCACAAATATCGATTAGTTAATCATGCTCAACACGTGGCCATACTGTCCCTGTAAAAATCCAGGAAAGAAATTACAGAGGATACACAAATCTGATACCTTGATCAAGCTTATGCCAAAGTTAACCAAATTTAACTATAGGAAACTTTTAAACCTTTAATTTACATATTCCCTCTCATCTCGAGATATTTCATACTTTTAAATAAATTAGATGTTTAAATTTGTTGATCCTTCTAAAATTACAAGAAGATACTTTAAAATTCTTATAAAATAATACAATGTCCAGAAGCATTGAATTTAGCATGTCTGCATGCATTCGTAATCATAAAAACAACACATACCATAAACAATTTTTTTTCTTAAGCCAAATCAACGCCTCTGGTAGGTATGCACGCCTTTCACACAAACAACCTTTGAAAATTAGACAAAATTCTATAAATTTCCAACAATATCTAACTGACACTAAAATACTCGCAGAACGCACATGTGCTGAACTTTTAGGGCTAAATATGTTGTCGGCAACAAAAAAACAAAAATACAACACTTTTTTTTGGCACATTGCACCATCGATGAGCTGACATTCTAGCGTTTTGTTTCTTCTTTTGCAGCTTTCCACGTTGGAATGAGGATCGTCAAGGATGGAAGCCATGTCAAAAGGGGTGAACAGAGCTTACATGGAAACTCCAGAGTAAATGTCGATATTGACTATCAAAATTTATTCTATATGAAAAAAAAGTTTTTATCCATGCCAAAATCCATGGAATTTTGTTAGAGGTGTTATCATCCATAGCATATGTAGAAAAGTAATATTCAAATAGAGATTAAATCTATTTATAAGACTTCTTTTATTGCAAGGATTGCAGTGGTTTCTTGAGGTTTGGATGTTAGAAAATTTTCCCCTTCAGTGTGGCATTGTGCACCGCATAAGGTGACATTACATAGTTTCCTTCCACATTCTCGACTCTTCTTGGCGTCTTTTTGTACCTCTCGGTGCAATTTCTAGTTATAATTAAATAATTTAAAATTACCTTCTACAATTTTGTACTTTATTTTCAAATTATCAAATCATATATTAAAAATTTAATAAATAATTTGCATTGAATTTACATTAATCTTAATAAACAATACAACAATCCACCATTTTTTTTTGAATTTTTTCCTTTACAAAATATAGTATATTTTGTGGTTTGAGAATGTCAACTTTTTTCATCTAATACTTCAATTATATTCTTCCAAAAAAAATTAAGAAAAATGGTTTTTGAAAATGATAGTCTCCATCAACCACCATCAATTACTTAGGACTTTTAAACCACATTGGTATGAAAGTAAGGGATATTACTATTACAATTATATTATTATATTAACAATGAGAATGGTAACCATTCTATAGGGAAAATTGCAATGTGGCAAATCCTAGTAAATTTTAATAATACATTTCTCCATGAAGAGATTCATCAGGAGAAAGATGTCCCAAATGGATGAGGAGTCCAAATAGGTCTTCCATTGTGTATTATGGAAAGATAATGATAATGTCAAGCTCAATTGGCTCGCTAATGGTAAGCAATTTGTAATGGAGGTGATTTCTATAGAAAGGTTATAAGAGACTAAAGACACTTGCTATGTCTTAGTTTGTACTATATTATTAACATGAATAATAAGTAATAGGAGATGGTAGCTATGGAGGGCATATTTTCAAGCAGTGAATGATCATTTCCTTCAACACGTGACATCTCCCACATTCTCTACCTCAATGCATAGTAAAGGAAACCCTAAATATAGGTTTTAAGAATCTAAATCAAGATTTTAGCAACAACGATCTTATGTTGGAAACCTAGTGATTGAAATATGTTGCCAACCAACTATTTGATGAAATGTCTATAAGAGCATATATCCAAAATTTTGTGGAAATCCTTTCTAAAAAAATTATTACCAATAGAGATCGAAGGTTAGGACACAATTAACAATGTAAAGGTGCAGAACCGATAATAGAAGGGGCTCCCTTATAATCTTTGGAGGCTCATATTTTCAAGGAAACCATTAAAAATATAGTCTTTCCTTATCAAATAATAACATTCAAAAGGGATCAACATTATTATTAATTATATGTCTCTATGAAGGAGTGCAAAACAATGATATAAGGAATCATTCTAGACCATCACATAAATGGTCATGGTTTGGCGAATTTCTCAAGACCGAAAAAAATTACACCAAATCAAGATTGCTTTTGAGATAGCCCTGAAAAACTGCCCAAATCAGGTAAAGAAAGCCTCCTCTTTAAATCATTGGCAAGTTCCCCTGGGGGAATCAACAATAATACACTTTCGAATATATTAACTTCTAAATATTCAAACCACTATAGATCATCTTCCTCATTGGATTCCAAGTATTTTCATTTATGAACCTTTGTTATGAAGATATTGGGAGACACCTTAGTGTATTTTCCCATGAATACACATCCTAAGGAAACCCACCAAGTAATTAGCCCTCATTTTTAGGACGGTACCAAAATTATACCAAATTCTGCATAATCTCAAGGACTTTTCAACACAGGGTTCATGACCATTACAAAAATATATTCATTAAGAGTTCAACATGTTACTTAGTAGAATTGAGCATAGGTAGGGAGGATACCAACTATTCCTCCCAACCACCGAGGTTAGAATCAATTGACAAGTAGACACCTTTTTGTTATATATACAATTAATAACAATTGACGGGGAATCAATAACTATAGATACAATTTACTAATATGTAGATTTAGTGGGTTATGGCCATCATTTACAACACTTATTGCATGGTTATCTCTAACAAGGCCACACCACATAAGGTAGATTTTTCTTTAAAAAAATTCTTTATTATTTTTCCAAAAGTGAATACCATAGAAAGTTCATGGAAGAATTATTGTTGGCTATTATATAGTCACACTGCTCTGTATAATGAATTATCAACAATTTATTAGCTTAAGTGGCCCACAATCTTGAAATGTTATTTGAAATTAAACCAACATCCCAAATATTAACAATGTGTGATTACAATAGTGCTTAATGCATTGGATCCCATGAAATAACACAACAATTTTACCGTTGAAAAAACACACTCTTCTAATAATTAAAAGTACTTATTTGATTTGAATTGATGAAGGAACGCAACAAAATACACATATAACCATAAATACAAAGATGTAGCGGAAATAACACTTCATTTCATTAATATCAAAGAACTGAAATTTGCTTACAGACAGAATGGAAATAAACTAGCTAGGGCATTGGTAGCTTATCTCTGAGAAGAGATGTGGTGGCTACAGGCCTCTGAACTATGTTACAATGAGGCTCGAGGGCCTATTTATTATTTAGAAACAATGAAAACCCTAAACATCCAAAAACCTAACCCTAGGAGATGAAGCGCCAAAACTATGGGCCCCGTTTGGGTAAATTGGTACATCAACTTCTCGAGGACGTAACTTTGGCATACGATCTCCATTTGACGTGCACCATACCTCGTTAGAAATATCTATCCGAGGAAAAAACTTTTGAGTGAGGAAAATTGGTCCATGGATCCATGTTGCTCACTGTTTTTCCAAAAAAACTTCGTTTAGGGCCTCAAAACGGCTTCGGAAGTTCAGGACCCAAAAAAATGCTAAAAATAGTAACTGTGGTATAATTAAGGAAACTCAAAAAACTGAAAGAGACAATGGTGGGGCCCCAAGTGGAATAGGCGGGTGGCCACCAATATCCACCTGGATAATTCCTCCCCAATTAGGAAGCAATGGTCCCCATTGCGTTGAGTTCCTCCATGAGATGAGGAAAATTCTATTGAACTTGGACCCTAGTGAACCACTTTCCTTGGTGCAGGAGTTGGCCAGATTTGAAAACTCGATATAGTTGGATCTTTAGTTGGCGAGTGTTCTTAATTTTCATATTCGTGATACAATCCGTGGTGGCATGTTCTATGCAGTCTGGGTTTAAAGCTGTTGGTGTGAGTTGTTCTGCAATGTCGGAGGTGTCCGGTAGAGGTGGGAAGTAGGGCCGAAGGCGGTCCACATTGAATACTGGGTGCGGACCAAGGAATGGTGGAATACTGAGCTCCAAGGAATTTTTCTCTACAGCCTTGGTGATGGTGTACGAACCATATCGGTGTGGGCGAAGCTTGCAGTGGGGTCCAGTGAGGCGATTCTTCTACAAATGTAGCCACACTTTGTCGCCCACCTGGAAGTTGTGTGGCACCTGATGTTGATCATGTCATTGATTGTACTTAGAATTTGCTTTGTCCAATATGTAATGAAATTGTTGGCCGATGTGCTAAATGCTCTCGATGAAGTTGTTCTCTTTGTCAGCTTCAGACTGGACATGAGCTGAATCAGCTTGAGTAGCTGCAAATGGCATGGCTACGTCAATGGGACATAGTGGCTGGAATCCTAAGCCCACCTGAAAGGGGCTATGGATTTTAAATATTTAGGAATTCCTATTTCGGTAGGAGCCTCGAATATGGATGATTGGAGCGAATTCCTTCAAAAATTAAAAATTAAAATACAGCGTTTGGGGACTTAGTGGCTCAATACAGCAGGATGATCAATCTTGGTTAAATCAGTATTGTCAGTGCTTCCCATATATTTGTGCTCTAGTATTCTAGCTCTCAAGAATGTGATCAACCAAATAAGTGCCATGATTCACAAATTTATTTAGCAAGGGGATAAGCATAATGAAAACAAATTTCATCTGGTTCACTGGAATATTGTTCGGCTCCTAAAAGTGTATGGAGGACTGGAAATTGAAGATCCTTACCTCATGAATATATTTCTTGGGGCGAAGATCATATGGCAGCTTATATCTGAATCAAAAGGGTGGTGGAAAATGGCCTTTTTATGTGGAAATACTTTCATAAAACCTAATTGCTAAGAGCGAATATAACTGATTTGACGGTATATGCTCCAAGATTTGGAAGCTCTGTAATGAAGTTGCCCCAATAATTATAGAACACCTGAGTTGGCACCCAGGCAATGGAGCATGTATCAATATATGAAAAGATAATTTTTTTCCTGAAGGAACCTTCAGTTATTGAGACGAATTTAGTGACTTGGAAATTTGGATGTAGTGAGAAGGTTATATCAGATTAAAAGACATCTCCAAGTAGGATGAACAGGGAGTTTGGAAAGGATGGCTTCACCCAAAATTACCTATTCATCTACATCAACAATGGAAATTTTTAACCTTCAATTTAAAAGGAATGACTCATATATATATATATATATATATATATATATATATATATATATATATATATAGTACAAAATGACTAATTAGTTACTAAAAAACGAATAAAATTTGCATATAAACGACTATTTTTCGGTTGGTGACCAATAGTAGCTAATTTACAATTTCTTATAACGCAACCAACTTTTAGTCATTTTTAGCTTAATCATTAATTGGTTGTCTCGATTATGTTGTCTAGTAGTATATTTGGTCATTGATTTAGTCATTGATTTGGTCATTGATTTAATCATTGATTCCGTCATTGATTTTCATTAATTTAATAATTGATTTGGTCATTAATTGTCACAATTAATGACCAAATATACAACAAAATATACTGCTAAATGATCACCCGAGAAAACCAATTAATGACCAAAAAAATATGACTAAAATTTTGGTCGTGTTATAAGATACTGTAAATTAGTTACTAATAGTCACATATATGCAAATTTTAGTCATTGTTTGAAACCAACTAATGACCAAAGAAATATGACTAAATTTTAGTTGTGTTATAAGATACTGTAAATTAGCTACTAATAGTCGTATATATGCTAAATTTAGTCACTATTTGCAATCACAAATTTATAATTTGCAGTAGTCATTTATCATTTTTTGGTAGTTTCATATTCATTATATAAATGACTACTTTAGTAGTTTATATTAATTTCATTTACTTCCATTAACAATCGTAATAAGCTACTAATTTAGTCATTTATTCATTTTATGTGTTCATCATTAATAAACATAAACTACTAATGTAGTAATTTTAGATTGATTTTATGTGTTCATTATTAATCAACATAAATTAATTAGTATGATTTTGCAACTAAATTAAAAAATAATGCCATACAATGTACATGCTCATCTAATATGAAAACGCAAAGTTACATATGTTAATTAAAATACTAAGTAATATCAAGTGCAACTATAAATAACACATAAATTATATTATATAAAATGTCAAGTATTATAATATGAGTTTCCAACTTAATACTGGTTGGAGTACAATTTAAACATGAAATATTGTTTCATCACTTCAAAACATTATCATTATGTTGCCAAGACATTGCACGTGAATTCACCAACTCTGAAAGCTTAGCCATCAGTCTCTATGTGTGTCTTATGCGGGATATTGGCTCTACAAGTACCACTAGACCAGTTTTCTTCTCTCTCTTTAATTTTCATTTTGT
Organism: Pinus albicaulis; assembly: GCA_034641835.2. Taxonomy (NCBI): domain Eukaryota; kingdom Viridiplantae; phylum Streptophyta; class Pinopsida; order Pinales; family Pinaceae; genus Pinus; species Pinus albicaulis. Next base: position 644,606,252 of record CM076577.1, on the reverse strand, counting down.
CGCTCTAGTGTTATTGTTTTCCTCTTTCTTCAATTCCTGCTTCTTACCATCAATACTGAGTTCCTTTTCTGGAAAAAAAAGAAGATACAATGCAGAGCATAAGACATGAAAGTCGATGAACACTAGAATATAAACTAAAGTAGACTATAAAGGATTTATACAATATATACCTCAACATAAGAAATATTGTTAATGTCACTTTTCCCCATAAAAGCAAGAAACTCGAACAAGTATTCTTCAGTTCGGCAATAGTGGCCACTATCTAGCCAAATGACCTGTATAAATAAAGCAAATAAAACGTCACCATAGAAAAAATTATGTACCTAATGTGTTCTCAGTGTACAACATTTGTTGATGAAATGTTATCTTCAACTAAAGTAATAAATGCAAATAGAAGCACACATTTCTATCCTAGTATTTTGAATTCTCATGCTTATGGTACATTGCAATTTTGATTTTATCCAACATAATCAAACACAACAGAGCTAGCAATTTCTACTAAGAATGTCTCATGCTCTACTTTTGTAGTTGTATCGTTTCCTCTAGTTATCTTTAAGAAGCAGTGACACTTCAACAATAAAACTGGTCAGTAGAAATCTAATGGGTGGAGCAAAGTATTGCTGACACAAGATTAATACAAGAAACTAAAAAAGAATAAGACAAGACTTTGTAAATTTTATACTAACCGGAAATATAGCTTCAATATAACAATCTTCAATCGTTAACGTACTATTCTAGGGGAAAATTAATCCAATTCCCAGGAGCCAACAAATTATATCCAGAGAAAAACTAAACATGTTGGCTCCACATTCAAAGGTAAAGTAACTGGGGACTAGCCATATCAAATACTTTTTAGAGTGTACGGGTAGCTACTAACACCATTAACAAAAATTTTAAAATATATCTGCCACGTATGACCTCAAATGTGGCAACAAATTTGATATATGCACAACCTGTATACATTTCAAAATTCATTGTAATGATATAAGAGTATCAAAAGAAACTACACATAATTACACATTCACTATCCACTTTTATTGCAAAACAACATTCAAATAACTGTTATAATTACCGTGAAAAATGCCGAAATTTCCATTCATTGTCATGAATATCCCTGGCTGTCAGTTCCTGGAAAGGTGGTTGCTGAGTGAAATCCTACCCAAAACAAACAAAACTTAATAGGAGACAAATATGATATACCCTTACCTTTTGATCCTTCAAAGGATGTAGTCTTCTCTTAAAAAATGTCTAAAATTCTAAGCACTTATATATTAAATCACAAATAAAATAGCTATGGAAAAATAAGAACCGCATAAGTGGAGGACAAAATTTTTCCGTAGCGCATCGTGGCACATAAAACCTATCATCAATGCTAGTGTTACTTGCAGCCAACGTTTTACAAAAGTAATTATTCGGTTGTTTGTTTGGTGTGCCATGGTCAGAACCAAAATAACAATATTTTTTCTCTTGTTGCACAGTAGCATCAATTTTTAGTTCCCTGCACAAATGGAACTAGTACCAAAGCAATTCTCACCAAAATTGTCAATTACAGCAAAACACATATAATGAAATTGAAAATGTCTTACAACATTAATAGGTTGCAATGTCAATTGAGCATATACTTCTTCTGTTTCCACATCTTCCTGGCATTCAATAAGGTGTTTATTAAATTTTAAATCTTGTATATATAGTGATATGAATAAAAGTGTTCACAACCAAAGAAAGGATGAAATATAGAGAACCCACATGCATTGTAACATTGTGAAGTTGGTCGATTAATTGAGTTGGAAAATTCGGATAATTGGATATATGAGCATCGACCTCCTTGTTTGTTGAACCAACTACCTGAAATCACATTGATTATGATCAGTATCATTTTTTTTTTTTCCGAAGAAAAAAATTGAACTTTTTATTAATAGAAATAAAAAGTTACATAGTATATGCGTTACACATTCCTTTTATGGCTGTATGATTCCCAGATCATAGAGCTCACAGGATGAAAATTACACTGTCATCTATCAAAAGCCTGAAGATAAACCACTGATCTGGTGTACAGGCCTCCTCTTTAAGAGGAAAACAACCCCATAGATCAGTTCATATCAAGAAAAACAAGTATGTCCATATGTTCATAAAACAAAAACAGTTTTTTGTGTCATCCCGGGCCTCCTCAGAGAGGAAAACAACCCAGACAGGATAGACAACAAAATAGAAGTCTGAAAATAAATGCAAGTAAGAGTAATTTTCTAGAGCATGTATATCAAACCAAAAAACAAAACACTTTCTGATATAAAAACAGGGAGACAACAAAATAAAGTTATGCATATGGTGGTTGATCCGACACACGGATCTCGCCCTGGTCCTCATCCTCTATCCTCCAACAGCCCATATCTTATTGTAAACCCACCTTAGAAAGCTGGTCTGCTGCATCATTGCAGTCCTTGTATATATGGCTTAAAGAAAAAACATTAAAAGTATGATTTAAATGTTTTGTCTCTCCTAGTAAAGGAGATAAAATATAATTCTGACATTTTCTCTCTCCATTAAACCATTTAATGATATTCATAGAGTCCCCGAAGATCTGAACCGTGAGAATGTCTAGGTGGATAAGCCAGCAGAGAAGAAGTTTGAGAGCTGATAATTTCGCAAAATTGTTTGTTCCAGTCCCCATTCCCACCGAGGCTTTAAGACATCTGTTTTGATTTATGTGAATTACTAACCCCACTCCAGCTCTATTATTTTGGGATGCCCCGTCGAAATAAGCCCATGGTATTACTTCCTTTATATGTTTCTCTTTTGTTATCCGAGGGACATTTTCTTTAATGGGCTCAGGAATGGTTGAGTAGACTGATGCGCATTGAACAACAATGGCCTCATAAGGAGTAGGCTTATCCATGAAAATGCAATGGTTCCTTGCTATCCAAATGCCCCAAGCGATGATAAGAGGCAAATTCCGCATATTCCCTTCTAGATATAAATGCCACCATCTTTGCCAAACTTCCGGAATCGAACCCCCTTCCCATGTTACATACTTCTGAAGCAATATTCCAACCTCCGACCACACCTTTTTAGCGAAAGGACATTCAATAAATAGGTGCTGAATTGTTTCCGAATCGTTTTTGCATAAAGGGCATTACCCAGGACACGTCTTATATCTAGCTTGAAGTATATCCCAATTTGGTACCTTCCTCATTAGAATGATCCAAAAGAAAAGTCTAGTTTTTGCAGGACTATGTAACTTCCATAAGGGTTTTGCCCACCAATCTGGAAACCCCTAGCCTTTCTTAGACATAAGGAACTTGTATCCATATTTTGGGGAGTAGGATCCAGAATCGGCATGAGCCCATACTAACTGATCCAGCCTCTCTCTCAGCCTTACATTAGACCTGGAAAGTTCCTTGATAAAGACATTCCATTATTCCCACCACTGAGGCATTAAATCTAGGTCCATCCCTGAAAGCCAAGCTTGTCTCCAAATGGTGGAGTGTCCTTTCTTCTCAATCTGATTGAGGAAAAAAATGCCTTTTGAGTCAAGCTGATTTATGAGGCCCGGGGATAGAGCGAAATTTTCATTACATCCTACCCACGGGTCCTTCCCTATCCGAATTCTCTCCCCATTCCCTACCTGCCAGGACAACCCTTGCTCAACAATCTTGAAGGCATCTATGGTGGCCTTCCATACAATTGATGAATTCCCTTTCTTTTTATTCGGACTCCTTATCCAATATTCCAGGGGAATAGGGTCGATATATTTTCTCTTCACCACCATCGTCCACAGGTTCTCCATATTTATAATCCTCCATCCTGATTTCACCGCAAGCGAAGGCCCGAAGGCATTTAGATCTTTAATTCCCCATCCTCCCCATTCCTTAGGCCTTGCCACCTTCTCCCAAGCCACCCATGGAAGGAACGATTCCTCCTTAGATCCTGCCCATAGGAATCTGCTCCATATTCTCCTGATTTTTTCCAGTATGCCTTTCAGAACCCAAGTCAAAGCTACCCAATATACTGGGATTTCCAAGATAACAAATTTAATAAGGGTCAATCTTCCAGCTCTCGAGAGCCATTTGAAACTCCAATGTGTTATTCTAGCTTCAATTTTTTCTATTAGCCATTTCCAATCCTACTTTCTATATGCATTTGGTTTCAGCCAAAAGCCCAGGTATTTAAAAGGATCATCGAACTTATAGACTTCAAAAGGTAGAGCAGATGATATTTTATTTGTTTCCTGTCTATTGAAGCCTTCCAAAATTAGTTGAGATTTATCCTTGTTCACTTGCATTCCTATAGGCTTCATAAATAGATCCAGGATCCTCTTTAACTCCTTTATTTCATTGATACTTCCATTACTGAAAAGCAGAATGTCATCTACAAATAAAAGGTGTGATATAAACAGGTTCACAGCTACTTCCAGTCCTTTTATGGCTCCTTCCCTTCTTGCATCTAGCACTAAATGACTGAGCCCTTCAACAGCCAGGAGAAAGAGGAGTGGCGATAGAGGGGATCCCTGTCTCAGGCCTCTTTGCTCTAGGAAGAAAGAAGAAGTAGCCCCATTGATGATCACCGCAAAACTCACGCTTGTTAAGCATCCCATGATCCAGTTTATGAATTCAACCTGAAATCCCAGATGAGTAAGCAGCATGCGGATGTATATCCAACTTATTCTGTCGTATGCATTTGAGAGATCTATTTTCACAACTGCTCCTTTCCCCTTCTTCTGTTTGACACTATGAATCGTTTCCTATGCAACCCCGATTGCTTCATGAATCTGTCTGCCATCCAAGAACCTAAATTGTTCTTTTGAGATGTTTCTGGATAAGATAGGTTTTAAACGGACAACTATCACCTTTGCGATAATTTTGTAAATGAAATTGCACAAGGAGATTGGTCAGAAATCGTCGAAAGAGACTGGGACTTCCTTCTTTGGAATGAGGGCTATGAATGTTGAATTAAAAGGGGCATAAATAGCTCATTTCCGTCTGGATTATTCAACCACATCCGCACTTCCTGTCTGATTTGATCGAATAAATGTTGAAATAGTTCTACTGTCCATCCATTTGGCCCAGGACTCTTATCCCTTGCCATTGATTTTATGATGTTCTCCACTTCCTTCTTCGAGACTTCCCCCATAAGGTCCATTATGTCTTCATCATCCACATAACGAGGTAAAATTTGGGCTGTCCTAATTACTTCAGCCAGAGAAGCTTCCGTTTGACCTGTGAAGAGATTTTGGAAATGGCTTATCCCCATTTGTGACATGTTTTCAAAGGAGTTTGCTTCTCTACCTTCTTCATCCTTCAATTTCCAAATTGTGTTTGATATCTTCCTTCCTCTTGCATAATTTTGGAAAAACTTTGTATTTTCATCCCCTGCCTTTAGCCATATGGCTCTACTCTTCAATCTCCATTGTTCTTCTCTTGCTAGAAGAATTTTACTCCTTTGGCCTTCCAATAACAAAATTCTATCTCTTTTTTCCTAAGTTTCGTATCCATCAGCTTCAAGACTTTCCAGATCCTGCAGTTCCTGCCCTATTTTGATTAATTCTTCATCTTGTTTTAGTTTCTTATCCTTAGCCCATTCCACCATTGCTTTTTTCAGGCGCTTAAGGTTCTCCATGAAAAGGAATGCTTTGTCCTCTGAATCATTGGCCCTCACAGGTCTCCAGGTTTCTTTGAAGAGTATGTTATATGAGTCCTCCAACAGCCAAGCATGATTAAATTTGAAAGGGGCTGCCGGTTTTTTAGAGGGTTTTGTAAGCTCAAGAAAAATTGGAAGGTGGTCCGAGTTCCCTCCCTCTCCCACCCATTGATAGAAGGTTGGAACCTTTGCTGCAACTTCTTCACATAATAGGAACCGATCTAGTCTTTTTGCTATCCTATTTTGCCTTGTTCTTCGATTCATCCAGGTGGGCCTTACTTTTAACAAATTTATATCCAACAATTTATTGGAACCGATGATATTATAGAAGAAATCCGATAATGGATCTTTTCTAGCAGAGGGACCCCAAGTTTCAGCAGCTCCAATTGAGAAATTTAGATCTCCTCCTATCACAAGATTTTGGTTGTTCATTATAGATTTGGAAAACAAAGAATTCCAGAACAACGCTCTCCCCTGACAAGGCCCATATATGTTTACTATCAGTAAAAGGGCACATAATTCTATGGAGTATACTTCCATACCCATTACATGATCCCATGGCTAAACCTCCAAAGTGTCCTTTGGCATCCATAGCCTGAAAATTCCACCTCGGCAAAAGAATTGACAGGGAATTTGTGACATCTTCTCCCCTACCCAAAGATTCCTGTAAGAGGAGAAAATCTGGATTGTAATGACAGATAATCTCTTTAAGAGCCAGTTTTTTAGGTTTACTGACTAAAGCCCTATAGTTCCAGGATAGGATTATCATTTGTTAACCCTAGGAGAGGGCTTCACTACTCTAAGCCCCCAGAAATAAACATTTTTTTTCCATCTGCAATATCAATATTTGCTCGAATCTGAGCCTTTGACAAGTTTATTTTCCTACCTCGCAACTTCCGCTCACTAAACTGGCCAAGATCCATTCCCAAACCCCCCACTACCCCCCAAGGTGGAGGTTTTTTCTCACGAGGTCTGAGGTTATAGTGGTTTGAACCAACAAAAAGATCTTCCCTCACACCCTCCTCTTCACCCCTAACCAAATCACGGTTCAGATCTAGATTAGGGATAGAAGTAATAATGCTTTCTACCTGAGTGTTTTCAGTACAAGAAATGGGAATAATAATGTTCTGTGCTATGGAAGGACCAGACATATGACCAACATATTTTAAAGAAAAAGGAGAATGAGAAGGTATGTTTGAGGCAAGGCCCACACCCTCAATTTCGGCGGTGCAGGGATCAACATATGCCTATGAAGGAGCCGGGGCTTGTTCTTCCATTGCTTGCGTCTGAGCTGATAGGTTCCCAGGCCATTGATCTTTTTGTGACTTCACGTCATCAACCGCACCCTCCTGAGGCCGATCAATATCCATAAGGTCTGCCCCCGTGTCCTTTTTCGTCTGATGTTCCTTTGTTACCTCCATCCAAAATGTTCCAGAATCAACCTTCCTCTGTTTCCTCCGACGTCTATAACCTAGAGGACATTATTTTTCCAAGTGTCCATACACATGACACCTATGGCAGCGAAAAGGCAAGTGTTCGTAATCTAGCTGCTGAACATAATTGAAATCCTTATACTGCAGCTTGATCTCTTCCTCTAATCCAGCCCGTAGTGTCAAACTTAATAGGATCTGTGCCACCACCTTCTCCCTCGTATGCACAAAATACATGTATGTTCCCAGGTAGTTACCCAGATGATTCCCAATTTCTTTAAAAACCGATTCCACCCATAGTAATGGTGGAAGCCCAGGCATGCGAACCCATACTGGAATCTCATCCACCATCTCTCTCTACACGTCAAACAGAGGGTTCCATCGTTTAAACATGATAGGGTGTTTGCCAAAAGCCCAATTCCTCTATAATACCCAGTCCACTACTTCTTTCTTCTCAAATTTCACCATAAACTAGCCTTTCACTATTGATGTTACCTGGAACTTCTTGTCGGGTGTCGATTGCCATTGCTGAAAAGCCCATTCCTGAATGAAATGGGCTGAGTATTTCTTTCCCCTTGCCCTTCCAACCAATGTAATATCATCCACTTCAATGGCTTCATCAATCTTAACATCCACACCCAGTACCAAATTTGCCACTACCTCCTTCTTCTTGATTATTTTTGGCTTTTTCTTCTTCTCCCCTGCCTGCCTCTTGCTTGGTGCTTCCTCCCTATGATGTGTGGTTGCTTCAACATTTTCTAGGCCTTCCTGGAGTGTGCTGGCACTCCTCCCTGCTACAACAATTCGGTTACCTCCTCCCTCCCTTCCTCCTTGTATCCCGCGAACGATCCCCTCCTCTACAGCTGCTGGGATGATTACTCTGCCTTCCATCCCCCCTTGACCAGGAACCCTTCCAAGCTCGGTGACCTCCTCCCTGAAACCCAAACCCCCTTCAACCTCCAAACCACTGACCCGAGATAAATGATTATGCTCGGTAGGTTTGCATGGACCTTGAAATTTCTGCCACTGCCCTGAATTCGGTGGCTGCTCCGCCTTACTAAACCCTAGATCTACCTCTGACCCAAAATCTAGGCTTATATTCTCTAGATTCCTCAACTCACACCTAATAATAATGTCCTCAAGCCCCCAGAGTAAAATTGACTAAGTGGATGTGGAATAACATAACTTACATGAGGAAAAATTGCTGCCTCTGCTTCCGACGCCGCGGTCTCCTGAACCGTCGCCCCCTGGTTAAGGAAAAGAGCTGAATCTTTCTGGTCGCTTAGAAGTGCCAACCCTAAACTCTCCTCCACAAACCTAGGGTTTTCTTTTGCTTCTAGGCCAAGTCCGAGCCTGCTTTCTCCTTCCCAGAGCGTCCAGCTGGGCGAATATATTTTTCTAAATTTTGATTTGTAACCTGCAAGCCCCAAATCGACAGGATGTCTCCAGTTTCGGGATCTAGATTGACGACATTGCGTGGTTTGACCATTTTTTTAACTGATTTAAGCCTGATAATTGCTGAGAAACCCAAGGTGAACGCTGCCCGTTCCTGCTTCCTCTCACTGTGCTGTTAACAGTCGCGTGCTACTCAAGGGAGGCGGCAGCGCAGTTTAACAGCTTTCTAACCCCCGTAAAAACTTTGGCTTCCATTATCTGAAGACAATCATCAGTCGATTGTCTTGTTCCCAGAAAGTTTTGATGCCGGACCCTCCAACTATCCCCGTCCTTCCCTGCGTGTGCCACCTGCTGACCCACAACTTCTCTGGTCCTCGATACTATACAACTCCCTGTCATGCACTCAGAATCCTCGCCCTCCACCTGCAAAGCCCTAGGCCCCTGGCCCTAAACCCCACGCAGCTTCAAACCCTAGCTCCTCCACCATATTTCCTCCTATGATCAGTATCATTACGTAACATTAAAATTTCAAAATACTAGGATCACATTTTATGATGAAAGAAGATAAACATTCATTATTTTGAGTGATTTGTATCCAAAAGAATATTGAAAATTAAAAACTAGTGAGAAAAAACCTCACCTGCTCATTGTAACCCCGTGGAAAATAAACAACCTCTCTCCAAACAATAGGTAAGGACACAAGCATGCCAAAGCTCTGAATTAAGGCATCTCCTTTCCCCCACTTGATGTGACATGAACAAATAAATTGTCAATTGGATATTCCTTTAGAAACCTCTCGACATTCAAATAGTAATTGTGTAAAGTAATATGATATTATGAATGTAAACTTTGCAGTATAAAGCACATTAATTTGACAAATATTCCAGATGACAGTATTTTCCATAGACATTCATCCTCTCTCTTTCTTCAGTTGTTAAATTCTTTGTCTAGTCAAGTTGGAATTCTGGAATCATGGTTTGATAGGCTGCATACTCTTGCATCTTCCTCATCCGAGGAATTCTCAACTCTTCAAACCTGGAAAGATTTTGAAGAGATTCATAATCCTTTAATCAACATGTTTCATTGGTAAGAAAACAATCAACAAATGTAGATAGCAATTTATTTTCATTTTGTTAGTAACTCTTATATCTAGCCCATGGCATCAGATGGACAACAACATTGTTAACCTTCCAACAGCTTTTTCAATGCTATTTGTGGATAAAGATGATGCATTTGGGATTCCTGCTTTTAAAAGAAATCAAACTTCTTTAATTTCTAATGAAAAATGTGTGACTTCTATCCTACTTTGAATTGAAATTACATTTTTTATGTACATCCTGCACTTGCATGTAAAAGGGACTCTATTTCTGCCCTTTTCTTCAAAAAAGAAAACTAGCCCAAAATTACATGTCTTTTAAGTCCTTACATCTTCCCATAAAGGTCAACCAGTTACCATATTCTATATAAGCAAAAAAAAACTCAAGAAAAAGCACTTTAGCAAGCCCTACATTTGATTCATAATGGAATAAAAAAGACATGCATAGTGACCTTAACCAAAATGAAAATTAAAAGAAATTTAAGGTGACTATAAAGGTGGCAGTTATTCCTCCTCTAACCTCTTCCAAAATCGTACAACCTTCTGCGAGCAATACATGTTCCATTGACAAGGCATTTGCCTTCACGCTCATCTTGCATTACTACTGTGTTGATTCTGAATTAGAATGCATCCTATGAAAATATAATTTGTTTAAACAAGTATGGAATAGGGAGTACTAGAGTGGAGGACGTTACTTTTTTCCATAGGATGAAAATATTGTTATGCTTTCTAATTCCATCGAAAAGAGTCCTTCCTAGGTATCTCAAATAAGGGTGTTGTAATATGAGCATACATTTTTATATGATTTTGGTAATATCCCATTAACTCTTGGAATCCTTCCAATTAGAGATGTTTTTGGGTTTGGGTCGACCTTTACACGACCTTTTGATATTATATAGTCTATGTACTAAGTTACTTTCTTTTCACCAAAAATGCATTTGGCACTTTTTGCATAATTTTTTTTTTTAAAATTTTAACATAGAATTTTTTTTTGTTTGAAGATGTGCTATGCTTGATACACTTTTACTTCAAACCCGATACCAGATAGCAATCACATAAACATGAAAGTAAAATGCTGATAGAACATACCAATAGATCAACAAAAGAAAAGCCAAAAATATACTTAACTTTTGATTAGCAAAATATATGTGTTGTGGTGCCTTACGACGATCAACAGGATGCTTCAACCAACAAAGTCTCCTCACGATCAGCCAACCAGAAGTGTCACACAATCCTCAAGACATCTCCACAAAAGTCAACCCAAAGTCAACGTTGTCCAGTCAACACAAAACAACAGCAACAAAAAGTCAATGCAACAGGTCAAAGGTCAACTTCTAGCCTCGGTATATGTGCCAATAAATGCGGCCTTTATAAATCAAAAGTTTGGTGAAGGTTTCAGGTCAAATGGACCAAGAGTTGACCAAAGTCAACGCTGCTGAAAATTGTGCTGAAACCCTAGACAGATCCGAACAGAAACCCTAGTTGTTGTTCCACACGTGTGAGAAGAAAAGCCTCCAAAAGATGATCGAACCAATCAGACACAAGAGAGAAGTGTGTGATGAAATGAACTCCAAGATTGTCTAATTTATATCCTTCTATGAGGGTGTGTGACACATCTGTTGGGGCTCCAAGCCTACATCACAATTCTGGCTGACCTTGCACATAAGTGGATTAAGTTCAAAATAAATGTTCTGCTCATCCGATCAAGATGATCTTTAGATCAATCTTGCCCCTCTCCAAAAGAGGAGTCCAATAAAAATATTGGCATCATCATCTAAGCAGTACAACATGGAGTTTAGACCTAGTTTCCCAAAATTAACACTCCCTCTCAACTAGGGAGAACTCCATCCACCAGTGCTATCCAAACATTATGTGCCATCCCGTCGTAACTTGCTTTGCTGACTTCTTTATTTCAAATGGTGAGTCACAAAGACATCACTCCCGGCTGACCCGAAGTCAGCTCAGAGGTTTGAAACCTCTATAAGACTCAAAAGAGTCTTATACTAACCAGAATTTATTTTAACTGACCCGAAGTCAGTTGGAGGTCCAAAACCTCACTTGGACTCAAAAAGAGTCATATACCAACCCGAAGTTAGTTTAACTGACCCGAAGTTAGTTGGAGGTCTGAAACCTTAGTAGACTTGATCCCAGATCAAGTGGTTGGACACGTGCCATCCTAGACATAGAGAGTACGACAATCTCCGATGCGTCCATCAGTCTTGCTATCGGTCTCTATCTACATTTCCCACCTCATTGGCCAAGATGAGAGGCACTTCCCATGATTCTGGTACTCCATGGGTAGGAGGCATATGGGGCACATATCAAAGAGAGGTAAACCAGCTCAATACCATCACGGTGGGGTGGAAGCACATCAACAAGCTTCGACAAGATTAGCCTTGTGGTTGCTTATAGATCCAAGAAGCTATCCCCAAAGCCCCTTGGAGCTCCCAGAGCTCATCGTCCAACAGGACCCTCCGAATAGGGTCGTTCCACGATTCCAATATTCTCACGGAAGGTTAGGAACTTGACCTTCCCCAAGGGATTTGTGAGAATATCCACAACCTACTCATCAGTTCCTATATGACCGAGCCTTACGGCGCCTCGCTGTACCATATCCCGAATAAAATGATACCTAATATCAATATGCTTGGATTTATCATGGAACACTGGATTCTCTAACAAACGAATCCCACTTTGGTTATCACAAAGGATAACGGTGGTATCTAGCGCATGCTTGAACAACTCACTGAAGAGCTTTCGCAACCAAATAGCTTCACAAAAGGCCATACTCGCTACAATGTATTCAGCCTCAGCGGTGCTCAAAGCCACCAGATTATGCTTCCTGCTCATCCAAGATATTGAAGTAGACCCAAGTGTGAAGCAGCATCCAGATGTGCTCTTGCGATCCACCACACTGCTAGCCCAATCGGCATCAGTATATCCATGGATTCTCAAACCCCCGACAATGTATCTCAGCCCATGGTCTATCATGCCCCAAAGATATCTCAAGAGATTCATGACACCAACCCAGTGATTGTGATGAGGATCAACCATGTGTTGACTCAAAGTGTTCACTGCAAAACATACGTCCGGACGGGTGTTCACTAAGAACATCAGGACCCCTACGAGTTGTTGATACTCGATATGATTTTCTAGCACGGGCCCAGCAACGTTTCCACTTAGATTCTTAAAGTTGAGCTCCATCGGTTTCGACACGGACTTACAATCCACCATACCAAATCTCTCCAGCAACTTCACAATATATTTTCCTTGAGAGAGGAAAATCTCTCTAGGTCTCTGCCAGACCTCCAAGCCTAGGAAGTAATGCATCAGTCCTATGTATTTCATCTCAAACTCGGAAGCAAGCTCCCTCTTACATTTATGAATGAGAAGTTCAACACCTGTCAAGAAGAGATCGTCCACATAGAGAACCAGAATGAGAGGATTTTCTCTATCAACCTTGAAGTAAAGGTTTGGATCAGCATTAACAACAACCCGACTTCCATGGGAGGAAATGGTTTTAACAAATTTCTAAATGTGTGTGACTTTAGCGGAGTTCCAGCATTGTTTCCTCATTTTTCGTTAACAAATTCTAAAAGAAATGATTTGCAAATTCCTCCTGTTTCATATGGGACACCTAGAAATACTCGAATTGGTATCGGGTCTCCATGGCTACTGCATCAATGCAGCCTGAATTGAAATGTGTGGTCATAATTTTCTTGGCGCCCACTCCCCACCCCCGAACAAACCAAATAAAGGAAAAACTTGTGTGCAAATTTCATGGTTAGAGGAGGAGGTTTAGTTCAACAGTAGCAACAGATACCCAATCCAAATCCTAGAGGGCGGGAAGCCCAAATGAGGGAAAAAGTTATAAGAAAAAAAATCAAGAAAAAGCATATTAGCAAGCCCTACATCTGATTCACAATGGAATAAAAAAGTCGTGCATAGTGACCTTAACCAGAATGAAAAAGAAAAGAAATTGAAGGCTAAGGTGATTGTAAAGGTGACATCTATGCCTCCTCTAACCTCTTCCAAAATCGTACAATCTTCTGCCAGTTGTACATGTTCCATTGACAAGGAATTTGCCTCCACGTTCATCTTGCATATTGTGTTGATTCTGAATCAGAATGCATCCTCTGCAATTATGATTTGTTTAAAGATGTATGGAATAGGCAGTATTGGAGTGGAGGACGTTACATTTTTCCATAGGATGAAAATATTGTTATGCTTTCTAATTCCATCGAAGAGAGTCCTTCCTAGGTATCTCAGATAAGGGCGTTGTAATATGAGCATACATTTTTATAAGATTTTGGTAATATCCCATTAACTCTTGGAATCCTCGCAATTGGAGATGTTTTCGGGTTTGGGGCTACCTTTACACGGCCTTTTGATATTATATGGTAGATGTACTAAGTCATTTTCCTTTCGCCAAAAATGCATTTGGTAGTTTTTGCATAAAAATGTTTTTATTTTAACATAGACAATACCTAATTTATGTGCTTGAGGTGGTCCTTCAAGGTTTTACTGCAGTGTACATGTGTATATATGTTAAAATTGGAAACTAGGGCCAAATTCCACTTAGATCTATTCAATTGATGAAGATAATAATCTCATTGAATTCCTCTTTTCAAGAGGACTAAAATAAATCTAAAGATCGTCAAATTTGGCCAAGGAAATATTTGTTTATTCAAAAGAAAATTCTATAAGTTATATTCTTGTTTAGGCGAGAAAAAGTGAAAATTTGAATTTTGAATTTGCCTCCAAAATCATCATGTCAAATTTAATATAAGCACATTTCCTCATCCTCATTTGAGACATCACTTCACATGATTTCTCCTCTCTGAAATAGCGACAACCAGGAGATGATCTCAGTGAAGGAGGAAGGGTTAGATTGGCGTGTTGATTGGGTTGCTTGATGGTCTGAGTTTCAAAGGCTGAATGTGGAATAGTTGAGGGTAAGGCTGGGCCTATTTGCAGAACATTCTGGGCTTATTTACCTTCTATTGCGGGGACATAGTATCTCTGATGTTGACTGCAGGCATGAAGAAGAGCTGAAGTCTATGGGAGTATTCTTTATGGTGAGAAATCCCTCCCCTAGGTGGGTTGCACCTACAAGATCCTTTCTCTAGCAAGCCACAAGACTTACTCTGCTGTATAGTGGGCTGTGAAGGCATTTATCTTCCCAAGTGGGCCGCAGCCTTAATTTGTTGAAGGCTAGTAGACCTGGAGGCATGCTTAAGGAGAAGAATTGTGACAGAGGGAGGATAGATTGTCTTGGAGAAATACCGCATCAATTGAAGAATGTTTTGGAAGTGTTTGAGGACTGTAGAAGTGAAGTCTCATACCCTAACCAGGAGCAGCCATCAACAACAGTAATCTCCAGCATTTTGGTGGATGATTGTTCAGGTTGGTCAGCTTATAGAAGCTCCTTGATTAACTACATGTAACCCTATCCAGTCCAGGCTCCTTCAACTATATGACACCAGTTTATGAAGGAACAGTTTGACTTATTCATAATTCTATTATGACCGGGTCATCTATTTATCTAAGGATTGTGATTCTAGATCTTCTAATTAGAAAGTCAATTTTGACTTTGGATTATTTCTCTCTCTCTCTCTCCATGCTGAAAAATTTGATGATTATAATAAGAAGGATTGATAAAGAGTTTTACCCATATTGGGGTTTTTCCCTGGCTTGAGCCATATCATCGTGTTCCCTTGTCTTGGCTTGTCTTCTGGATCTATTGCTTATGATCTTTCTTCATTTACTTTCAATTATGATTCATATGATTGTTAACGAAAATAATATGGTTTAAATAAATGGGCTTCTATGGAATTCTGAAGTAACTGTCCTATGCAAAGAACATGCAATTTTAACATGGTATCAGAGCAAGGAGATGACAAGCCCAAGCTAGAGTGGAAAACCTTGTTGGCTAAGACCCTATGGTCTGTGGTATGCTACATAAGAAACATATCTCAAAATATTCAAATGAGAAATAGGGAGAAAACCCTTTCACCTAGATAAGCCCTAATCCAAGATTCAGTCTCGACCCAATGTATAATGAATTAGTTCCACATTTCATGATTCAGATGGCTTATGTGATCTGAGGATTTGGATTAGGTCCCACTGTTTCAAGTCTATCTACATGCCTTGCTCAGTTGTGGCATGGAAATACATTGGAATATCTCGTCCTTATAATTTACCTTCAGAATCAGTGGATTGTTGTTGCTTCATTAGGTTCTTTCAGCTCTGCATCGTCAATCCAAGGAGATGTCAATGCATGCACTAATTTTAGAAAGATCATACATTGATCCAAGCTCAAGATTTCAAAGCTAACCATTGTAATTCCAATGAAGTTTAGCAATGCAAGTATCTTCTGGTTACTTCTTCCTTTCCTTTCTCAGCGGCCAATATATCTTTTCAGCATTGACTGTAGTCCCTGCTCTTAGCTCATTATCTAAAGCAGGTTGTATCTAAGGGAGTGTGAATCAAGTACGTTTTCTACTTATTTCAAGAACAAGAATACACAATTCAGATTTTTCTCTTTTGGGTTTGACATCAATCAGGGAATGGTAAGTCATTAATATCATCTATTTATCAACTAGCACCATGGGCAATTGCTACTTCAGCATCAAGTTTCTCAGATGCATTGTACTATTGGCTTGATTTGTTAAGATATCATTAGATTATAATATTGGTTCTGTTGTATATATATAAGTACAAATTCAAATATCTGCTCAGCAGCGACTATAGATACAGAAATAGGCCAGGATTCGTATGACACTCTATTGCTTCGACATCATTGTTGCATGATTGATCTCGGCTCTGTGGATTCAACATTGTATTTACAATACCGGACCGCCTAAATCATTGATGTTCAGTTCCAGGATGTTGTTTTATGTCTCAATTAAAATATCATATGAATTCAGTGGTCACTTCAGAAAATCAATCTCTGGTAAGTCATATCAGCCTTGAAGACGTTTCAAGATTGTCCTCAGTAAGTAAGGAAGATTCGTAAGAGACATGAGGCTTTTGCACAAAGTTACATTAGAATGCTATATATTGATATATGGTTGATCATGTACAATGTTGTAATTATAGTGATCAAGCTCATTATTTGGATACAGGGAATAAGATGCTCTGGAATCATTAAGTAATGGATATAATATATGCTCTGGTTATCTATCCTTACAACTCACTTATTATCTACTTCCTTGTATCTGTCCATATGGCACCTCTTCGGGTTTTATTTGAAGCATAGATCTTATATCAAGAAGTCAGGAAGTGCACAGATTGAGAAGATGATTTATCAAAGTCAGTGAAATTTCTCACTGTCCTTTTCAAAAGGAATCATCTGTTCTGCACTAGTGATAGTTAAGGCCATCAATTCTATTCATGTTAAGAGTACTTGATGGAAATTAATAATTTCTTTGAACAATATTCCCTTGATGTTTATGGATGGTGAGACATTACACCTGCATACCTTATATGATCTAGTATATTGCGAACAAGAAGATAAGTGATAAAGGAAGTAACCTTGTAAACAGTGACCTATGTTTGATCTGGTGGTCTTCCTGTCATCAATCTTGCAACAAGAAGCATAGTTGACACTTAGTAAATATTTTTATAATAAACTTGAAATTCTTAAGGAAGAATAGTCTTCTCAAAATATGAAGGCCTTCTATTAGTCACCATGTATCATATGTATGGCATCAACAACTATGGTGATATGTTTTAACTCTTATAACCTGATAGCCTTGTTCACAATTGAAGTTGTCTTCAGAATTCAGTGGTCACTTCAGAAAATTTTATCTTTTGGAGGGTTGTCTATTGAGAAGTAGCTATAATGATCTCCCTGGAAAAGAAATTGCAGCTCCTTTGATAAGAGGAGCAACTCTCTTGATGACAGAGCCTCATGCTAAGTCTCTTCTCTCACATGGGAAGATCATAATTGAATTTCAGATGATCACCTTAAGAGGGAGTTATAAAATCCATGAATTAATATAAGATGGTTACACTCTCAAAATAATTATACATCTATTGATGTTGTCTTTCATTACATGCCTAGATTCCAGTGGTCATCTGCTCATTAAACTAAAATGATCCATATTTTATCACAATAAGTTGCAGGGCTGTCAGTATGTAAGAGCACATCTAGATGCTATATCTTCTAGGATCCACCATGGATGAATCATTGACTGAAGTCAGTTACTTTGAGAAAGCATGGCTTATTATGAAGTCGCTCATACTGAAGAATCTCTTCAGCGAGTCATTTTTGCTCACTACCATTGCAGAAGTATTTCACATAACACTGGATATGGTTCAGCAGAGGACACTCCTATTTTATGGCATGCTTGAGTGATTGATGGACACTATGCACCCTGGAAAGACAAGTATAGGCTATGATATCCTTAAGAGGAAGTAAGATCATTCAAATATCTTCTCCATCTAGATGTACAAGAAGAAGAAGATTGCTTAGTGTTGACTGGATCTCTGCTGTAAGTCAATATGTCTGAGACAATGTAAGTGGGAAACGCCATATTTATGAGACAATGTAAATCTTCCTACTCAACCAATAGATGTATCACATCCACAAGGTCACAGGATCATTCCTGCTCCTTGCTGCCACCAGTAACTACTCCTCGACCTAGATTTTGAGTGAAACATCCATCACTAGATTCTTCTCTTCTGCTTCAAATGTTAGGATAGTTTTGATATGTCATCCCAACCTTCTAGGCTCATCCAACTAGGCTCTCATACCCTTAGGCACTCCTCAAAAAACATTACAAGGGTATGAATCAGCTGCTCCATAATGATAACTGATGACAGGGATGCCTGTATTCCCTCACTTATCTCTACCTCTATCTCAATTCTTGAAAATTGATGTTGAATAGTGTGTCCTTTGTTTCTATGGTTTACCTTCCCTATTCACCGTTTCTTATGTTATTTTCTTTGTTTATCATCATGGCACCCCCATAGTCCAATGTTGACTTCCTATATTTACTGGTCCTATTGATCTATCCTTTGGTGATTTGTGGGCATTAATCAACTCATCTTACCTTCATAAACTCTTATTGGACATTTCAATGTGCATTAGTTGATATTAGTTTATTACTATTTCTACTATCAATTTACCTACATGACACAAATGAATTAAATTATGTTTGACTTTATACCAATCTGTTCATAATTTCAACACAATGGAATTGTTTCCTCATTTGATCTCTTAAATAATTTGTAAATAGGTCTTGCACTTAATATGAGGATTGATCAAGTTTTCTTAGTTTGCAGATACAACAAAATGTAGCCAAATAATTTCATTACCAAGAAACAAGGTCACTTTGACATATCAAATTTAAGGCAACTCTAAAGACAGGCTAAAGCCTACCTGTCTCCCATGTTTAATTTTATACCACAACAGCTTAAAATTCCTCAAGAATCAATGTAGTCCTAGACCCCACTAACTCTATTTTCAATGTCCTTGAGACAAACAGAGATCACATGGAATATCACTAAATTTTCTTCCCAACTTTTTCAACA
The DNA here is from genome assembly GCA_034641835.2 of Pinus albicaulis. Taxonomy (NCBI): domain Eukaryota; kingdom Viridiplantae; phylum Streptophyta; class Pinopsida; order Pinales; family Pinaceae; genus Pinus; species Pinus albicaulis. The sequence goes on along the minus strand of CM076577.1, from coordinate 644,587,157 downwards.
TTTATTGCGTCCATATTCAGTGTGTGTGTTCATATGTGCTCTATCTCTTTCTCCTCCATATATGTCATTGCAACCTTTGTATCTGTCTCTTCGTGTTTTGCATCATCAACAAGAGATTTAGGTGAATTATCTTAAGGTAAGTTCACTGGTGCAGATTGCAGAAAGTCATCAAACTGTGGGAACTGCAACAAGTCTTCTGATTCAGAAAAAACTTCCAACTCAATATTGATTTCTTGTAAGTCATATTCAAGGTGATACTTCAATTCTCTAGATTTTGTATTTTTATCAACACTTCTCTCACCCTCATGTGGTAGTGTTTGCATAGATTTTTGCAGATCTCCACCAACTGAAGCTACCAACTATTGGCGTTCCTGTTGTCTAGCCACAAATTCATCCACATGAATAGATGATGGAATACCACCAATAAACCCTCCACACTGAAAATTATCAACATTGGAGCTTCTACACATACCATCGTTGTTTCTCCCTCTTGCAACATAATCGTCAACGTGCATAGAAGGTGGTCTAATAGTATTACATTTGCGATGCCGAAATGTGTCTCTTCTAGTTGGACCAGATGAGGAAAAAATTATACCTCCTGTATCAACAAACGATCTAGTGGATTTGGCTTCTGACACAACTCCTGAACCAATTCCATCTACTCTATGATGCCTGTTTGGGCCATCCACTGAAGACAATTTTCTTTTTAATGAAGACACAGGAAATGTAGGCCTATCTAGGGTTGGCATTAAAAAACTGATTTGAAGGATTCCTGAACATAGCCATCTCTAGATTGCAACAATATCCATTGCCCAATTTCCCTTTTGGGTCCTTTGGATAAGGACTCGGGAGTCAATATCTGTGTTCAGACAATGAGTGCAGACTGCCTAATTGATTTACAGCAGAAAGAAGGATGGATCTCTGGCAGTTGCTAAGTTATTCACCTGTAATGATCTTTCAAGGTCGAGATTCCAGGACTATTTTAGGGCCAATTCATTTGGAAAGTATGCAAGTTAGAAGAATTATGGAACAACGTTAAGGTTTCTCGACACCTATGTCTCAGACTTGTCGCTCCTGAAGGTATAAGATTCATGCCATATGTTTCTACTCTACTCTTGGACAATGGTATGCTCCTCCATCACGGTATATACCTCAACTCACATCTCAACAATATTGACACTTCCTCATTGGACGTTCGTTATCTGTTGAAGAACATCACCTGAATTAGTGCTCAAAGTACGAAACTTTTCCAGTGTATGCCTGCGGTCTTTTCCCAAAATATTGGAAGAAAAAAAAACTATTTATTCCTGTTGTGGCCCTTGTACAACCTTGAATATATGCGTGGAGTCCTAAAGAAAATCCATGGGAGCTTGCAACAGTCACAACCTTGCCGATACTCAACACAACAAGCTCCAATATGTGCACAAGGTCATGACATTCTTCCAAAGTTATCAAATTAAATTCACAGTTTATATCTTCAGAAATCTCAACTTAATTCAGAGATCATGTCTTGAAACTTTTTGGAGCTTATATGCATAGTGCCTGTTCGAAGGGTGTTTATGTTTTTTTTTTTAATCAATCTTGGAAGATTCCCGTGACCTACTTTCTCTTCATCTATGTTATGCATAACTCTGTGGCAATTCTTGAAAGGTTAAATTCTAAATAAGTTCGTATCGCTTGAGTATCGTTGTGATATATAATTGGGTTGGTATATCTTGTCTAGAATAATTCAGTTATGAGCTTGAACTTGGGGTAGCAATTTCCTAGGCTAATACATTGAGTCTACAAATTTTTAGACATATTGTATTCTCATTCAAAAATTTATGTGGAGCACTTTAGGCTGAATCTTGAAGAATTATTGTCTAAGGGTTAATGTTCTGGTGATTTTAAAGGCCATCCGTCCCTCCTTCAATAACTGATCTGTGCATCAGATATGAAGCATGCATTTCATTAAGGCAGAGTCTTCAATATTATTTGAGACAAATTTGATGTATCAAGTGAACAAAATTGCACAAATTTAAGGCTGAAAATTCAGTAATCGGATCTGAAACTCACTAAGATGCAGCCCCTTCCTCAGAAGCTTATATGACAGATTTGCAATTCTGTTAAGGATGTGCATTTAAGGTATGATAGTATATTTACTGAAGAAACATTTAAAGTGAGCTTCTAAGGCAATCATTCGTGTCAAATTCAGATTTGATTGATATTTCCCAAGGTTCAAAATTTGAATATTGACTGTATGTTGATCTTAAGAATATCAAAGGTACTAACTTTATAGTCAATATATATAGTTGAAGGTTGGTTTGAGGTCTTTAAGGCATCTCTTCAAGGTCATATATATCAAGCATGTCAAAATCTGAAGTACACCTCTTACGAAAAGAAAAGTCAAAGCAAATCACTTCAAGGCAGTTTTGATGTGAAATACTTGGCACCTCCATACAGTCAGGGATACCAGTAACATTGAAGTAAAACAATGTATTCATCCTAAGAAGCATCACCAATAGTAGCATTTGTTGAAATGGGAAAAATTTCTGGTCCAAGTTTGAGAATTGTAGTAAAGGTAGATTGGTTATGCTCTTTAGTATATATACACTATGTATATAAACTGTGTCCTTTGTTTCCTATTTCTAGGGTTGCAATATATCATGTTAGGCACTCATTTTTCTGTGTCCTGTTTTTGAGGTAGTCGTGTCTCATATCGAGCACTCATTTTTCCGTGTCCTTTTTGTCCTGTATCCCCATGTCAGGCGATTTAGTCTAAAGGTAATTGGTGAAGACGAGTTACCAAGTCTGGATAGCTTTCCATGTACATTTTATAATTCCAAACGGAATTTTACAAGGTCTGATCTCTATAAAACATATCTGAAAGCCTTAAGGAACCAATTATGGTAGATATGATTAACCAAGAAAATGTAGAAATGATTCCAGAATGAGGCAATCCTAAACTAATTTCAAGTTGGTTCCCTATCATATTACCTAACATTTCATACAAGACTTTAGCCAAGGTACTTACAATGAGCATTGAGTACATAATTTAACTTAAATTATGAGAATAACCTAGACGTTTTCATCCACAAATTATATATCCTTTCCAATATATTGGCACTGTAATAGTCTGAGAAGATATGGAATGGGCTTGAACCATTGGTCAATGCTAGCCATGACACTTTGTTCATTAAAATAGATACGATAAGACTATGACTGGAACAAATAGCCTTATTTGCTAGGCAGGTTATCAATTCTGGACTTTTTGTTGACCAATGCGATCAATCTCTTGCACAACAGCTTGTGTCACCATCAACAGAGTTGGATTAGAAAATTTTCCTATTTAGATCAATTAAATAAGCCTATTCATTGGCTCCAACAATTTTTTCATTTAAGGGATGGCCTTGGCTATCTAGCTGTAATTTGCACAACAGGGGGTAACATGTAGAATAAATAGAATTCTCTAACCAAGCAAGGATGGTAACAATTTATTAATGGACATTTTAATAATGATTATTTCTTGACACTGGAACAATATCTTGTAAAAATAAAAATGATTACATGAAACATTTCCAAAGGCTTTGGGTTGGAAAGCTAATTGGAAGACTGAATTTCAGGCAAAGTGGGTCACACTGCCCAGATTTTTTCTCTAATTTTCAATGAACCTAACTGAATACGAAAGATAATTAAATTTCTAATATTCCTCAAAGCATTGAATAAAATAATTGATAAGAAAATTACATAGTGGAGTACGACAACAATGCCCTTAGCTATTAAGTTTCAATCTTTGCAAAAATTTTAACAACTACACACATTTACTATTCATCATGTTGGATTCCATCAATCAAGCTTACAAGTGAGAGTGAATCAATAGCTCAAAGTCTTTTCTTTGAGCCAATGTATAAGGAAAAAAAGGATTTCATCATGTGTTGTTGTGAACTTGTTACATGTCCAAAGAATTGGATGGTCTTGACATCATTGATGCCAAATTACAAAGAGCAGCACTTTCTTTGTCGGTGCTTAGGGGTACCTCCATCCAAAATCAAGAATGTTTGAAAGCACTATCACATCCCTAAGGACATTGGTAATGTAGGAGGTGCACCCTACCCCTGGGGAAACCCGTAACCCTCATCAACAACATTGATCTGCTACACATAAGCTTCATGATATTACACATAAACCTCATCAATAATGGTATTCTAAAAATACACATTACCCTCATTGACATGCATTTTAAATTAAATGAGGGACTCAACACTTAAAACAGTTTGCAAAGAGAGACACTTACAATCTTGATCAAGGGAAATACTCCTCAATGTCAATGCAAGCTGGAAACTTCAAATTAATGTTCTACGACTTTAGCTTTGTAATTGGGCATAATTTTGCTCCGAAAAAAGAAGAAGAAGAACATCTTGATGCAATTCAATATGTTTTAACTTTTGGTAAAGTGCTAGATTTGATTAACAATAATACTTCATAGAATTTCCAAATGAACATAGACAGGTGCATGTGTGAGTGTGTGCCAATTGGGTGGCTCAAGAAGCTAAGAAAAAAGTTGTTATCCAACCCTACCTATGTTCAAATTTAAGTTACCAGGAAAAGGAAACGAATCAGGATATGGGTCTACCAAATTTTTGAAATGCAGGGATCCGGATACCATGGGCAAATGCCACGTACAAAAAATACAATAATAATTTTTTAATTTTAAAAAACATGTTCAAATTTAAAATCAAAGCCATCCACGAATAACAACATTAGAACTGAAATCATTAGATAATTTATAAATCTGAAGACTGGAATCATGATGCACCATGCTTTATAAAAAAAAGGATAACTGTAAATAAAAAATTGTGTCTCATAAATGATCACTCTATTGATATGATTATGTAGAGTAGGTCTAACTAAATTTTGGGAGAATCGTTGAGGCTGAATGAATGAAGCAGCTAGCATGACCTATTATGAATATATTTGAAACATGCGAGCAGGTGTTGGAATCCGTCGCTTAACATCAGGTGTCACTTCATTTGATATGGCATAGTGGGGAGAAATCTAGCTCCAGCATTGCAGGATGGATGTATAGGTTACCAAAATCCCCTCAAAACCCCTTGGTAAGGACATATTTAACTTCCTTCAAAGAGAGAGGTTGGGTATCCTGGAAAGACCCTACCATGAGGGTCTCAGTTGAACATTGAGCTCTAGGAGCTCCTTGGGGCCTGGGGTACTTCTTTGAGCTATAAATGACCCTAAGGTGAATGGTTCACCTTCCCCTATAAGTGCACAATGTACAGGGTGAGTGGTTCACCTTTCCCTGTGACAACTGACATGTGTGTAGGATAAGTGGTTCACCTTCCCCTACGTTTGCGGACACGTGTGTAGGGTGAGTGGTTCACTTTCCCCTACGTATGATGAGATATGCATAGGATGAGTGGTTCACCTTCCCCTACAACATATCAGCAGAATGAGTGGTTCACATTCTCTTGTGGGTACCCTAGTGAGAGATGCATTCAGGCATCTAGTTGTGGACATGTCAGTGGGACATGGTTCATCCTTTTCCCCACATGTAGGATGATCATTCCCTACGATTTATGGTTGACATATTGGTGGGATGTGGTCCATCCTTTCCCCACATGTAGGATCCTTCCTACTATTGTCGGTTTGCATGCATGTAGGACGTGGTTCTTCCTTTCCCTACTCTCAGTGTTTTGCATGCGTGTAGGAGGTGGTTTATCCTTTCCCTACATGTGATTATGAGCAAGATGTGATATACTCTTTCCCTGTTGGTGTTTCTGCATCATCTTACCCATGAAGTCTGGGACTCATGGGAAGTACCTCTCATATGGCCAATGAGTTCGAAAATGAGGATAGAGACCATAGCACTACCGATGGACGCATCGTGTATTTCCGTACTCTCTATGCTAGGATGCTTGGTGTTTATCTACTTGATATAGGATCAATTGAGGTTCTACCTTCAGAATGACTTTTGTTAGTGAAGAGTGGCAAGGTCTTGTGACTCACTCTCGATCAATTCTTCTTTATTATTCACATCGGTGTTTAGCAGAGCAGAGCAAAGAAGACATATATGGTTCATAATGGCAAGATGGCATGATGATCTATGACAGCAGATGGATTGATAGGTGGAATTCTCCCTAGTTGAGAGGGAGTGTTAAAATTGGCAACTAGGGCCAAATTCTACTCAGATCTGCACAGTTGATGGAGATCAGCCACAACTTGGAGAAGCAAGGAAGAAATGTTGTATTGATCTCCCGTAGGTTCAAGTAGGAGTAGGCATTTAGCTGCAGGTTTGAGGGCAGTTCCGGGTGATGTTTCGTCATGGTTTTTGGGTGTGAATCTCTTCAAGAGAAGGTCACATTCTTTGTGTGGAGCCACATATCAGGACACTCGTTTAAAGATGATTTTTGGGGTTTATTTGTTCATGCTTTGTATTCTGGTTCGGGCCACGGGAAATGATGCTACAATAGCTAGTATGAAAGCACGCGTGGAAGGGATGCATGACCTAATATGAGTCCTTTACCCTAACTGCATTCAAGAAGAGAGGGCTGCAATGTAAACAGAGAGTTTAACCCTTGTTTGTGAGCATATTCTTATTACTGTTAGCATAAGACTGTTGTTGGATGCCTGGAAAAGGAACCGCAAGTCCTGCAGCATTGTTGGACATCTTGTAAAGGATAGCAAAGGGTAAAATTCATTGGAAGAAGGTTACTCAGTGACTATTAGGAACCCTAACCGGGCAGTAAGCTTTAGGACTGTTTTGAACACTAATTTAGCAAGTTTATTTTGAATCATATTATTGTACTCTCTCTCTCTGCTGAACAATGGATATTGATAATAAGCAGAAGTGATCAATGGTTTTCCCCGTCTTGAGGTATTTCACTAGCTTGTGCCATATCTTTGTGTTATTTTGTCTTGGTTTGTCTTCTACAATTAAAATTTATGTTCTTTCTTCAGTTACTGTCAGTAAGATGATAATTCATGTGTGGATTAATAAATGGGCTTATAAGGAACATTGAAGTAATTTTATTATGCAAAGAACATGTTAATCAAAATTAACACAATCACACCGACAACAATGGAAATGCTTGGGGTTTTAAAGGTTTTGGAGCAATTTTGTCAACTTCTTGAGAAATCTGCAGATTCTAAGTGGGTCTCTATATTCCAATTGTCTTGCTACAGTAGATAAGCTATGTCAACAATCTACCGAGCTTTAATATTTTAATTTTTTTACTCAACTAGTTAAGTCAGCTTTAATATTTTAATTTTTAAGAGTTGAGTTAGGTACTGCAGTGTCCAAGGTTCATCAAAAGTATGCTACCTATTGTACCATGCTTTTTCAGTTGGCTTTGTGTGCATCGCCAAATTGTCTGCTAAGGAGTCGTGGAGGGTGTGAAGTTGTTTCACCAAAAACTATGCCATCGGCCATGCAATTTTCAGCACATCTGCCTGCACTACTACACAACTGTTTCCTGAATAGTTGCGTGGAGCAAGCAACTACTTAGCAGACAACTAACTGTGTGATACCCTTTTTAGTCATTGCATTTATTAGAAGGGGTGAGAGACCCTCATGCTAAAAATGAGATTGAATGGATTTCATTACGCTGCCATCTAAGGGAAAATCTTCCGTGTCAACCCTATATAGAAATGAGGAAAGCCAGTCTCTTTTCTCCCTCGTCAAAGAGAGATCTGCTTCTGTAAAAAACATGAAGATTTGTCTTTAGTTCATTTATAACCCTCGATATCTTTCCGCTTTCCTCTCCCAAAAATAGGTGCCACTGATGGGGCCACTGGTTCTATCCCTTCATAATCAATGATGGAAAGGTTGTTGAGTGAGCGCTTCCCAATTCATTGATCTATTCTTGATTCGATTCCCCATCAAGCAACCACCTGCGGAAATTGATGACATTTTTTCTTGTCATCATGAATCCAGCAACCCCCTGCGGTAATTGATGGCCTTTGTCGTTTGAGGCGTAACTTTGTTTGAGGCCCTCGAGCGAATACTTATGCTCTATCGCCCTTAGCAATTGGTTGAAACAACCCGGTTCATGTCGAGCCAATCCCTAACCAAAGTGATAAGCGATTTTCAAATTTATTAACATATAGAATTGTTTTGCTCTATATTTTAACTTTTTCCGAAATGAATATTTATTCAATTTCTTTGAATTTATTTTGTAAATCGCTATCAGTTCTTCATGTAATCTCAACTTTGTTTGTTTAAAGGTATGGCTTAATCAACTTGTTTAGCAATCCATTACATTTTTTTTTTTTTTTTTCAGGTTTTTACTCTTAGAAATACCTATAATTAGTTTGTTTGAGGATGCTTCGAATTTGTGTAGAAATTTGATATATTTGGTTTTAAATTTTGAGAGGCTTATTTTTGTCCAAAATTTACTATAAGAATGACGTTAAATTGATTGTTCAACTCAATTTTGAGGTTGATACATTCTTACTTAGATTAAGTCTTCGTTGTAGAACTTGACATGCAAGCGATTTTCATTGTCCGAATTCCTAGGGATTTTGCCCATTTGTCTATAATAATTGTTCTTTATCAAGGAGCTACACCTTTTAATCCTGATGACAGGAGGATTGCCCCTCTTCCTTATGAGAGATGGATATCGTGATGTTTTAAAATAATTATTGGGTGGTAGGGTTTTTACTTCTGTTTTATAATTATACGCTATAGCTTTATGAGGTAGCTTCACCTTGTGATTTTGTCTTTCTATCGAGTAATATCATTGCCACACGTTGTAATTTTGTCTTGCAGAAGAAAATCTGAGTTTGTTGGTTTATTTGGAGACCTGAAGAGCGGATGTTACAACCTTTAAAGTTGCTTTAAAGCTGCCACATCATTGTAATCCTAATAAGAGTTCATTTTTAATTTAGATGGTTTACCTGTCTTTTAATAGTGCCCATCCATGACAGAAATCACTACTTCCCATTTGATGGCGGGGATTAGGAGAACCCATCCATTGCAGAAAGTTTATGGGGAGGCTTCAACATTTTTATGGATGTTTCGTTTAGTGGCCTAAGTATTGCAATTATAAAGATGTATATATATTTTTTACCTTATGCAATTTTTGGTGTATTGGATAACTTTTAGTGAATTGCCAATTATTTTTTCAGATAGGGATATGAGATAGGCATATAGTGTGGCACCTTGCAAGTAACGTGTGTCTATTATTATAGGAAATGATGGAAGGAAAAGGCTTTAGTTGGAGCTTGCATGCATTTCACGTGTCCGTTGAGTGCTCCATTCATTACCACACTTGGATCATCCACCTCACTTATTGGTACAACCTTTGAATGAACCCATGTTGTCTGAAAATTATTTTCATTAATGAATAGGTAAGGGCTCAAAATCCAGTTCATTCATATACTCTTAGGAATTCTAAATGAAAATGCCTTAGAAGCAGACCATCATCTGGCAAAAAGTCCCATGGAAGTCAGTCGTATCCTTGCTGCAACTTGTTCAGAAGTAAAACACGATGACCTCGTGGTGTCAGCTATGGAGGATGAAGACATCGCTCCTTTCAAAGTAGAAAAACTACACTTGAATTGTGATAACCAATGTGAATATATCAAATCTCAACGTTGCCAGTGCAATTCTAGAGGGTTTAACGGGTATATATATATATATATATATATATATATATATATATATATATATAATCCTACAAAATGAGCCCTCATCAAGGATACATAGTTAAAGAAGGATATGATCTCCTTGTTAAAAGGATCCCTCACCCAATTCCTAGAAAAATGTGGAGGAAATTATGGCATAGGGATGGAATTCCTAAAGTTAATACCTTTTTTTGGACCTTAGTGCACCGAAAAATACTTACCATAGGAAATCTAAGAAGGAGAAATATTCAAGGTCCACTGGGATTTGTCCTCTGCCAAGATTTGAAGGAGAATATCCCATAGTTATTCAAGTAATGCACATTTTTCTTGGAGGTATGACATGCAAAATTCCCCCCCTTAATCAACATCGAATCAATTCCTGGGTCATGGGTTGATGTGTTTGAAACATGGAGAAACAAATTTCCATGCCCAAGGAAGGTTTCCTCTCCATCAATTCGATGTTCGGAAGCTCTCCCTAAATTTCTATGTTGGTCAATTTGGATCATTGGGAATAGAGAAATATTCAAAACAAAGAGTCAAATCCTTCATCAGTGGCGCAAAAGACTACAAGTTTGCTATTCGAGATAGTCAAAACCAGTGGATTTAAAAATTTAGATATGGGATATCTAACCAAAGTGGAAAGGGATTGGATTAAAGTGGGAAAGCCGCTAGATATTGCTAACAACTTCAAACTTTGACCAACACTAAGAGGGAATTTACTTATCAAACTGGAATCGTCAAAATTTCTATAATGGCATTTGAACAAGAATCAATTTCCGTTATTTTTTACAGTGTCACAAAGGGAAATCTAGGGGTGGTAGGAGCGAGAGGGGTTATCCTATGCCCCAATGAACAAATAGATACTTAATACGCATGGGTATTGGGTATGGAATACAATAACCAAGTTGAATACCTAGGGCTTTGGCAGGGCTTGGAAACCGTAATGGCAAAGAAAATCACCAAAATAATTTTTTTTGGTGGCTCAATGATTGTGAGATGCCATATGTGGAAAGTTAAAGGATCACAAAGTTTTGTTGTTCCTCCTATCCTACAGAGCATCATTTTGAAAACAATGCAATTTGAGCAAATCAAATTCTTCAATGTGTATAGATAGTTGAATACAATGGCAAAATCATTGGCCAATAAAGGAGCTATGCTAGAGAAAGGGAAATTATAATTGGATTATGGGTTGTCCCATAACTCACTCATTATAAGAATATCAAAATTAATCATTATGGCTTTAATAAAGAATATAATGGCCTTTTCAACTCATAAATTGAAGGAATCCTCACAGTGGAGCCCGTACATACTCTTCTCCCATTAAGCACATGGATCTTAGCTCGTAAGTTTATGCAAGCATGTTAGGATTGGTTGCATTCATTAATTTCCTGGTCACACAGACTAAAGGAACACAACCCCTATATAAATCATAATAAAAACCTGCTATCTAAGGCAGTGAATCAGAAGAACAAGTGGCATAACATGTTAATGCTCCATGGTTGTAAAGCATTTATGCAAGCGAGGGGAGCCTTGGCCCTAGTACTGCATTCAATTCTCTGTAGATTGGAATTATTATTCCTATCTCTCAGTATAATATGATTAACATTTTAAGGAGCTTGGTGAGATTCAAGCATGGATTTGGCAATCCCGCATTTCAATGAATCATAAAAGAAGTTCAGAGGAAATCACAGTTATATATTCCATTGAGTGGCTCTTCAGTCTCACACCGCGCTACAGAAGAGTGTTCATAGATATGAACAAAGGTGGCCATCAAACTTTGAATATCGAAGCACTCCGAGCAACATAGTTTCATATTGGCAAATTTGGGAGGGCAAATGCAGTAGGAGGAGCAAGTTAAAACCAACGAGCTACTGGAAAAGTTGTTAAAATCGGTTGAACGGTTGTTGAACACTTTCAATCAAAAGAAAATTGTGGAGGAGCATGAGTGGAAGTTGTACTTATTTCTTATGAACACAATTTATGAATTATTGTAGGGAAAAATTGAGTAGTTTCATTGGACTGAGCTGACACCCTTAGACATCAGGGTGGCTAAGCTTGAAGAAAAATCCAACAATGGTGCTTTGTTCGACGTGGGAGCATTGGGACCAATGATGAACCTAAGAAGAAAACGGCTAGGCACACTTATGAGGAAGGAACAATGGGATATGGATAGGGATTGAAGTTGCATGTCGAGATTGATGAACCAAGATTCTTATGTGACAAATAATTTTTTAGTTTTTGAAACCATTTGATGTTATGCAAATATATATTGTTATTAGGAGTTTTTTTTATCGAGATTATAGTTGACATCTATTTAGATTAGTAGGTATATGTTGTCACAAGAATAATTTTTCTATCTTCTAGTCCTCTGAATGGAGTGTTTTTTCTGGAACACGAAGAAATATGTAAGGGTCTTGGCCTAGAATCCATTTTTTCCTTCAAATATAAATCATTACTAGTTTCTTTGAAAAACAAAATACATTATCTATAAATGTTGAAGCATTTAGTTGGCTCATGGCTTGTGAAAAAATTAGACTATATATGTTCATTACATTTCATTCATAATATCTAAAAAATATTTTTACGCTGTAAAGCGTCCTTATTTGAAAACAACTTTGCTAAATGAGTACGTGTACCATTATGCACCTTTTGATTTGAATGTTAGACGATTCAAACCATCTCAACCCTAGGATTAAATTCTGTTATTTTAATCAGTTATATAGCCTAACGAATGAGGTTTCTTCTCTCATACCTCGACTTCATTTTCTTCTCCGATGGCTGCCGGCTCATTTTCTTCTTCTGGTCACGCGGATAGGAGGTAGGGATAACTCTGAAATTTCAAAGCAATCACCTTAATAACCACCTTCTTCGCATACTTCCAGACTTTACCAGTTAACCGAAGACTTCTCCTCAACAAATCCTCAATGGGGTTCTGCAACAAGTTTACAAAGACTGAATGGGGTAAGAAATTGGGAAGACCAACCCCTTTTGCTTCTTCCCACATCTTGGTCTCCTGCACCAGAAAGTGATTTTTGTCTTCCACGGTGTTATGGCTTAGCAGATCCTGGTAATAACTCTCAAACATCTGCTGCCCCTTAAGGCCAGGCCCATCTTCAGCTTCTTCTGTGACAACCCAAAATTTTGCAAGAAAAATCGCAATGCAGGTGCAACCGTCTTTTTATGCCTTCCAGTTCCAACCCCAGAATTCCAGAGGGCCAAACAGCCCAACTGTTGCAGTGATCGGGCAGCAATGCTGTGCTGCTTACCCAGTTCAGTTAACGGTACAGAGGAGGCCCATTAGCTTCAGTGGGGGCGATTTCAACGTTTTTGACAGTCTTGGAAACCTGCTTCTTACAATGGAAGGCAGGGCATTCAGCCTCAGAGACAAACGGATTCTCAGAGATCAAGCTGGTAATCTGCCCCTTAAGGCCAGGCCCATCTTCAGCTTCTTCTGTGACAACCCAAAATTTTGCAAGAAAAATCGCAATGCAGGTGCAACAGTCTTTTTATGCCTTCCAGTTCCAACCCCAGAATTCCAGAGGGCCAAACAGCCCAACTGTTGCAGTGATCGGGCAGCAATTCTGTGCTGCTTACCCAGTTCAGTTAACGGTACAGAGGAGGCCCATTAGCTTCAGTGGGGGCGATTTCAACGTTTTTTGACAGTCTTGGAAACCTGCTTCTTACAATGGAAGGCAGGGCATTCAGCCTCAGAGACAAACATATTCTCAGAGATCAAGCTGGTAATCCGATTCTTACCATCAAGAGGAAGGTATTTGATTCACATACTGAATGCACTGCTTTTTGCGCTTTGAAAACAGAGCACGACAGGCTCTTGTCGTCGCCGTTAGGAGGTAGGGATAACTCTGAAATTTCAAAGCAATCACCTTAATAACCACCTTCTTCGCATACTTCCAGACTTTACCAGTTAACCGAAGACTTCTCCTCAACAAATCCTCAATGGGGTTCTGCAACAAGTTTACAAAGACTGAATGGGGTAAGAAATTGGGAAGACCAGCCCCTTTTGCTTCTTCCCACATCTTGGTCTCCTGCACCAGAAAGTGCTTTTTGTCTTCCACGGTGTTATGGCTTAGCAGCTCCTGGTAATAACTCTCAAACATATCCCTCAAACGGGAAGCACAATGCATGTCAGACTCTTCTGGAAATTCTCTGTAGTCTCCTTCTATAAGAAGCTTGTTTAGTGAATCCTTCAGTGCATTAATCAGTCTCATTAACACAATCATGGCCTCACAAGGATCAGGTATAGGCTATGGCAGGTCACATAATTCTGTTTGCTTCTGTAAAAGTGTTTTGTCTATTTTTTCAACTATATGAGGGAGACATTGGCTGATGTTCTTGGCTTGAATCTGCATAAGTCTCTTGGCCAGCATGGGTATACCCACCATGGATTTATCGATCATATTCATCTCAGGATGTAATCTAAACAACAAGGATTCTCTCTTCCTGGCCTCTTCATGCGATTCACCTCCCACTCTTTTACGAACAAAGACACAGCCCAGTCCTCTGTTCACAGCACCCATAAGTTGCATTGTCAACAAAATCGGTCGGTCCTTTTTTTGACTTATGCATAAAGTTTCAGATAATCTGGAAAATTTTTGAGAGAAGTTGCAGGGTCAACAAAATCTGTTGCCCCTTAAGGCCAGGCCCATCTTCAGCTTCTTCTGTGACAACCCAAAATTTTGCAAGAAAAATTGCAATGCAGGTGCAACAGTCTTTTTATGCCTTCCAGTTCCAACCCCAGAATTCCAGAGGGCCAAACAGCCCAACTGTTGCAGTGATTGGGCAGCAATTCTGTGCTGCTTACCCAGTTCAGTTAACGGTACAGAGGAGGCCCATTAGCTTCAGTGGGGGCGATTTCAACATTTTTGACAGTCTTGGAAACTTGCTTCTTACAATGGAAGGCAGGGCATTCAGCCTCAGAGACAAACGGATTCTTAGAGATCAAGCTGGTAATCCGATTCTTACCATGAAGAGGAAGGTAATAGTTTCGACATTTTAGTTGTTTGAATTTGTTGTGGCTGATTCTGAATGAGAAAGATAATTCATTAGAGTAATTTAGGTCACTCTCTGTATTTTCATTATAACACCAAAAACATATTCAACAATGGACAAAGTAAAATTATACTTCTATTAAATTAAACAAAGAATACTAATGCTACTGATAAAATACCCTTTATTAAACACTGCTTGGGTTTTTGCTCCAACTAGGTTGTGTGAGAGAAGGGTTTTTGCTCCAACTAGTTTGTGTGTGAGAAGGGAAAGTAAAGACCCTTGACTCTGCCTAGTCAGGGAGTGTATATGAAAGGAAACTTGGGCTACTTTAGGCAAAGTGGTCAATTCTCCCTTGATACTCAACAAATTTTTGCTTGCTTTAGAATATTTATTCTTTTTAAACCTCTGATTTCTTTATACCATGACAGTGGCTAAGCCTTCACCAGAAGTGGGAAGCGTACAGGGGCGAGGAAAGCAAGCAAGAGAATCTGCTTTTCACAGCACGCACACCTAAAGTGTTTCAGTTGAGAACATCTCTAAATGTATCTTTGCCAGGCTCTACTGCCCAGACCGATTTCAAAGTGAAAGGCAGCTTTTTTCAACGATCCTGTACAATTTATCATGGTGCAACCATCATTGCATAGGTATAATACTAAGTTTATACACTTTTCTATATAACATATTTTAATTGTCATTTTTATTTAGATTTTAAGAAATTAGATTTTGAAATATTTAAAAAATTTAATGAAAATGAAGTTAAATGTTTTATTTTATTTTTATTACTTAGACTTCCAAAATATTTTGAAATCTATAATTAATATTGGGAATGACACATTGACAATCAATATTGGGAATGACACATTTCATATAGAAGACGATTATTTCTTGGGCTATAGGATATTAAATGCTGTTGGTTTATATTAAGTTTGTTTAAATCTAACCATAGGCAGTATATGCCCAAGAATATTTAATATCCTATATCACATACAAATTTAACATTTATTGAAATCTTTGATGAAATATTGGGAATGAAACATTTCATATGACACATTTCACATACACATTTGACATTTATTGAAATCTCTGATGAATGTAGATGAGGCGAAAATATACAGTTTCACAACTTTTGTTGGGAAGAGACACATTTCTAATCACTGTCCATCCAGGAATCGATCATGCTTTTACTGTGGCTCTTGTACTAATTCTCCATGAAATAATAGGAGAGTAGTAATGGATTCATGTTTCTGATAAGTTTCTTATCACTATGTATGTCAGAATCTATCATGCTTTCAATGTGGCTCTTGTACTGATTCTCCATGAAATCAAAGGGGAGTAATATTAGATTCATGTTTCTGAGTTAAGTTGTACAATTTTTACATATGTCTGTGTACATTATTAACCAGTAAAGTCAATTTGGTTCATTTTTATCAATACTGTGAGCACATTTAAACCACATTGTTAACAAATTTAAATTAACTGTTGTATGTGGAATTATATACGAGAAAAATATGGGGATAATGTTCTTTGTATTCATTTTTCTTAACACTTCAATAATTTAGAGAGTCTCAAATTTTGCCTTTAGAATATTTTATTCTTTTAAACCTACGATTTCTTTATACCATGACGTTGGCTAAACATACCCGGTGGAAGCATGCGGTAGGGAAAACGACGGTACCTTTCGTACGCACACCTAGTGTTTGATTGAAAACATCGTGTATCGCGATCTACGCCAGGCAAATTTCAAAGTGAAACATGTCTTTCAACGATCGTACAATTTAGCTGGAATTTGCAACCATCATTGCAGTATATCTGGATTGTACTTTTCTATATAACATATTTTTAATTACCATTTGTTGAATTTTAAAATTAGATTTTGGAAATATTTAAAAATTTTAATGAAAATGAAGTTAAATATTTTTATTTTATTTTAATACTTAATTTCAAATATTTTGAAATCTATAATTAATATTGGGAATGACACATTGACAATCAATATTGGGAATGACACATTTCATATATGATAATTAGCTATATGGGAAGCTAGGGTTGGTAGATGGTGTTAGAAGAATGTTTTACAAAATGAAACAGAAGGGTTTTCACCCAAACGAATTCACATTCAAGGTAGTTATAAATGTTTATAAAAGTGCTGGGAAGTTTTCTCTAGCCATATTTTTTACCCACGAGAGGGAGTTCATGCACCAGTTGCAAGAACATGGTCGCATTATATAAGATTATGCAGATTTGATTTTGAGCTTCATTTCATGTGCAAAGCTATTTTCTCCAACAAATTTCGCTTCACCAAAAAAAATCAGAGGGTCTGAAACATAACTGCAAAGGTGCTAAAAGGATGCGTAGGCTGACAGAATGCAGATCGGTGTGCAGAAAATGCTCCAACGGAAATAGTATGATAATAGCATGTGCTCCAAAAAGGCCCCTTGGCATTGCATAGGAGCCAAGAGGAGATGCATAGTCTTATTGATCTAGTGCCAAATGTTTTTAGAAATTCTTTCCCAATAGTTGTGACATTCAGAACAATTGAGCTAGTGTACCCAGTGGGATGAGGACTAAGGGGGCCATGTAGGATCTGTCTCATGTGTAAAGTCGCTTCCTATAGAAAGAGAACCAAGCATTCTTGATCCAAATATTAGAAGAAAGAAATGAGGGATGTCAAGATTCTTGTTATAAGCAATGAAAACACCCTTGAATCGTGTAATAGACCAAACCCTTGAATATGAAGTGATCCTCTACCTCAAACTCCTATAAATGGCACAAATTATAGATCCTCTTAGAGTGTGGAATGTGATAGTTAGAAACGTTATATTTTTTCCTCTATACTACTCTTTCTTATGTTAGCTTTACAACGTTTCCTTTGCAACATATGGTGCAATTGCTAGTTTTATGTGTCATTGCACTAATAGTCCTTGATGGAGCACCTGTAGAAAAAATCATAAATATGCTGCAAAACACCATAGTATTGTTCCTTCCAATTTTACATTAAACAACCTCTAAAAAGGTAAAAAATTATAGTGCCGCTATAAACATATGTTGTTGATAAGCACATTGAAAACTAAAAACTATTTTACATGTTGTTCCATGTTTTGCCTTCGAAAATTATGAAAAACAAACTATGGATATCAGAAAACAACCATATCATTCATAATATGTAATTATACTTATTCATTATTATGTATTATTAAATTTTCATCCATTACAAATACCGAGTTTTTTTCTTCATAAATAAGTATTTTTCTATTACATTAATACTAGACTAATGGCAAAAGTTAATGTGTTTTATCCTAAATGTCCTTATACTAATTAGATACATACAAAAAAAATCTATTGACCAAAACTTCATTATACAATGCATTATGCTACAATACTGATACATTCCAAGTAAAGTAGAAAAACCATAAGTTAATTGAAACCATTAAAAGGATGTGGAAATCTCAATAGTGCCTAGAGGAGTTGGAGTGACTAAAAGTGCATGATTTGATTTGTGTAGGATTGCTCTTCAATGCTAACCAATTCTTCATATCATTCCCACCCTATTAAGATAATATGAAGATGAACTTTAATCATTATTTTAAATTTTCAAAATATTAAAATATTATAATTTATCTTATTTAATCTTTTTAAATATCAAAAGACTATAATGTACCAATAAAATGATAAATTCTTAAATTCTTATTAAAACATTTTTTTATTTAAATTAGTATTTTAAATCATTTTTATTATAGTAATTACACTCAAAAATTTTTCTCTAGTTGACTGAGAAAACACTGTTCAACCCCACCAATATCCTCGCTCCATTTTTTCCCTTCCCTCCTATCAAAATTCAATATGTAGAAACTATTTTTTCATTGTCGTTAGTCACTTCGTCTGGTACCTTGTCGTGAGTCCCTTCATCTAGTACTTCGTTCTTCGAGTCTCGTTTACTCATGGTCGACAATCATAAAGATCAGTTCGAGTCACTCATGGAAAGGAACCTAGTAGTATCAAAAGAACAGTTATTATCAACTTGTCAGGGATTTGCAATCGCCATACTTTGGATACTAGGTAACGACATAAGCAGCGTCGTCGAAGTCGCAGGTTCCAGTATTGCGGATGTTCTTTTGATAATAATTGTTAAAAGCATATGAATCATGGATTTCCAGGGTGTTAGGGTTGTAGCAAGGCGCCCCGGGCTAAATTTGCTTACAATCTGCAGCCCCTTCTCCATATGCATAGTCTAACGCAGCCTGAAGCTTAGTAGAATCAATCTTGGAATTATCAATGCACCACGTATCGGATGCTCCATCTGGGGTTGTCCCACTACTCCGATGATGTTGCACAAAGATGGCTCGGGTGGAAGAGGAATTTCTTCCAGAGGCGAGCGCTTGGTTGTTCGAGGCGTAGGCTCCTGAAAAACGATGGGCAACGTTGGAGAGTTGCTCATTGGGAATGAAAATGGTGATTTTAATGTCGGTACCACTAAATGCATGGAGAGCTGCAGGGTCTGCATCATAGAGCTTCAACTGGTTGATGCCTTGGCTCTTGATCAATTTCACTACCTTGGAAGCCGGGGGAAGATTGTCTGCTACGCGGCCATAGTTGATACCCACAGTGCCAGCCCCAGCAGACACAACGTTAGCCAGAGCCACTGCGATCGTGATCAACATCGAGCTTGTTCGGAAGCTCATTATGAGCAAAGAAACTATAATTGACCAAGCTTCTTTCTTTTTCTTCAACTTGTTTTTGCACTGAACATTTACTTGAACTTCTTTTGCATAGTGTGATTCGAACGTATGACCTTTCCTTTTCTTGAACTTCTTTCGCTTGCTGTGATTCAAACGTATGACCTCGAGTATATTGGGCTGGAGTGACCAACACTCTGAGCCATACGCTTTGAATTATCAGAGAAGTATTCATTGTTATGCAGAATATTTTTATGTCGAGAAATTGTTTCCCTGTTTTTGCATGGAATGGACTATCTGGAAACAGTGGAGAGGTTATGTGGCACATCTTAGACATAAAATTATGTAGCAGTTTTTGAAATATCAAGTTATCTCGACAAGTTTTCGACCTCAAGACTTGAGAAACTAAACTGGAATGCAATCTTTCATGAGCTCCAATTAGTCTCAAGCTCTTAGTCGCTTTGTGCTCTTGTCCTTAAATCTAGTGATCCCTCGTCCCTCAAATTGATCTTCTAAATGAGCATTCCTGTGAACTCTTTAACTTTGGGGTCGTGAAAAGATTTACTTACTCTCAAGCCTCCTGGTTTTGACTGTTTATCCAATTCATCTTTCTTTGATGACACAACACACTTATTTTCATCTACAATTTATGAAAAATCCAGCCAGAAACCATAAAAATCTATTAGTTAATCATGCTCAACACGTGGCCATACTGTTCCAGGAAAGAAATTACAGAGGACACGCAGATCTATACCCTGATCAATCTTATGCCAAAGTTAACCAAAGTTAACTATATGAAACATTTAAACCTTTAATTTACCTATTCCCTCTCATCTCGAGATCTTTCATACTTTTAAACAAGAAAATTAGATGTTTAAATTTGTTGATCCTTCTAAAATTACACGAAGATACTTTAAAGTTCTTGTAAAATAATACAATGTCCAGAAGCATTGAATTTAGCGTGTCTGCATGAATTCGTAATCATAAAAACAAAAAATACCGTAAATAAATCTTTTTCTTAAGCCAAATCAACGCATCTGGTAGATCCGCACGCCTTTCACACAAACAACCTTTGAAAATCAGACAAAATTCTATAAATTTGCAACGGTATCTGACGACCAGTAAAATACTCACAGAACGCACTTGTGCTGAACTTTAAGGGCTAAAGATGTTGTCTGCAACAACAAAAGAAAAAATACAACCCTCCTTTGTGGCACATTGCACCATCGTTGAGCCGACATTCTAGCGTTTTGTTTCTTCTTTTGCAGAATTCCCCGTTGGAATGAGGACCGTTAAGGATGGAAGCCATGTCAAAGGGGGTGAACAAAGCCTACATGGAAACTAAAACTCTAGACATGGAAGAGTAAATAACGTGGACAAGTAAATATTGGTATTGACTATCAAACTTTATTCTATTTTCCAGTTTAAAAGAAAAGAAGAGAAAAAATATCTCTATTTTAAAAGAAAAGAAAAAAAGAAAATCTCTATCCATTCTCAAAATCTATGGAATTTTGTTAGATGTGTTATCGTCTAGAGAATATGTAGAAAAGTAATATTCAAATAGAGATAAGATATATTTATAAGACCCTTTTTTATTGCAAGGACTGCAGTGGTTTCTGGAGGTTTGGATGTTAGAAAATTTTTCCCCTTTAGTATGGCATTTTGCACGCCATAAGATGATATTAGCTAGTTTCCTTCCACATTCCTGGCTCTTCTTTTGGGCGTTCCTTTGCACCTCTGGGTGCAATTGATATTTATAATTAAATAATTTAAAATTACCTTCTACGATTTTGTACTTCATTTTCAAATTCTCAAATCATATATTAAAAATTTAATAAATAATTTTCACTGAATTTACATTAATCTTAATAAACAATACAACAATTCACCATTATTTTTTTTGAATTTTTTCCTTCACAAAATATAGTACAATTTGTGGTTTGAGAATGTAAACTTTTTTCATCCAATACTTAAATGATATTCTTCCAATTTTTTTCTTCTTTTTTAAAATTGAGTCTCCATCAACCACCATCAATAAGACTTAGGACTTTTAAACCACGTTGGTATGAAAGTAAGTGATATTGCTATCACAATTATATTATTATATTAACAATGAGAATGGTAACCATTATATAGGGAAAATTGCAATGTGGCAAATCCTAGTAAATTTTACTAATTCATTTCTCCATCAAGAGATTCATCAGAAGAAATATGTCCCAAATAGATGAGTCCAAATAGGTCTTCCATTGTGTATTATGGAATGATAATGATAATGTAAAGCTCAATTGGCTCGCTAATGGTAAACAATTTGTAATGGAGGTGATTTATATAGAAAGGTTATAAGGAGACCAAAGGCACTTGCTATGTCTTAGTTTGTACTATATCATTAACATGAATAATAGGCAATATGAGATGGTGGCTATGGAGGGCATATTTTCAAGAAGTGAATGATCTTTTCCTTCAACACATGACATCTCCCACATTCTCTACCTCAAATGCATAGTAAAGGAAACCCTAAATATAGGTTTTAAGAATCTAAATCGAGAGTTTAGCAACAAAAATCTCATGTTGGAAACCTAGTGATTGAAAGATGTTGCCAACCAACTATTTGATGAAACGTCTATAAAAGAATATATCCAAAAGTTTGTGGAAATCCTTTCTAAAAACACTATTACCTATAGAGATTGAAGGTTAGGACACAATTAACAGTGTAAAGGTGAAGAACCGATAAGAGAAGGGGTTCCCTTCTAAACTTCAGAGGTTGATATTTGCAAGGAAACCATTAAAAATATAGACTTTCCTTATCGAATAATAACATTCAAAAGGGATCAACCTTATTCTTAATTATATGTCTCTATGAAGGAGTGAAAAACAATGATATAAGGAATCATTCTAGACCATCACATAAATGGTCATGGTTTGGGGAATTGCTCAAGACTAAAAAAATTTACACCAAATCAAGATTTATTTTGAGATAGACCTGAACAACTCTCCAAATTAGGCAAAGAAAGCCTCCTCTTTAAATCATTGGCAAGTTCCCCTAAGGGAGTCAACAAGAATAATCTTTTGAATATATTAATTTTTAAATATTCAAACCACTATAGATCATATTCCTCATTGGATTCTAAGTATTTTCGTTTATGAACCTTTGTTATGAAGATATTGGGAGACACCTTAGTGTTTTTTCCCATGAATACACATCCTAAGGAAACCCACCAAGTAGTTAGCCCTCACTTTTAGGACGGTACCCAAGTTATACCAAATTCTGCATAATCTCAAGGATTTCTCAACATAGGGTTCATGGCCATGTTGAAAATGCAACAAGATGATGGAGCTTAGTGAAATGAAGTCGCCTTCACTAAGTGGGCCCGCAGGCTATTTTTGGCGCAAAGTCTATTTTTAGACTATGTCTATTTTTAGACATATGGATCATGGTCTATGAGTTGCAGGATGCTATTTATGGATGATTGGTCGAGTTGGTAAAAATAGATGAACCTCTATTTTTAGACATTGGGCGGAATCTATTTTTAGACTGCCGGGCTAAAAATAGAACAGTCAAATATTATTAACCCTTAATAATATTTAGACTATAAACATTATCTTATCCTCTTGGAGCACTTCAGTTTGATGCTTGGATATGGCACATGCAGCTGACAGAAGGAAATACGCTTTTCCTAAGGGTTAGTTGAGCTATTGCATGGTTGACTTCAGTTAGAACTCATGTGGCAGAGTTTGGTGGAGTTGATGAGACAGTTGGTGGAGTTGTGTTCGGTTTAACTTAGTTGAACTAGTTGTATTTAGTCTAACTGATAAATACACTAGTGATAAGTGGTGTGAATTAATTATTAATTAATTCACTAATTATTAACTCATAAATCAACTAAAGAACACATCAGTTAACTGCAATGCATGGACAGTTCAGTGGAGACCAGTGTTAGAGGTGGGTGAAAGGGTGTGATTGACTATCAGTTGTGACCATTGATTGTGCATGATATTTTGATGAAGGTACCAACCAAAGGATTACTTGTGATTGAAACTAGTAAGTTAAAACGAGTCTCCTCATTACTATGAATTACCTGATGAAAGCGAGCAGAACTTGTTGAAGAAGGTGGACTTACAACATTTAAATCTCATATGATTTAATAATAACTTTTAGAATAATGTTGAAGTACTTATGAAGTATTGTCGCATGTATTGTTACATGTTCTTACATGTTATAATATACGAATTCTTGAAGGTTTTCAGCTATTTCTTTCCCAAACATCTGCGTTGATATGTACTTTGATTATGTATTAATGAAAGCACTTTGTCACATTTTACTGTCTCTATTTCCGCATATTGATGATCAATTGTAGAAGAGATTATGTATTATGCATGAAGCTTAAATAGTGTGTAATCAGGATAATCTCGGTGAATAACTCAGCAAATTATTCAAATTTCTACAGGCCATTCCAACAATATATTCATTACGAGTTAAACATGTTACTTAATAGAATTGAGCCTAGGTAAGGAGGATAACAACTATTCCTCCCAGCCACCCAGGCTAGACTCAATTGACAAGTAGACACCTTAGTGTTATGTATTAAATTGCTGACAATTGGTGGGGAATCAATAATTATAGATACAATGTACTAATATGTAGATTTAGTGGGTTATGGCCATCATTCACAACACTTATTGCATGGTTATCTCTAACAAGACCACACCACATAAGGTAGATTTTTCTTAAAAAAAAAATTCTTTATTATCTCTTTTTCCAAAAGTGAATACCATAGAAAGTTGATGGAAGAATTATTGTTGGCTATTAGATAGTCATACTGCTATGTATTATGAATTATCAACAACTTACAAGAACAACATAGCTTAAGTGGCCCACAATCTTGAAATGTTATTAGAAATTAAAATCAACATCCCAAATATTAACAATGTGTATTTACAATAGTGCTTAATGCATCACATCCCATGAAATAAAACAACAATTTTAGTATATTTTACCATTGAAAAAACACGCTCTTCTAATAATTAAAAGTACTTATCTCTAATAATTCATTTCATTTTCTGATAGCTTTTACCATTTTGAAAATCATTTTTCACCACAAAAACATTATCATTCTCCGTGTATCATAATCACATATCCTTGATACATTACACCATACTCTTTTGTTTGTATATTATTTATCATATTTATATCTTTGATTGCTTGTCCTAGTTATTATTATGACATGAAAACATCCTTGGAGCTTGCCTTGATCGATAATCAAGGGCTTATTGTGTCCCAAATAGGGTATCTACTCCCAACACTAGCTATCCTAGAATCCTTGGCAGCCTCTTGGTTTAATTGTAGCACTTTATCACGAGCTTCACTATGTACTCTTCTTTTCACTTTCAATGTCTAATATTGGGCATCTATTTACTAACTTCACCTATTGATTTTGTCTTTTTTATTATTCAATTCTTGTTAATATTTTTCTTTTCCACTTATTTTCCTTCTTCTTATTATGCTACTACAATTGTTTTCTTGTTGTAGCTTTCATCATATTATTCTCTTAATTATTTGATTGACCATGTTATCTAACCTATATCTCTTTTTGATCCATCTAATTCATTTGATTGGGTGTCTTTTCTTTGTTTTGTATTTGCTTCTTATTTTGTTACCTTCATAATCATGTCAATATGCATTATTTTTGTGTTTTTTATAAGGTAACCCCATAAAAATTTTCATTGGGTTTTAATTATAGTTATTTAATATCATCCCTTCTTGAGCTTATTGTCAAAATCTAGGATTGTAGCTTCGATTACACCATATAATGAAAGAAACAACAAAAAAGTTAGCATCTTACATACAAAAGGTGAATAAGATATTAATGATAACAAATACATGGTAGATTTTCTTTCACCTCTACTAATGCCAAACTTTACCTTGATTGGTTTACATTTGAGAGCTTGCATTAATTCGATAGGGATCCTACAGAAATAATATTATGTCAAGGAACTCATCTTTGTTTTAATTATCACATTCTCTTATAAAAAAATTCTTCCTAATGGCTTCCCAAAGCCTACAAATGTCTAAGAAACAATAAATTATTTCAATTGACTATCCCCCAAAAACACCAGTGTGACACCAATTTTCCAGTATATAAGAAGTACATAGCTTTATTGCAAAAAAGGGACGAGGCCACCTAGATAAATTATTGATTATCTTCTCTCTTCAAATAATTCTCATTTTCATAAAAGAGTGCCCCTCAATAATCACTAAAAAATAATTTGACTAACCTCCCTTCCAACGAGGTCGGTCTTGTTAATTTGAAGTCTTCACTAGAGGATCTTGTGCTTCATTTGTGAGCGTAACGTACCTAGTACCCTCTACCCATTCCCAAGGATATAGGTTTGATCCGAATTGAATCATTATATTATTTTTCATCCATCTTGACGTTTTCAAAGTGGAAAATTTTTAGGAGTCAACTCATAGGACCATTGTTACCTATTGATCCTAGTTTAGCTAATTAGGGTATAAAACCTTTTAGAATTAGTTTAAGGCATTAAAAAATGTTTTTTTGGGGTAAAAAATTGTCACTTGAGCACTGCACCCCCTTAATATTCTACACTTAGATACCTTTCCAACAACACAAGAATGACCTTAAATGAAGTCCATATGCAAAATTTATGCCACCAAGATGTTTACCTTATTTTTTTTACCACCATGATTCTAGGGGATGCCACATCAGCCCCCATTATTCATGCAAAAAAGGATAGCCACATGATCACGACAAAGAAGACTTTAGCAAAGTCAATATTGTAACTCTAGTTAAGAGTTGAAGAAGTCAAACTTAACGACTAGTAGGCTATTAGGCTATGTTATAACTCCACAACTAGGAGAAAAAGGGGTTCCATTTTATTGGAGTGCATTTTGTTTCATACATGACTAGAGTAGGTGATGAGCCTTGGTATTACAACAAGAATGTTGTAACTCCTAGAGCTACCAACTTTAATTATCAATCTGTAGTTCGTACAAACTTAAGGGGTGTCAGTGCTTTATACACAAAAAGTGAGGTTCTACTTAAGCTAATCTATAGTAATGAATTGAATTGAGATGCATAGATACCACTTTAGAAAATCCAGAAAAGGCAAACTACCTAGTTTATCTTTGCAAGAAAAGAGATGACTGAAGCATAAATTATTCTACTGCGTGAAAGAAACCTTGATCTATTTCAATGAAAGTAAATGCCAGAAAGTAACTGATGAGCTCCATCATTAGAAATATTTGGAGGGGTTAATGGTCACCTTTTTGCCTTCTTAAATCTCCTTTTCTTGCATTTTTATTGTTATTTGGTTTTATGATGCTAGTATAGGTGGTGATTAAGGCTAACATACTCTGAGTGCCTAATATGAGATTGAGTGCAGAAAATCATGAGTAATTGGCATTATTTTTGAAGATTTTATCATAAAGAATTGAAGGAGATAACAATGAGAAATTATAGGAGGATTGTCCACCCTCCTCAACTCTCAAAGGCAGCCAAAGGATCCCCAAGTATTCTCTCCAACAATTCAAATTCCAGAGGTAGTCAAGCAAATCAAAGATCAAAGTGCACTCAATCTATGTTTACTTGGAGTCAAGTGGACTCAATCACTATTTTCAAGGGAGTTGTTGGTAGCTGCCCTGCAGAATAAATGGAGCAGAGCTAGAGCTAGGAGGGATTCGATTCCATTCAGAACTTTTGCTGCAAGCTATTAAGATTTTTATTATTGTACTCAGTGATTAAACTTGCAGAAATGTAACAACGTTATTCTCTTCTTAAATGAGCAGACATACTCCATTTTACTGATTTAGTTCCAGAGAGTTGGGCTCGTGGGTTAGGGCCCAACCCATGTGCCTCAACTTCTCTGTTGTTTTCATTCTTTCCTTTCTCTCATTTAGCTAGTTTTATTTATGATATTTTCATCGCTGCTTATCTTTTTATTTCAGTGTGCTGCTGTAGGTTTCATTTACTTAAGAGTAATAGAATAGAGGAGAAAACTCTAAAAGCTGTGGATCGAGACCTCCCTTCTCATCTCTGTCAATAGAGCTCGAGGAGGGTGAACCTTCCCACAGACCCAAAAATTGATTTATGTTCACTATTTCTGAGATTAGAGTAGAGTTGCATTACCATTTTCACCCTTCCTTTTGTACTGTATTTTCACGCATTTGTCTGTTTCTTTGTGCATAAGTTAGTAGGGTTGATTGTAGGAATTAGTGTTAAAGCCCTAGAGCATCTCCAAGTGCCTTCTTGCTTCATTTTCCATCTCTGTATTCACAACTTGAGCACTGCTATTATGCCCTGCGTTCCCTCCTTTTCCTCTTCTTTGCAGCCGCCACCCTTTTCATTACCAAAAACACTTACAAATGCATTGGAATTCGACCTCCGCCCTTGCTCCTCGAAACTCCTACTACCGTACTTCGCTCTATTGCAGATAAAAAATCCTTGTTCCACTTGGTCTTCGTTAATGCTTACCGCTCCCAACTTCCGATTGTGACATTACTGTAGCACTCCGCCACATCATCCCTATCACAAATCGCATTTCACAGTTTCTATCCCCATCGCATATCGGATTTCGCTCCTGCTTCGTTAACACTTATCGCTCCCAGCCGTTGATTGCGACATTACTGTAGCACTCTGCCACGTCACCCATCGCATTTCGCAACCTTTTCCCTTTTCCCTTTTTCCTTTAAATACTTGCCGCAAATCACAAATCGCATTTTCTATTGGTTACTGTTAATACTTTCCGCCTCCGAACCCCGATTGCGATATTGTCGTACTCCGCTGCCACGTCACCCATCACATTTCGCATTTCGCACTTTGCACTTTCCTCCCGACTGCACTGTTGCTTCTCTGCCAACCTTGCGATATTGCGATATCACATATCGCATATCACACTTCTGTCCCTCCATCGAAATTATGCCATCGCACTTTTGAAAGCCTCCCACTCCAAAGAAATTTTGCGATATTAAAAGCTTTAATAAAGTTTTAAACTCCTTTTTCACTCCCCTGAGCCTTGTTTCATGTGGTTAAGCCCTCCATTAGCAAATTTACCCCTTTCTTCTCCAAAATGCAAGCAACACCTCTTCAAATTAGAATTAGGTCATGAATAACTGCATAGATAGGAGCATGATAGATAGAGTAGGTTGTGTTTAGCAGATTGGCCAAGTAAAGTCTAATTTAAATCAGTTTCCCTTCTGCCATTTCCTTTCTGCAAATTAAATTAATTTCATTTCCGTCATTTCCTTTCTGCAAATTAAATTAGTTTCATTTCCGTCATTTCCTTTCTGCAAATTAAATTAGTTTCCTTTCCGTCATTTCCTTTCTACAAATTAAATTAGTTTCATTTCCATCGTTTCCTTTTTGCAAATTGAATTAGTTTCATTTCCGTCATTTCCTTTCTGCAATTTAAGTTAGTTTCCTTTCTGTCATTTCCTTCCAGCAATTTACTTCTCAGGTCTTATCACATTTTAAGGAATAGTACCCTTTCGTAAAGCAGAAGAGGATGACATGAGAAAAATGCATCTGTTGTGTATATAGCACTGTCACCTCCAAGTTTGTACGAATCCCGGGTTGATAAAGTAAAGTAGGGAAGCCCCCGGGAGTTGCAACACTCTTGGTGAAATACCAGGGCTCACCAGTAACTTTAATCTATTCTGCAGGAAATAAATATATTCTATTGCAGACAAGGTAAATTCTATTCTACTTGCAAAAATTCAACCAAATGCTCAAGAGTGCTAAAAGTAAATTACTTTCATTCTATTTAACAAAAACAATATACCCTAGTTATAGGATTGAAGCTACAATGATGGAAGTAAAGTATCTAGAGGGTCTCTAGTCTTCTCAAGTTCATCTTCAAGGCCCAGGGGACATTTTAGAGTGATGAGAAAAGAAAGGCAAGCTTTAGAGGAAATTATGGATGTGTTTTGAAGAATTTTGTGTATTGCTACAAGATTGCTACGGGATGCCCAATTTTCCTATAGGAAAGCATCCAAGATAAATATTATGGATCTAGAAGTGGTATGAAGGTGAAGGAAAGTGGTGGGAAGCTATGGAAGGGTGCAGGAGACCTTACCAAGCTCAGATCTACTCAATAAACTAACTTATGCAAGGGAGGATCAAAACTAGAAGTATCTCGTAGTTCGATGAGGCAATTTGCAATACATAGATAGTTTGAATAAATTAGTAGTAATGGAAGGATTCATGTTGAAGGAGGTGATTCTCATGCACATAAAATTATGTTATTACATTCTATGAACCAATATATTCCTTATACACACGAAGTACATGTTCAACTAATGAAAAAAAGGTGATTAAATGACTATTAAACCATTAACTGTAGAAAACAAGATGTTAGTGAAAGGATGGGTTGAATTTGGAACAAAATCTACTGATTGAATAAAAGAAAAATTGTTTTGGGTGCTTGTCCACACAAGGTTCACAACCAAGCTTCCAAAGAAGCCTCACTTATAAACCTGTAGAGACAATGATTTTTCTCATAAACTGATTTTGCAGAAAATCACAGCTAGACTAAGTGCATGCAAAATAAATGCATAAACAAGTGTACAAAGGAAAGGGTTTTAGAACTTGGGTTGGCCCTTAACCAAAGGAGACTTAGGTCCCTCAAAATGAACTGAAGATGGAAACAAAATGATTCTTTTCATTAACCTCAAAATTGTTCAAACATGTAACATAACAATGGAAATAAAAAGTAGATACTCCTTCTCTGATACTCACTATCTTCCTCTAGAATTTGAATCCCTCCTGAGCTGATAGGCTCTCTTATTTATACAAAAAGTGAGCGAGGGGCAGTCTCCTTGAAGGGAGGGTTGCTTCCATCCAAAACTCCTAAAATGGTGGATCTAGTCTTTTGGTGTATTCGTAGCCACTGAAGGGTAGTAATTACTCATGCGCCAGCTGAGTTATTGATGGGCCCGAAGCTAGGAATAAGCCTCCTAGATCCTCTCTTGTTGGTCTCCAATGTATTTTGCACAATAAATCCTCTTTTTCCTAGAAATTTAATGCATTATGCCACATGATATAACTAATATATCCTAACCTTCCTAAGAACACATTATGACTTGAAAACAATATTATCAAATGAAAAAATAGAGGTTAAAAATGTGCCAAAGGATGGTCATATGGGCCTTGAATTGTACCTATTTGGGAGGCCCACCATACCCCCTACTGAAAGCGTTTCTCACAATTTGAACAACTTATTCACCTAGCTATAGTTAATTCATGGCATTGGTGGCCTCCCTGACATCCCAAGCTATCTCAAAAGGGATGCCTGCTTCTAGATGGAAGCCTGCATTCTTTTCAGTCTCAACCCATTCTTTGTGTTCTCCCTATTAAATTTTATGCCCAATAGTAAAGGGGGCTTGAACTTGAGTCCAACCCAGTTGATTCCAAAAATCTAGACTATCCTTTTTACAAAGGTTTTCTATCTAAAGTGTTCCTCAACCTCTCTAGAGAGTGATATTCCTTCATTCTCAAGTTGCGTGGTAAGGTATGCCACCTAATTTGATAGACTTGTAGACTCTCATTTCGTAATAACCTAAAGATGTCTTCAAAATGGATAATTGCCTGATCTTGTTTCTCTATATAGGTTGCTTCCATTATTGGATCTTCAACTATGAGCCTATGGTTACTAGCGACGAGGTGAGGACCTCTTAGCTTTGCCCTGATCCACATATGTTCATCTACCTCCCTAGCCATGACTCTTTTAATCTCCTCAACTTTAACCTCTTCATGGGTCATCCAGGAGGTCAAGGCCATCAATTTCACATCTCCTAGCCATGAATTGAGGTCCCATATATTCATATAAGAGAATGTTAAATTGTGCATGTAAAACTCAAACATTTTATCCCTATCTTTATTGTTAGTCCTATGATAGAAATCGATGATATTTTGTAGTCTTGGAAAGGAAGAGAGCCTTATTGGGCGAATGTCCCAATCTGGAATTGGCTCCATTTGTCATTGAGAATAATCAATAGGTTTTTTATGGATGCCTACAGTGTATGGCTCCCATGGAAAAGCTAGCCATGGTTGCAAGTTGTTCCTCCTTCTCCTGTAGCTGGGGCTTCAACCTTCTATTTCCTTTTTGTAGGTGGTCACTCATATTGGCTTCTCTGAATCTTATGTCAGCCATTTTTTCCACCATATTTTTCATTTTTCCTCCAAAATACTCATATCTTCAACTCTTTTCGATTTTTCAATTTCATCCACCTGTGGGTCCCACCCATCTCCTTCTTTAGTTCAAAGAAAAGTTCGACTGCAACATGGGTAGGGAGTATTTTCCCTACCTCGATCTGTTCAAGAATGCAATAGGGAAACTATTAATTCAAATTCTCCTTAATCCATAATATTTTCTTGTGAACTTTATTTATCTTCTTCTGTTTCTTTATTAGATATTTTCATCAAACAAATATTAAGAGAAAAATAGTAAAGACAATGGACATAAAAATTAGGCTCTAAGCCACGGAAAAACTCCTCCAAGGGAAAAACCCAAAAAAATCTCTTCTCTTCTTCTAGAATTTGCTTCAAATGAGAAAAATAAGACCTAAAACCTAGACCAAGTCCTCCTCCAAGTACCAAGTCAACCTTCCAACAAAGCCATTTCAAGTTGACAAAATCAAGTTCTAGTCAACAAGAGTCAACCCTCTTGAATCCTGCTATAATCACAGATTTCAAAATTCTAGTTCATAAATTCAAATCTGTAGTAGCTTCATAATTTTGGCTTGCAATTTTTGTCCTCCGTGCAACAAAACAAAAATCCTAACTCACGCGTGTGAGAGAGAATTAGTCCAAAAAAAATCTTCCTTCTTTGCTTTGACTTTATCCTTCTAACCTTGTCTTTTTCACTCTGATTTCGTTATTCTCATTGTAGATAAAAATTGTGTGAGTCAGTGCCAAATGAGGTCTAAGTTCCTTCTATATATATCCTTTCCAAGAGGTAAAGTAGCCCTCTCTAGACCAACTTGTCTTGATTGGGGATGACTTGTACTTGGAGGACCATGGGACTTTCTAAACTCAAAATCATTAACTTTTACATGTTACAACTTTCCCAATAGGGTCTTATAAAAAATGTAATGACTCTATTAACTCAAGGAAAATATTATTTTGACATGGAAACCCCAAGAAGCATGGAGAGCATGCTTTACCTAGATGACCATCAAATTAGAGAATGAAACCAATTCTCAAAAATAATATTTTTCTTTTTTCTTTTTGTTGTAACATAAAATATACATAATTATTTGAGTACATTGACAATTATGAAGCTCTAAACTAGTTGCATTTTCCAACACGATCCAGGAATAGTAAGATCTGAGGTTTGGATGGGGATTTGGTTCTTGTAAGTTGAGATTTATTTCCTGTAGCCCCATAGTCCCTTCCCATAGTTGTTTTGTCTTTTCCTGTAGCTCCACGGTACCTTCCTATATCCCTTTTGTTCCTTTCTATAGCTCTACAAATCCTTCTTATAGTTTGATGGTTTGTCTAAGAAACTCAGTCCCCTTGGTACTTCACCTCTTTTGTGTGGTCTTGATTGTTTTCCCTTGATATTAATTGAGGTTATTTCCTCTAATTGCTTCTTGTCTTTCTCCAATTCCTCCTCCCTATGGCTGACCGATTATTCAATAGTGATTGGAGTTGGAGAAGGTGGTTGAGGTTTCCCTTGCCTTATCTTGTTGATTTTTCTCCTCTTGAATTACATGGGGGTTTGCCTTGGCATCCTTCCTTTTGGTTTAGCTAGGGTAATTAACGCTGCCAAGGTGGCAAGAACTTCCTCTTTTATGTTTCCCTCTAAATTTGTTAAGTCCCTATATTAATAGTGTAGTCCCTTATTATGTTAGTGCAGCCCCACTTATTGTTATTATTGTACCCTTGTAACCCCCATTTTGTTATTATTGTGCCCTTAAATTATTATTGTTAGGTCGGCTAGGATTACATTGTGGCCCACTAGGATTACATTATGGTCCCATGGACTCCTATATATAGAAAGGAGGTTTTGTAAATTGTATCATCCAAGAATTGTTCATTTATGTAATGTATTGGAGGTTTCCCCCTCGAAGTGGCTTATTTCCAAGGCGTTGATATCTCTTTTCTTCTATTTTTGGAGCTGGTTACACAACATTTGGTATCAGAGCTTTGGATTCTAGGGTTTCGCTGCTCCAAACAGGTCATCGTGGAATTTTCGTTATAACTTTTTTTCTACGAAGTTTCAGAAGCTGAAATTTTTAGGGTGCGAAGACGAAAGCCTGAGGAAGATTTTCATTAATTTCGAGTTTGGTTTGTGCAATATTATTTATGGAGATATCATCTCAAGGGGAAGAAGGTCTTTTTTCAAAGTTCCTAAACATATTATTGTGGAATTTATGCTTATAAATTTAACCTCCTTTCCGTTCAGAGTCTGAAATTCGTATGGTGTGAAGCTGAAATCCTTAGGAAATTCGTCAAAAAATTTCAGAGCTTGGTTCACAATATTTTTGGAGATATGATCTGTGGAAGGTAGTGCTTTTTCAGGCTCCTGAATTTCATCTCAAAGAGGTGATCGTGGGAAAATCTCAATAACTCTCTCTCTGGGCATCGGATTGGAGTGCCGTAAAAATTGGTCGCAAGTACACGGACTGCAGTTTCTTGGCTATCAATTTCAGAGACAAAAGACGAAACAGTGACACGTGGCAAGTCGTACAAGTTCGCTCTACTGAACCAGTCCATAATTAGGTCATTGTGGGAGATTGGACACAACTTTGTCTTGGAGAATCCAAATCAGGTCAGACCTGTGGCATTCGAAAGATAATTTAGAGGGCTACATCAGTACCAAAATTCAAATACTTAAGTGTTGCAATTACAGAGATAACCCCATTTCAATATCGAGCTCCTCAAAAGCAAGTAAAAGGTGTGTATTGTTTTTCTCGAATTGTATAAATCTTGTTTGAAAAATCAGTTTGAAGTGATTCCAAGGGCCTATTGAGCATATATTTCAGTATTGTGTTCTGAAATGCCTCCTAAAAATAATTCAACACCCATTAATCCCTCATAAATCTATACTATGATGCATGAAGTGGAAGAATTGCAGTATGAGATATCAAAATTACGGTACCAAGTGCAACAAATTTCGATCTTACGAAGAGCAACCGAAGCTGACATAGATGGTTTAAAAGAAGAAATGGAGGCTAAGTTGGATGGTTTGAAGGATTAAATAATAGCTAATATGGATGATAAATTAGTGGAAGATCACATCGAGCATCAACAACAAGTTCTCCAACTCTCAAAGGATAACCCAACTTTGGTGCAGAATCTAATGAAACAACAGGAAGATCAACATCACATCGAAAGAAGTTATGAAGCAGTCATAGAAACAAGAAATCGAAAAGTACGATCAATTTCAAAGTATCTTAGCAAGTGGAAGAAATTTCCTGTAAAATATTTCACATGGGAGGATGAGAATTTTATACAGAAGCATCAAGAAATAATCAAGCGTTGAGGACAACACTTGTTTGAAGGAGAGGGGCATGTTAAGTCCCTATATTAATAGTATAGTCCCTATTATGTTAGGTTTGTTAGTGTAGCCCTAATTATTGTTATTATTGCATCTTTGTAACCTACTTGTTATTATTGTGTCTTAAATTATTATTAGGTCGTGCTAGATTATCAGGCCCACTAGGATTACATTATGGTCCCATGGACTCCTATATATAGAAAGGAGGTTTTGTAAATTGTATCATCCAAGAATTGTGCATTTATGTAATGTATTGGAGGTTGCCCCCTCGAAGTGGCTTATTTATAAGGCGTTGATATCTCTTTTCTTCTATTTTTGAAGTTGGTTACACAACAAAATTGATTTCCTTCTGCTCTCTTTTCCTTCTCTGTTGTGACCTAGATAATGTTCCAGTGGACTATTGGGTCTCTTGATCTTCTATTTCTGTTACAACAGCCTTGGTTGGGTCTTCTTTAGGCACTTGTGTTCTTGTTTTTGCCTCATTTTGTGCCTATGCCTTTTCTTATTCTTCCTCTACTTCTTCTTTTGGTTTCCCTTTGGATTATTCTTCTTCACCTTCATATTTGTCTTCCTTGGATTCTCCCTCTGTTGCTACTCCTTCAAGTTCCAGTCGAGCTTGTGCTTGGGTTTCCAAGAAGGCCTACTAGTCCATATCCATCAAGTCAGCCCAAGTCACATGGTTTTGAAGAATTTTAGAGCATCCATGGCTATTAATTTTATTAGTCCATGGTGTGCCATATAGTGATTCTTCCCTGTTTTCACCTTCTGGATGATTTCCTTGAATGACTGAAAGAGGAAGTGAGGGATGCTCAACCTTTCTTGGATAGGAAAATCCATTTTAAATTTGAGCTGATAGAGCATCCTGAACTAGTATGCATAAACAATCTTAAGTATCCCTTGACATGGGATATACTTTAAGAGATGGTATGATACCTCCTCCCAAGGGTAGGTTAAACTCTCCCTTATGAATCCATTCTTTCATGGGTGGGCTGTTCATCTTGAAGGAAGAAGTTTTTCTTTATTGTGAGGGCCTCAGTCCTTTATTCTTTGCTCCACCTTGACCCCATGGGAAGTGTAGTGAATTTGCTGATGACTTCCTCATTTAAGTGAATAATGAGGCTCCTTACTATGGTAATTCCATCATGCCCTCCTCATGGTTGCAGGTTCAAAGCAAATTCTTGAGTGATATCATCATTAAATCCCTTGAATCTTTCAAAAAACCCTAGCCACTAGTAATTAGAAAAAATGTCCTTGACATCAGGGTGCTGATGAGTTTTGAAGGGATATGTGGGTTCCCTATGGTTGAATCCTCCCTCCATGGTATCAATATCGATTTTACTAGAGGAGGAAAATAAATTTCCCTTCTTTGTTATAGGGTTCTAGACATTTATGTGCAATTAGGGTTATTGAGGCATAAATAAGGTGATTTTTTTTTATAATGCTTATGAGAGGGAAGAATTCATAATGCAGCTCAAGAAAATTTCATTCCCTCCTCTTATCATGCTCATTTCAAAAACACCCATACTTTTCTTTCCTTCCTTCCCGAAATTACAACAGAGACAATTACAAGATATTCCTTTGAAAATTTGAAGGGTTTTGTGCCACGGTTTTGCAAGTCCTTTCATCAAAAGGTGACAAAGAGAATTTGTACTTACCCCTTCTCTGATGCTTCTTGTCGATTTCTAGGGTTTGGATGACAATAATGCTTAGAATCAGGATTCCTTTAGCTCCCTCGAACTTTCTTGTGGCACCTTGTAACTTTTATATAGGAACAATGTATAGGTCCTGTAGCTCTTATGAAGCAGTCTAAAAAAGAGATACTTCAATTATATCTTGCTCCAATGGAAATGGTAGGCCTCCCTTGGGTTTAAAGTGTGTTTTTTTAATGCAGAAGGAGGCTTGGGGGTCTGACTTATGTGGTTGGTGGTTGATTGGATGGGCTCAACGCACTGTGTGAGTTGGTCCCCACTTACCACCTTCACACCAAAATTTGTGATGAGTAGGCACGTTAACCCAATTTTTGGAGTCATCACATTTTATCATTCCTTTTCCTCTGCATGTGTGGTTGATGTAGGAGATGACGTAAGTTCACTACCAAAGGTGGTCGAGACTACTAATCGAAACTTGGCCCATAAAAACTCTTCTTTTATGCATTGGTAATACTTTTTAAGCTAAAATGAGTTCGTGAGAAAGGTTTAGGGCTTTGCATAATTGAGCCTTACCTGATTATGCTCTTATTGGTGGTGTTGTAGCTAGTGATTTGATTGATTGGCGCTTGCATGAGGCTCTTGGAGCATTGATGTGACTGTTGGAATTCCTTCTGATGGTACTGAGGTGGATGGCAATGCAATTTGTAAGCTTTAGTAGCCCTTTCATTGGATTTGTTTTCTTTTTGTAATTTTTTTATTGTTGATATAGTTTTCTCGATCTAGGTTACTAGAGTACATGTGCTACAACTAATTTGATGTTGTTGTTTCTTAATGATCAAGGGTCTGTTGTAGCCGCTACAACAACACCCAAAATTTTGGGTATATTCGAAATTTCAAGTCCCCCTCCGCTCGCTTAGTCATTAAGGTCTTTCACCCGACCTACAGTCAGTGACATCCCAACGACCTATCCCCAACCCCTCATGAGCTTTCTCACCATCATGATCAGATGTTGTTGCTGCAATCACGCTATGTGTGGGAGGGATCATCCAGCATATGCTCGAATAGGAACTGTTCTGTGCATTGAGGATGTACATTAGTAGCCCTCTCGCCATGGGTCATTAAGCATGTTGTTTGAATACTTCTCTTAAGCTCGTTGGTCTCATATAATTTATCTAGGGGCACCATTCTCAAAGAGTAACTGTGAACTAATTAGTGTTACAATGTTTTCATATAGGTCAATCCCACGGGTGATAAACTCATCAATGTCGTCACGATACTGAGGGAAATAAAATTGAGTTCAAAAACAAGGACACAGCTGTGAAACAAGACATTTTCATCCACATGCCCCTACCTAGGTGGGGATGAGACTTAAGACTACCATTGAAGACCGTTGTTAAGGCAGATGACAAGGATACACCCACAAGTGAGAAGGAGGAGCAATTTAACATTATTTTCTGCTGGAGGATGGGGTGGTGTATGTTCATTCAGATAGAAGATCAAGGAAGGAATTGTTCGTGGGCAACTGATTGCAACAAAAGCATTCTTCACTAGTGTACACTGGATACTTAGAAACACTCCATTTGGAAATATCCGTACCGGATGCCATCTCGCATATACCAGAAGCATTTGCTATGATCTAAGCTTACGTAGGGACCGGATGGAGTATTTTCTGAGATGGCAGATATCTCACCTTAAAGGAAGTTTTGAAGATCCTGCACAATACCAGCTCAATGTCGATGTGTGCACACAAAGGAACATATTTCACCACTTCGACAAGTCTAGCCTGAAGTATAGCCAGGGTGAACAAAGTGGACTCAGGAGATTTCCCTAATTTAAGAATGACAATCTCATTCAAGGTGTTTTCGTGCCAAGAAGCAGTGCGAAAGCACACATGTTGGTGTTGGCAGGCCAATGGCAGAGTTTCAAATATCAACCACAACTTTGGGAAACAATATCTATTAACCCCGAGCTACATGGTGGGCGCAAATATGTGGACCAAGGTTGCGGTTTTAAGCATTATATAATTAAACCAAGGCGCGAAAAAGATAAAAAACAATATGGTTTCAAAGCCATATGAGATGGTGGAGTAGAACTATATGAAAACATCACAAATGGGCACAATTATTTTGATGGCGGGGTTTTCAACCTTTGATGAGAGCATTTGATCATTTGGGGGCAGATATATACATATATATAGTGGTCAAAAAGTTGAGGTCAAAAGTTGTGTTTAAACATGGAGTGAAATATTATAACAAACCTACATTGGCACTGCTATAATAACTATGGTGCGATTTATGGTCAAAAGTAGAGCAGAGTTGTAAAAGTATGATGATCCATAACCTATGTTGTCAACGGTGCAGAGTTACGGCTTTGCTGGAAGAAGTTACGATATGAATGGTTGTAAAATCGTTTTTAATCAGAAAATGCAGATTTTATGGTGATTTTATGGCATGGGCCACTTAAATAACGCGGCCATATACCCCAATCAACGCCATTTAAGCAACATTATCATTTATTACTTCCAGCGATAATGATCTCCCATGTGTCTCATTACTCATCAAAACTCTTGATATTTGTTCACGGTGGCTGGTAAGAAATTCCAATTGTCAGCAGAAATAACAATAATCGATGATGTTTCTGAAGAGGCTGATAGAGATTGCATGCTTATCCAACCCATGACCGTGCCTTCCCTTGTACATACCATGGAGAGGTTTTCCACGCGATTAATACGCGTGAGCCCGTCTTGAAGATTGGTTGAACGCTGTAATGCTCAGTAAAAAACAAATATAATAATAGGTCAGACGCACTAAGGTAACTCATATTGTTCTACGTTTGGAAATCGTGGGTTCTGCCACAGGTCGCTGGATATTAGCTATGGAATAAGGTGAATGTACTAATAATCCCAAGGTTACACATCCTTTCATCTTGAAAACAGATTCGAATGGCATTGTCCAGCTGCACTTTCATGCGGATATATGGTGGATATCTGCTCAAATTTCCTTCATTTTGACATCTGAGTCAAGTAGCAACCACCATCTCAATGCGATCCGTTCAATTCTGCCTCTAACGAAATCTGCTCGTGCCCCATGAAGGAAATGATTGACAATAGAGCACGGTTTGACAAAGATGCAATACACTATTTAACCACGCGGTCGCAGTTCAGGCTAGGTCGCTGAGTCGCATATCTATGAGGCAAGTATAAAGTGCGACTTGGTGGTGGTAGCGACCCCGCGACTCTTTTGAAGTCTCAGCCCAAGTGGAGATAAAGTCGCGTGATCCCTCCAGGTCGTTGAGTCGCAATACATGCTGCTGGATAGGAAATGCGACCATGCGACTGTGTGACCCCTCCGAAGTTGCAAGGTCACAGAAAGGTGTGCCCAAGGAAAGCTGCGACCAAGGAGATTCTCCGACTATGTGACCCCAGTTACAAAATGCAAACTCCCCCTCAAAGTTCGACCTCCCTCAAAGGCAACGCCCACGCCTATCTAGGAGCAAAAGTCACACTCTTAAATAGCGTGAACATGCATTACTAGAGGTGGTAGGTGCTTTGAAAGGGGAGCGAAAGGATATTGCAGGCTACGCACAGAAGCATGGACGCGTGACGCGGAAGGTATCAATCTTGCATGACAACGAATAATCAAGTATTGGGTAGGAGACCCTATAATCACATTGCTAATAGAACACCAACAATGTGTCAAGAAAATGTGCATGTGCACATATATCAGCCTCGTCAAAATATAGTAATGCGCCATGTTTTAGCTATGCGAGGACTATGCAAGGTAGTGAAGGAAAGCCTGCAAGTATTGGAAGTAAAATGGAAAGCGCATTTGTGTCAATACCCTTCTACATCATACATTTAAAATGCATGCACTCCCACAGGCCTTCCAGTAGGAACACCTCAGCCTTTATTCCTTGACAACGACTGGTACCCTTTGCTTTCGGCAGATTGGTATTGCGATTACAAGTGGGTTGCTTTGAAGATATAACAAGAAACTATTTTCTATGCCGGGACATTGCCCAAGCCGGCACCACATAAGGTACCATGGGGTAACTATTGAGGAAGCTCGTTTAGGTTTCCATGGGGAACATAACTCAGCAGGCTGTAAATTTCCAGATGCCATTGTTTGTAGCCTTCAGCTTCCCAAAAGACTTGCTGTTATATATTCAAAAATAAGCAAGGATCCTACCAAGAAATAGTTAGAGGTAGAGAAATCTGTTAATCTAGATCGGGGTTTACATTCATTAGCTGAGCCTCCATAGGAGCGGATGAAGACTCCCTAACAGCCGGTGATTGCCGTGGGAATCTACATGTTTACAATATGAGAACACTAGACCACCCAGGGGTCTAAGTGCATTATTTTCTAGATCATTCCTTCATCTAACTAACTGTACTTTAGCATCAATATTTTGAAGACATGTAACCCATGTTACGTTGTTTGCAGGTAGAGGTGGTCAACGCGCAAAGCCGAAGCTAGGGTCCTCTCTGGTGGGCAATGTGGATCCTTTCAAAGCTCGAAAAAACTGCAAAGGTACTTAGTCACTTTCACGAGATAGTGATGAAGGATAAAAAAAAAATCTTGCTGCGAAACCCCGAGATCGTTGAAAGGAGGTCGCAAATTTCCTGAGGTCGCAAGTCACAGATTTGCTTGAGGTCGCAGGTCGCAAATTCCTAAAGGTCGCAAGTCGTAGAGGTCGCCAGGTCGCTAAGTCGCATCCCCTATTAAACGGCCAACGACGCGACCCAACGACCTAGCGACTAGGTCGCAAGGTTGCCGAACCTAGTCAGGTCGTAGGTCGAAACAGTGGCTCAGGTCGCAGGTCACAGAACAGACTGGGTCGCAAGGCAGCCCAACCGTCGGGAAAGTGAAAAGTCAGGGAGCCCAAAGG
Source organism: Pinus albicaulis (assembly GCA_034641835.2). Classification (NCBI taxonomy): domain Eukaryota; kingdom Viridiplantae; phylum Streptophyta; class Pinopsida; order Pinales; family Pinaceae; genus Pinus; species Pinus albicaulis. The sequence goes on along the minus strand of CM076577.1, from coordinate 644,545,804 downwards.
GCAAGATTTTCTCTATAAATGCTTCCTTCGGGAACTTGTAAAAGGGACTTTTTTTTGGGACTTGAGCTGAGTACACTGTATTACCAGGATTATACATTTGAGCATGAATACAAGCATTTTGAAAAATCCCTTTATGGATCTGGTGTTGACATATGTATGAGCGCTATTGAGTATTATGTTTTCAGTTTCTGAACATCTTAGATTAAGGGAACTGTATCTTTAATTCATATCACAATTGCATAACAGTTTGCTGAGTATGTTAATGGTGGTTGAGCTCATTTCACTTTCTCAATGGATGTTGATGACTTTGTTTATTAACATTTGTGTTATCATTTAAAACTTTTAGGAAGTGAAGGGTGTTCTTGCCCTAGGGAATTGTTTCTTTTGTGGTCATAACAATTTACAAGCATGACCTTAATGAAGTGTTGTTAACAACATTTCCTTCGGTACTCATGCTTTATTATTTCCTCTTGCTACTCATAGTGTTATATGTACATTTAATGCATCAATCATATGTCTTGTATCATTTGATTAAGTGTGTATCCATTGTTTTATAGAGTTTAAGTGAGACCCAAAGAAAGGAGAAATCAGCAGTAGCTGGACCCACACCCCGGACAGGATCCCTATTCCAAACGGTTCAAGGTCAAATTGGGACTTTTTACCGGGGAGATCCCCTGCTGTTGGCTGGATAGATTTTCCCGTCAACAGGGTCCTATAACATCCTAAAATAAATCCTGTAACTGCTCAGGTCTGTTTCTGGAGTCTCCTAAAGCTGCATGGTCTTCAAAATTCTCAAACTGATGCTTCAAGTTTGATCTCGTAGGGTTTATACAAGTTGCTATAGGGCTATGTATCTTCATGTAGTATCCATACAGACCCATTAGGATCACAATGTTCTTTGAGTGTGGTCTCCAAAAATCTTGATAATTCATGGTGAAACTGGTGGAGGTGGATAGAGAGTATCCCTTTGAAGGATATGGGTGGAGAAGAGGTGAAGGATCAAATTTTTTATGGATGGTGAGTGGGATGGAAGTGAAAAAGGTAAGGTTTTATGTAGTGGATGGGTGTTAGGAATCTCGTGGGCTCCCTCTCCTGTCCTCAAGTGAAAAACTTCTAATCAACTCATTTTTTTCTATGATTATCATCTTCCTGTAACAATACAAGGACTTTCGTGTATCATTTTAGGATACTGATAGAAACGAGTGAGAGGGATTAGGTAATGATAGGGAAGGCTTGGGAAAGGTTAATAAATGAGTGGAATGGACACAAGGGGTTGAATGAAGGTATTTAAGGTGAATGCAGGAACTTTAGATTCTGAATTTCTTGGATTGTGTTGGCCTTATTTGACTCTTGTTAACCATCTTTGACTATCATTGGGATATTGTCACACATGCAATAGTGTTAGAATAGGTAAAGCAAAGGTTCCTTTCACTTTTCTCCTTCTTCTTGTTTTTTTCCTTTTATTGTTATTTTTATTTTATTTTTATCATGAGAATTATAGGCTACCTCCAAGGAGGTTTTAAACCTACTAGGCCTACCCCAGGTGCCTCAAGGGAGGTTTTCACTATTGTTATTCTCTTTTACCCTTTTTAGGTTTTTGGCTGCCTCATGGAGGTTTTCAACCCAAGAACCCTCCTTAGGTGCCTTATAGAGGTTTTCACCTAAGGATTTTTTTGTTTTATTTATTTTTATTCTCTTTTCATCAAAGTTTAATGGATTGGGAGCTTTGAGGCTCTCAATCACAGTTATCTGCTTATTGAATTGGTAAATTCAACCTTTGATAGGGGCTTATTGTAAAACATCAACCTATAACCATTTACGAGAAGTAGTATCGTTTCCTAGTCAATTATTCAAATCTTTACAAAGTCATTATCATGACATTTCTCCACTAATTAAGGGCCTATCCATTTGGTCATGAGTTTCCCTTTGAAGCCCTTGAATCTAGAACCATATAAGAGGGCCCAATCAGCCTCTTGAAAGGTTCTTTCCTTGATGTGCTTGTCATGCCAAACCTTGATTTATAATTGAACCACTACATTATGCATAAGGGCCTGCAACTGAGTTAATCAAGGGAATTTAGCTATTGCATCCTCTCTTCCCGAGCTCTTGTGATGTCTAGATCAAGTTGTGTTTCCATTCTCAAGGTGCTATATTCAAATTCAACGAAAAACATGATTTATTATCATAAAGCAACTCGAAGGGGGTGAATATAGTGGTGTTCTTCCATGTAGTATTATGGGCCCAAGTGACCTCCACAAGCCTCGATTCCCAATCCTTCTTCTTGTTGTTGAAAACCTTAGTAAAGATGACTTCTAGTGCTATATTGGTCACTTCTACTTACCCATTTTATTAAGGGTGATATGGTGTGTACTTATTATGCCTGATATGATGCTACATCATTATCCCCTCTATAAAGTTGGAAGTGAATTGAGTTCCTTGGTCAGTGAATAGTTCCCTTGGGAAACCAAATTTGAGAAAATATTCTTCCTTAAGAACTTTGCCACTTTTTGTTATGTTTCTACTTTTTCTGCTTTTACTTCAACCCACTTGGTTATATAATTAGTGTTTACAATAATATACCTCTTTTGTCGATATGTGGGGTCAATAGGCCTAATGAAATCCATGCCCCACTTCTCAAATCACTCAAGAGTTACTTGAGGTTGTAGTGGTATCTCATCTCTTTGTGTAGGCTTGCTCATCCTATGGAACTCATCACACTGAAAAATGTACCTTCTAGCATCTTGATGTAGGGTAGGCCAATAGTAACTTACCTGAAGAATCTTGAAGGTTGTCCTCTTGGCAGATAAATGTCCCCCAGAGGGTCCATCTGTTACCCCGATAAATCCCTCTTGCGGACAAGAGCGATCTCCCTATTATCCCAACAGATAAATAAAAACAAATAGACATAAGAATATCTCTTTCCCTAAGCTATTAGCATTCAGATTATCAAAACTAGAAAATAAAGGATAATTCTCTTACCTTCCAACTAGATGTTTGTTGAAGACCTTGCCTTTTGTCCCAAAGAAGTCCTTCAATGCTGAGAAGTAACCTGTGATCACAAACATGCAAAGAATCAAAAGCATATGCAGTATATAATAGTCCAAATACTAGCTTAACTTAATGATCAAGGAGATTAAGAATTGTAATTGTTTTTATGAATCTTAAAACAACATAATGAGGAAAAGTATCCAAATGTATCATTCAGGAATATAAAGATAAATATTACAACCAAGCCTTGATGTCATACAAATTCCTCCCGTATGCCTTCCCAATATTCCTCCTTGGTTTAACAAGATTTCCACTCTAGAATGACCAGCATAAGATTATCATAAGTGAACCCCCTAACGCTAAAGTTTCAGATCAATATATAGGAGAAACTAAGGAGGTTTTAGATCCACCAATAGAGAGGTGTGATTCACAAATGAGGGGATTAGGGTTCCTTGATCCAAGGGGATAAGTTCCATGAATAGAGGGCTTTAGCTCGAACTGGCGTGACTCAGAGGATTTTAGTTGGAAGAATATGCGCCCAACTATGCTTCTAGAAGTTAATTTTTTCCTTTACTTTATTTTAAATGGGGTGCGTAGGTTTTAAGGGGAAACATAGCGCAAAAGTACGCATGTAAGCTTACTAATATCCACACATGTGTAGGAAGTGACTACAAAAAGTACGCAGACCATATTTAAGAGTATTTAAGAGTTATTTTCCTAGTTTCCAAGACTTGGTTAAGGAATATATATGTTTGAATTCTATGGAAGCATGAGTATGGATGGTGATAGATCCATATTGACCGTCAAATATCATGGTGACAAAATGACGTGGAACAGATTACCCCCTAAAGTGCGAAGTCTGAGAAGTATTTCAAAAGGGTGAAGTGCTTCATCATACCAAGGATTGGATCAGATACATCAGTCTAAAACCTGTAAGAGACATTCATTGCAAGTATATAATCATCACTATGGTAGGTATTCCCATACTGAGAGAAAAACTAACTATATGTGCTGGTATAGAAGTGACCTATAATTACATCTATAGTAGACACAGTATGGACGCAACCATCTATTATTAATTAGTCTACTAAAACATGAATACATAACTCCTCGCAACCTGGATGGTTGAAACTAGATCTAGGATCTTGATTTCCATTTCTCGAACTAGTATGAATCTAACTATGCGATTGATTGTTTCGAAGTCGAACATGGTAGAAACCACTTGATTACCGATTAATGATGAAAATCGTTAAAAAGTGTGAGAGAAACCACCAATAATGAAAATGGCTCTCAAAGTACCTCAGTACAATCTATGAAATGTGAATGAATAATTTGTTGTCGAACACTCATAGAATCGTTCGATCGAAGGCCAATAATGAAAACTTATATTCGAAGGCAAGAAACCTGCCATTAAGGCATGCCGATTTCAAGGTACTGATAATATTTCTAGATCAACTTCCTAGATAATGAGCTGAAGTCGATAGGAAGTGATCTGTCGCAGGAGGGCGTACGACACGAAACCATTATGTCAAGTTTTGAATAATTTTTTTTCAAGGATTAACTCAGGGATGGTCAACGCGAATGAAGACAAATATTTGCAATGATAAATGAATTGAAGTTGAACTTTTTCTTGAACACATAGCAACACTGTAAATGATTTGGTATCATTTGACTTAAAGATAATACCAAAAACTAGTTGAAGACTTTTAATGAGGTTTGATTAAATGTAATACAAAAAGATTACCCAACCCATACATGAGTGTGAGAAAGTGTCGTGTTCAAGAGTGGCATGTTGCTTCTAAAACAAGTATAAAAGATGAATTCTTTTTCTCAATTCCCCCCCCCACCATTATGGCAAGTACCTCTTTATTTTTGTCAAGCTTGAGAAGGATAACAATTGATTTTTGTATAAGCTCATCCTTTGGATGAGTCCATCTTAGTAATTTTAATGAACCCTAAGAAGGAGTGGTTCGGTCCCGTTGTGATCGATGGGTCCTGTACTATTTAATTTTAATGAGTCCGACATAGGATTAACTCGATGTTTTTTAGTTTTAGGGAGTTAGAAGAAAAACATAAGTAAACTCCATAGTGTTTTGTGAGCCCTAGTATTGCACCAAGAATGCTGCAACTCCCAGAGGCTTCCCTACTTTCCTTTATCAACCCGGGGTTCGTACAAAATTGGAGGTGACAGTGCTATATACACAACAGATGCATTCTACTCATGTCATCCTCTTCTGAACTTTACGAAATGGTGCTACTTCTAGGGTTTTTGGATGAAGTCTGTCACACTTCTGAATATAGGCCTAGGGCTACAAATGATTCAAAGCCATGGCGCTATCAACAAGTAGAAAAATACACTACAACAAGCAAGTACATATAACTACTCTGCAATGAAAGGAATATACACATTAAGCTATGATAAGAGATGAAAGCAAAATAGGCATCTTGGATGAAGTAAAATTTTAAATTGAAATTGCATAAAGGAAACTAACCTAATCACACTTTGCTGGGCCAAATGGCAAAATGCACTTTACTCACTCTATGCTCTATCTATCATGATTTTAATCATGACCTAACTATGCTTTTAAATGTGTTTTTTTGCAGCTAGGATAAGAAAGCGCTAAGGTGGCTTATGGAAGGCTTGAACACATGAGTACAAGGTTGAAGGTGTATGAGCGGTTTTGGAAGGTCTAGAGGATGTGGATGGTGGTTTCTGGGCTTAAGGAGGGGCATGCTGGTGCTTCTTCAAGTGTTGCTATAGGTTTCCTATAGTGTTATAGGAAAGTCCTGAATTGCTACAAGAAACAGTCTGAGGGCAATCCAAGGCCAAAAATGGGTGTGAAAAAGGTAGGGAAGGTGGAGTGAAGGTGGTTTTAGATGAGTGGAAGGTGGCCCACCCCCTAGACAAGCTCAAAACCTCTTGAAAGGCTTGTCCTGCACCCTTAGGGTTTTCTCACGGCGTAGGGATGAAAAATATGAAAACAGGGATGATGGTGATTTTGATGAACATAGGGCTAATGAAGGGTGAGAGATGAAGCTGAAGGTGCTGGTGAACTTCTCCTTGGCTGTGCTACCTGAACCTGCAAGCAAACTACCTGTTTATTCAATAAATATGGACAACTTCATGATAAAGACAATGGAAAAGATTTAGTGAATTTGGAAAGAAAATCTACTTTAACCTAGAAACAAAGATCTAACACAAAATTCTAAACATATCCATGGAACTAGAGCAACCTAACTTATCCATTCCAAGAAATCATAAAATAAAAAGAAATTTTGGCTTGTGGGGAAGGTCTACCCTCCTCAAGCTCCAATGAAAGAGATGAGAGGGGGAGGCTTGGCTCACAAATTTCTTAATTTATAACCTCTTCTACCAACATGTAAGCAAGCTAAATCTATGGCAAAAGACAAATGGAAGCAAACTAAAAACAGTGAATGAAAATGCAAGCAAACTTGCTAAATACTCATAAGAAAAAATAGCTAAAATTACATGAAAGTAAATAATGATTACAAAAGAGAGACTAAGGTACATGGATTGGGCCCTAATGTACAAGCTTAGCCCTCTGAAACTAGCTCACTAAAGCACAATTTGAATACTCATTTTATTGCAAAAGATAGTCTCATTACATCAACACGAAAGTCTCAAAAAATTATTATACGAGCTAAGAGCCTAATCACTTTCTCCAAAATTTGAATCCTAAAGAGCTCTTTCTCAAACCTATTTAACCTAAAGGGTATCTACCAACAACTCCCTAAAACATAGGTGATGAGTCCACTTGACTGCAAGTGAAGTGTAGCTTTGGTGCACTTGATCTTGAGTTCGCTTGGCTGCTTTTGATTTCAAGCTGTTGGACGGAATCTCAAGGATCCCTTGGTTTCCTTTGGGAGTTTAAGGAGGTGGAAAATCCCCCTAGAATCTCTCCTTGCTGTCTACTCCAAGTCTTAATGGAAAAATCTTCACCAAAAATGTAATATCTTCATGATTTTCCTGCATTTAACTCATGTTAGGTACTCAAAGTATGATAAGCCTTAATCACCATCTACACTATCATCATAAGACCATAATATAATTAAAATGAAAGAAAGAGAGTCTTAATAAGGAAAAAATGTGACCATTAACCCCTCCAAATGTACCTAATGATGGAGCTCATCATCACCCCCTACTAAATGGTTTCTCATCCTTTGAGCAACTAGTCTTCCTTCTGCATTTCTTTTAAGCCTTTGATGGACCCTCTGACTTCCCAAGGAAGAAGTGTGGGAGTCCCTTCAGGAGGGTAAAAACCATCATTATTTTATGCTTCCTCCCATTCTCTGTTTTTCTCATATTGGTCCTTTCCATCACTCAACCCCAACATCAAGGGTGGACTGAGCTTCAAGCCAAGCCACTGAATCTTTTTGGCCTGCATGGCCCTATTGTACAATGGTGCTCTCTCCAAGGCACCCCTCAATATTTCTGGAGTGTGTTACTCCATGTTTCTGAGGTTGTGAGGGAGTTTTTTCCATCTCCTTTGGCTAGCCATTATGCACTCACCTCCCAACAACCTAGAAACATCATCAAAGTGAGCCATTGATTGAGATTGTTTGTGGAGGTATTTTTCTGCAAGTGCAGGATCCTTTTCAATCTTTAGATGGTTATTGATGACTCCCCTAAGGCTGAATAGTTCTACCCTAATGTGTAAGGGTTCTCTATTTTCTCTTCTCATAACCCTTCTCATTTCTTGTGCTCTGGTCTCTTCATTAACCATCCATGATGCCAATGCCATTAATTGCATATCTCCCATCCTAGGATTGGGGTCCGAAATGTTCAAGTCTATCAACACAAGGTTATGCATGTAAAAATCTTCCATTTTTGCCTTGTCTGCCATACTTGCTTGGTTGCAGAAATCAATGAACTATCTACAGTTTTGGAAAGGTAAGGATATATGGGAGGCTAATATTTTTATTTGAAAGAGGAGCCACTGCTCCTTGAGGTAAACTGCATATGAATATGAAGGATATTTGTGTTGAATGGCCTCCATGCAAAAATATTTCATGGTGGCCACTTGTTTATCCTTTTGCTGAAGCTGCTCTTGTAGTGCTATATTCTCTACACGTGCCTTCTGAACCGACTCCTTCAAAACTGACTCTTTGATCCTAACGTCAGATAAGTCCTTCCCCAACTCAGCTACTTTTCCTTCAATGTCCCCCATGTCATGCACACCTTTAGATGTGGCAAGATTCATCCAATGATGAGTGTGTGCCCTCTCCTCTTCCAATTGATAAAACAAAGTCACTGTGAACTTTTGAGGAATTAATCTACTCCCCTCAATGTATGTGTAGTGGGAGATGAGATTCGGTTAGGGCTATGGTTTGGTAATACTGCTAAATCTTTGAGGACTAGTTTTGGTGAGGCAGCCTCTTCCTTATCATCTTTTCCTCCCTCTTTTTCATCTTATTTTTCCTCTTGTGCATTGTCCTCAACTTCTTTTACCTCTTTTCGCTTTGTGGCTGTATTTTCCTCCTCAACCAAATCCTTTTTCTCCAAATCTGTGCTTGCTGGAGTTTCCTGTAGCAAAAATAGAGATTCCTGTAGCAAACTCTATTTTTCTTGTTGAAGGCCCTCTTTTCCTTGTTTTTCACTCTTTTCAGTCCTTGGAAGATCTGTGGGGGTTGCATGAGGGGTATGAGATGCTAATATTGCTGAATGTATTCTGATATATGTTACAGGGGTCCTTACAGGCGAAGTGACCTCTTGTACCCTTCCTTACTCTAATCTGATTCCTTCCTCCTTCTTTGGTGATTCTTTAATGGCAATATTGCTCTTGGTGGGAGTCTGTGGTTTTCCCTACCTCACCCTTTGATCTTCCTAGTTCTTAAATACATAGGTGCCTCTTTCTTTTTGTTTTGAAAAGTGTGCTCAAAGTAGTTAGGGTAGCAGCTACTTCTTGATGTCTGGTGACATGCTGGTGTCTTGAGGGCTAGTTTCACTGCCTAGGATAAGGTCCAAATCTTCCTTTTCCTCTGTATATTCTTCCCCCTTTCCCTCAACTTTTTCTTTCTCTATCTCTGTTGTCTCTGTGTTTTCTACCTAAATTTCCATCTCTTCTTTTTCTTCCTTGTTTTCTGCATCGTCTTCCTCTTATTCTACCTCCTCTTCAACCTCTTCTTCTTCTTCTTAGACCTCCTTCTCTCTAAGGCTAGAGGCAAAGGTTTTCCCTGTTTGGGTAGCTATAAATGCTTCCATATCCATGTCTATGAAAGAAGACCAGGATAAAGGTAGGTTAGACCTTCTCAAAGCATCATTCACAATTAGTTTTATGAGGCCATGATGGGCCAAGTGCTGATGCTTTCTTTGCCTCACCTTATGGATTATGTAAATTATGGATTTAAGGAGGAAGTGAGGGATGCTTAATCTCTGTTCAAGTTGGAGTTATCCTTGGAACCTAAGTTCAATTAAGAATATGAAATGATACCCATAAACCACACTAATTCCGCCTTCACAAGAAATAAAATTCATGATATGGAAGGCTACTTCATCCGAGGGGTATGGAAGGCTTTCCCTCCTCCCTCCATTTTTGTCTTCAATGTACTCTTCTCCTGGTAGAAATAAATTCTTCTTGGCTGCAGTGCTAGGAATTCTTTCCTTAACCCATTTGACCCCTAAGGGAAAAGTTGTAGCTATGCTTATGAGTTTAGGATATAGTGTGATGACTAGGCCTCTAACCACATTGGTGGCTCTCTCTTCTAAATGTGACTATAGAGCCACTACAAATTCTTTAGCTATCTCTTCATCAAAACCTTTCAATAGCTCAAAGAACCCTAGCCATTGGTGATTTCAGAAGATTTCCATGACTAGAGGATGCTGCCTAATTATTTTAATGTCAATGGGCTCTCTTCTGTTGAATCCCGCTCCCCTTTTAATGGCTGTGATATGAAGGCGGTGATAGGTTTGAGAGTTATGTCTTGGAGATGGAGGTCTTGAAACAAAATGCAAGAAAAATTCATTTTACCCTTTAACTGTCAAATTTACTTTGCTGAGTGTGAATTGTATGGATAAATTTCAGTGTTGGAGGATGGCAACCACTTACCTTTGTCCTCTATTTTTTTGGTTTGAGAGATGTTGGCTTTGGGAAGAAAATCACCCACAAGTAACTCTGTGTTGCCTTCTAAACCCTTGTTGATCTACTTCTGAAGTTTCTTGTAGCAAAACAATGTTTCTTGTAGCACGATGGTGCATGCAAGCTCAAACCTAGATGTTGCTCTTCTGATGGCTCCCAATGCTCTCCTACTCTTGCTTCCCTCCGAAATTCTCAACACAATGGTGAAAATTAGACAAATCTTACCTTTATTGGAGTTTTACCTAAATTTGGAGTGTTGTGGTGACTCATACTTAACACGAGTTTTCCTCTTTGAGATTGGTGGTCCCACTTCCGTTAATCATTGCTGAGCCTTGTGATCACTCTCTTCGTACCCACCCACTCTCTCTTGAATTTATTTTACTTTCCCAGGTGGCATGCACTATCACTTTTCCTCGATTTTCACTTTACGAAGGTGACCAAGTTAACTGGCCACCTTTTTTCCTTTTAAATTTCTAAAACTCAACATTCAACCATTTTGGTCATTATGGATGCATAGCGAGAGGTGAGGGGCCATACCTGAGCTTACTTGGTGTTGGTGAGGTGCTAAAGGAGTTGGTGCAAGGAGCTGGAGCTGGTGGTGGCAGCCTTGGGCTTTTCTTTGTTGTATCTTCATTTCTTATTTGTTTTCTGAGTGAGATGCTTGTCTTTTCTGAGTGGTAGCAATAGTTTTATCTAGTACTTTATTTCACAGTGCTAGTACTAATCTTCCCGGGTGCCATGGTTGGTGTGATTCCCATAAAGTCTGCTGGTGGTCTTCTGGAGTCATCCTCATAAGATTTCCTTCATATTTTGGCCTTGTTGTGCCACACATAGATTTTCTGCAGGAAAATTTTTGATACTTGTAGCAGTCCGTTTCTTGCCTCTTCTTGCTTCAGTTTTCTCAGAAATGGAGGGATATGATTCATGGAGGATATGGAGGAAGTCATGGAATGAATGGAGTGGATGATATGCAGGCGAAAGGGGTCCCATGCCAAGTTTCCAATGATTTAATTGCTAATGGTGCAACATAGGGTTTAGATAGGGAATCCTTGTGCATGGAGTGAAATAAGGGTTTGGGTATGGTAGGTATAGGCAAACCATGAATTATCATGCCCTTATTGAAGTTCAGAAATCCCTGAGAGGGATTTTTCCTTCATGAAAGAGTTTCCTGTATCATTTACAGGAGTTTCCTGTAGTGCTATAGGAATCATGTAGCTGTTGGATTTGCCTGTAGAAATTATAGTTTAGGAAGATTTTTTTTTTTTTTGGTCTATCTTAAGGGTGGAATGGATGAAGGGATGTATGATGGAGTGGCTCATGGAGTGTGAAAGCAGAGGAGAAGAGAAAATGAAGAGAAACTACTCCTCTGGATCCCAAAAACATCTTTAATCAATAACCTGCAAAACAAAAAAACACATAAGTGCATATGTTTTTTTTTTTTTCTCCCTTTTTTTGAAGGCAAGTGGGCTGCATCCACATAGGTTTTCAACCCACATGCCTGCCCTGGGCGCCTCAGAGAGGTTTTCACCCAAGGATATTTTATTCTTTGTTTTTTTATCTTTCTTTCTTTTTTCTTGCTCTAGGACTGCCTCATGGAGGTTTTCAACCCTAGAGTTGGTCTAGGGCGCCTCAGAGAGGTTTTAACCCATGCATCTTAAAAATTTGGAAAGAACAAGTCATTTTGACCATTTGATTTCCAAAGCAATAAAAAAGGGTTTTTACCATAGAAATTTTGAAGCTAATATCGAGTGAATCGGTGGACCATTTCACGAACCGTTAGTTCCAGATATTTAATCAATCCATTATCTTGCATTATATCTGCTTTATTTTGTTGAAAATGCAAGAAGATGATGGAGCTTAGTGAAATGAAGTCGCCTTCACTAAGTGGGCCCGCAGGCGAATTCTGGCGCAAAATCTATTTTTAGACTATGTCTATTTTTAGACATATGGAGCATGGTTCTAGGATTCCAGTTTGAGATTCTTGAAGTATGTGTCATGTTGGTAAAAATAGATGAGACTCTATTTTTGAGGTCAAAGAGGTCGAAGTCTATTTTTAGACTGCCTCTCCTTAAAATAGGGAAGTCAAATATTATTTACCCTTAATAATATTTAGACTATAAACAATAGTTTACTCTCTTGGAGCACTTCAGTTCGAGCTACAGAAGTGGCTCATGCATCTGATAGAGGAATCACGTGGTTCCCAAGGGTTTGATGGCATCATGCATGGTTGACTTCAGTTGGACTTCAGTGGCAGAAGTTTGGAGGAGTTAATGAGACAGCTAGTGGAGTTGTGTTCTGTTTATTTTAGTTGAACTGATTGAGATTAGTTTAACTAGCTAATCAATTAGTTAAGAGTGGAGTGAATTAAATATTATTTAATTCATTAATTAGTAACTCATTATTCAACTCAAGAACACATCAGTTCACTACAGTGCATGATCAGTTCAGTGGAGACCAGTGAAAGAGGTAGATGAAAGGGTGGAGTTAGCTATCAGTTGTGACTATACTGTTGCTATTTGCAACACACAGATAGGATGAGTAAGCCCATGAGGATTGCACAGTTCAGGCTGGTGGTTTATCTATATAAAGAGGCCATCCCATAGCATTGAAACACACAATAGAGGCAAGGCAATTGGCGGTGAGTTTTGAACCAGTAACCTGTTCAAAACTGAGCTAGATTGTGAGTAACTTTATGAGAAAGTACTGAGTACTTGTGAGGAGTATTGTACTGAGTTTGTTACATGATTTCTCCATTATAATATACACAATAGCTTTGGGGTTTTCAGCTATAAGCTTTCCCCATACATACTGTGTTAATGTGTATGATGATTTGATGTGTTATCGCTTGATTTTATTTCCGCATGTTTGATGATCTGAGTTGATTGAGTGGAAGAGATTATGTGTTATGTATGAAGCTCAAATAGTATGTGACCAGGATAGTCTCGGTGGATAATTATTTATTATTCAACAAATTTCTACATGGTATCGGAGCTATTGAAGCAGAGATTGATCATCACAATGATTACAAACTTATTTCGGTAGACAGAGTCTGCATGCGGGCCAGGTAGCCTCCGGATTCATCTTTCTTCGGAAAGTGAAAGGTCTGGTAAATGCCCCTTGCAGTCAATCTCTGTGCTAGAAATAATTTGTTCTCACGATCTAGAGCGGTTGAGCTTTGAGGTGGAATTCGAAATTTTGCAGCAGTTTTGTTTTCTTGGTGCCAGTGTTGAAAATGTCTTTCAATGGTTTGCGACTCGAATATGCTCTTGAAGGCAGTTCGAATTATGTTGCATGGAAGGATCGCATGGAAGAAGTATTAGAAGATAATGGTCTCAAAGAGTTCGTAGATACGGATTTCCAAAAGCCCACTGATCCTGCTGAAGTCGATGCATGGCAAAAGAAGATGGCGAAGTGTCGAAGGATCTTGTTGGAGGGTGTCAAGGATCATATTGTATCCAGCCTGCATGGAAAGGCTACTCCATATTTAATGTGGAAAGCTTTGATGGATCTATTCCAGAGTAAGAGTGACCAAAGGAAGCTGGCGCTCAAAGATAAGCTTAGGAACATCAAGATGGAGAAGGGCGACAATATCGCCAAATACCTCACGAAGTTCACTCAGTGCAGAGATGAGCTGGGAAGTGTGGGGGTGACTGTCGAAGACGAGGACATGGTCGACCTGGCTCTCCTTGGTCTTCCGCAGGCTTGGCACTCATATCAAGATAGTGTCAATGGTCGGGAGAAGCTGCCGGGATGGGAGCGCCTTTGGGCGGATCTCATGCAGGAGGAGATAAGGAGGACTACTCGAGATGGATCTTCATCAAAGGGAGTTGATGAAGAAAACTGCGCTTTGGTTGCCAAAGCAAAGAAGGGGAAGGGTAATAAAACCTCTCATTCTGGTGCAAAGGGCAAGAAGCAAGATATGGCGAAAGTGAAGTGTTTTCACTGCCATGATCACGGACATTATGCTACCAATTGTCCAAAGAAGAAGAAGAACAAGCAAGCGGGAAGATCTGCAGATGGAGAAGCTTTGGCTTCACAGTTCGAGCTTGACTTTTCACTGATCGCATGCTTGGTTTCAAGTGTGATGGGATCGTTGTGGTTCTTGGACAGCGGTGCGTCATTTCATATGACGGGAGATCGGGAGTTGTTCTCAGATTTGGAGGACAAAGATTTGGGTGTGCACATCGAGATGGGTGATGATGGTAGATACAGTGCGACTGGTATCGGTACCATATCCTTTCAGAGGGAGTCTGGTAAACCCTTTGTCTTGAAGGATGTCATGCATGTACCTGGATTGAAGAAGAACCCGATTTCTGTGGCGATGTTGGAGGATAAGGGGTATGATGTGGTCTTCAGCGAAGGAAAAGCCTTCCTGCGCAGTAAGACTACTGGAGAGACCCGGAAGATAGGGGTTCGAACTAAGAACCTTTATCAGTTGCAGGTAGATGGCTGCGCAGCTAAGGCATGCAAAGCGGGAGAAGTGGTGAGCCGGGATGATGAGGGCGAACTGTGGCACAGGAGATTGGGCCACCTTCACCATGGAGCTTTGAAGATTCTGCAGCAGATTTCTACTGGGCTTCCTAAGGGCACTCTTGCGCAGTCAGATCAGTGCAAGGGGTGTACTTTAGGGAAGTATGTGAAAGCCACTTTTCACGAGAAGGATAGTCGCGCCACGACGATCCTTGAGAGAGTTCACACAGACGTGTGTGGTCCTTTCTCAGTTGCTTCGACAGCAAAGCACAGGTATTATCTGATCTTTGTTGATGATTTCTCTCGAAAGTGCTGGATCTTCTTCATGCAGAAGAAGAGCGATACATTCGCGAAGTTCTGTGAGTTTAAAGCACTGGTCGAGAAGGAGTCGTGGAAGAAGGTGATTGCTCTAAGGAGTGATAACGGTGGTGAATTCATCTCGGCTGAATTCAAGGAGTTCTGCAGCGCAGAAGGGATTCGGAGAGAGCTCATCGCACCCCATAACCCACAGCAGAACGGGGTGGCCGAGCGGAAGAACAGAACGATCGTGGGTGCTGCACGGGCGATGTTGCATGATCAGGGCCTACCCCTTCACTTGTGGGCTGAGGCATGCAATACAGCAGTGTATGTGCAGAACCGTTGTCCTCACAAGGTTCTTGGCATGAGTACACCGAAGGAGGCTTATTCTGGCAAGAGGCCTGATATTTCCCATTTGCGGATTTTTGGTTCTCCTGTCTACATGCATGTGACGAAGGATGCAAGAAGGAAGCTGGATCCAACCGCCGAGGTTGGAATATTTGTGGGGTACACTGATACACCTCACAACTATCGGGTGTATTTGTCAGACAGTCGCAAGACTGTTGTGCGACGGGATATAAAATTTCAGGAGGAGAAAGCCATGCATTGTTCGCTTGAGAGGGAGCTACACTTGCATGCAGATGAGGAGCTGTTAGTTCCTAAGGAGGAGCTTCCGGATGTGGATCAGCCACAAGAGGAAGTTCAGGAGG
Organism: Pinus albicaulis; assembly: GCA_034641835.2. NCBI lineage: Eukaryota > Viridiplantae > Streptophyta > Pinopsida > Pinales > Pinaceae > Pinus > Pinus albicaulis. The sequence continues at coordinate 644,530,242 of CM076577.1, read as the reverse complement.
TGGAAGAAACCACCCGTGCAGCGCCAACCATCAGAGGGCGCATGCGCACTACAGAAGCTGAGCGACTGGCTCGAGATGCAGAGAAGGTTGTAGGACCACCTACAGCACAGCGCAGACAGAGGCAGTCACCGGATCGGTACACTGGATACATGGCTCTTGTGAGTCAATGTGTTGTGACGGAGCCATCCTCTTTTGAGGAAGCCGTGGAGGAACCCGCATGGGTTGATGCCATGATCGAAGAATATGATTCGATCATCAGAAACAATGCATGGGAGATTGTCCCAAGACCGGTTGGGAAATCAGTTGTAGGTTCGCGATGGATCTACAAGGTGAAGCAGGCGGCTGACGGGAGTGTGGAGAAGTACAAGGCAAGATTTGTCGCCCGTGGCTTCTCACAGATCGAGGGGATTTACTATGAGGAGACTTTTGCACCTGTCGCAAGGTACTCTTCCATACGGACGATCCTTGCTCTCTCAGCGCAGATGGGGTGGCACATTCATCAGATGGATGTGAAGACTGCGTTCCTCAATGGAGTTATTGAGGAAGAGGTGTACATAGAGCAGCCTGAAGGTTTTGAGATCTTCAGCAGTGAGTCGCATGTGTGCCGACTCAAGAGAGCACTGTATGGGCTGAAGCAAGCACCTCGTGCTTGGTACACTCGGATAGACAGCTACTTCACCGGGCTTGGATTCTCCAAGAGTGAGGCGCATCCAAACCTGTACCAGATTGTGGTGGAGGGGAAGCTGTTGATCATCGTACTGTATGTAGATGATCTGATTTTGACTGGCGACGAGCAGTTGATACTTTCATGCAAGGAGGATCTTGCACGAGATTTTGAGATGAAGGACCTGGGCATCCTTCATTATTTCCTGGGATTGGAGATTTGGCAGCGCAGTGGAGGACTGTTTGTTTCTCAGGGCAAGTATGCCCGGGAGATTCTGGAGAGGTTCAACATGCAAGGCCGCAAGCCTGTTGACACTCCTCTTCCTGGTGGTTGGAGGAAGGAGGATGCTACTTCAGCGGAGGTAGTGGATGCCACTGTCTATCGACAGTTGGTGGGGTCGCTTATGTATATAGTCAATACACGACCCGATATATGCTATGCAGTTAACCAGCTTTCGCAAGCTATGGTTAAGCCTACCAAGCTCTTTTGGAAGGCAGGCAAGCATGTATTGCGCTATATTAGAGGCACATCGGGATATGGTTCATGGTATAGATAGGAGGATCAGTTGAGGTGGCATGGCTTCACGGATTGGTATCATCATATCAGAGATTGTGTTCAGCGGAGAATCATGATGCTTTCATATGTTCCCACGGAGGATCAGGATGCCGACATCCTGACGAAGGCGCTCACCAGGAGCAAGTTCGAATTCCACAGAGGCGGGATAGGGGTTGCAGATAATCCATATCTTGCTGAGAGGGAGTGTTGAAAATGCAGCAAGATGATGGAGCTTAGTGAAATGAAGTCGCCTTCACTAAGTGGGCCCGCAGGCAAATTCTGGCGCAAAATCTATTTTTTAGACTATGTCTATTTTTAGACATATGGAGCATGGTTCGGGGATTCCAGTTTGAGATTCTTGAAGTATGTGTCATGTTGGTAAAAATAGATGAGACTATATTTTTGAGGTCAAAGAGGTCGAAGTCTATTTTTAGACTGCCTCTCCTTAAAACAGGGAAGTCAAATATTATTTACCCTTAATAATATTTAGACTATAAACATCATTTTACTCTCTTGGAGCACTTCAGTTCGAGCTACAGAAGTGGCTCATGCATCTGAAAGAGGAATCACGTGGTTCCCAAGGGTTTGATGGCATCATGCATGGTTGACTTCAGTTGGACTTCAGTGGCAGAAGTTTGGAGGAGTTAATGAGACAGATAGTGGAGTCGTGTTCTGTTTATTTTAGTTGAACTGATTGAGATTAGTTTAACTAGCTAATCAATTAGTTATGAGTGGAGTGAATTAAATATTATTTAATTCATTAATTAGTAACTCATTATTCAACCCAAGAACACATCAGTTCACTACAGTGCATGATCAGTTCAGTGGAGACCAGTGAAAGAGGTAGATGAAAGGGTAGAGTTAGCTATCAGTTGTGACTATACTGTTGCTATTTGCAACACACAGATAGGTGGAGTAAGCCCATGAGGATTGCGCAGTTCAGGCTGGTGGTTTATCTATATAAAGAGGCCATCCCATAGCATTTAAACACACAATAGAGGCAAGGCAATTGGCGGTGAGTTTTGAACCAGTAACCTGTTCAAAACTGAGCTAGATTGTGGGTAACTTTATGAGAAAGTACTGAGTACTTGTGAGGAGTATTGTACTGAGTTTGTTACTTGATTTCTCCATTATAATATACACAATAGCTGTGGGTTTTTCAGCTATAAGCTTTCCCCATACATACCGTGTTAATGTGTATGATGAATTGATGTGTTATCGCTTGATTTTATTTCCGCATGTGTGATGATCTGAGTTGATCTGAGTGGAAGAGATTATGTGTTGTGTATGAAGTTCAAATAGTATGTGACCAGGATAGTCTCGGTGGATAATTATCTATTATTCAGCAAATTTCTACATATTTTTCATTTTAGGCTTTTTTTTTTTTTTTTTGGAGAAAATACATTTTTAGAAATCGTCCTCAGGGATGCGTAGGTTTTCCTTATCAAGCCTGCGCACCCCGATAATTTTTAACACATAAATTATCATTCCACCATGGTTTTTATGTACAGAACATGTGACAAAATGCACTGTGTACAAATAAAACTCACGCAGGTGCCGTGGGGTTTTTAAAAAATGGTTTTCTTTCCACCAAATTTTCTCTAAGTTATTCCAAAAGATTTCTAATGATGTTTAATGATTGTTTGCAAGAAAATTTAAACATCCATGCTTGAGTGGAGAGAATGCGAGCATGAAACACATGATAATGAGGCGATTGATAGCCCAACATCGCTTCGAGCTTTAAATAACTATGGACTATACAATTTTTGGTCCATACAAGGAATGAAATCCCAAGTAGAGCTGAAGACCTTTGGTAAATGTCTGGGATATCCAGGAACAATGTTTTATCATTAGAGTTCATAGGCTCATCATTGATGGAGAGGATATTTATTTCATCATTGGTTTTCCCCGTAGGGGAAGAGATATTTATTTGTTTGGCACACGAATAGGAGGACAACCCACTGCTTCTTATATGCTGCAATATTGCACTCAGGATTCACAATTGAAAGATGGTAGAATCGATATAAAAACTATCGAACGACTTTATTTTAAGATTATTTCTTTCACAATTACTTGATTATGTGGCAGTGCGGCTCCTCATGTGGCCACGAAATCACATATGCAAACAACTGTTGAGTGTTCTGAGGGAACAACATTCAACTGGTGCGAAGGATTAGTTGTCAATATGAAAGGACAACTCACTCGAGCAAAGAATGGTAAGTTGAAGAATTTCGGCTATAGTGCCATTATTATATATTTTTCTTTAGAGAGGATTCCACTCCTAATACCACAACAGTATTTAGTTTATCCTACGGGACCAAGATATCCTCACATGTTGTGATGGGTTTCGTTGATGTCTCGCCATGGTGGCGATAATGGTCCTATTGTCTGATATACAACTCGATTTTTCATATGGTTGAGAAGCCAAATTTTCATGATCGAGGACTTCCCCTATGCAGGGGTAGAGTTTAGGGGTGAGCCTGATACAACACTCCCACCTAGAGCACAATGGGACGAGTCAGATAAAAAATCTCATTTTGAGTTTTTTATGTTTTATAATTTTTATCTGATTTTTTATCATCTAATACCGATAATAAAAAACATTTTAATGCAGATGTAGGCTCAGTACGACCAATAGTGTTTCTTCAATTTGATAGACGAGGAACACAAACTATAGCGACAGTTCCACCGCAGAATGATGCAGTTGATGCCCTCACAGAGTTGGAACACAATCTAGAGAGGTTGACCATAGATATCCCAGAGACTAGGATAGACTATTTTCCTCTCTGATACCAGAGGCATGTGACTGGGGTTCCTGGTCCGTTCAGACGATACCTGGACTGAGTGGCCTGTGTTATACTCTGCTATCATGATCATCATCATGGATAGATGATGGTCATTTTAGACATAATTTTTATTTTTTGTATCAGTATATTTAGATCATAAGGTGTTTGAGACCTATGATTACATATGATGTATATTTTTTGACAAACTATGATAAACAAATATTTTGACCTAATGATGATTACTAATTTTAGTCTCTGAGTATCTTGTTCAATATGGATTGAATATTGTTTTAATTTACGTTAAATGTTGCAAATATATATTTAAAACTTGATTAGCCAATGCATCAACTACCGTGTTTAAATTTCTTGAAATGTGTTGACATTCAATGTAATCAAATTGTCTTTCCAAGAGACTAACCCTTAAAAAATTCTTAACAATAATGGATTTCTGATTTCATTTTAAATGTAATACAATCAGTTGCAAATCTAACCTAAAAATGAAACGCCGAACGCCAAATGAAATGAAATCAGATAATAGCTCAATGCCTGCACTATACTCTGCAATATTGTTCCATGTTTGATCGAGGCAAACCCCATCAATGGGTGAATAGATAACCCAAGCAGCGGAAGATAGGTTCCGTGTACTATGACAGGCGCCATCAACAAAGCCAATGTAAGTATGAGGGAATGTCGACATCTGTCGAGAGTAATTAAGATAAGGAGAAAAAGTAGTAGAAAACTTGCAAAACAAAATAACTAATCTAAGGCACACTTTTCCTAAAAAAATTAACTTATGTACAATGAATAATTCCACAAGATAAATCATGCATAATATATCTTCAGATAAAAACCATTTTTGGGCTTATCTCAAGAGACATTGTCATAATAACCTAATTCATAGCCCCCTTTTGCAAGCACACACTTAACAATGTAAGGGCCATGCCACATTGGTTCAAATTTACCAGTGCCTAGCTTATCATGAGCTTGGTCGTATACTAAGACTAGATCACTTTTTGAATAGACACAGGGTTAATGCTTTGATCATATTGTGCCTTAACATGTTTTTATGAGCTTCAATAGCTAATGCAGTGGTGCAGTGAGTCTAATTTAATTGTGCTAAGGATAAGAAGCGCTCTTCCTCTTCAGAGGTAGCTGGTAATAACTCAATGTATAGTTTTAGCGATGGAATTTCACATTCTATGGGTAAAACAACTTCCAAAACATAAACGATTTGAAAAGGAGTAAACCCTGTAGATGTTTTTTGTGGAGGTAAGGTATGCCGACAATGCTGAAAAAACATAGTGTGCCAATTCGATTTATGACTTCCTACAATCCGTTTAATCATATTGGTTAAAAAATTGTTTATAGCCTCAACTTGACCATTGGATTGTGGGTTATAAGGTATGGAATTATCATGACGTAGACCGAGCTGAGCAGAAATTTCAGTCATCATAATGTTTTGAAAGTGGCTACCATGATCCTTAAAGATGGCTTGAGGAACACCGAACCTAGCAATAAAATGATTGAATATTAAAATAGCTGCAGTTTCGTCGTCAACCTTAAATGTAGCCATCACCTTGGCCCATTTAGTAAAATAATCTACAACGAGAATAATATATCCATGCCCCCCAACCGAGTGAGGGTTACATGTAATTAAATAGATGCCCCATTTTTCAAATAGACTAGCAACTATGATTGGGTGAAGAGGAGCGGGAGGTGCATGCATATTTCGATCAAAAAATTGAGAAATGTGACATTTTATGACTGCAAGGATACAATATTTGAAGAGTGGCGGCCAGAAATAGCCAACGCGTAATATCTTTTGGGCTGTGGAAAAACCAGACATATGACCACCATATTCTCCAGAGTGGCATTCATTTAAAACCCTTTCAACTTCTTCATGAGTTAAACAACGTTGAAATGCAAAATCGACACCACAACGGTAAAGAGTGTCGCCAATAATATATTATTGTTGAGACTGGTATTGAATCCTACGTCGATCAGAGTGTGAAATTTTAGGCCGAAAAGTTTGGGTTTGAAGATATATAATGATATATCCATACCAAGGATCCAAAGTGCTGATTAGAAACAAAGATTCATCAGGAAGATGATCTTCTGCCACAATTTCATATTCAGTGTAGGAAAAGTCAAACATAAGTTCAACAAAGACTAGTGACTTCTTGGATTTGGATTTTTCAAATTCAAAATTGAACTCCTGTAGAATAACTATCCATTTCGAATATTTGACCCCTAGCAGTTGTTTAGTCAAAATGTACATCATAGGTTTGCAGTCATATATCACGATTGTTTTGCATAACAGTATGTAGTTACGGAATATTTGGACAGCTTGAACAACTGCCAAGGCCAATTTATCCACATGCGTATACTTGATGTCAGTCGGTATAAGGTTCCGACTTAAGTAATAAATCACATGTTCATTGCCAGATTCATCCTCTTGAACTAATACCATTCCAATGGTGGAATTAGACGCAGCTAAATATAAAAATTAATCTCGGGGATAATCAGGTGGATGCAAAAACGGTGCATGGGTCAACACGTGTTTAAGTGCATTGAAAGCTTTATTGGAAATCTCGTCCCAAATGAAAGGAACATCCTATTTTAGTAACCAAGTGAAACCTTTAGTTAACTCTGCATAGTTAGGGATAAAATGATGTAACAATTTTGCTTTCCCTTGCCAACCCTGGATTTGGTGAAGAGTAGAAGGAGGAGGTAAATTGACAATAGCCTCAACCTTCAAAGGGTTGACACAAATTCCTTCCTTAGAAACAATGATACCCAATAATCATCCTTATTGTACACAAAATACACATTTTTGTGGATTCCAATGAATATTGTAATGCCTACATCACATAAAAATCGCACGTAAATGTGTAGGATGATCTTGACGGCGCATAGAATGAGCAGGCAAGTTGTCCAAGTAGGGTTTCACAATATGTTTGATGTTGTGAAACGCGTAAGACATGGCCCCTTGAAAAGTGGTGCCAACATTTTTCAATCCAAAAGGTAATTTACAGTATGAAAATGTGCCCCATGGACAGATAAACATTGTTTTGGGTTGACCGACAGGGAGTATGTTTATTTGATTGTAACTAGAGAATCCATCCATGAATGAAAATATTTCATTTCCAGAAGAATCATCAACAATTTGGTCAATGTAAGGGGTGGAATAATTGTCTTTTGGACAATATTATTAATATCCCTATAATCGACACATACTTCGATATTTCCTTGTTTGTTTGTGACCGAAACTATGTTGGATACCCAATCCGTCAATGGAATAGGATAAATAAAACCTCCGTGAAGTAGTTTTTCAACCTCAAGTTTAATAGCAACATTTTTTCGTGGATGTATTGGACATAGTATTTGTCTAAGAGGTTTAATATCCGAGTATGTCTTAATTTCGTGAACAACAATGCTAGGATCCATTCATGGCATTTCTTCGTAAGACCAGGAAAAGATGTTGCAGAATTCCTGATATAGGGCTTTATACATGTTAATTTCATTAATTGAGCATGAAGCACCTATATGAATGTTTTCAGTTATTCATGGTTTGATTGTCATTTCAATTGGAATTGTTGTCGAAATGTTTCCTAAATTCATCTAAGAATCTGAATGAAGGATTGACATTGGATTTTGAGGTTTCTTAAAATATTCAATCGGAAATATTGTTGAAAAGTCATTTTCAACTCTATCAAGGTCAGGTAGAAAAGAGGAGCGATTGTGAAGATCGTCCCAAGGTAATTCTTCTAATGACAAAATTTCCTAAATATTTTCATCACTTGAAAATATGTGTTGAAAAGGATAAGAAAAATATGTTGTGGTTAAACCTGGTAGAGAAGAAGACTCATCACTGATCACATTCACTTGATCAGTATCGGTTGATGAAAGGTCATAAAGTGATTGAACCGCTACATATTCCAATTCGTATGGAATCAAAGGCATTTCATTGCCATAATAGTCTAACTTAGATTCTAAAGGTTCAATCCATGAGTCATCAAATGGTATTGTGCTTGATGTAATCATGTTGATATTTGCAATAGTATGAGGCACATTAGGAGGAGGTATGATGAAAGTTCCCATAAGAGAGGAATCCTTAAGTATTCCTACTCCAACATCTTCATAAGGGATAACCGACTTTCGGAAATATGGGATACTATCCGTAGAGGCAGGATCTGAAGTGTAGTAATACAACTGATCAATTTTGACAATCTTCCCTTTAAGAGGAAACATTATTAACCGAAAGACCGATCAGACTACAACTGTTATAGCATAATACCAACTTCGACCTAAAATAAAGTTGTAGTTAAGAGGGGCATCAATGACTTCCACCTCAAGCGTAACAATTTTTCCTTCTACCTATATAGGTAAATCCTAGAGAATTCCAATGGACGAAACCTCTTCCATCAAAGGATTTTAGTATCGTTGGTGATTAATTGATTGTTGGAGAACCAAGAGTTTTCCAATAAGAGAAATATATAATGCACATAGACGCTCCCTCGTCAATTACCGTGCGAAAAAATCGCCTAGACTTGACTAAATAGGTATTTGAAAAGCCATTTGGTGCGGGCGTCTAGGTACAAAATTCCCAAGATCAAAGACGATGAGATTAGAGTCTTGAGGGTCAATATCTCCAACAAATAATAATTGTAACTTCTTCTAGGATGGAAAAGACTGCATCACTTCGAGGAACGAAATTGCTAAAGGTGACATAGCCATATCTTAAAAAATGTTGTAGTTCTGAGCGACTCTCGCATGTGGATTGAAAGTTGATTTTCGAAGTACACATTTGGTAGGAAGTTTAATCACTAAATCAGGGCTAGGTTTCTCGATGTGTAATGGTTCACAAATAGGAGGATTTGATGTCGGAGCTTAACTGGATGATCCCGTTTTGTTTCTAGTTACATGACTCTTAGATCCATAATCTTGAGATCGCGTTGCAACCATGACCTGGGAGGACATCACCAGGATATCCACCGATGAATTGGAAGAAGATCTGTTGTGGGAAATCATTTTGCTACCTTGTGATGGAAAATGATATTTAAGAACAACGGGTGTGGGCGAACCTTTGACAAATTTAGATAGCTCAGCCCGATGCGGGCACTCTTTTGTGTAGTGATCCACGTCACATATAAGACAAGGATAACGAGGTTTCCTTTTTTCATCAAATGGTTCAGATTTATTTTCTCTCTCTTTTGGAGAATTGTTTTGTTTGTTTTTACCCTTCCCTTTCTTTTTACTTCCAAATGATTTAGTTTTGGCAGTAAATGAATCTACGACATGGATTTCGGTAGAAGTTTCTAGAGAAGAGTCTATTTTAGGTGAATCAGGTAAATTTATGATTGGAGTAGCAGGCTTGGATTGTTTATTTTTACTCTTTGATGTGTTAGCTATACCAATTGCACCACTTGTAGCATGAGAACCGGAAGGAGTCGTAGTAAGTTGACATGAGCGAGGTAAATTTGGAATCTTTTCTTACAAAGTACTAGACTGTGTATAAACAAGGTCTAGATATTGGGATTGAGCGATAACCTGCTCTTTTGTTACAATGCCTCCTTTAGCTACATCTTCAGTAATATTAGGGAGTAATTATTTGATAAACCATTCAATCATAATTTGATCTGGATGATAACTTTGTGGGCTTGAGTGATAACCTGCTCTTCTGTTACAACGCCTCCTTTAGCTACATCTTTAGTAATCTTAGGGAGTAATGATTTGATAAACCATGCAATAGTAATTTGATCTGGGATGAAAACTTTGACTAAATGGTGTCTACATCACCATTTGTGGATGTGACCTGAAATGTACATAGATGTACTTTGTTTGAGTGAAGTCAAAAGTTCTATGCCATTATCATAACAGACTGGTAATGGAAAATGAGTAAGGAAAGGAGTTGCTAAGGCATTGAAATTATTGAAAGAGCCGTGTGGTAACTCAATGTACCACTTCTCGGCTAAGTAGATCAAAGTTCTTTGAAAAATTCTTAAACAAATGGAATCATCGATTAAATGTTTGGATGCACAACACATATGATAAGTCATAACATGGTTTGAGGGGTCCTCTCTTGGCTTTCCTTCAAACTTCGGAATTTCACTAGGCAACTTAGTAGGCATGGCTGGAAAAAACGGAAGATATTAAATCGGGTCATTCATTAAATGAGACAAGTATAGTAAATCTAAAGTTGCTATAAAAGGTAACCGCCTAGTAGGGTCTTGCTAAGCGAATTGATAACCCTGAGGGACAATTCCAGTACGTGGAGGAGGGCATCAAGGAAAACCTGGGATAGCTTGAGTAGTTGGAATTGGGACACCTCCAGGATATCCAGGGGTAACCATACTGAATTGGGGTTGAGATGGTATCTGAAATGTATGACTAGGGTATGGTTGACTATGGAAAGGTGGATTTTGTCCGAATTTTCCATATTGGAATTGGCTCTGAAATCAATGCCCTTGAGAAAATTGACCTTGAAGAGGTTGACCTACCAGGGGTTGTCCCTAAAGAGGTTGACCTGCAACGGGTTTCCCCTGAAAAGGTTGACCTAAAAAGGGTTTTCCTTGAATAGGTTAACCTACGAAAGGTTGACTTGTTTGCATTTCTATTATGCCAGGTTGTACCAAAGATGCTTGAGGAATCGACTCGACTATAGGTCCAGTATGATGGGTAGTAGTCTGAGGGATAGCTTGTGTAACAGTTGGCATTGAAATTTGAAGGGTCATAGTAATAGAAAATTGGGGAACTCCTGGGATGGGTGTACTTCGTTTTTGAACAGATGTTTGCAAAACATATTGGATAGGAGTATTAGGATTACTCAGACTAACTTCCTTTACTTGGCACAGATGCCCTTGGGATAATTTGAAGTGCAACTTGAACATGTTGTGGGACTTGGGTGTAACCAAATTGTCCAAGTGGTTGAGCAGGTTGATTATAAGGAATTTGCGGGGTAGGTTTCAAAGGTTGTTGAGTAAACGAGGTGTTCCATATGGTGTTCATCCATGGATAAGGAGTTCCCATTAAGGGTTGTGACGAATAGGGTTGACCATAAATAGTTTGAGGCATTAGACCATAAGTTTGATAATTACAGGGAATATGTTGCCCTAAAATTGTTGGATAGGTTCCAGTGAAAGGTTGTCCTTCTGGAAAAGGTTGTTTCCCTTGAAGAGGTTTTTTCCCCCAAGGAGGAATGTAGCCACCTTGTGAGTTGGCTTGAGGGGTATTTCCTGAAAAACATATAAATATGCTTCGTAGTGAAAGGTTGGGTGGTAGACTCGAATAAGATAGCTGACATAGTAGAAGTTTCAGAGGAAGGATAATCTCCTATAAAAGCACCAGAAAGTGACTAGTACCCAGTAGGAACAAAAGGACCACCATACAAAAGGATTTCTAGAGAAGATAAAAACATGGATGACTCAGTAGACATGCTTTCAGAAGCCATGTTCCTATACCTGGGTAAAGAGTAAAATGGAATTCGGTGTCATGGATGTTTGTAACCAGAAGAATGTAAAAATTCGGTAAATTGAAGATACCAAGGATCTGGTGGAAAAGGAGTGAAAGGCAAATCTAAAGGGTAAATCGGTTCACTATACCTTAAATCTAAAGATTCTTGATGAGAGGAAATTTCAACTTCTTCTTCTTCGTCAGTGATTTCTTCAATGCTAATAAGGCCAAGAGGAAGATTCTCAATGATGAGAAGCTTTACTCGAGGTGTACGAGGACAACCAGGAGTAGGGGCTATAACATTCGAAGGTGACTCAGATGAAGTGGAATCAGACTCAGGTTTAGAGGTTTATGGTTCAGTAAGCTGCGTATATGAAAACTCACCAGTGACAGATTCAACTGTGACTACTTCAAAAATTTCTGGTTGATCTTGTTATGTTTCATATATTTGAGGTTTGTTAACTTCGAAATCAAGATGTATTATGATAGATGATTATTCTTGTTCATAAGACTTGGCTCTTGATGATTGAACCTTCCAGTTTCGATTTTTTACAATTGAATGGCTATATATTCAGGGATTTCCCCTACATCCCACGTGAATGTCTTGATAATTCAACCACGATTAATTTCTTTAACACAAAAAAAAACACCACACCTAAGCCCTCTAAAAGTAATGAAACAAATGAACACGTGCTACAAAATCTAAGAAGAAATACACACATAAACAATATGTCTCCACAATAAAATCACTTGTTGGTGATGAAATCCAACCTCACAGTGATTAATGTGGAACACTAGCGGTTAGAGTAGTTACCCTAACAACCTGCTTAATGAAACAGTCCGGTGCAAGTAACTCCACTATACCATCTCGAAGTGAAGACTACCCTCCGGAAAGTCAAAGTGAGTCTAGTCAACATCTGTTTCAGGTACAGTGGGACCTTCCCTCCACCGTCACCCTGTGAAAAATCCTAAGATTATAGCCACTAAGGTTACCAACTAAGACAATTCATCCTGGGGGAATAATCTATGGCCCAATATACACGCAAGGGCATAGTATCAAAGCTCAATCCCATTGAAATTACCTCGACATGGTAAATTCGAGGTTTAATAACAAGTTATTCTAGTTTCCTTTACAATGGCTAATCCGAGGTTTACCATTTGTAATACATGCACACCTTCTATCTTTACCAATTAAGTAGGTATGATTACTCCACTGGGTCCGACATGACCTCGTGCTTGACTCGTTTAAGAAGAGCTTCCCAGAGCAAAACTGCAACAATTGGGTTTTTCCCTACCACAAGATGCTATTTGTTTGTTTATATGCTTTGGAAAGTTAATTACTCCATATTCCAAAGCACTAATCATGAGCTAGATTGGTGGAATGAGCCCTAGAAAATATAAAAATATCTAGATTAATTTTATCAAGCAGTGTATTGATTTGGATGTTTATTTACGCAGAGGGGTATGGAAATGAAACTCAATGATGTTGTGACCGACTCAAAAAATTACTCTAAATGCATCAACAATGAATATGCAATTCTTTATTTCAATGAATTCCTAGTTAAGGGAAAGTAGAAGGATTTTTTGAACTCAAAAAGTAAAAATTCCCCAAAACATCCATAACAATCCTTCTTCATTAAGAAATCAATTTCATTTTGAAGCATAACCAATATCACTTTGTAATGAAAATATTCATTGATTTAGAGCCAAAATATACAATTTCATGAGCAAAGAATCTTTCAATTCTTCAAAATTAAAAACAACTAGAAAAACCCTAAATATTATTAAAAAAATTCAAAAATTAAAGCTCTTAACTAATAATCTAACTAATGATACCTATAAGCGCACTTTCATGGTTTCTTATAACTAAAAGAAAAATAAATCGTTTTTTCACTTTAACAAGCAAGCAATTTCATAAAAGACTACATGTCCGAGACAAATCATACTTCACTTATCTAGAAGTTTTCCTTTGCAAATGAGCAAAAAAAATCACTCAAACAAGTAAGACTAACAAGACAACTGGTAGCTCCAGAGGGAAATGACAGTAAAACACTGATCTAGGTAGTGATTCTATCTTTCCAAACAAAGAAATTGAGGAAACCAGGGCAAACCCTACCCGAAAATGCAAAAAGGATGATTTCTCAAAAAGACACTAAGGTAATTAAGATGAGTTCACAAATAGAATATGAGGGTTGGTATAAGGTAGGTTGAACCTCTATAAATTTATCATCATAATTTGAGAGGGAGAAAGTTAATTTTTCAAAAATTATCAAGGGGTGCGCAGGTAGTCAGTGAAAACCATTGCGCATGCTCACTGTATTAAATTGAGAACTTGTGCAAACCTGCGCTTTGTTTATGAAACAAAACCGCGCAGGGGAGAGAAATTTCAACGAAATAAACACAAGGCGTTCTAATTCAATGGATCTAACTAAACCCAAAAACACTCAATCATACTCAAACTAGAAAAATCAGAGAGCTGAACCAAAAAGAACCAAGAAAAACTAAGCCGTGTAGAAATTATACAAACAATATGTATACCAATGGATTCAATCCTATCATGTGATATGCTAAAGAAAGATACTGAATCCTTGTACAAATTAATTGTGGAAAATAAATACGATCGCACAATCACACCAAGTAAAAGAAAGAAGCAAATCAATCCACAACACAGATATTTTTCCTGGGGAAAGCTTGCTGCTCAAAACCCCTCTATCTTCTATTGTATATTCAACCAAGGAATCATGAAACAATTACAATTTCATTCTTCTCATAAGAGTTTTTTGCACTCTGCTAACTGTCTCACACTAATCCAGACAAAATCGACCAACACTTAGAAAATTTTCAGCCTCTGCTCAGCTTGCTTGCCTTGCACAATTCATGTGGAATGCACTCCCTATTCTTTACGAATTTCAACCTTCCAAAACTGTGCAATGCTCATGGGAAATCCTATGGGTGTATACTGCATGCAAGCACTCTACTAATTATACAATTGATAGTTAACATCCCTTTAACCTCTGTCTCAACTCGGTCTTCATCAGAACTGACATGCATGCAGCGATTAATAGTAAATCATTAATTACTTGACAGATCACTACATGTGAATTAAATCTGATTTAATTCACTTGACCTCTCACTAGTGAAAAAATCATTTACAACTAATTAAACTGATTTTAACTCAATTAATTGAGTTAACTGATTTCTCATGTATTAAACTAATGCACTAACTGCAACTTGGACTCAAAAACAAATAGAATCACTCTGCATGCCTCACCAACCACCCTCAACTCGAAATTCATGAGCTAACTGAGTTTATCACACTTAGTTAACTATTACAAGTGATTATGAGATAAGATTACAATTTATTGTCCAATTTAATTAAGGGAAAATTAAATTAGACACACATTTCTTGTTGACTTTTCAACACTCCCTCCCAACAAGAAACAGATTATCAGCTACTCCGATCTTGCTTCTATGGTATTCAAATTTTCTCTTGGCGAGTGCCTTTGTCAGAATATCGACATCCTAATCCTCTATGGGACTGTATTGAAGTAACATAATGCGTCTCTGAACACAATCTTTGAGATGGTGGTACCAGATATCTATATGCTTGGACCTGTCATGGAATACCGGATTAACCGAGAGTTCTATGCAACTCTAGTTATCACAATGTATCAAAGTCGGATCCATCTGACGACCAAAAAAACCAACAAGAATCTTCCTCATCCAGATGGCCTTACATGCCGCTTGACTGGCTGCCATGTACTCTGCCTTGGCTAAACTGAGTGCAATTGATCTCTGCTTCCTGCTGTACCAAGAAACTGCTGTCGATCCTATGCTGAAGATCCATCCTGATGTGCTCTTCCTGTCTAATGGATTGCCTGCCAAATCCGCATCAGTGAAGCCTTGAAGCTTCACTCCCTCTGTCCGTATGTACCGAAATCCATGCTTTGTAGTGCCCCTGAGATGTCTCAAGACATGATTCTCCGCCTTCCAAAAGAGCTTGGTCGGCTTAACTATAGCTTGATTAAGCTGATTAACTACATAGCATATGTTTGGTCGTGTGTTCACCAAGTACATGAGTGAACCCACAAGCTACCTATAAATAGTACCGTCCACTACCTCACTTGAAGTAGCATCCTCCTTCCTCCAGTGTCTGTAATGTCCGCTAACCAAATCCACGCTAACCAAATCCGCGCGGGGTACTTTTCATTAAAAACCATTCTCATGTCAAGTCGGGTCATTGCTTTAGCAAATTTAGGTTTGGGTTGCTCATAAACATGAATACATGAAAGAATTTGCATATTTTTCAAACGAGTTTGCATAGATTTGAATCTGTGGATTCAAGGGTTTGCTTTGATAGGGTTTCGCTCATTAAAACAGTAAGAGTTGATTTTTAGAACTGGCCCATGCATCCTTGCATGTGTTAATTCTCATCAAAGCCGAATCAGATGAGTTTGTATGAGTAAATTTATGTTTTCTGACACTTGGATAGATTGGAATTGATTTCCTGGTTATAAAATTAGTGTAAATTGATATGTGGGTAGTTTAGAATTGATCGCCTTACATAAATCCCTTGTGAATTGATATTATGGGTAGTTTAGAGTTGATAACCACAAAGTAACACCGACATATTCGATGTGTGTATCTTGGAATTGATTACATTATAGAAGCAGATGTGATTTGATACATCGCTAGCTTCGTATCGATTTCCCAATTTGTTGAGAAGCCCGTATAGAATTGATGTCAGTAGCTTGGACTTGATTGCCTTAATTCATGGATTTGATTATGGGGTCTTGCAATTGATTGGCTGGTATGTGTGGTTCGATAAAGGAGAATTATCTTATCTTAGGTTACATTAGTGGAATGCTCCAAGGCAATTGTGAGTAAAAGAGAAAGAAATGTGCGGTGCTAATAAGTTCCAAAGAAAATGGTCGATGAATCAATTCATATAATGACGCTAGTGTTTTCACATAACCTCTTTAATATACAATTAATTTTATTTCCATGTATCTGCATCCAAAGATATTTTTCACGACTTTGAAATTATGGATCTATAAACAAAAGCCTTAGCAAGCTTTGATCTAGCGATTCCTCCAATCGATCTTGACAAGTTTGAATCTAGTTGCTCATAGATCCGCCAACGATCTATTATTGTTCACATTGATTGACCGCCTTCACATCACATTCTTTTTTGCAATCTGTATGCAAAATTCTTACCTTGATTGGATTACAGTTCCATTTTCTAATGCTTGACCTCTACTTTTGTCTCGCAAATTTCTGCCAGCAATATGAAAATCAAATTTCTGTCTAAATATCTTCTGAAACACTATGAGCAAGCAATGATGCATTTTTCATACCATGCTTTAAGGTTTCTACATGGCCAATTTAATTGTCATAATATCTAGCCAGTATCTAGTATCTGTTGCATGCTTTCGAACATGAACATGAGAATAAGGATAAGGTAACAAGTTCTTCTTAATGGAATTATGTCCAATGGATGAGGTTAAATTAAAAAGGAAAAATAAAGAGACATAAATTTTTTTTGCTGTAAAATTGCCCCGAGTTGAGAGATTTATTTTTTAAGTGGGCTCTCTCATTATCGTAGGATAATCCATATTTAACTCTGGAAGTTTTTAAATCTGGACATTTTCCATCCATTTGAAAGTAGGGGGAACATGTAGTTTTGTCAAAGAATATTACTATCATTGATATTATGATAAAGCGCAATGAGATTCATGGACATATCTTTGGTCTCCCTAAATTCTTGAGATGAAGTCATACCCTTTACTACGGATATCCATGCCAAAGCCTCCAATCCACATATACTCAGAGAGAATCAATTCTCAGTGGATTATAAGCTATGGTTTCGATATAATAAGTATGACTTCTTTTGATAATTTGAATTATCTTTAGAAATAAAATAGTTAAGTGAATATAATTAAAATTTAATAATATATTAAACATGTCACTTTTCTAAGAGTTACTTTTTGGGACCTCTACTATTTTGTTATTAGAATTAAAATGAATTATATTTTATTATGATGTGATATTGGAGAAGGTAGTAAGACTCTATTTTGTTGTTGTTGGGTATATAGTATAAATATTTTGAATGAATATACTTTGACATAATTATAAAAGTTTTTGGTGTACTTGTAATTTAAATATAAATTTTGCTTTTACCAAACGTGAAGTGTAAAAATTTCAAAAAGCATTTTAAACAAAACAAAAATAAAATGAAGAATATAAAATAGTTAGAAACCATAAAATATTATTGTTATTCAAAATAAATTTCTTTTAATGTTTATAGAATTGGTTAAAATATAAGAATGAGATTTAAAAAAAAAGAAAAAAAGATATTATTTAATTTTATATTCATTTAATTTTGTTTAAAGTAGTTTTTATAAGGAAAATAAAACTTAGGAATAATGTTTGCATAATAGTATATATGGAAAATATTTTAAAGAGATGTTATATATATATATATATATATGTGGAATATTTAAAATTATATTATTGATATAACTTTTTGATATATTTAGTGATTAAATAAATTATAATAATTAATTTAAAATTATGATAGAGAATAAGAGAAAAATAGAAATTGAGAAAGTTTTGTGGAAAAATAAAAAATAAAAAATAAAAATGCTTTTGACATTAAAGATAATATTCTCAAGGTAAGTTCAAGATTAGTGATAGTTGAGCATGGTGCTATTGTGAATGACAACAATATGAAATTTTAGGATTGGAGTAGATAATTAATATTCATACAATTCCTTGAGGTGGATAACATTAAAGTAGGAATGGAACTATGGAAAGGTAATAATGTATACTGCTAATTTATGTGATGATACTAAAGGGCCTCTCTCTCAAGTGGCTAGTTCTCTTGAGGATATTGATAAATGGATTGAGAAAAATGATTGGTATGGGTCATGGTGATGACCTATGTAATTTTAAAAGGGTGAGATTGCGTACAACGCGTGATAGAAATACAATTGTAAATACTATGATGATGCTTTGAGAAGGACTACACATAAATTCAAAAAAGAAAAATAAGAAGAAGTGAGAATCAACTAATAAAGGGTGTAATTGAATAAATGTCACTTTGAGCGAATTGATAATCTATTTTTACTTCATATAAAACAACTTACTAGCCTGCCATTAATATTGGAAGAATTTATTTCCAAACACAGTAGGCATACCCAATCTTTCATGGATGATAATGATAGTACTGGTTCCAATCGTTTCAAGTTATCAGCTAAACATTTAACAAGTAATAATTAAAGAGGAATAATCCCTAGTCCAACTTGAAGATGAGTGAACCTACAATAAAAGAGATCAAGAGAGAACTTGATGAGATTAAAAAAAAATAAAAAATAAAAAAAATGACAATTATACGAGTGATGGATAGATCACCAGGGGACAACAAGCCGTCATGCAGATGGATTGAGCATACCATAAGACTTAAATAAGAATGACTTCGTGTATGGGTGCCATTGGATAAGCAAAATATGTATAGTGATCATGGGATCTTAATTTGATATTGATGATTTAAATGATTGTACAACTGATGATATCTTAGCAATTAATTTCACTAAAATTTCCTTGGAGAAGGAAGAATATGATGAGAGATTAAGGACCAATATGATAGATGATGAAAGATTAAGGCCCAAGATGATGAGGCTCATTTAAAATTTAATAATTTACTTAGATAAGTATACCTACGGTGTAAATGGTCAACTTCCTAATATAAGAACAATAAATGATTATTGAAAAGTAATTGGTATATTGATGAAAATGTGATGCTAATAGTTGTGATGAGATAACATAGATCCTAGATGGACGTCGAATAATCTTAGTTCATAGTAGGTATTCAATGTTTATACAAAAAAATGAAATTGATTTTCCGATGAATCGTAATAAGAATGCTTATAGTGTATTATTGTTCTATATTGATAAGTATGGATATGTTTTTGATATTGATGATGTTTCATGATAGTATGAGGATAATGCTAAACATGTTGTTGTTATGTTAATGATGATATATGCTCATGATGAATATGATATGCATAGGGATTATGGTGTTATGATTTGAAGTTATAATGACATGTGGTTAGTTTATTATGTAATGTCATGATATATATTTGATGCGAATACGTTGATGTTATAATTTATGATGGTATTTCATAAGGTGAAGCATGTGGTAATTGCATACAGATTTTATGACTTATAAGAGTATGAAATTCTCTACTATTTAGAATGTGGTTATTAACAACAATGTTATGTTATCATGATGACATGAAAGAGTTGGCATGTGGATTATTTTCTATGTTTTTATGATTATAACTAATGCATTGGATGCATGTTGAGATGTGGTGATTGGCAGGAAATCCACAGATGGGCCGAGAGGGCCGATTTATTTGATGATCTCGTGGGAGCCCATACTTACGAGGGAGAATAAGTAACACCATATGGGCTGGGGACAAACTCAATCAACACTACATATGCCAGTGGTTCCTTTGTCTTGTATATCTCTTGAAGGGCTGTGGGACCATCTTGAGGAGGCCAAGGGCCTGGTATTGTAGGCCAAGTGCCTGGTATTGGATGGGAATGCCGAAGTCTAGAAGTAGGTGTAAGACTTCAATGCCTGGGGCTGTGCACCTTAAGGAGCTGTGGAGGGAGTGGGCCAGCCTTGCGAGATTCCCGGAGTCATTGAGTACTGGGACCGGATGCCTGCCTTGGGGCAGATGAGGTCTGAGTCGAGCGCGAGCCTTGGGGCCAGCCTTGAATAGGGATAGACTGGGGAGGCTTATGCCTTGTTCCGAAAGTGGGAAAAAGGACATATATTCCTTGAGATTCCCGGGTGCTGTGATGAACTTTCGATGCCTGCTGGTTATACTAGTTCAGCAGAGGGTGTTGGTCCCACATGAAGTAATAAATAATTGATAATATAATATAATTAAATACTCAACTTCGGGACAAAGTTCCTTGAAGAGGGGAGTATGTAATGTCCCATAATAATTATAAAATAATAAATAATTATAATATATAAATATATAATATAATTTAATAAATAAGTAAATAAATAAATAGTCAAGAGAATAATAAATAAATAATAAATAAAACATTAAACAATAACTGGAGTTCTAAATAAAATGGTAAATAATAAACTGGAGTCCTAAAACAATAAACAATAAGTAAAGTTAAAGAAAGAATTAATTAACAAAAGTAAATAAATTAACAAAGAGTTAAACTAAGAAACTAATAGAAAGAAAGTTAAAGAAATAATTAATTAACAAAAGTAAATAAATTAACAAAGAGTTAAACTAAGAAACTAATAAAAAGGAAGTTAAACTAAGAGAACACTAAATTAAGTAAAGCTAACAAAAAGTAAGAGAACACTAAATTAAGTAAAACTTAAGTTGCATGTTGACACAGTGACTGTGTGCATGTGGTTCCCATTCCATGGTTTGGTCTATTTAATAGACATTGAGGAAGGTTCAAGGATTCATTCTTTCATCCATTCTCTGGAGAGAAAGGTATGGTGAGGCAAAGGATACCCTGGCAGTAGTATGTTGATTGAGGGCTCGGGGGTGGCCAGCTGTGGAAAGATTACATACAGCTGAGCCTATGGTTGGGTGGAGAGTTGTCCCCAAAACTTTGTTGCAGTCAGTAGGATTCAACTAGAATTCAACCTTGGAGTCTCAAGTGAGGAAAAGCGCCATTACAGGTAAGTTGTCTTACTCATGTTTATGAAAATTTCATGATGATTAGTTAAACAGTTATTGGGTTGATTATTCATTGTTTATGTGATATAATTAATTGCATGTTTAAATTGGGGTTGTTACAGTTTCCTGCAAGAGGAGTTTCCATGTGTTTACAACTCTCCAAGTGGAACTTCTGCAGAATCTCTTAGGAATACTTACCTTGAGAAACAAATAGCTCCCCATCCCGCTGTCATATTTCCAAACTAAGGAAATAGTGAAGGAGTTCCATGTCCTTCATATCAAACTCTCTTGCAAGATCCTCTTTGCAAGAAGTTATGAGCTTCTCATCACCTATCAAAATAAGATCATCAACATAAAGTATGATAATCAAAATCTTACCATCAACCACAATCTGGTACAGGTTCGCATCCGCTTCACTCTTTTTGAAGCCCAACCCGGTGAAATAGCTGTTAATCTTGGTGTACAAGCACGAGGTGCTTTCTTCAGCCCATACAGTGCTCTCTTGAGTTTGTATGCATGAGAATCACTGTCAAAGATCTCAAAACCTTCTGGCTGCTCAATGTACACTTCTTCCTCAATAAATCCATTGAGAAATGCAGTCTTCACATCCATTTGATGTATTTTCCAACCCATCTATGCTAAGAGTGCAAGGTTAGATCTAATCGAGGATTACCTTTCAACTGGTGCAAAAGTCTCCTCATAGTCAATCTCCTCAACTTGTGAGAATCCCCGGGCTACAAATCTATCCTTGCACTTCTCCACACTCCCATCTACTACTTGCTTCACCTTATATAGCCATCTAGATCCAACGAATGATTTCCCGACTGGTCTTGGGACAACTTCCCATGCACTGTTACTGACGATGGAGTCATACTCTTGAACCATGGCGTCAACCCAAATTGGTTGTTGCACTGATTCCTCAAAAGAGGATGGTTTTGTCACAATACACTTGCTCATAAGAGCCATGTATCTAGTAAACCTGTTTAGAGACTATCTATGTCTGTGCAGTGATGTAGGTGCTCCTATATGTTCTGCCGCATCAAGTCTCAATTTGTCAGCTTCTATGGTGCGCCTTCTACCATGTCTGGTGGATGGATCTGCATGATTTTTTTCTACCACTCCATGATCCTCCGCATGTGGCTACTCCACATCTTGAGGTTCATCCTTTGGAACCAAGATTTCCTCATCTGCATGCAAATCAAGCTCCCTCGCAAGGGACAATCGCATGACTTTCTCCTCATGAAATTTTACATCCCGTCTTACAATAATCATCCTGTTGTTCGGAAAATACACCCAATAGTTGTGGGGAGTATCAGTGTACCCCAAAAATATCCCAATCTTAGATGTTGGTTCTAGATTCTTTCTGGAATCTTTGGTGACATGGCAATAGACAGATGAACCAAAAAATTTAAAATATGAAACATCAGGTTTCTTACCAGAAAAAGTTCCCTCTGGTGTACTCATGCCAAGTATTCGATGAGGACTACTGTTTTGCATAAATACCCTGTGTTGCATGCCTCTACCCACAGATGCAACGAAAAGCCCTGATCATGTAGCATCGCTCATGACGCACCCACAATTGTTATGTTATTTCTTTATTCAACCCCATTCTGTTGTGGATTATGCGGTGCAATCAACTCACTTTGAATTCCTTCTTTGGCACAAAAGTTATTGAATTAATTGGGGATGTACTCACCACCGTTGTGTCTCCGCAGAGCCTTCACATGCTTCCCTGTATCCTTCTCAACCAGTGCTTTGAACTCACAAAATTTTGAGAACGTCTGATCTTTCTTCTGCATGAAGTATATCCAACACTTTCTATAAAAATCATCAACAAAAATCACATAATACCTGTGCTTTGCTATAGAAGTTGTAGAGAATGGTCCACACACATCTGGATAAACTCTCTCAATGATTTCCGTTGCTCGTTTCTCCTTCTCGTGAAAAGTGGCCTTTGCATACTTCCCCATGGTACATCCATTGCATGTGTCTATCTGCATAAGAGTACTCTTTGGAAGCCCTGTAGAAATCTGATGCATGACCTTCAAAGCATCGTGGTGTAGATGGCCCAATATCCTGTGCCATAAGTCACCCTCATCTCGACTCACCACTCTGTCTTCTTTACCCATCAATGTTGCGCAACCATCTACATCGAGTTTGTAGAGATTCTTCACACAAATCCCAATCTTCTTAACTTGTCTCATGGATTTGTGATGAAGCAATGCTTTCCCTTCACTGAAAACCACATCATATCCTCTATCCTCCAACATAACAACTGAAACTAGATTATTTTTCAAGCCTGGTACATGCGTGACATATTTTAATAAGAAGGGTTTACCTGACTATCTTTGGAAGGTAGCTGTACCAATCTTGGTAGCACTATACCTCCCGTCATCATCCATTTCGATATGCATCTGAAGGCCCTTCTCCTCCAAGCTACTAAAAATTTCTTTGTCTTCAGTCATGTGGAAAGATGCACCAATATCCAAGTAACACACTGATCCCATCGCACTAGACACCATGCATGCGATGAGTGAGAAGTACAACTCAAATTGCGAAGCCAAAGCCTCGCCCGTTGCAGATCCTGAAGCCTTCTTGTTGTTGTTCTTCTTCTGTGGACAATTAGTGGCATAATGTCCATGCTTGTGACAACGAAAAAATTTCACTCTGGACATGTCACGCTTCTCGCCTTCTTTGCTGGTCTCAGATTTGGAATAGGATTTCTTTCCATTATCCTTCTTTTCCTTCCATCCAAGGCACAATTTTCCTCATCATCTTCCTTGGATGAGGATCCATCCCTAGTATTCCGCTTGAATTCTTCTTGTACCAAATCCGACCAAAGTCACTCCCAATCTAGTAGCTTCTCCCTCATATTGACAGAGTCTTGATAACTATGCCAACTCTTGGGAAGGCCTAGAAGAGCTAGGCTCACCAAGTCATCATCCGCTACAGTAATCCCGACACTTCCAAGCTCATCTCGACATTGGATGAATTTGGTTAAATATTTCAGAATAGTGTCACCTTTCTCCATTTTGATTTCCCTGAGCTTGTCCTTCAGTGCCAATTTTCTGTGGTCACTGCTACTCTAAAATAGATCTGTCAAAGCCTTCCACATTTCATATGGAGTCGCTTTTCCATGGAGACTCAAGACAATGTGGTCTCGAGCTCCCTCTGATAATATCCTCCTTGCCTTTGCAAAATTCTTTTTCCAAGCATCAAGAAGAGCAATGTCTACTGCTGTGGGCTTGGGAATATCATTATCAATGAATTATTTCAACCCGTTGTCCTCCAGAACTGCCTCCATTCTGTATTTCCATGCAATATAATTAGAACTGCCTTCGAGTGCATATTCCAATATTAAACCATTGAAAGCCATCTTGATCCGCCTGTCGCACCAAAGAATATTTTTGCAAATTCGAATGTTGTTCAACATAAACTCAATTTCTTCTCCACTATAGTGATTTCCTGCACTCTGCTACCATGTAGAAATTATACAAACAATATGTATATCAATGGATTCAATCCGATCATGCGATATGCTAAAGGAAGATACTGAATCCTTCTACAGATTAATTATGGAAAATAAACACGATCGCACAATCACACTAAGTAAAAGAAAGAAGAAAATCAATCCAAAACACATATATTTTTCCTGGGGAAAGCTTGCTGCTCAAAACCCCTCTATCTTCTATTGTATATTCAACCAAGGAATCATGAAACAATTACAATGCAATCTTCTCACAAGATTCCGTTGCACTCTGCTAACTGTCTCACACTGATCCAGAAAAAATCAACCAACACTTAGCCAATTTCAACCTCTGCTCAGCCTGCCTTTCTTGCGCAATTCATGTGGAATGAAATCCCTATTCTTTAGGAATTTAAGCCTTTCAAAACTGTGCAATTCTCATTGGAAATCCTATGGGTGTATTACTACATGCAGGTAGATTGCTAATAATACAACTGATAGTTAACATCCCTTTAACCTCTGTCTCAACTGGGTCTTCATCAAAACTGACATGCATGCAACTATTAATAGTAAATCGTCAGTTACTTGACAGATATATGATTTAATTCACTTGACCTCTCACTAGTGCAACAATCAGTTATAACTAGTTAAACGGATTTTAACTCAATTAATTGAGTTAACTGATTTCTCATGCATTAAAATAATGCACTAACTGCAACTTGGAATAAAAAACAAATAGAATCACTTAACTCAATTAATGAGCTAACTGAGTTTATCACACTCAGTTAACTATTACAAGTGATTATGAGATAAGATTACAATTTATTGTCCAATTTAATTAAGGGAAAATTAAATTAGACACACATTTCTTGTTGAATTTTCAGCAAGCCATTCCCAAGTGGAGTCACCAATTTTTTACCCGGATAAATCCCTCTTGCGGACAAGAGAGATCTCCCTAGTAGCCCAACAGATAACTAGAAACAAACAAACATAAGAATATCTCTTTCCCTAAGCTATTAACATTCAGATAATCAAAACTAGAAAAGAGAGGATAATGCTCTTACCTTTCAACGAGATGTTTGTTGAAGACCTTTCCTTTTGTCTCGAAGAATTCCTTCAATGCTGAGAATAAAACTGCAATCACAAACATGCAAAGAATCAAAAGCATCTGCAGTATGTAATAATCCAAATACTATCTTAACTTAATGATCAAGGAGATTAAGAATTGTAATTATTTAATGAATCTAAAAACAACACAATGAGAAAAAGTATCCAAATGCATTATTCAGGAATATAAAGAGCAATATTACAACCAAGCCTTGATGTCATATAGATTCCTCCTGTATGCCTTCCTAATATTCCTGCTTGGTTTAACAAGATTTCCACTCTAGAATGACCAACATAAGATTATCATAAGTGAACCCCCTAACCCTGAAGTTTCAACTCAATTTATAGGAGAAACCGAGGAGGTTTCAGATCAACCAATAGAGGGGTATGATCCACAAATGAGGGGATTAGGGTTCCTTGATCCAAGGGGATAAGTTCCATGATTGGAGGGATTTAGCTCGAATTGGCGCGACTCATAGGATTTTAGTTGGAAGAATATATGATCAACTATACTTCTAGAAGTTACTTTTTGCCTTTCCTTTATTTTAAATGGGGTGCGTAGGTTTTAACAGAAAACATAGCACATAAGTCTGAAGGTAAGCTTAGTAATATCTGCGCATGTGCAGGAAGTGACCGCAAAAAGTGTGCAGGACATCTTTAAGAGTATTTAAGATCTAGATATTTGACTTATAAGGAAGCAGGAGTATGGATGGTGATAGATCCATATTGACCATCAAATGTCACGGTGAAAAAATGAACTGTAACACCATCATGGCATGCCGAGATGATATCAAAGACTTCATCTTCCCTCACACATCTCTTCAAAATCTAATATGGCCCTAATATGAAAAGGTTACCCCCAATCCAAGTGTAAGGGAAACTCTTTCTAAAAAAAATTCTCTTTTCTCTAGAGGACAAATTAGGAGGAAATTTTACAACAACCAAGAAGCTTTCTATGTCAACAAACCATGGTGGTCATCTATCATCTTTTCATTTTCTATAGACAGGGTTAGTCTAGACAATAAATATGTAACAATATTTCTTTTGTTGGCTTGTCAAATTTGGTTAGATCAAATTGTTGCAATAGAAATAACCATCTAATAATAATAGCATTGACATCAGGTTTGTTCATCAAATACTTAAAGGTTGTATGATCAACATGCACAAAAAATTGATACCTTGTAATGTAATGTCTGAATTTATTCAAGGAATGTACAAAAAATAAGAGCACTTTTTTAGTGATTGTATAATTGAGTTTGACCTTAGAAAAATTCTTAATAATGAAATAGATAACATAAGGAAACTTACCTTCCATATGTCCCAAGGTTGTCCCTACTTATTTGTTTGATGCATCTGTGTGAATATGGAAAGAAAAGGCCCAATTCAGGACTCTGAGAACTAGTACAATTGTCAACTTGTCATTGAGCTCCTCAAATGCCTTTTGACAATGATATTTCCAACATAAATCTAATTATTTTTTTAGTAAATCAAACAAAGTTGAGGCAATTTTACTAAAATCTATGATAAATATCCTATGGTATCCAGATAGTCCTAGGAAGCTCCTAACATCCTTTTATTTTTTTGGAATAAGAACCCTTATGATAATGGAAATCTTATTAGGGTAAACGTAAATCCCTTCCTTAGAGAGGAAGTGTCCTAGAACAATTCCTGTATGCATAAAAATTTGGCACTTTTATGGACTTAAAGGGAGATTCATTTCAATGCAACCTTTCAAAACTTTACACAAGTTAGAGATGGATTCCTAGAAAGCTTCTCCATAAGGTGTGAAGTCATCCATATAAATTTAAACCGAGTCATGTATAATATCAACAAAAGTACACAACACTTCCCTCTGGAAGGTGGCAGTGGCATTGCACAGGCTGAATGGAATTATGGAAGGACCCTATAGGAAAAGTCCCCCCATTGGCATGTGAAGGTAGTATTTTCCTGGTCTTTAGGACTGATTTGGATTTGATTGTAGCCGTTGAAACCATCCAGAAATTAAAATATTTTTTTCCTTCAAGAGCATCCAAAATTTGGTCAATAAAATGTAAAGGAAAATAATCTTTCTTGGTAGCCTTATTAAGCTCCATGTAATCTATTCAAAACCTCCATTTACCATTCTTTTTGGCTACAATAACTAAAGGTGATACCCATTCACTATCTGAAATAGGGTAAATAAACCCCACATCTAACAATTTATGCAATTCCTCTTTTACAATGTCCTTGAGTGCAGGATTCATCCTTCTTTGAGGGTGGAGAATAAGTTTGTGGCCTTCTTTGATGTATATATGATGTGTACAGACCTAGGGGTGGACCCATTTCCTTTATGTGTATCCAAAGCGAAGGCATCAAAGTGTTTCTTTAAGACAATGAGCAATTGTTCCTCTTCTTCTATTGAAAGGAAAGGTCTGATTTCAAAGTTTTAGAGGGGCCAATTTCTACAATTTTGACATGGTCTTGATCACAACTAGCAGTGATTAATTTTACACATGGACTGTCTTTAGGTTGTCCTAAAGGTTCCTCTTTTAGTCCATAAATTTTCATGGTAATAGGTGTTGAGATTCAACAAGATGATGAGCTTAGTGAAAAGAGTCGCGTTCACTAAGTGGGCCCATAGGCTATTTTTGGCGCAAAGTCTATTTTTAGAATATGTGTATTTTTTAGACATGTAGATCATATTCTATGAGTTGCAGGATGCTATTTGTGGATGGTTGGTAAAGTTGGAAAAATAGATGGACTTCTATTTTTAGACATATTGGGCGGAGTCTATTTTTAGACTGTCAGTCTAAAAATAGATATGTCGAATATTATTAGCTCTTAATAATTTTTGGACTCTAAACATTATCTTATTCTCGAGGACTTCAGCTTAAGTGCACAGATGTGGCACAACAAATTCGACAAAAGAATTACGCTATTCCTTGTGGTTTATCGAGCTATTTCATGGATAATCTAAAGAACTATGTGACAGAGTTTGGTGGAGTTGTATTCAGTTTAACTCAGTTAGACTCAGTTGAGCTAGTTGTATCTAGTCTAACTGATCGATACACTAGTGAGAGTGGAGTGAATTAATTAGTTAATTAATTCACAAATAATAACTCATTAATCAACTGAACAATACATCAGTTAACTACAGTGCATGGCAGTTTCAGTGGAGACCAGTGGAGAGATAGGTGAAAGAGCAAGTGTGACTATCAGCTGTGACTATAGTGATGCATTGATTGCATCCAACACTCAAAGGGAGATGCCAATTAGGATACAGAGCAATGCCGAGCAATTCGTGTTCATTCGCAGCCATTATTCTCGGCACCCTCTGCGAAGAGAGGCAAAGCAAAGGTGTGGCAAAGATCGGTAAAAAATGATTGCAAGATCTAGCCTGATTAGTGTGTAGCGATTGTATTGTACCGAGAGCTTGATATGATCAGCTTTGTATGAGGATTTTTACATGATCTCTATGACATATATTATATACAGATAGTTAGGGTTTTTAGCTTCAGGCTTTCCCGTTAAACAACCGTGTTAATGTGTGTGAATTTTTATGGTTTCATGTGTGCATTGCAATTGATTTAATTTCCGCATGTGATGATCAATAGTGGAATAGATTCTGTATTGTGCATGAAGTAAAATAGTATGTGATGAGGAGAATCTTGGATATACAACGCATAAGTTATATAATTTATACATGGTATCGTAGGCGTATTGATCATTGGAGAGATTGTAATTATTGAAGCAAACTTGAGTTTTGTGCCGGTGGGAATTCGAATTTGCCGCATTGTTTTCTTGGTGTCGAAGTTGAGCATTCATTGAAATGCTTTCAACGGATCGCGATTAGAGTATGCCCTTGATGGGAGCTCGAATTATATTGCATGGAAGGACAGGATGGAGGCAGTGCTGGATGATAATGGGTTAAAGGAGTTCATAGATGTTGATATTCCTAAGTCGGGTTCTAACGATGCAGTCGCACTTGACGCATGGCAAAAGAAGGTAGCAAAGTGTTCAAGGAATTTGTTGGAAGGTGTGAAGGACCACATTGTGTCCAGCCTTCACAGTAAAGCCAATCCATTCTTAATGTGAAAGGCTTTGACAGACTTGTTCCAAAGCAGAAGCGACCAGAGGAAGTTGGCGCTTAAAGAAAAGCTCAGAAAAATAAAAATGGAGAAAGGCGACAATATACCAAAATACCTCACAAAGATTGTCCACTGCAAGGATGAGCTAGGAAGTGTGGGGGTTACTCTTGATGAAGAAGACTTGGTGATCTTAGCTCTCCTTAGGCTTCCGAAGAGTTGGCATAGCTACAAAGAATCTGTCAATGGACGGGAGAAACTGTCAGGATGGGAGCGAATTTGGTCGGATCTTGTGGAGGAGGAGACAAGTCGGGGTACCAGGGATGGATCTTCATCGAAGAATGAAGATGAAGAAAATTGCACTTTGGTTGCCAAAGCAAGGAAAGGGAAGGGGAAGAAAAATCCTTCTCAATCCAGTGTGAAAGGCAAGAAGCATGACTTGTCCAAGGTGAAGTGTTTTCACTGTCACCAGCACAAGCATTTTGCCACTAATTGCCCACAGAAGAAGAAGAATAAGCAGTTTACTGGATCTGCAGCTGGAGAGGCCTTAGCCTCGTAGTTTGAGCTAGATTTTTCTTTGATCGCATGCTTGGTTTCAAGTGTGATGGGATCGGTGTGGTTTCTTGACAGTGGTGCGTCTTTCCATATGACCAGAGACAAATATTTGTTTAGTGATCTGGAGGAAAAGGATCTTGGAGTGCACATCGAGATGGGCGATGATGGTAGATACAGTGCAACTGGTATCGGGACCATTTCCTTTGAGAGGGAGTCTGGAAAACCTTTCATCTTGAAGGATTTCATGCATGTTCCAGGATTGAAGAAGAATCTGATCTCTGTGGCGATGTTGGAAGACAAGGGTTATGATGTTGTTTTTAGCGAGGGAAAAGCCTTCCTGCGCAGTAAAACAACTGGTCAAACTAGGAGGATAGGGATTCGAGTTAAGAATATTTATCAATTGGAGGTAGATGGCTGTGCAACAATGGCGGGCAAAGTAGAAGGAGTGGTGAGCCGGGATGAGGGCGAATTGTGGCACAGGAGATTGGGCCATCTTCACCATGGCGCTTTGAAAATTTTGCAGCAGATTTCTACCGGGCTTCCCAAGGGTACACTTGCGCAGTTAGATCAGTGCAAGGGATGTACTTTGGGAAAATTTGTGAAGACCACTTTTCATGAGAAGGATAGTCGAGCCTCGACGATCCTTGAGAGAATTCACATAGACGTGTGTGGACCTTTCTCGGTTGCTTCAACAACAAAGCACATGTATTATGTGATATTTGTTGATGAATTTTCTCGTGAATCGCCGGATATTCTTCATGCAGAAGAAGTGTGGAGACATAATCAAAGTTTTGTGAGTTCAAGGCGCTGGCTGAGAAAGAGTCGGGGAAGGTGAAACTCTAAGCAAAATGGAGCACGTGGTGGTGAATACATCTCCGGCGAATTCAAAGACTTCGTAGAAAAGAAGGAATTCGAAGAGAACTCATATCGCCTCATAACCCACAACAGAATGGGGTCGCGGAGAGAAATAACAGAACGATCGTGGGTGCTGCACGAGTGATGCTACATGATCAGGTCCTTCCCATAAACTTGTGGGCTGAGGCATGCAACACTACATTTTATGTGTAAAACAGTTGTCCTCATAGAGTACTTGGCATGAGTACACCCGAAGAGGCATTTTCTGGTAAGAAGTCTGATATTTCTCATTTGAAGATTTTTCGCTCACCTGTTTACATTCATGTGACGAAGGATGCTAGGAAGAAGTTGGAGCCGACCGTAGAGGTTGGGATATTTGTGGGGTACACACAAACACCCCACAATTATCGTGTGTATTTTCCAGACAATCGGATGACTGTCGTGCGACGGGATATCAAATTTCATGAGGGGAAAGCCATGAAGTTGTTGCTTGAGAGGGAGCTACACTTGCATGCAGGAGGAGGAGCTACTTGTTCCTAAAGATGAGCCTCAAGATGTGGATCAACCATAAGAGGAGGTTCATGGAGTGGAATAAACCACTGATGCAACGCCAAACATCAGAGGGTGGAAGCGCACTACAGAAGCTCAGCGACTGAATCTTGATCCAGTATAGAATGTAGGAGTTCCTACATCACAGCGCAGACAGAGACAGTCACCTGACTGATTTACTAGATACATGGCTCTGATGAGAAAGTGTATCGTGACGGAGCCATCCTCTTTCGAGGAAGCTATGGAGGATCTCGCATGGGTAGATGCCATGGTGGAAGAGTATGATTTGATTGTCAGAAACAGTGCATGGGAGATTGTCCCAAGGCCAGAAGGGAAATCATGGTAGGTTTGAGATGGATCATACAAAGGAAGGCACCATCGATGGCATTGAGAAGTATAAGGCACATTTGTTGCTTGGGGGCTTGATTGGCAAATACTATGAAAGACGAGACCTTTGCACCTGTCGCAAGGTATTCTTCCATACGGACCATCCTTGCTCTCTCAATGCAGATGGGTTGGCACATTCATCAGATGGATGTGAAGACTACGTTCCTCAACGAAATCATTGAGGAGGAGGTGTACATTGAGCACCAAGGATCTGAATTCAAGAAGAGTCATGCAAAGCCTGTACAGCGCCGTATAAATGTCACACTCGTGCTTGGTACACACGGACAGATGCGTTTTTCACCGACTTGGTTTCGCCAAGTGTGAGTTCTCCAAGTGTGAGGCGCATCCAAATCTATACCAGATTGTAGGAGGGCAGCTTGATCATTGTGCTTATGTATATGATTTAATACTAATGGGTGATGAATCAAGGATACACTCCATGCAAGGCGGATCTTCCAAAGGGAGTTCAAGATGAAGGACTTGGGACTCCTTCATTATTTCCTAGGATTGGAAATTTGGCAAATGTGGAAAGGTGAACTCGTTTGTGTCTCAAGGCAAGTATGCCCGGAGATACCGGAGTGGGGTTTCTGCTGGCGAAGGTCATGGTTCCCATCGACACTCCTCTTCCTGGTGGTTGGAGGAAAGAGGATGCTACATCGGCAGAGGTAGTGGATGCCACTGTTTATCGACAGTTGGTTGGTTCGCTCATGTATTTAGTCAATACACGACCGAACATATGCTATGCTATGAACCAGCTTTCACAAGCGATGGTGAAGCCTACCGAGCTCTTTTGGAAGGCAGGCAAGCATGTCTTGAGGTATCTCAGGGGCACATCTAGGTATGGATTGTGGTACAGACAGTCGGATGAGGTGAAGCTGCATGGCTTCACGGATGCAGATTGGGCCGGGGAAATCCAACGGACGAAGAGCATACAAGTGTATTTTGTTCTCGGATCTATAGAGTTTCTTAGTACAACAGAAAAAAATATCAGTGGCACTAGAGTTCGAGTGGAGGTCGAGTGCATGGTAGCAGGATTTGGGCACATGCGAGGCTATATGGATGAGGAAGATCCTGGTCGGTTTGTTTGGTTCTCACTTAGATCCCACGGTGATATATTGTGATAATCAGAGTTGCATTAAACTCTCGGTTAATCCAGTATTTCATGATAGATCTAAACATATTGACATCCGGTACCATCATATCAAATATTGTGTGCAGCGGAAGATCATGTTGCTTTCTTACATTCCTACAGAGGATCATGATGCAGATATTCTGACGAAGGCGCTCACCAGGAGAAAATTCGAATACCATAGAGACATGATCGGGGTGGCAGATAATCCCTATCTTGTTGAGAGGGAGTGTTGAGATTCAACAAGATGATGAGCTTAGTGAAAAGAGTCGCCTTCACTAAGTGGGCCCGCAGGCTATTTTTGGCGCAAAGTCTATTTTTAGACATGTCGATCATATTCTATGAGTTGCAGGATGCTATTTGTGGATGGTTGGTGAAGTTGGAAAAATAGATGGACTTCTATTTTTAGACATATTGGGCGGAATCTATTTTTAGATTGCCAGTCTAAAAATAGATATGTCGAATATTATTAGCTCTTAATAATATTTGGACTCTAAACATTATCTTATTCTCTTGGAGCACTTCAGTTAAGTGCACATATGTGGCACAACAACTGACAGAAGGAATTACGCTATTCTTGAGGGTTTACTGGAGCTAATGCATGAGGACTTTAGGTAGAACTCATGTGACAGAGTTTGGTGGAGTTGTATTCAGTTTAACTCAGTTAGACTCAGTTGAGCTAGTTGTATCTAGTCTAACTGATTGATACACTAGTGAGAGTGGTGTGCATTAATTAGTTAATTAATTGATAAATAATAACTCATTTAATCAAGCTGAATAATACATCGAGTTAACTACGGTGCATGGAAGTTTCGGTGGAGACCGGTGGAGAGATAGGTGCAAGACTATCGAGTTGTGACTATAGTGATGCATTGATTGCATCCAACACTCGGATGGAGATGCCAATGAGGATTTCATGAGAGTTGACGGAGAAATTCGGGATTCATTCGAGAGCCATTATTCGGCGGGGATTGCACGGTAGGCGGTAGCGGGTAGCAAAGATAGGTGCATGGTTTTGCAAGATCGGGCACGATTGGTGCAGTGATTGTATTGTGCGGAAACGATATGATTAGCTTTGTATGAGGATTGTTACATGATCTCTATGACATATATTATATACATATAGTTGGGGTTTTCAGCTTCAGGTTTTCTCGTTAAAAAACTGTGTTGATGTATGTAAATTTTTATTGTTTCATGTGTGCATTGCAATCTTGATTTAATTTCCGCAAATGATCAATGGTGGAATAAATTCTGTATTTTGCATGAAGTTACAATAGTGTGAGATCAGGAGAATATTGGACATATAACACATAAGTTATATAATTTCTACAATAGGATACTTATTTTGCACAAAATTATCAATTAGATTATCTTCATCTAGTTGCCTGCTTCCAATAGTGGCTTCTAGTGTACAAATGGGGTAGGGCGATGGTTGATAAAATTCTTCCTCTTCTTCCTCGTCTATCAATATGGGAAAATCATGCTCAACAAGGGGTTGAGTAAGAGATATAGTACATGTTGTTTTGTGAGTTTCCCATTCCTGATTGTCATGTTTCCAACTCTACAACTAATATAGGAATCAATAGTAGCTAACCAAGGTCTCCCTAAGATGAGAGGATACCCATTGAACTTGGTGTTGAGTCCCAATTTTGCTCAATTTTGACTACCTTCTAAGACCTTGCTTCCCCCTTTTTGAACTCTATTTGACCCCTAATTACACATATTTTAATTATATTACCTAAGTTTTGGCCAAAAAGGTGTTATGTGCTTAAGGTATGCAAATTAACTTAAAAAGTGTCATTTTACCTTGTTCTTAAGTATTCCTTAAGCTGATTGTTTCCTAACTGAATTATCAAGTTGACTGATCAAAGTCTTATGCAGATTAAACATGATTTGAAGCAGCTCCGTGATTTCCTATAGACAACTCGTGGTCGCCAATTTCCTACAGACACTCCACGATTTCCTATAGATGCGGATTTCCTACAACCGCCCAGATTTCCTGTAGCAGA
Organism: Pinus albicaulis; assembly: GCA_034641835.2. NCBI lineage: Eukaryota > Viridiplantae > Streptophyta > Pinopsida > Pinales > Pinaceae > Pinus > Pinus albicaulis. The sequence goes on along the minus strand of CM076577.1, from coordinate 644,494,939 downwards.
ATCCCCTATTGGCTATGTTCCACTTAATCTAAAAAAAACGGGAACATGGGTTTTGTGGGGAAATCCACCTACATGGATGATGTCCTATTGGTTGTTTCAAATTCATCATCTAAACCACCTAGATCTTCAATCTTCTTCTCGTTTGATGCATTAGAGAAAGCTCCAACAATGTAACAAAATTAGTTTGATCCATGCTTTCAATCATGGATCAGACTCAACAAAGCCATTTTTGACATTTTGTTCTAGTATTGATAGTAAATAGTTTAGTTGAGTAGTTTTCCTAATTCAGGCAAAATAGATGCCTTCGAACTTGTATAAATTTCACTATGCGTTATTTGTAAGGGTGTTGGTTGGCTGATCGAACATATTAGATTGTATATGACTATGATATTTTCCATATTAATATAAAGTTACATGTTCTGTCCATTTTACTGAGTAAACCATTTTAATATTGAAGGGGTTGTGAGTAAGGGAGGGCCTCCTTTGCTCACAACTGCATTAGTTGCAACAATGTGTTCTTTTGATTATGTTTATGCAGTGATAACATTATTTGTTCAACTAGTGTTCTCTTTTCTGAGTTTTAGTAGGATATGTCAATTGATTGAATGATGAAATTTATATGCTAATGTGTTTAAATTCATTTAATCGGGTTTTAATTAATGAATGCTAAATTTATTTTCTTATGGTTGTGAGCTTGATCTTTTACCTTTTTTTATCAACATCGGTAATATCAAGAGCTGTAGAGGGATGTTTAAATCCACTCCATAGCCTTTGCTGCTAAGTGTTGATGTAGAAAAGAGGCATTAGTACTGTGTATGTGTGACTGATTTAATTAGAGAAGCACTTGAGGTATTAAGCATGCATATACTTTTCACAACATCTCACAAGCTTACGTGCCCTGGGTTGATAATTTATGTTGGCAAATTATAAGTCTATAATTTAACTCAACATTTTTGTGTCGTTGTCGGGGAGGTGCTAAGGTATGATACTGAAAGTGTTTTAGTATGATTTATGTTGTTTGAGATTTTTTAGGATTAGGGGAGTCAAAGTGGTAAGACATAGGGTAAGGCCTACACACCTGCAGAGATCAGAATTCGCCAAAGCCATGTCCTGAATGGTTGGTAAGTAGAAAAATTTGAATTTGTTTGCATAATAGATGAATAAGGTCCAATATTTTCAAGTGTTTTTGGTGGTGGTGTGAGCACCACTTCATTTATTAATAAACTCACAAGAACAAGGAAGTCTACAAGGAACAAGGCAACAAAGGAAGAATAATCTGAACATGAGGTATGTAGTCTAGAAAATAGCTTGGTTGTTGACCCCAAGCAGATCATACTTCTACAACATAATCTTATGTTGGGAAATCCTATGTTGCTGCCCATTTAGAACCTCCTCTTGCAAGGAAGACAACATTTCTCCTTAGTGGTTAGTCTAAAGAGGAGTTCCTCATGAATCCTATTCAAGAACCAGAGTTCCAGACCATTGAATCTGAAGAATATGTAGTTTACAAAGGTCCTACTCTCTCTTGGTTTGATATGGCCCATCTAGAGGGTATTGGTAACACATATGGGGACTATAATGAGAGGAAAGAGGAATTGGTCACATTTGAATTTCTTATCAGGGAGACTAGTGGAGCTACTCAAATGAAAAATATTCCTCCTTCAGCCTTGCCTAATTTTCGTGGTGTCTATGGTGAAGATCCTGATGCCTTCCTATTCGAATTCGATGTTATATGCATAAGAGTTTTCTATTCTTCCAATCCTCATAAACTGAAATTTTTTCCCGCCACATTGAAGGATGCAACTCTCAGGTGGTTTATGGGTTTGGGTTCAAACTCCATTTCCACCTGAGATGAAAGGAAGAAGGTATTCCTGAAGAAGTATCAAGATTATTGTAAGGCTATAGACATCAGAGAAGAATTTTTTGGTATGACTCAAAAGGAAGGGGAGAGTCTTGAGGACTTGGTGGAGAGATTTCAATACAATCCGCAGAGATCCAAGATGAATCAACTGTGCAAAGAAACCAAGAGGACAATTTTTCTTAGGGAAATATACTGGAATTTATAGAGATTTTAAACTTAATGGGAGCAGGTGATGTATCAAAGCCAAGTTATGATGATCCGTGTGAGTTGTCAAAGATATTCAAGGGGGAATTCTAAATTTGGAGGAGGATCAAGAGACAATTCTTCCAGGCTTGTCAAATCAGTTACTAGAGCTAGAGTAACCAGAGTTGGAATGGGTAATTTATTTGAAAATTTTAAGACTGATATTCTAAGTACTTTGTCTTCAAAATTGGATGCTTTACATGCTAATAAGAAATAGGAGGAATTGGAGAAAGCCCTGGCTGTGTTTTGCTCCAAACGCAGGAAGAAACATGCTCTAAGGGAATGCCCTACATACGTCATAGAGGTATGTCAAATTTGTGAAGTTGAGAATTATAATTATCAATGTCCTTCTCTTCCTGAGATTAAAGCAACATATATAGCATATAAGGGAGATTTCAATGCACTTTATGCAATGGAACCTCAAAGACCATGGCAACCATGTCCTACATGTATGTCACAATCACGTTTTCAAATTCCTTATGCTCATAATCAGATGTGGAATATTCGAATGCCCTGGCAGCCCTGGCCTCCAAAACAACCTTAGAAGGGGAACCTTTATTACCCTGCTGCACATAATTTTCTACCTCAGAATTTTTATCCACCACAGTGAATGGTACAACCACAACATCAACAACTTCATATTCTTGCCCCACCAAATCAACCTCATCCCAAACAACTTCATACTCAGCTAGTATCTAACCCCAACAATAAAGCCATCCAATTTGCTCACAATATTGGAGTGGTCACTTATCCCACTTTTCCTACTTACTGTATTACACCACAACATATGCAGGAAATTTATGTTCCTTTGTTGCAGGAATTTCCAGTGTCGCTACAGGAAATCAAACTTAGATCGGGAATATTGGTGAATCAAACCAAAAGAATTGAAGGTATTGTAGAGGAATACACTCTTGAAATAACTGAAGTTGAAAACACACCTGAACCAGCATAAAAAACTACTTCAAGATCACAAGAACCTTCCTCATCCCATATTGTCAAGCCTCCTTTTCCAGAGAGGTTGGAAATGAAAATAAAACAACCCGAGTTTGATCTTGTGTCTGAACTGAGAAATGTGTGGATTAAGATCCCGTTATTGCAAGCAATTAAGGATATTCCAATTTATGCCAAAAAAATGAGGGAGATATGTTCCAAGAAACCAAGAAGACAAAAGAAAGAACCCTCAAAAATTCAAGTAGGTGGGAAAATTGTAGGCCTTGTGTCCATTGGATTTGATACTGAGAAATATGCAGACCCTGGAATCCCTGTGGTTACCACCTTTATCAATGGGTATCCCATAAAGAACACTCTAATTGATTTAGGTGCATCCATCAATGTGATGACTATGGAGACTTTATCTCAAATAGGATCCTTTGACTTACTTCCTACTCCTACCATGTTAGAATTAGCAGATAGGTCTAAGGTAAAGCCAGAGGGGGTATTAGAAGACATTGTCATCTCATTGGATTCCTGGGAGTACCTTGTAGAAGTTTATGTTCTCCAACCTAAAACTAACTTGGGAGGGCATCCTTTGAGCTTGGGGAGGTTGTTATAGGTCAATTTTGACATCATCCCCCATGACCTGGCCAAACTGGAAATCATCCCCAGGACCAATGAAATAGGGTCTATCATCCCCTCATATTTCAGTTGTTATAAGCCCTAAGAGAAGAAAAATTCATTCATGGCTTCTATTGTGAGATTTCCAAGGTTTGAAGTATATGTTATATCACTTATTGACTCACCAATGCAACTTCTAAAGGGACTAACTGCGTTGCAATGAAAAATATTCCATTCAAGGGTGCACTGCAATGCACTTCCCTACATTCAAGGGTGCATTGGACACCTAGGAGTGGAATTCTCATTGTTCTGGGAATCTCCACATGGCCAATGCCTTCTAGAAGATTCCATGTGTGTCAAACTTCGAATCCAAGTGTCCATCTAACACCTCTAAACTTGGGAACATGTCTTGCCTATTATTAGAAATCCATTCATTGAGGAAATACCATCAGTTTCCCTGTAAATTGAGCACTCATTCTAGTGCTAGGGAAGGAATAATTTTGGTAAAGAAATTTTGTTGGATTCTCATTTGAGAGAGTGAAATTACTGATGTGTTGTTGGTGTGATGTTGGATGTGATGAGGCTGGGATGAAGATGGAGCTGGTGGCAACAAATCGATCATTGGTTGCAACCTCCCCCTTCTACTCTTTAATAAATATTGTTGTTCATTTTCCCATATATGTGTATCTATATGTTTCTATTTCTTATGTAATGGATTCTTGAATGATATATATATTTCACATATAATCGATTTTATTGATTAAGATAGGTATATATCTATATATGCATGTTGTTTGCTGTTCTTTGTTTGTGTTTGTAGGAATTGATCCGACGATCTGAGTTAGATTGAGAGCGACGACTACAATGATAGAAGGAGAAGGAGAAGCGCTTGGAATACAAGTAGGTTCTTTCCTCATTCTGTGTATCTGCTTATTTTAGAGAAAGTGATAGTAAATTATTTCCTCTATTGTCCTAAGTTCCTAGCACCACACTTAGGGAATTTGATTTATCCGTAGATCACAATTTTGCATAACAAATTTGCGACTCCATTGGGGATGTACTCTCATTTGTGGTGTTTTTTCCTCTTCTAATTCTCATTAGTAGCATCTAATTTCAGTTATTAGACTTCTGAATGAAAGAATTGCATTAGAAGTGCGTTCTGTAGCTTGAATTTTCAATCCCTGCTTCGCCCAACGCACTATTGGTCAAGGCACAGTGCACTGCAGTGCATTGTCTCCCACTCAGGGGTGCACTACAACTCACTGTCTCCCCTTATAGACTGCGTTGCCCCCTTAGCCAACCAAATTCCATTCAAATTTGTCATTGTTATCATTCTCGGCCATTTGTTTGCTATATTCTCAAGTCTCTGATACCTCTTAGAGACCAGTGAACTTACTTGATTCTTCCTCCTTTGAAGAGGAAATTTGTTCAATGCCTCTTTATTGTTTTTCTTTATCATTGGAAAATCAAATTCAAAGTATTTTATTTCTACATTAGATCCATTTGTTTTCGTAAAGGAAATTTTCGTTTAATTCTTCGTTTCCTGTAGGAAAAATTGCAGTTCCATTTTTCATTTTTCCTAAAAGAGAATTTTTTGTTAAATTCCTCGTTTCTCAAAGAAGAAAATATTTGTTTTAGTTTATTTTATGCATATAGTTTCCTTTCTTGCATTCACATTAAGGGAACTGAAAATAAAAACATGCATGTGCATATAGTGAATTCTGTGTGTTGCATAGGAACACATTAGGAAAGCTGCATTTTAGTTTGTGCTCTTTGTTGTTTGCTCTAAAACTGATTGCTCTTTCCCTTAGTAGCTAGGATTGTCATTAAAAAAGATAAAATAAAAAAGTTTGCTTATCATTTTAGTTTGCATTTTTAGGAATTTCCATTACATCACGCGGTGAACTTCAAAGGAAAACTTTCTAAACAAGATCAACATAAAATTTACATCAATTTACCTAAGAAAGCATTGGAACCAAAATGTTAACATTTAGAAAGTCTAGGCTAGAGACGTGTTCCAACGTCATTAAACATAGCAGCTGTCACTAACTTATTTGAGATACATTCCGAGTGTGATACCTTACTCCACGTACGTAATTATATCAGAGCTTTTCCACGTACCTTTGGGTATATAGGGTAGTGTTCTAGTATGAAAAGTATAAGGGGGTTCTCTCACTGTGTGGTTTCGCATTAGACAGTGCTAATACGGACTTGGGCCTCCATGTACCTTCGGGTATATTTGGGAGGAAAAATTTAGGTTGCTATCCATCCATAGTGAACCAAGTCTGCCGCCTTGTAACTTGTGATACACCGAACACAACATTCAGAGAGATTTCCTGCCTGTACTTCTTGGTTCGCTAGGAGGTATTCTGTAGTTCACAATTACTTGGTAAATCATTTGCCTAGAATTACCCTTTTATCTTGTTTATTTGTTTTTGGCCATAGAATAAATCATTCATCGTGGAAGAAGAACATCACTTTCCCCATTATTCACGTGGAATAGCACTGAAACCACCTTTACCACTGGAATCCATTTATGGTCGTCGAAGGTGACATCTTCTATTGAAACTAGTACTATCAGTACCTTTGGTGCGACATCATCCTCACATATACCAGATTCGTCTCAAGTTGTTTCTAAAAATCTTGGTTCATCTACTGTTGTCAAGACGGAGCCCTCTTAGCTACCTATGGTCGCAATCCATCCAATCAGTGAGACCGTACCTCCCGAACCCGACGTTGTTCAACTGGAGATCCAGATCTTGTCGTTCTTTTGCCAGAACATTTGAATCTCAAAGTCGAACAACTGGAAGTTGTTCCTGTATCGGTCACCCCACAAACTATTGTAGCCATTGAGTCTCCCATATCACGTAGTTAACCACCCGAAATATACTTCAGGCCTGATGGAAAAATCCTTCCACTTGGTTTGTTTTCGATTGAAGAAATACCACAAAATGAAACACCTTTAACTCCAAATCATTTTGGGAAGGAGCTTTACTTGTATGAGTATTTTCCTCAATCACCTTTCTCTGCTTTTGTTGATCTTGTTTCACTTAGAATTCCTGTAGATCCAATATGGTATACATTTGGTCGAATAACCATGCCTGAGCCAACATCTTTAGCTAGACCATCTATTCCAATTGCAATAGCACCTGCTCTTGTTACCCTGTCGATGTTCACTACTTCACCAGAGTCACATTTATATGGTGGCCCTTTCGTCCCACCTGGCTACCAATATTTATCTGGAACCTTCTCTGGTGCATCCTCAAACCCATGGACTTCACCAATGTCATCGTCTAGTATTACAATTGGCAAATATATAGTGAGTACTGAACGGTTTGATCCTTTATATACATCATCAGGGCAATATCAAGTTGGTCCATCTAGGTATATTCCATCCAGTACAATTTCAACTGGACTCCTGGCATTTGGAGACAAATATTTTCCATCTTATTATACTCCTCATGCTGGGGGGCAACCTATGGTCACCCATTTTGACAGTACTCCATCGTTATTTGGTCATCCTAATGTCAAAATGAATGTTTGTCAGTGGCAGCCCACTCTACCCATCCAACCACAAACGATTGTACAATCGTATAAATCGGTTCAACATGTTGCACCCACATCCACTCCACTTGTTAATACATCGTTATCCCTATTACAGGCTGAAACTATTGTACCTCAACCATCTCAGGCGGGTCCTTCAACCCAATACCCCTAAGTATTGGGCCCTCAGACTCCAAATCCTTCAGCTATTTTATAAAAACCACCTATATCCGGAATTATTTATTCACAAGTTGGATTACCATATTATGGGATGTCACAACCACAACCAGGTTATACCTATCCACAACCGAATCCAAATTATCCTAGTTTGGGTTTTAATCTTGGCGGAAAGACCCCTTGACATCCACAAGCGCAAATGCCACAACCTTCATTTCAACAAGTAGCGTACCCAGGTTTTGGTCAACAGGAATCCTCAAGCATTTTCTTATCAAAACAACCCCTATCTAGGTTACTGACAACAAATTCCTTATGATGGTGCTCAAAGGTCTATTGCCCAAGCAATTCCATCATACCCTGGCTATGCTCAACCCGACTTAAATCGACAGTTGCCCTTTGTTGCAACTTCAGAGTTACCAGATTTAAACCAACTTACCAATGATCCAATCAATTATGCTCCTTGGTGGCCGGTGATACCTCATAAATTACCCTTGGATATTCCTAAGTTCAATGGAAACCTTGGGGAAGACCCGTTGATGCATGTTATGACTTATCATTTGTGGTGTTCATCTCACTCCCTAAAGGATGACTCCATTCGACTACGTGTTTTCCAGCGTACGCTCATTGGTCCAGCCGCAAAATGGTACATTGAGTTACCAAGAGATTCATTTGATAATTTCACTGCCCTCGCTACTGTATTTTTGACCCACTTCCAGTTACCCATACAATACAAAACTAGAATGTAACTCTTGAATAATTTTAAACAAACTAATGCTACTTACATTTTTGATCATATTCATGAGTGGCGACGTCATCGTAGAATGGTTAAGACATTTGCTCCTGATCATCTCCTTACTGAGTGGTTCATTATGTCCCTGTTACCATCTACAACTGAGGATGTGGCTAAGGGTGGCGTCGTCACTGAAGAGAAGGTCATTGATCATACTCAGTACTTAGATTTTATTTATACTCAGTCTGACACGCTCTACGAGAAAATTCCCAACGCGTCACGATCTAATTTTACTGTTCCTCCTCCATCTAAGGACTCTCATGCCAGAGACAGTATGATTGGTACTGCAAGCACACATCACTATAATGAATCTGATCCTATGCCTTCTTCCTAAATCCATGCTGTGTCATCTGACAAGGGAAAAAGTGACAAGAAACTCGTAAGTAAGAAAAATCAGAAATCAAAGAAAAAGAAAACTTCAACCTTGCAGGAAGGATCATCTCATCAATCTATTGGAAATCAAAAAACTCGTTACCCTTGCATAATCTATAATGAGTAGCACTTTGTTCGAGACTGTGCTCACCACGCCAAAGTCTCAAAATTGGTTAAGACCTTGCATGCATCTGCTGTTTTGACAGATCCTTTTCCGAATCTAGACACAAATTTGGTTGCTATGGATCGAACTTCTAGTTCCCAAGTGCTTATGCTGTCTGTCACGAAGCCATCAACTGATGTTTTGGTGTCAACGTGTAATAAATATTATGGTAGTTAGGCTACTAATCAACCTACTACCTCGACCACAAATCCATCTATGGCATCAATACCGCCAACTGTTATTCTTGAATTGACAATCAAGCCACAAAAGGGAGTCATTCATAAATTGACATTTAAATCCTTGAGCCTGAGCTGATCAAAATTATAATATAGTTGAAGATTTGGCTCAATCCCCTTCAGCTATATTAGCACTTGAGGTACTTCAAAATTTTCCCTCCTAGAAACATGCTTTGTTGTCGGCAATTGGTGGAATCGATCTGACAAATTCCAATATCGTAGTCTTTAATCATACGAGCTATGTGCCGCAATTACCAGCAGAATTAGCATTCTCCATCCAAGTGAATGTTCTCAATCACCTCGTTCATCGTACTATTATTGATGAGGGAGAATATACGTGCATTATGTCTCTAAACTGTTAGAATTCACTTGGCTCGTCATGCCTATCTCAATCACCTACGACGTTGAAAGCTTTTGACGAACGTACATATAAGCCTTGCTGTATCGTCAATAACCTACATATCGAACTAGGGTGAAAAAGAGTAAATGTTGAAGCTGAGGTCCTTGACGGACCCCTTGATTACAACATTTTACTCGGAAGGCCATGGGTATATGCTATTATTGAGATCATTTCTACATATTTTAGAATGATCGTCTTTCCACATAAAGTTGTTATCACAGTCATCAATCAACTATCCTTCTCTGCCTCCAGTTCCCAGGTAACTGGAAGTGTTCCATTAGTTCACGCACCCCAAATAGTACTTTAGAAAATTGGTGTAGGACTCTTAAAGGATTCCTCCCTCATGGGAACTTTTGCATTACCACCGCCTCCGACGTCGACAAAAATTGAAAACATAGAGACCTGCTACATGATATCTTCCACTTCATCTAGCTTAAGGAAGATTACGGGTGATGCTGAAGTTGTTACGTTGGATGAATTTTTTCTGCCCAACCTAATTGAGATGGCATAGCAATAAATCTACATGGCTTGGGCGGCGAATCTGAAATCATTGTTGCTGATCATTTGGGTTGATCGTTCATTAGATTTTGGTACTCCATCTGATCCTTTTTCATCCGCTTTCTTGAAAAATGAGAATATTGTGGAATCCATAATGCCAGAAGGAGAACAATGGGAATATCATCATCATCACTCCCTTCTTCAGGATTACGAATAAGATAATCTTATTGAACTATATCACCCATCGATCAAAACATTCTTTTCGAATTCTTTTCCCATTCATGCAATAAAATCTGAGTGAAATTTATCAAATATTGAAGAAACCATTTCTATTGATATTTCGACCAAACTTGAAATTATAGAAAACATTCATGTTGGCGTGTCTTGTTCTCCATCAGAACTCGAAACTTATCGCTCTCTCTTTCATGAATTTCATGATGTATTTGCTTGGTCTTACAAGGAAATGCCAGGCATAGATACTAGTATCGTTGAACAGAATATTAATATGTACCCTGATGTCAAATCGGTACGTCAACGCCTTCATCCTATTTATCCGAAGAAGGCCACTGCAATTAAAGTAGAAGTTGAATTTTTTTTTTGCACGCTGGTTTCATTTACCCTGTTCTACTAACTGAGTGGGTTTCCAACATTGTTAATGTTATGAAAAACCAAGGGACCATCAGAGTGTGCGTCGATTATCGGGATGTCAATCTTGCTTGTCCAAAAGACAACTATCCTACTCCCTTTATCAACCATATTATTGAAGATTGTGTTGGATGCGAAATATTTTCGTTCATGGATGGATTTTTTGGCTACAATAAAATCAATATCCGCCTAGAGGAAAAATATAAGACAACATTCATCTGTCCCTGGGGCACATTTGCGTATCGGAAACTCCCATTTGGTTTAAAGAACGCTGGGGAAACCTTTCAAAGAGCAATGGATTATGCTTTCAACGACATCAAGCACATTTTTCAACCTTATCTAGATGATTTACTTGCTCATTCATGAAACCAGACTGATCACCCAATGGATCTAAGAGCTATCTTTCTATGCTGCCGACACTACAAAATACGCCTCAATCCACATAAATGTGTGTGTTGTGTTGGTTTCGGTTTTTTGCCAGGATTCGTTGTCTCAAAAGAAGGAATTCGAATTGACCCACTGAAGGTCCAGGCCATTCTTGATTTGCTCACGCCATCAAATTTGCTTCAGTTACCGAAACTTCAAGGAAAGGATAACTTCATAAGGAGGTTCATACTACGCTGAAATGGCTAAAGGATTTACTCAGCTCTTGAAAAAGGGGATTCCCTTCCATTGGGATAAGGTTGCGCAAGCTTCTTTTGGTGCTGTCAAGTATACACTTTTCCGGGCGTCATTAGTGTATCCCCCCAATTATCAGAGTGATTATTTATTATATATCGCCGCGATTGATACAACCATTGCTATGGTATTGGTCCAATTAGAAAATGGGATAGAAAATTCGATCTATTACTTGAGTCGTAATCTCAATGATACAGAAGTGAAGTATTCATACGTCGAAAAGCTTGCTTTGGCGGTCACTCAAGTTGTCCAAAGATTTCGCCACTATATCCTGTTCTGGAAGACCATTGTCATTTCAGATTGCAACCCCATGACTTACATCTTATCATGTCAATTGCTGGGGGGAAAATATTTAAAATGGATTGTCATTTTGCAGGAGTTTGATTTGGAATTCATCAAATCCAAGTCAAATAAGTCTTTAGTTTTTGCTGAGCTTCTCTGCGACCTTCCCTCTAATAGTAATACTACTACATCAGAACCATCTATTCTTGATGAATCTCTATTTCTGATCAGATCATATGATCCATGGTATGGGGATTTTATCATTTATCTCCAGACCCAGACTTTTCGGCTTGATACCTCTCACTCTGAACAATGATGTATTCAATACCAAGCCAAATATTATCTGATCATCGGAAATACACTTTATCGTCATGGTGTCGATACTATTTTAAGGAGGCGCCTCATTCATGAGGAGGAAATTTTTTTTTTAAATGATTATCATGCTGAGGCTTGTGGTGGACACAAGTTTGGATACGCTACCGTGCAGAAGATACTCCGCGTCGGTTACTTTTAGCCTACCATATTTCACGATTGCATCCTCGCGGTCAGAAGTTGTCATGCGTGCTAGATATTTCATTGCAAAATCCATAAAATGCCAGTGCTAATGCATCCTGTTATCTTTGTGGGACCATTTGAAAAATGGGGATTTACTTCATGACCTGTAACCCTCATTTGTCCGGGGGGAATGATTATATTATTGTCACAGTAGACTGCTTTACCAAGTGGGCTGAAGCGTTGCCTACATTTAATAACACATGATAAACAACTGCATTGTTTTTCTTTAATCATGTCATTTCACGGTTTGATGTTCCACAAGATATAGTCACAGATCATGGTTCAAATTTTCGCAATCATATGATGAATGAGTTGACTGCCAAATTAGGACTATCCCATGATATTTCTACTCCTTATTATCCAAAATCAAATGGACAAAGTTGAGGTTATTAAAGAATATTCTTAAACAAATGCTTCAACGAATGATAGGAGTTCATAAACAGAATTGGCATTTGATCTTTTACTCAGATTTGTGGGCATACCGAACCTTAGTGACAAACAAAACTGAATTTACCCCCTTTCAATTGGTGTATGGTCTAGAAGCAATCTTGCCTATCTAATGTGAAATGCCATCATTAAAACTTGCAATCGATTTGTTACCTGACACCTTTGCTGAAGAAGCACGTCTTTTTAACCTCATCCATCTTGATGAAATGCATCATGAAGCCGCATTGGCCAACGAAGCGCACAAGAGACGTATAAAGGCGCAATATGCCAAGCATGTCCAACCTCACATTTTCTCAGAGGGCTACCTGGTCCTTATTTATAACAAGGAAGATGATGTAATAGGTATAGGGAAATTTGAGCCATTATGGCATGGCCCCTATATTTTCAAAAGCGTTCTTGCTAAGGGTGCCTACGAGTTGGTAGATTATGATGGAGTTCCGTTGGTGCAACACCGAAATGGGTTGTATCTAAAACGTTACTATGCTTAAACATGAGCGTAGTAAAATGTTGTATTATATTGTATATATGCTGTTGATTTGCATTTACCATCTTAGTTTGTTTTTCTAGATAAACATGAGCGTAGTAATTTGATTTATATTGTAAACATGAGCGTAGTAATCTGCTTTACATTTCATCGCAGATGTCTGAATCTTTGGAACCATTCGTTGGTTATGGTGATGGTGTTAGTCGTAGTACACAGAATCTATCCTTTGCAGCGTGGGCCATTATCACTCCGAACGATAAGTTAGTGAGTTTTCAAGGGATTTGTAACGGTCGATCTAAAAACAATATCGTTGAGTATAGCGCATTGATCAAAATTCTCTCTGATGCCATTTCATTTGGTATTAACCTTATCATCATTAGGTTAGACTCACAACTTGTGGTACTGCAACTTACTAGTGTTTATACTATCAGAAATCCAACACTACATCGTATGTTCCTAAGAGTTCGACTTTTGGAAAGACATTTTGATTTCATTCAATATCAACACATTTCCAAAAACTTGAACACATTAATTAATTCCTTTGCAAATTATGTTATAAACAGACATTTTAAACATATGTAAATACACATTTTCAATTCAAATCACATAATTGAATAGGATTGTGAAATAAACATAGGAAAACACTGAAAAAAAATAGATAGATAGTTATAGGCTTTTAAAAAATTTGTGCCCAAGACACATTGGTCATCTGACCTCAAAATGTATGAAAAATGTCAAAATTAAACTAGTTATGCTCATGGTAACATGGTATTGATTTAGCTATCCTACGCAATAACCACATCCAACAGTTAGGAATGCCAATAGTATGGCACTGCAGTCGCATGGGTAACTCTTCGATTCGACAAACCATAATCCCGAAGGTCAACCCCTGTGTGTGCTACTGTAGCTCAACAAGAGTCTCAGCCATATCCAAATCCTAAAGGACTACTCTTCCGAAAACATCTCTTCTAGCTCACCCGCTCCCTGCTCTCGCTGTCCCAAATTTGGTTTAACTTGACCTACATCTGCATACATCAAGACTTTAGTTTAGTCTTGGGAAAAAATAAAAAACAAAAACATGTATAAACCTTAGAATAATAAAAAAACATGGTCAAAACATTCTTACCAATTGCACCCCATTGTGCGCCTTCTGGTAAAGCTAAATCTAGATCTCCTCAGAAGTCGGCGCCTGCATATGCATAATCATTGATGGTGACCATTTGTCGCCTGGAACAGGTGAAGAATGCAGTCGAGAACACGATGGTCTGTTTAACAACATGTATAACCATCGGTTCTACCCATCTCTGCATCCTTGGATATATAGAATCAGACATATCCAATGTCACATGCTGGGGCTACATCAATGGAATCCTCTATAAGGAAAAAGAAACGAGGATCAAACCATAGTTGAAATTTTTCTTCCTTCCTCTCATTGCCTTGCTCAGCTGTTCTTTCATTTGAGAGAGTACAACTTCAATCCAGTTGAAAACTGTTGGTTCCAAGCACTCTAGAGCATATTGCATGTAAGATTTGTTTGCTACGTGTAGTGTAGTGGTACCAGCAAGCTTTGCGGTCGTGAATAAGATGGTTCTCAATGTCAAGTCACAAATGTTGAGGATGTTTATTTTCCCATCCTTATTAGGTTGAGTCCCTGGATTTCAATATTGCAATATATAATCTCTCACCATCTCTCCTCTGAGAGCAGACCCTGAAAGAGAAATGGGAAAACCTCTCATCTATAATCCTGTGAGAAAATAGATATCCTCCACTAATATTGGGACCACTTTGTCCCCAATGTGAAATGCCTCTATCGCTGGATCCCATGACTGAACAAGGTACCCCAATAGTTCCATCTGTTGCCTCATACTCGAAATTCTGAAGTACTTTAGCAACCCAAAGTCTCTGAGGGCTCTTGCAGTGCCCGGATCGTTTAAGGCAATCATGTTTTGTTCTTCATGTTCTCTTTCCCTCCATGTAATCGTCATTTTTTTCCGATGAATCCCTAAAAAACAATCATAAGACTCATAAGGATCCATTTCATGCAAAAAAATAGGCAAAATTTGGGCACACTGCAAAGAAAAAAATGGGAATTGCGCCCAACGCACCCCTGGTCAAGGGACAATGCGTTGCAAGTGCACCTAGCCTTCAATTCCAGTGCACTGCAACGCACCTTTCGAAATTAAAGGGTGTGTTTCCCTATGTGAAAAATAAATCTACCCTAAGGGGCCAAAATCCATAAAAAATTGCAATGAAATGAAACGTAAATTATACTGAAGGAAAGAGAAGGTTCATAGCTCTAACCTGGATCGAACGACGAGGAAAATTGTCCACATAATCTCTCGTAATCAACTGCTGAAGTTCAGGGGCAAAAACTGGTTCAAAGCTCCAAAATCCAAATGGTAACTTTCATATGGTAAAACTCTTTTAATTAGTCATTTAATTATTTGCAAATCATATTTATTACTGTGGCTATGGTTTTTTCATTATTTTCCATGAAGCACGTATTTTTAATCCATTTGATGTTGTTTTGAATAGGTTTACAGCTGACATAGAAGATTAATTGTGCACACTTATCCAAGAATGATTTGACCACAAAGCATACTTTTATCATTATTTTTCGAGCTTTGATAAAAATGAAAAAGGACTTGAAGCACACTTTTATCTCTTTTTCGAGCTTCGATAACAGCAAAAAAGGAACCCCCAGAATCTTCTTTTAGCTCTTTTCAGACTCCGATAGTGTGAAAAGATTGCAGAGCACTTGTCTCTTCGAGCTCGTAAAAATAAATGAAATGACATCTACTCAGTATAAGTTCAACCCTTTTCTGGACCGAGATATATTATTTACGAAAAATGAAAACCTTAGTCGAACATTTCTAGGAGGTTCTCTCAGATATTATTTTACACTTTTTCGGATATGAGCGAAAAATTTACGAAAAAGGACTCATGGAGTTTTCTTTTCTCCTCTTTTTTCAAACTCTCTAAATATGAAAAAGGACCAGGTTGTCAGTGTCGTTAGGATCGTTAAAACATAAAATAGCAACAGGCTTGTCGATCATGGCAAGAATCGAGTTTCGTTTATCACTAGACTCGTTAAATTATTAAATAGCGATGCATATTCACCCGAAGGGTTGAATTATAGATCAAGCACATGTTATCCTCCTCAAGCTTGTCAAAAAATAAAGAGGTACTTGTCGACAAATGACAGGCGAAAATTTGGGAAAGTGAACATAACTTTTTACAGTAGTAGGTCACTCTTGAACATGACATTTCACTCCATCATTGTGAATTTTTGGGTTGGGTAATCTTATTTATGGTTCATTCATACCTATGGTTCATCATACCTTCACTTCATTTTTGGGTCAATGCTTCCAACTCATCTCAGTGTTGCTGATATGTTCAAGAGAAGTCATCCAATGAATACTCCTCCTTCTGCAATACTCATAAACCTTCTTTTTCATGACAGTCATCCCTGAACATTGCTATATCAAGTCACATTTTGTCTCTGAAATCAGTAACTCCCGTTTCACGATAAAGTGGCTTTCTGTCGACATCATCTCATCATCTAGGAAGTTTACTTAGAAACATCATCTTCTAGTACTATGAGGCTTGTTACATCATCGACAAGTTCCTCACTTTCGGACCTTTGACCGAAATATTTTTTTTGGCATTCAACATCAAATCATCTATTAACACCTTTCAAACTGTACTGCAGTACCTTGAGAGCCATTAACATCCATGGTGGTTCTCTCGCGTTTGTTAACAACTCACATCATTAGCTGGTAATCAAACGATGTCTTACCATGTTCAACTACAAATGATATATTCACATGGCTAGACTTGTACCCAAACGATCAAGTGAATGAGATAAGAAGACCCCGGATCTAGTTTCTTCCATCCGGGCTACAATTTCAGGATTGTTGTACACATCATCTGTACCGTGACCTTACATACAGATCGTTATCCGAACATGGGCCTATATTTGTAGGCATGTTTGTATTGGGAAACATTCCAATGTAGACAAATTTCTGAGTTATGTACATGTTATTAGATAGTTTATGTGTTGAGCATGGGAATACCTCCCTCAACAATTCGTGATCAAGATGAAGATATCATGATGTAATGTATTGTAAGATTGATGCAGGTCACCACTCCACTTCAGTTCCAGCTCATCACATCGTAAATCATCTCATCCAAATATTATTATTATTATTTTGAATTCATGCTTTAGGGGGCATCTGTTATAGGTCAATTTTGGCATCATCCCCCATGAGCTGGTCAAACTAGACATAATCCCCAGGACCAATGAAATAGGGTCTATCATCCCCTCATATTTCAGTTGCTATATGCCCTAAGAGAAGAACAATTTGTGAGGTTTCCAAGGTTTGAAGTATATGTTATATCACTTATTAACTCACCAATGCAACCTCTAAAGGGACTAACTACATTGCAATGTGAAATCCTCCATTCAAGGGTAAACAACAATGCACTTCTCGACATTCAAGAGTGCGTTGGACACTTGGGAGTGGAATTATCAGTGTTCTGGGAATCTCCACATGGCCAATGCCTTCGAAAAGAGTCCATATGTGTCAAAATTTCAATCCAAGTGTCCATCTAACACCTCTGAACTTGGGAACATGTATTGCATATTATTAGAAAATCATTCATTGAGAAACAACCATTAGTTTCCTATAAATTGAGCACTCATTTTAGTGCTATGGAAGGAATAATTTTGGTAAAGAAATGCTATTTCATTCTCATTTGAGAGAGTGAAAGTATTGATATGTTGTTGGTGTGATGTTAGATGTGATGAGGCTGGGATGAAGTTGGAGCTGGTGGCAACGAATCGATTGTTGGTTGTAACCTCCCCCTTCTACTCTTTAATAAAGATTTCTGTTCATTTTCCCATATATGTGTCTCTATATGTTTCTATTTCTTATGTAATGGATTCTTGAATGATATATATATTTCACATCTAGTCATTTTGACTGATTAAGATAGGCACATATCTGTATATGCATGTTGTTTGTTTCTCTTTGTTTGTGTTTACAGGAATCGATCCGACGATTTGAGTTGGATTGAGAGCAACAACAACAACGACAGAAGGAAAAGGAGAAGCGCTTGGATTACAAGTAGGTTCTTTCATCATTCTGTGTATCTGCTTATTTTAGAGAAAGTGATAGTAAATTATTTCTTCTGTTGTTCTAAGTGCCTAGCACCACACTTAGGGAATTTGATTTATCTGTAGATCACAATTCTGCATAATGGAGGCCTTGGTTAGCCACGGTAGATGCCTACATAGGGTGTAGGTCTAGAAACATGACCATCACTCCTGAAACAAAGCATATCAATTTGTATCCCCTTGCTAAACCCCTCTTAAGATCATAAAATACTCATTGGGTTGAAGAAGAGGAGCATGATTCAGAATTTACCCAACCAGTTTAACAATTTCCCAAGCCATGAATCTTAATGAAAACTCAGAAGAAAATATGATAAATTGTTGTATTTGTAATCCTGATTTTTCACAGCATTTAGAAAGGCAGTCTAGTCATAATTTAGATATCATCACTATTCTGCAGGATTTTTATAAACATAATACAACGTTTGAACTGCATTCAACCCTTTTTATCTGCATTCCTTGCATATTCAATGACTGAATGAGGGGGTAAGGTAGTTGAAATTTTTCCTGGAAAAACTTTAAACATCAATTCTTCCTTAACTCTTGAACAAGATAAACAATTATTTCAAACATTGAAAAACTTTTCAGACACATTTTCTTGGGAATATACAGACATGAGGGGTATTCACCCAGATACATGTATTCATCATATCTATATAGAAGAAAATTTTAGGCCCGTGAGACATCCAAAAAGGAGGATGAACCCCGCTTTAAGAGAAATTGTGAAAAATGAATTGTAGAAATTGTTAATTGTAGGGTTCATCTATTCTATCTCAGATAGCCAGTGGGTATCTCCACTTTTTATTGTCCCTAAAAAGAATGGTAAATGTCCAGTGTGTATATATTACAGGGAACTAAACAAAGATAGATTAAAATATCACTTTCCCCTTCCTTTTATAGACCAAGTACTGGACACTCTAACAGGGAAGAAGTATTTTTCCTTCCTATATGGGTTCAACAAGTACAATAAAATTAGGATAGCTCTAGAGGACAAGGAGAAGACAACATTTACATATCCTTGGGGTACTTATGCATATAAGATATTAGCATTTGGTCTATGCAACGCACCAGCCACATTTCAACAGGCGATCCTTGGTATTTTCTCTGACCTTTTGCATAGAGGTATATATGGACGACTTTACAGTACTTTTGAAGAAGCTTTACATAATCTTAAGAAATTTTTGCAGAGATGTAGAGACACTAATATTTCATTGAGTAATGATTTTTTTTTTATGATTATGGTTGAGGGTATTGTTTTGGGACATCATGTTTATGCTGCAGGTATTAAAGTTGATCCGGCTAAGATTAAAGTTATTGTAAAACTGCCCCCACCAATTGGTCAAAAGGGAGTTCGAAGTTTCCTTGGACATGCAGGATACTACAGAAGGTTTGTTGAGAATTTTACAAAAGTAGCCTCTCCATTGTTTAAATTATTTACTAAAGAATCTGAATTTCCTTGGAATGACGAGTGTCAAGCTCCATTTGATACACTCAAGGAGAATATTTCTTCTGCACCTATCTTGAGAGGCCTAGATTGGAAATTTCCCTTTCACATTTCCAATAATGCATCTGATTCAGTCATAGGAGAAATATTGAGTGAAAAGGAAAATCCCGTAACCCATTCTATTTATTTTGTTAGTAAATATCTAACTCCTGCAGAACTAATTACATGGTAACTGAAAAAGAATTCCTTGCTGTGATTTATTCTATTAATAAGTTTAGACATTACATCACTGGTTATGAATTTTTTGTACACACTGATCATTCTGCTATTCATTATCTCATGAAAAAACCAATCCCTAATGGAAGGATCACTACGTGGATTTTTCTGCTGTAGGAATTTGACATCACAGTATTGGAAAGGTCGGGAAAAGAAAATAAGGTAGATGATTTCCTATCTAGGCTTAACCACACAGGTGAGGATGTCCCTATTAATGATAGCTTTCCTGACGAGAATCTGTTTGCCATTTCTGTCACAAACACCTTGGTTTGTAGACATGGCCAATTACCTTGCTACAGGAATTTTTTTACCCTACTTTTCATCTAATGAGAAAAAGAGAATTGTTAGGAAAAAGTGATGATTACTCTTGGATTAGGGGAGGCCTATTTGTCATTGGACCTAATTTTATTATTTACAGGTGTGTCAGAGAGGATAATATATATGATATCTTGAGAGCTTGTCATGATGAACCCTATGGAGGACACTTTGTAGATAAGCGAAGAACCTACAAGATCCTCCACTCAGGTTACTATTGGCCAAGTCTTTTTAAATATGCAAAGGAGTATGTTCAGAAATGTGATAACTGCCACAAAATAGGGCAACTTGTTCAATAAGATGAAATGCGTTTGCAGCCACAAGTTCTCATAGAACCATTCAAGATGCGAGCTCTTGATTTTGTAAGTTCTATCAATCCTATGTCCAAAGGTAAGAAGTATATTTTGGTTTGTACTGATTATGTTACAAAGTGGGTGGAAGCAAGAGCACTACATAGAGCAACAGAGGAAGTAGTGGTAGATTTTTATTTTTAATTTTTAATTATTTATTTTATTTATTTATGATTATTATTATTATTATTATTTTTTATTTTTTCTGATTTTTTTGTAAGATTTGGGGTACCAAGGGAGATAGTTACTGATCAGGGTACTCAGTTTGTGTCAAAGCTTGTGCAGGGAATTGTATAGAAATATTAGATTACTCATTGGAAGTCCAACCCTTGCCATCCATAGGCCAATGGGCAAGTGGAATCAACAAATAAGGTATTGGAGACAATCCTTACAAAGATAGTGCAATTACATAAGAAGGATTGGTCTGATCGAGTTTCTGAGGCATTGTGGGCCTACATGATCACATGGAGAGACACCATTGGCTTCTCTCCCTATGAATTAGTCTATGGAAAACAAGTCTTACTGCATATTGAATTTTAGATCAGAACTTTCAAGATGGTAACATATTTGGTTATCAACCTTGATGAGGCATATTAACAATAGAGAATCTTGCAGCTTTATGAGTTGGATGAGATTAGGAAATATGCCTTTCAGCATATTGTTTTGATCCAACAACAACAGGCTAAATGGCACGATATGTACATTAAGAAGAAGTAGTTGAAAGAGGGAGACTTGGCATTGTTGTATGATTCAAAATTTAAGAATTTTAAAGGGAAATTCAACACACATTGGCTGGGTCCCTATGAAATTGATAAAGTTTTTTATAATAGATATGTTCGGGTTAAAAATATTGACGATGGGAATGCTACCTTCTTGGTGAATGGGCACAAACTCAAGCTATATCAGAAACCCCAATCTAAGGAGGAATTTGTGAAGAAAAAGGAGTTGGAAATGGTGGGAGAGGGAGTCATTCCTCCCACTACCTCTTCTTGATTTTCTGCTGACACATTGAGCTCACTTTGTTCCTCCTTGTGCTCAGTAAATCATGAGAGGAATTTCTATTGGGTACATGTTTATTCCTTTTTCCGAGCCCAATGGACTAGTTACGGAAAAGGAGCCCTGTTGGAGTTTCATTTTCAGTATTTCAAACTCTCTAAAATTGAAATCTGGTGAGCATGGACTGTCGTGGGCTCATTAAAAATAGAGGCCAGTATATCATTTGGGATCATCTCAATAAATTATGTTTTTATTTAATTTTTGGATTTCCCATGTTGGAATGATGTGGGATTTCTTAAGGCCCTCCTTCCAACAATCTTGGCCCATCGACATCAACAAATTATCTGGGTGCAAGATTAGAGCCTTGTGATTCCTTGAAGCTTGTATGCCTTAATGACAGGATATCTCGCCAGAAATAATGAGGATTCATTATGGCTCCTTGGTTGCTGGATCCTACAGGGGGTTCGACAACAAATCATAAATTCACACCTGATAGGATGCATCAGAGTACCTTGGTGCTTGCTCTTATTAATGGTGATGGGCCTCAAATTGGTTAACAACTCACCTTAATGGCTGGTAATTCAATGAGATCATTTCACATTCGACATCAACACCTTCATTCATGTGAAATGAAATGTACACAAAGGGGAAGAAAAGGTTTTTCCTATAGAACGTTCAACAATTGTGGTTCCATTTCCTGCAGCAATGCCACTGGTTTCTTGAAGAACAAAATTGCAGATAGAACATTAGCTTAAATTAATCTGATAAAGTACCAACATTTTTATTATTGGTTAAGATCATGAACTATACAATCATGCATCTAATGTGATTTCAAGGTGGGTTATCATTTCAAGACAAAGGTAGTTGTCATCCAAGGATTGGACCATTGGAAGGTAAGATCGGTAAGGTACGGTTGGTGACAGGACGCTTAAGGTGAAAGGTAATGATGCGTTAATTTTTAAAATTTGCATGAATGTATGTCATGGTAACCCTTGCGGAATAACACAGCTGTGAGCTGTTACGTCATAAAACGAGTTCCATGTTTGACCATCATAACTTTGACACGTCCTTTGGTTATATTTACGATATCCATTCCGCAGATCAGATCATGATGAAAATCATGATCACGACCTGTGTTTTCGAAAGTTTCCATATTCCCTAATACTTCCAGTTTAAACTATCATTGTCGATTTTTTCTGCAAAACCTTAGAGGCTTCTCTGTGAGCTGAATTAACTCTGTCTCTCTCGTTCCTAGCCATGTCAAGAATGCGTTCCCCTGTACAATTTGAACTGCAAGGTCCTGCACTATTAGACGTCGACCCTCGCAGTAAGGCAAGACTGGAAAGGGCAGGGTGGCTACCTCTGTTTCAAAAATTTAGTGGACACAATTCGGAGGTAACAAATTCCTTCACTATGAATCTAAACGATGAAAAAGCGCAAGTGGGGAATGTCCAATTTCAGTTGACATATGAGCTAGTGGCTTGAGCTTGTGGCATCCCACATGACGGGGAGCGTTGGTTCAAGAATAAATGGTTTCATAAGGGAATTTGTGCATCCTTCCTTTGGAAATAACATGAAAACCCTAATTAGAGTAAAGGGATCCCACAAGAATACCTACGAGGTAAGTATCGACACTAGTTGTTTTTCCTGCAAAAATACATAACTTGTGAAGGACGTTTTGGGCTTGTATTTTTGTTTCATATTCGCCTTCTCAACCACTTTCTAGACAAGCCTTTGAATTTGCCTTACTATTTGAGAATTTTCCTGATGAAAATTTCCACTGTGGCTAAGGAAAGGGAAACCCACATAGAGGAGAACCTCTATCACAATGGGTTGATAAAAATAATCATGACAGAGGTTCTGCAAAGAAGAATAAAACATGGGAATATTTCTTGTTAGAGAATTATTTCGTGGAAGATGAGAAGGACTCTGTTCCTTCAGAAACTAAGGAGGAAAAGCCATGAACCTATGGTCCATTGATAGAGGAGGACAAGAAAGATGAAGAGGTGGTAGTGACTGGGGAAACCACAGGGAAAAATCCCAAATTGAAGGGCACTTCCACCCCCGCTAAAATATTTAAAAGGAGCCAGGCTGCAACACTAGCAACAAAGGAAATCACAGAAGAGGGGATACCACCAAGAATAATTGATAAAAACAAATAAAATCCCCAAGGCTTGTCAAAGGGGAAAGGGAAGGTTGAGAAAACTGAATTTATTGACAGAGAGGAGTAGGAAGTAGTGTCCTTCCAAGATCCACCACTGCAGGAAAGCGGGAATAAAACAATAGAAGACCATCAAGGTTAAGAGAGCCTAGTTTTCCTCAGTCCTCCCAGGGACAACATGGGGGGGAGGGAAATCCCCCAAAAAAGCGATCTCAGAAGGAATTGGAAGAAATCATCACTGAACTTACTGTGTCAGAGTGGGCTCTGCAAAAGGAGAAAGAAACCCTAAGGGAAAATAACATACACATGAAAAAATAACATGATGAGTGGCATCAGAAGGTAGCCCAGATTATGAAGAAGAAACATGCCTAAATTGATCACCTAAAGAAAAAGAATGAAATATATCGAAGTCAGGTATAGGAATAATCCATCAGGGCCTAATTAGACCATTTGTTTGCAGTAGCTGCAACACAGGACAAGGACTGTTTTTTCTTCAGAAGATGTAACATTTTTGCTTTCATAAGCGACATGAAAGAATCTGGGCGTGGGGGAGACGTTGAGTCCTAATTTTTCTCAATTTTGACAGCCTTCTAAGACCTTGATTCCCCCTTTTTGAACTCTCTTTGACCCATAATTACACATATTTCGATGATATTACCTAAGTTTTGGCCAAAAGGGTGCTATGTGCTTAAGGTATGCAAATTAACTTAAAATTGTCATTTTACCTTGTTCTTAAGTATTCCTTAAGATGATTGTTTCCTAACTAAATTATCAAGTCAACTGATCAAAGTCTTATGAATATTAGTCATGATTTGAAGCAGCTCAGTGATTTCCTATAGATAGCTCGTGGGGAAATCCACCTACATGGACATTGTCCTATTGGTTGTTTCAGATTCATCATTGAAACCACCTAGATCTTCAGTCTTCTTCTTGTTGGCTGCATTAGGGAAAGCTCCAACAATGCAATGAAATTAGTCTGATCCATGCTTTCAGTCATGGATCAGAATCAACATAGATATTTTTGACATTTCATTCCATTATTGATAGTAAATAGTTTAGTAGAATAGTTTTCCTAATTTAGGAAAAGTAGATTCCTTCGAACTTGTATAAGTTTCACTATGTTTTATTTGCAAGGGGCTTGGTTGGTTGATCGAACATATCAGATTGTATATGGCTGTAATATTTTCCATATTAATATAAAGTTACATGTTCTGCCCATTTTACCAAGTAACCTCTTTTAATATTGAAGGGGTTGTGAGTAAGGGACCCCTTTGCTCACAACTCCATTAGTTGTAGCAGTGTGTTATTTTTATTATGTTTATGCAGTGATAAAATTATTTGTACAAATATTTTTCTCGTTTCTGAGTTTTAGCAACATATGTCAATTGATTTAACGATGAATTTTATATGATAACGTGTTTAAATTCATTTAATCATGTTTTAATTTTTGAATGTTAAATTGATTTTTTTTATGGCTATGAGCTTGATATTTTATCTTTTCTGATCAACATCATCAATATCAAGAGCTTTAGAGGGATGTTTGAATCCACTCCATAGCATTTGATGCCAAGTGTTGATGCAGAAAAGAGGCATTAGTACTGTGTATGTGTGACTGATTTAATTAGAGACACACTTGAGGTATTAAGCCTACATATACTTTGTGCAACGTCTCACAATCTTACCTACCCCCGGTTTATAATTTATGTTGGCAACTTATAAGTCTATAATTTAACTCAACACTTGGACTTGGGTTGGAGTACAAGGAAATCAATGGGGCACTCCTAGGAATCGATGGAAACCATAACATACTCAATGAAACCTTTAGGTGTTATTGTGGATTTTTCTGCAAGTTGAAACATTGTTGTGGTTTTCCTTAGGGCTCCTTGGAGGTTAATCTTAAGCACACTTTCCCTAGTTATGACATTAATTACAGCCCCTATATCAATGAGGGTGTTAGGGACTACAACATTTTTGAAATGTACATCCACTATCGGGCTACCAAGATCCAAATACTTCGGGGAAATGACCTTCCCAAGCATTAGATCATCTAATCACCCAATGACATTGATAGTGGGGGGAATACTTTCTCTTCATTCCTGGCCTCTTGAAACATTCTTCCTTGAGGAATCTATTATAAATGGGAACGCCTTTGATGACATGTAGGAGATAGATTTTGATACACATGTTTTTCATTTCTCTCAAAATTTCAATCTCTTCTGGGATGTGTGGTTTGGGATGGACCAACATTTCAAGAGGGGGTGGTGCATTGGCATGATGAGTACTTTCTTCCCTACCCTCTTCAATATCTTAATATGGAGAAAGTGGGTGAGAATTAGGGAGTAAATTCTCATACATGAGGATAGGTAGGATAGGAATTTTCTCCACTATAGAGTTGTTGGGCCTACTTATTATTTGGGTTTGAATTAAATTTAGTAGGGATTTTGGGTTGCTTAGGTGGAGTGTTTTGGGGCATCCGTGGTTAAGGAGGAGGAGGCATTAAGGCAGGTGGTTGGGCTTCCTGAGGGCTTCATCCTTGTGATGGATTACCCCATTGAGGAGGTTGGTGCTATTATGGTTGGAAAGACAGAAAGACAGGTTGAAGAGGATAGGGCCAAAGGGAATGCATGGACTATGGTGAGTTATTGGAGGATACCAAGACTGGAAAGGTGCATTATTACTTGTATTGAAATAAGGAGGATAGTGTATACCTTGCATACCTTGTTGATATGGCCTACGACCTTGTGGCCTCCTTTGTTTGACGAAGAAAAGTTGCTCCATACCTCCTTATGCTCCTTGATACACTGCTTTCAAACCTGGAAGAGATGGACACTTGTCAGTTACATGATTTTCCTCACACATAGAGAAAATTTCTAGAACATTTAATGGGCACTCATTTCTAGTGTGCCTCTTAGTCCATCTAGGATAGAATATGGCTAATTCGCTTTCTGCCTCCTCTTGTTTTTTCTTAATCTTTGTTGTGATTTTTGAACACTATCTTGATGTCCTCATAATTGATCTAGTAAATATCTCCATTAGACAAAATGTTAAGGGTCACCATCAAATCTCCCCTGACCCCTTGAAGTAACACTGGATCCATTGATTTTGGATCAAGGGTGCAGTTAGCTCTCCTATAACTCAACTGAAATATTTCTTGAAAGTCCTCTAGGGTCCCATATGGCTCTTCAGTCATTCTGAATATTTCTTTATTTGTCTCCCTTACTCTGTAATAATATTTGTACTTTTTGTTGAATGCTTGTTGCATATTATCCAAAGTAGTGATGTTGCCTCCTTCCAAACTCATGAATGAGAGAAAGGTTGTGCACTTGAGGGTAGAAGGAAACAATTTAAGTTTATGCTCATCATAGGTGTAATCATATGTCCTAGAGACCAAGCCAAATTCAAACATGAAGGTGTCAGGGTCCTCAGAAGTCATACCATGAAATTGTGGAAGAGAAGTGTGGCTAATGTTTTTCATTTTAGCTTTTCCATTTGTCTCTTCGATAGGAAAGAGTTCATGCTTTCTATTTCTAGCCATCTCTTCAATGGGTGATGGAGGTTCTTCTTCCCCTATAGGCTCCTAAAAAATCTATGGTTTCTCTCCCAAAAGGTTCTCCAAATCCTCTGTGGTCAGAGGAGGAGGTCCATAATCACCAAAAAGTGAAGGTTGACTGCTTGTAGAAGTGGGGGTTTAAGGCCAAAATTTCCCTGAGTTACCCCTAACTCTATGAGGAATGAAATGAATGATTTATTTTTTTGTGTATTTTATAAACAAAAATACTAATGCATTTTTTCTTTTCTTTTCAAGATATGAAAATTAACATAAAGAGCAACTTAAAGAAAAAAATATTACCTACTTCGACACCTCCCCAACAATGACGTAGAAAAGTGATGGGCCCTGATATTACAAGAAGAATGTCGCAACTCCCAAGGATACCAACTTGAATTATCAATACAGAGTTTGTACAAACTTAAGAGGTGTCAGTGTTATATGCACAATAAGCCAGGTTATTTAAGGTGATCTAAAGCAATGAATTAAATTGACATGCACAAAGATCACATTGGAAAATCTAGAAAAAGGAAAACTACCTAGTTTATCTTTGCAAGAAAATATATGACTGAAGCATAACTTGTTTTATTGCATGAAAGAAATCCTTGTCTACTTGAACAAAATTAAATTCCAAAAATGAGATCCTGATCTATATTGCAAAAAATAAATGGAAAAAAGGTAATCCTAACCTATTTACATAAAAGTAAATGCGAGAAAGTAACTCTAATCTATTTTTCATGAAATAAATCGATTCTATTGCAAACAAGGTAAATTCTATTTTACTTGAAAAATTCAACCAAATGCTCAAGAGTGCTAAAGGTTAATTACTTTCATTCTATTTAATAGAAACAATATACCCTAGTTGCAAGATTGAAGCTAAAATGATGGATGTAAAGTATCTAGAGGGCTTGTGGTCCTCTCAATTTCATCTTCAAGGCTTAGGGGATATCTTGGAGTGATGGGAAATGAAAGGAAAGATTTAGAGAAAAATTTGGATGCCTTATGAAGGATTTTGTGTATTGCTACAAGATGCCTTGTTTTGCTACAAGAAAACATCTAAGAGAAATATTGTGGATCTAGAAGTGGTTTGAAGGTGAAGGAAAGTGGTGTGAGGCTATGGAAGGGTGTAGGAGACCTTACCAAGCCCATACCTACTCGGTAGAATAACTTGTGAAAGGGAGGATAAAAAATAGAAGTCTCCTGTAGCTCGGTGAGGCAATTTCCAACACGTAGATATTTTATAGAATGAGTAGTAAGGGAAGGAGGGGTGGTTAAGGAGGTGATTCTCATGCATATAAAATGATTCTATTATACTATATGAACTAATATATTCCATATGAACACAAAGTACATGTTCAACTAATGAAAACAATGTGATTAAATTACTATAAAACCATTAACTGTAGAAAACAAGATGTTAGTGAAAGGATGGGTTGAATTTGGAATAGAATCTACTTATTGCATAAAAGAAAAATAATTTTTTGTGCTTGTCTACACAAGGTTCACAACCAAGCTTCCAAAGAAATCTTACTTATCAACCTACAGAGACAATCTGTTTCTCATAAACTAGTTTTGCAGAAAATCATATCTAGACTAAGTGCATGAAAAATAAATGCATAAAGAAATGTATAACGGAAGGGGCTTAAGCACTTGGGTTGGGCCCTAACCGAAGGAGACTCAGGTCTGTTGAAACAAACCCAGGTTGGAAACAAAATGGTATTTTTAATTAACCTAAAAATTATTCGAATATGTAACACAACAATGTAAATAGCACGTAGATATCTCCTTCTTTGATAGTCACTATCTTCCTCTATAATTTGAATCCCTACTGAGTTGATATGATCTCTTATTTATGCAAAAAGTGAGTGAGGGGCAGTCTCCTTGAAGGGAGGGTTGCTTACCTCCAAAACTCCTAAAAAGGTGGATTTGGTCTCTTGGTGTACTCACAACCACTGAGGGGTAGTAACTGCTCATGAGCTAGCCGAGTTGTTGATGGGCTTGAAGCTAGGAACACACCTCCTAGATCCTCTCTTGTTGGTCTCCAACATGTTATTCACAATAAATCCTCTTTGTTCTGCACATTTAATGCATTAGGCCACAAGATATCGCAAATATCTCCTAACCTTCCTAATAACACATTATAACTTGAAAAAGATATCATCAAATGTGGAAAGAGAAGTTAACATGTGCCAAAGGATGGTTAGATGGGCCTTGAATTGTACCTATTTTGGAGGCCCATCAATAGTTGAGAGAGAGAGAGAGAGAGAGAGAGAGAGAGAGAGAGAGAGAGAATAGAGGGGGTTTTTGCATTATAAAAACTCTTGGTCCATATATCTCACTCTTTTGTACTTGTATTCATTTCCATTCAAAGAAAGAGAGAGCGTAGCAACCTTACCTTCTATCTAGGTTTTCTCTCGTAAGGGTTTCCCAAATCATATCTTGTGTTCATTGTGTTTTGTGAATTTTATTTGGTTGCTCTCCATTTTTCATATTTTATCTATTACATACATAAGCATAACACAATAATTAATGAATCCATAAATCTAAGGAGAAATTCGCACTCATACTATAAGTTTGGATTTTCAAATATATTTTAGTCAATATGTTGTGACTAATTATCAAGTGGAATATCCAAAACAATTTACAGATCATATTAGTATTAGAGCCAATTTTTTTGGGTATATTGTGGGGAATTAAAGGGCATATAGATCGGTTAAGATGAAAGTCTTAAATCCCCAATCATGGCCAATGAATATATTAATAACCTTCAAGATCTTGTAGAGGGGAGGTTTGCATGGTGTGAAGCACAAGTCACAAATATAAATCATAATGTGATCCTCCTCATGTATGGACTTGACAAATGATATTGGGTTGTTTGAGAAGATGGAGGTTCTAATGCAAAGGATAGATTAGAGGGCAGATCAAGGGATCAAGAAGAACTAGATAAGGATTCTAAGAAAGAAATTGAAAAGGAACAACCTAGTTCGAGTGCCATTATGATTCCTACTTTAAGATGGATGTAAAGGTTGAAATAAATCCACATCAAGGTGAGATTGATGCTTTGAATCCAAATCACTAGTTGCAGTATTTAGAGGATTATTGATGGTTTTTAAGCTTACGTGGTTATCAATTGAAGAAGAGTGATTCAGAATATCCACAATGTTAATAGAAATTTGTCAACGTTTCGAATCCCAACGAGGATCCATCTTCAGGACAATTTTTTGAATGAATGCTAGAGAGAGGGATCAAACCGGTGATAATCGGTGATAGAAAAATTATTCTAAAAGAGCCGACCAAAAAACTATATTTTTAATTAATTTTATTAATATTCTTATATATATATTTATATTTTTATTAATAAATTATTTTAAGACATAAATTAATAATAATAATTATAATGTTAATAATTAATAGTAATAATTTTATTAATTAATATTAATAAATTTAACTATAATAATTAATAATAATAATTCTATTATAAAAATGTTTAGATAAATTAATTAATATTTTTTAATAATAATAATAATTGTTAAATTTAATTCATTATAATAATATTTTAAGAACGAGGGGTTTCCGCAGTGCATTATATTAGATATCATTTTTGGGATTCAACTACATTAATTAAGTCATTCATCTATGACCATTTCCATGAGAAGTAATTGTAACTCACTAATTTCTCATCATTTTTGAATAGTCCAGTTAACACTCATTGCATCGGGTGATACTCGCAGGGGTGAAGAAGTGGGATTGAAACTAGTGAAATGAATCAAATAGCGTCAATCATCACTTCCGGGGCTTGCACCCAGTAACCAGGACTTCCTGGGAGGTCACCCATCCTAGAATTCCTCTGGCTCAAGCGCGCTTAACTATGGATTTTTCCACACAATCAAGCCCTCTTAGCCTGCTACCCCATTTGAAAAACCTTAGAAAGTATTGTGCCTCATGAACCATTCAAGTAGAGCTCCCTTTACTCTTTGTATTTTAAGTATGAAGGGTTTCCGTAATGCATTATATTAGATATCATTTTTGGGATTCAATTTCGTTAAGTAAGTCATTCATCTATGACCATTTCCATGAGAGGTAGTTGTAACTGAGTAATTTCTCATGATTTTTGAATATTCCACTTAGCATTCATTGCATCGGGTGATGCTCATAGGGGTGAAGAAGTGGGATTGAAACTAGTGAAATGAATCACATAGCATCAATCATCACTTCTGAGGCTCGCACCCGGAAACCAGGACTTCCTGGGAGGTCACCCATCCCAAAACTCCTCTGGATCAAGCACGCTTAACTGTGGAGTTTTCCCCACAATCAAGCCCTCTTAGCTTGCTACCCCATTTGCAAAACCTTAGCAAGTATTGTGCCTCATGAACCATTCAAGTAGAGCTCCCTTTACTCTTTGTATTTGAAGTATGAGGGGTTTTCGCAATGCAATATATTAGATATTATTTTTGGGATTCAACTGCGTTAAGTAAGTCATTCATCTATGACCATTTCCATGAGAGGTAGACGTAACTGACTAATTTCTCATGATTTTTGAATAGTCCATTTAGCACTCATTGGGGTAGCAAGCTAAGAGGGCTTGATTGGGGGGAAAAATCCACAGTTTAAGCACGCTTGAGCCAGAGGAGTTCTGGGATGGGTGACCTCCCGAGAAGTCCTAGTTATCGGGTGCAAGCCACGGAAGTGATGATTGGCGCTATGTGATTCATTTCACTAGTTTAAATCCCAGTTCTTCACCCCTGTGAGCATCACCTGATGCAATGAGTGCTAAGTGGACTATTCAAAAATCATGAGAAATTAGTCAGTTATGACTACCTCTCATGGAAATGGTCATAGATGAATGACTTACTTAATGCAGTTGAATCCCAAAAATGATATCTAATTAAAAATAATAAATAATAATTATTAATTAATATTTTAAAATTAATCTAATTATTGGTTAATCAGTTAAATCAATTATTAATTATTAATTTTTATTTATTTAGAAATTTTAGAGTTAAATATTTAATAATAATTATTTATTAATTAATATAAACCTATAAATAAATATGAATAAAACAAATAATTATACCTTATCTTATTAATATATATATTTTTTATTTAAACAATTATTAATAATAGCCATGTTAATTTATTTATTATTTATTGGTTAAAATTAATTAATTATTATTATTAATATTTATATATAAATAATATTTATAAATATATATATTATTTTTTATATTTTTTGTTGGGTTAAGTGTAAGATTTTATATAAATATTAATTAATTAGTATTTTATTATTATCATGAGTAAATAATTATTTATTTATTTATTTTTTAAATTTAATAATTATTAAAATATAATTAATTGATTCAAATTAATTAATATTATAGTTTTTTTTTTTAATGTGCTTCTATATTATTATTATCTTATTATTGTTATTTTAATTTATAAAATCCTAATCTAAAAAGCTACAAAATGAAAGGGAGAGAAGTTCTACCTAAGATACTATACCTGGGAGGACGAACTAAAGGAACAAATTTCTCTGATGAAAGGAGACATCTATCATTGATTCTGCTCCCTTCATCCCTATTGAGATTATGAAGATGCTTAATAATCTCAAGAGCTTCTCTCGTTTTCTTTCTTCGGTATTGTTCCTCTTTGGCAAAAATTTTGGCATTTTCTAAACACGTGATTCTTAGTTTTTGAGGAGTGTTCTGCAAGGGTTGAGGTGCAAGATATCCCATTATTTTTTTGTTCATCACATAGAGGAAGAATGTAAAATTTCATTTGCATGTATGAAATTAGAGGGTCGTGCCTTGAAATAGTGGAAAATCTACACAAAAACCTTGTCACTAGAGGGAGATCCTCTAGTGATAAGTGGGAGGATTCTAAAACCCTCATAAACTCACAATTCTACACTATTTGGTTTGTATAGGACTAGTAGATCGAGTGGCATTACTTCAGGTAGATAAGGCGACAAAGTGTACAAGAGTACACCATGGAATTTAGGGACATGGTAATAATTTTGGGTTTCTCCTCAAAGAACCCATATGTACCCTTGAAGTATCTATGGAGTCTACACAACCATATTCTAAAGCAAATGATGTTGTTCAAATCCAAAATGGTGGATGAGGCTTGTGTTCAAGCACAATACCTAGAGAATGTAGGCCATAAGAAAGGGGAATCAAGTGGGTCAAAGTAGAAATAGCACCATGAAGCTTCTAAGGAGGGGAAGAAGAAGTTGAAAGGGGGAAAATATAAAAGATAAGAGCAACAACAAACCCATGCAAAGATCTCAACAACCACTATAACCATTGTAGCATTGGAGATCATATAGAAGATAAGTGTTGGAAGTTAGATCTAAAGTTAAACCTAAAAAATAGAAAGGGAGATGCTAAGAAGAAAAATCTCACAACTACTTATTCATGCAATGAGGAGGAAATAAACTTAGACATGGATGAGAAGATTTTTTGTACATCAATACATAAGGGGATGAATTTGAGTATCCTTTGGCAACATGAAGAGAAGGAGATGACTAGATTCTTCCATATAAAGATATAGGTCAAGAAGATGAAAATTGATGCTCTATTTGAATCAAGATCACAGGAAAATCACACAGTACTATATATGTTGAGAAAACTAGGATTGGAGACTCATGACCATCTAGCCCGTATCCATTGGGATGAGTCAATGAGGAGGTAGAGATAAAGATAAATAAACAATGCATAATAAAATTTGCCATTAGTGTTGATTTTATTGATGAATTATAATTGGATATAATTCCACTTGATGTATGTGGATTTGTGTTGGGGAGTCCCTACATGTACATGTAAGATGCAATATTCTTAAGAAGAGCCAACCAAAATCACCTCATTAAGGATGGAAAATCCTTCATCATCAATACTCACAAGGGCAAGTCAAAGATATCACTAGTAAGATCCAACGAGGTCTAAAATTCTATTAGGTATGTTTTGTTTTTTAAAAATAGAAAATCAATCTGTAAAAGAGTCCATGAGAGCAAATTCATCCTTGGAGGGGTGCACTAAGGAAAAAAAACAACAACTAGAATAGTTTCTACGGGCATATAGGGGTGTATTACAAGATCCTAAGGGACTATCACTTAAGAGGAAACTGGAGCACTAGATCCATTTGTTGCCAAATATTGGGTTTTATAGGTAATATATTACAAAGCCAAACAAGGTGAATAATTGATTGCAACAACTATTGAAATATGGTGTCATTCAACTAAGTACCTCACCACGTGGGTCACCCATCGTCATTGTACCAAACAAGGATGGGACTTGGAATATGTGTATTGAATGCAGGGCATTAAATAAAATTATTCTTAAGAATAGATACCCCCTACCCAGGACAGATGATCTATTGGATCAATTGCAACAAGCCAAATACTTCACCAAGCTAGACTTAAAGTTAGGTTATCACCAGGTTTAGGCCAGAGAAGAAGATACATGGAAGACCTCCTTCAAAACTAGTAAAGGTTTCTACGAGTGGTTAGTCATGTTGTTCAACCTATGGAATGCACTAGCTACATTCACGAGGTTAATGAGTGATATATTTCACCATTTGACATATTCATTTATTATTGTTTATTTGGATGATATAATGGTATATAGTTCTACCTATGAGGAGCACATATCATATTTGATGCAAGTGTCAGATACATTGAAGAAGCACCTGTTACTAGAAAATATCAAGAAGTGTGAGTTTGCATAACTCTCCTTGGTGTATTAGGGACATGTGATAACTGGAGGTTAGATTAAGATATGTCTTTCAAAGATGGAGGCCATCATGAAGTGGCCTACACATGTTTAAGAGTTTGGGAGTTTCATTAGAGTAGCACAATACTTGATGAAATTCATAGCCTCATTTTTAGAAGTAGAAACACCACTCCACACCACAATAGTGAGTGAAAAGAGTTCTAGTGGGGAAAGGGTCAAAAGAGGGCCTTTGAGGAGTTAAAGAGGAATATTGGTCATTACTAAATTCACAACAATCCTTTTAAGTGGAGACAGATGTGAGTGGGTATGTTATGGGAGTGGTCTTGATGCAGGGAGGAAGGCGTGTATGCTACCATTCTAAAGTATTTCATGGGGTGGTTCTTAACTACCCTACCCATGAAAAGGAGCTCTATGCCCTGGTTTAATTTATGAATAATTGGAAACACTATCTAACTGGAAAGTAAACAGTAATCCACACAAATCACTGTCCACTATAATACCAATAGGCCTAGAGTAAGCTATAATAGACTAACCATTACAAGTGGATGTGGTTTTTACAACAAAGTCATTTAGTAATTGAGTACAAGAAGGGAAACACAAATAATTTGGCCCACATGGTTTCAAGGCCAACAACATCAAAGATCATAGCTTTGGGAAGTTTTACGCACATACATACTTTCACCCATGATACATACTAACGGGCCTTTGAATTGTCTTTCTAATTATTCAAAAATAAAACCAAAAGACTATACATTTAATTGTCCATATGAAGTTCATATGGAACTTGAGAACTATCATGCACAATTTGTGAAAGTAGTATTTGTAGTTGCAGTAACCTAAATAAGTGTCACAAGAAAAGATATTGGGATGCTTTCACAAGTCACTAGGAGAATTCTACTTGTAATCCAATCCACACTTTCCAGGAATGTAAAGAGAACATTGGTAGGAAAGTAAATGTCACACTTGCAGAAAAGTAAATATCACACTTGCAAGAAATAAATTACAGATACATCTAAAGTGACTTGTTGTAGTGTTAATATGGTCTTGGTTGTTGTAACATAAATGCACTTGCACATGCAATATGATGTAATAACTCATATAACATCAAACTACACTTTCTTAGAAAATAAATTGGACTATAAATTAGAAGTTGTAAATAGAATAACTAAATTGATCATAGTTGAAAACAAAAACAATCTAGTGTTGGTGTGGAGTTGCAACAATGACCTAAATCACAACTAATTGTTGGGTAAATATCATAATTAATCTATAATTTAATGACAATGTTAATGAATGAATTCTGGAGATAAGCCTACGATACATAGTTACAAGGATATGGATTATCATAGTTGTAACCATAAAAATACATTATAGAGTTACAACAATATGAATGATCAACATTGCATTAATATGAAATATCAGAGTTACAACAAAGGAAATAACATATTTACAATTATTGAAATTTAGAGTTGTAGAAAATGAAAAATAAGAGTTATATCTAAGTACTAATTATAATAATTGTTGGAAATAAAGAAATGTATAAAAGATACTAAAACTACTCTATAAAATACAGATAGTGCTTGGCTAAGGAGGGGGAGCTACATCCTTAGAGGAGGCACTTGTTTAAGAAAGCAGTAAGGCACTAAATACTCAACACACCCTTGGTTTAACTTAATTAAGGTTGGATCACTATCTCATTTTTCATCTATATTAATGCTTTTAGAGTGGAAAAAGTGAAGGAATCAATGCACGGGACCATTTTTACTACTAATCCCAGTTTCAAAATTTTCAGATAAAAAATTTCAGGATTTTTTTGAGGCCTTAAATAAACACTTTATGCGGCCTATGCCTTATGATGGATCTAAATTCCATAATGTACATGAAAATACCTTTACAACGACTCAAGAATCACCTCAATCAAAGTTTGTATGAGAAATTTATGCCTCCTGGAAGTTGATATATCGAAATTGACCACCATAATTCAAGAGAATGCCACATTAAGCCTCATTACTAATGGAAAATGGGCTAGCTATGTGATCATGATAAATAATACTCAATAACATTCAATATTGTAATTCTATTTAAGATTCGAAGTAGTCAAAACTAACCATTAGTAGGCCATCATGTTGTGTTATAACATAGCCACTAGGAGGAAAAAGGGTTCCATTCTATTTGAGTGCATTTTGTTCCACATATGGGCATAGTAGCTAAGAATATATATATATATATATATAGAGAGAGAGAGAGAGAGAGAGAGAGAGAGAGAGAGAGAGAGAGAGAGAGAGAGAGAGAAAATAGAGATGATTTTTGCACTATAGCAGTCCATTGTCCATAGGTATTACTTCTTCATACTTGCATCCATTTCCACTCAAAGAATGAGAGAGAAAAGAAACTTGACCTTCCAGCCGGGTTTTATCCTGAAAGGGTTTCCTAGGGTATATTCTTGTGTTCTTAAGGTTGTGAGTGATTATATTTTTTCCTTTTCTCTAATTTTAGCATTTTCATATTGCATGCATAAAATAGTAACTCAATAAATCTAGAATTCTGAGGAAAAATAACCTTCATAGTATAGATTCCAAATTTGTAAGTATCATTTTATCATATATGTTGTGACGAACTGTCCAATGGAGTATCCATAGTAGTTTATGAATTAAATTCGTGTCAGAGAAGGTTTATTTATGTTTATTATGGGGATTTGTAAGGGATTCAAATAGGTTAAGCTGAAATTCACAAAACCTCAGTCATGTCTAACGAATTTGTGAATAACCCTCAAGATCACATAGAGGAGAGGGTTACACGAATGGAAGCACAAGTCATAGATATAAACCATAATATGATCTTTCTCATGGAATCACTAACCAATAATCTTGATTTATTTAGAGAATATGGAGGTTCTAATGCAGAGGTCAGATCGAAGGGGAAATCAATAGATTGGGAAGAACCAAAGAGGGAGTCTAAACAAGAATACAAAAAGGATCAACCTATTTCATGTGTCATGAACCATTCACAATCCCTATTCAAAATGGAAGTGAATGCTGACATCGAGTGAGATCAAGGCAATAATGATGTTGTAAATTTAAATAATTGGTGATAGAAATTGTAATTTTATTTTAGTGTTCATCATATAGAGTAAGAACACAAGATTTTGTTTTCTTGACTAAAATTGGAGGGCCATTCCTTGAATTAGTGGGAAAGCCACACAAAGACCTCGAGGTTGGAGGGATATCCTCTAGTGAAAAACCCTCATAAATTCACAATTTTACCCCATTTACGTGTGTGTACAAAAGAGCAGTGGATCTGATGGAACTACTGCAGACAAAGATAGGGGTAGAGTGTACAAGGATACACTACAAAATTTAGAAATATAACCATATTGTTGGGCATATCCCCAAAAATCCAAACATGCTCCTCAAGTGTTTGGGGGGTCTACACGACCATTTGTGGAAATAAGTGATGTTGTTCAAGCCTAGATTGGTGGATGAGGCTTGTGTACAACCATAATACCTAGAGAACATAGGAAAAAATAAAGGGTAATCAAGTGGGTCAAAGTAGAAAGAGCACTAGGAATCTTCCAAGGAGGGGAAGAAGAAGTGGAAAGGGGGAATGACAAAAATACAACAACCACAACAAACCAGTGCAAAGATTCCAACAACCACTATAAAATTGATGGTCATACAAAGGATAAGTGTTGGAAGTCACATATAAAGTTCAACCCGCAGAACAAAAAAAATATACTGAGAAGAAAAATATAATGGGCATAGAATAGAATGGGTTGAATTTTAGTAACCTTCAGCAATAGGAAGAGAATGAAAAGACTATACACTTCCATATAAATATACAAGTCATGAAAAAAAATATTGATGCTTTGTTTAGCTCGGGATAAAATGAAGATCTCCTTGTAGTAGAGCTCGTCAAAAAATTGGGAATGAGAGTTCATAATCATCCAAGCCCACATCCATTGGGATGGGTAAATAAGGATGCATATTTAAATGTAACCGAACAATGAAAAATCATATTTTCTATTAGTGATTATTTTATTAATGAAGTATAACTAGATGTAGTTCCCCTTGATGCATGTGGCGTGGTGTTTGGAAGCCCCTAAGTGTACATGCGAGATGCAATATTCATGAGAATATATAACTCGTACCACCTCATCAAGAATGGAAAATCCTTAATCATTAATGTGCATAAAGGGAAATTCCAAAATTTTGTTGGTAAGTGCCAACTAAGCCAAGAAAATTTTCACTTCTAGCAAGAAGAATGTTTTAATTTTTTTAAGAGAAAATTAGTGTGTAGAAGAGTCAGTGGAGCAATGTCATCCCTAGAGGGGTGTACTAAGGAATAGAAACAACAATTGAAAGAATTTCTATAGGCACACAATGTTGTGTTTCAAGAGCCTATAGGGATACCAACCAAGAGGGAAGTGGAGCACAAGATCTAGCTATTACGAGACTCCCCATTTCCAAACATTGGTATATATAGGTAGTTCATTATAGAAGCAAGTGAGTTGAAGAAGCGGTTGTAACAACTACTGGAACCTAGTATCATTCAACCAAGTACCTCACTATTCGGGTCACACATCATCATTGTACCAAAGAATGATGGGACTTAGTAGATACATATTTATTATAGGGAATTAAACAAAATTATACTTAAGAACAGGTACCCTCTACCTAGGATAAACGATCTGCTAAATTAGTTGCGGAAAGACAAATAATTCACCAAGTTGGAATTAAATTTTGGATATCATGAGGTTCAAGTTAGAGAAGAAGATAAATGGAATTCTACCTCCAAAACCATGCAAAGTTTGTATGAGTGGTTATTCATCCCATTTGGCCTATGTAATGCGCCAACTACGTTTATGAGAATAATGAATGATATATTGCACCCTTTTATAGATTAATTTGTTATTATATATTTGGATGATATACTGGTATATAGTGGTACCTAGGAGGAGCACATCTCACATTTGATGCAAGTGCTAGAGACATTAAAGAATCACCAACTGCTTGAATAATAGTCTTTAATGTATCTAGGATATGTGATTGGTGGTAGAGAGCTAAATAAATATATTGGCAAGATGGATGCCATAATGAAGTGGTCGATGCCTACAAATTTTTATGGGGCCAGGAGTTTCATTGGGGAAACACAATACCTAAGGAAATTCATGGCCTTGTTTTCAACAATAGTAGCACCACTCCATGCCATGACAGTAAGTGGTAAGAGTTTTCAGTGGGGAAGGGGTCAACAAAGGGCCTTTGAGGATTTAAAACAAAAATATCATTAAAGCACGTGCTTTGGAATTACCAAACTTGTAGCAACCCTTCAAAGTATATAATAGATATATATGCGAATGGTTATTCTATGGGAGTGATATTGATGCAGGGAGGAACACCTATATGCTACCTTTCTGAAGTATTTCATGGTGAAGTTCTCAACTACCCTACCTACGACAAGGAGCTATATTCCTTGGTGCAAGTTGTGAAGAAACGAAAACACTATCTAGTGGGAAAGGAGGCGATAATCCACATAGATCCATATCCAGTACAGTACTTGTAGTACCCAAGTAAGCTACAACAGACCATGCATTACATGTGGATGGTATTTCTACAATAGTTTCCTTTAGTGATCGAGTACAAGAATGGAAACACAAACAAGTTGGAAAATATGCTTTCAAGACCACCCACATCAAAGATCATTACTTTGAGAACTCTTATGCACATGTAACCTTTCACCCATAATGCATAAAAAGAGGCATACATAGAAGATGTGGATTCTAAGGAGGTGTTTCATCAATTGAAAAATGCACGATGGTAACAACAAAATTGACTACCATCTTCGAAAAGGGATACTTTACAAATTAGATAAGTTGTGTGTTCCTAAAGGTGAGTGACTGCAACTAATCAAAGAGGCTCACACCTCTAAGGTTTTAGGGAATTTTGGTGTGGGGAAGATAGTGGCCAACTTGCAGAGGTATGTCATGTATTGTCCCAACATGCAAGAATAGGTAGCTAGGTTCATAATAGGATGTATTATTTCTTACACTAACAAGTCTAATAACAAGAAACATGGTCTATATCATCCCTTTCATGTACGCAATCATCATTGGGAAATAATTTCCATGGACTTTGTGGGAGGTTTATCAAAAATTAGGAAGGGACACAACTACCTGTTCATGGTATTTGAAAAATTCAGTAAGATGTATGTTATAATGCCTTATAAAAAGGCCATTAGTGGGAAAGAAGTATTAAACATGTTCTTTGGATAGGACTGGGTGAACTTTGGAATACCGAAGAACATTGTTTTAGATAGGGACAAAATATTTCTCAGTGCATTTTGAACTATATTATGGAAGAATATGGACATGAGGTTGAAGAGGTCTAGTACATTCCATCCATAAACATATGGTAAAACAAAAGTAGTTAACATGATTATGGTGTATTTTTTGAGGGGTTATAATTATAAGTATCCAAAAAATTGGGACACAAATATGCTATTTATAAAACACTTTTATAATAGAGCAATCCACACTTTTACTCGTAAGTCCCCATTTGAAACTTGTTTTGGATATTTCCCACCTTCACCTTTGGATATTCCATTTGGGCACCAAGGATGAGCGAGGGAGGAAATTATAGGGAATGCCTTAAGGGAAAAAAATATTGTTGAGAATATTAGGAAAATTCATCTATAGGTATAATAAAAGTTGCAAAAGTCACAAGGAAAATACAAGGCCAGGCATGATCATCATAGAACAGAGAAGTTTTTTAAGGTCAGAGATAAAATATGGTTTTAGTTGAACAAGGAGAGGCTATAGGGTCCTAGTAAGAAAATCAAGGATTTGCAACACCGTCCCTTTGAGATACTGGAAAAGAAGATAGATAATGCCTATAGACTCAGTCTACACCCATACATTCACATTTATATAGTGGTGACAATAGAGAATCTAAAGATCTGTGAGCCTTCCATACTAAACCAGGAAGAGGAAAAAGTCCCCCATTCTGTAGAGGATTTGGAACTAGATGCTCGAGTGGAGTTGACAGAAAATGCAATTTTGCAGAATAGGTCTAGAACCACAAGATAGGTGCAACAATTTGAAAAATTGGGTTGAAAGGACAACTTCTAGGTAGGGCTAAATGGTAAACTTGAGAGAAGGCAGGGGAAAAATTTACTCATCTCATTTAGTATAATATTTTGGGTACCAAAAGCCTCTGAAAATGGGGAGGTATGATTTGGATTAGATTATTATCTTATTTTTCTTCCATCTCGATGCTTTCAAAATGGAAAAAGTGGATGAATTGACACATGGGACCAATTTTACTGGCAGTCCCAGTTTGAATTTTTTTGTGTAAAATACATTAATATTTTTTTTTGATGTATTAAATGAAAACAAATTCTGTTACTAATATCACTATGGACCTACATTAATAATAGACATGCCAATACCTTTCCAACAGTGCAAGAATCACCTCAATTGGAGCTCATATGAGAAAGTTATGCCTTCCAGAAGTTGACGTATTGAAATTGACCACCATAATTCAAGAGGATGCCATGTCAATGCCCATTATTCATGGAAAAGGGGCTAGACACATGTCATGATGAATAAAACTTTATAAGAGTCCATATTGTAGCTCTAGTTAAAAGTTGAAGGAGTCAAACATAAACACCAGTAGGTTATTGGGTTGTGTTATAACTAGGCCACTAGGAGGAATAGGGAATCCATTTTATTCAAGTGCATTTTGTTCCATAGATGGAAAAAGTAATGGATATTGGATATAAAGATATTGTA
This sequence comes from Pinus albicaulis, assembly GCA_034641835.2. NCBI lineage: Eukaryota > Viridiplantae > Streptophyta > Pinopsida > Pinales > Pinaceae > Pinus > Pinus albicaulis. The sequence goes on along the minus strand of CM076577.1, from coordinate 644,452,233 downwards.
TTGTAGTGCATTTTGTTCCATAGATGGAAAAAGTAATGGATATTGGATATAAAGATATTGTATTGTTTATTCAAGTGCATTTTGTGCAATATTGTAGTGCACGAGCCACATGTATTACTTCTTTGTACTTGCATCTATTTGCATTCAGAGAAAGAAAGAGTAGAGCAACCTCACCTTCCAATTGGTTTTTCTCTTGAAATGGTTTCCCAGGGTATATCTTGTGTCTTATGGTTGCAAGTGATTGTATTTTTTTCTATTACTTATTTTCTATATTTTACATAGCCCTCATAGTATAGGTTTAAAATTTTAAGTATAATTTATCAGATATATTGTGAAAAACTATGTAGTGGAATATCCACAGAATTTTATGGATAAAAACCTGAATGATAAGGAACTTTATATTGAAAGAAATGGGAAATACAATAAAGACTTAATTATGATTCTGATCAACCAACTAGTTAGTTGACCACCTCAAGGAGAGCATGGGTTTTTATACATAATATTATGAATATAAATTAATCAAAGCAGTTGATGGAAAACCATGAGAATAAGGTTGTTCCATTATATTACATCAATTTTCCAAAATATGTCAAAATTGGGCACATTCTGACTGAATTAGTTGTATGAAAAATGATGTTTAATTCATTCATTCCTTTCTATGTTCTTATTCACCTATGTCATTTTCCTGTGTGAGGATATTGGTTGTTTGACTCCCTGGTCGATCCATAGATGACAATTGTTCAGTTGAATAATGCATTGTTACAACTGGCACATAGTCATAATACGCTTCTTGAGAGTTGAAACAATGGTATTGAGTGAAATGCAGAAATAACCATGTGGTGCAAGTCATAGCAAAATTGAGAGTTAAACAAGCAAGAGTTGAAACATTGAAGAGGTGATATTCGTAGCAATGGGGAGTTGAGAGTTGCTACAACAGAGAGTTGAGAGTCACAACAATGGGAGGTTGCAACAATGATGAAAACAACTCAAAGTTGCAATATGAGTGGCAATTACTCAAATTTGCGGCAATTATACTCAAGAAGAGAGTTGTAGCATCTCATACTCAAGAGTTGTAGCAATTGTGTCCTCATGAATAACTGCAACAATTGTTGAGAGAGTTGTGACACATGTGCTTGGAAGGTACATATGAAACCTTGTTCCTCTATACCATTGTTAACATAGAATAATAATATCATGAAAATGAGTAAGAATAAGTATTGAAATTCCATATTAAGAGGATAATAATACCTTGAAAATAAATTCTTCATTGTGGATGAAAAAGGTATGGAAATGAGATGGAAATGGGAAAAAGGTATAAAAAGGGTATTCAGTGAGAGCCAAAAAGATGAAAAATTGAGCACCCATCACATATAGAGAAACATGTACAGAGGATGAGGAATTCAAGGTGTGTCAACATATGTAGAGCCAGAGTCAAGTGCACGATGGAAACATCATATTTGTATGCCATATCCAAAATGGGCTACTCTACATGTTAGATTAGTTATTTGTTCCTAAAGGTGAATGACTTCAACTAATCAAAGAGGCTCACACCTCCATGGTTGCAAGATATTTTTTGTAGGGAAAGTGGCCAACTTGCAAAGGTATGCATATTGACCTAGGATGAAAGAAGAGATAGCTAGGTTCATAATATTTTGCATGCTTTATTGTATCAACAAGCCTAGTAATGGGAAATAGGGTCTATATCATCCCTTACACATACCCACTCAACATTGGGATATCATTTCCATAGAATTTGTGGGATCTTGATAAAAAATCAGGAAGGGACATGACTCTTTGTTCGTGGTAGTTGACAAGTTCAGGAAATATCTGTTTTCTAATGCGTTGTAAAAAGACCATCAATAGGAAAGAATCAATGAATTTGTTATTTGGATAGGTATGGATGCATTTTCAAATACCAAGTAGAACCGTTTCAGACAGGGACACAAGATTTATCAGTGAATTTTTTATTACATTGTGAGAGAATATGGACATGAAGTTGAAGAGGTATAAAACACTCCATCCACAAACATATGGGAAAACAAAAGTAGTCAACTGGACTTTGGTGTAGCTTTTGAGGGGTTAAAATTGAAAGCATATGTAGATTTAGGATGAAAATATGGTATATATACAACACTCTTATAACAGATAAATCCACACTTCTACTGGTAAGTCCCCATTTGAAACTTGTTTTGGATATTTTCCATCTTCACCTTTGGATATTGCTTGTGGGCAGCAAGGGAGAGTGAGGGAGGATCTTACATGGGATGTATCAAGGGCAGAATTTTTTTTTGAGAAGATCAAACAAACCCATATATAGGTATAGGAGACACTAAAAAATTCACATTAAACATACAAGGTTAGGCATGATCAACACATAATAGATAATTCATTTAAAGTGGGAGACATGGTATGGTTACAATTGAACAAGGAGAGGCTAGAGGGTCCTAGTAAAAAAATCAAGGATTTGAAATATGGTCCCTTCAAGATACTAGAAAAATTTTGAGAGAATTCATATAGACTCATTCTACCTCCATACATGCACATTTACTCAATGGTGAATGTATAAAATTTAAAACTATTTGAGCCTTCCATTTTGGAATAGGAAGAGGAACACGTCCTACCTTCTATTGAGGATTTCACACTAGATGCTCATGCAGAGTTGAATAAAGATAAAATTTTGTATAAGAGGTCCATAACTATAAGACATTGACAACATGGCATTTGGCATATTGGGGTTGAAAGGACAACTTCCAAGCAAGGCTAAATGGTACTCCAAGGAGAAGGTAGAGGAAATGTTTCCTCAACTCATTCAGTAAATATTTTGGGGAAAAAAAGTATTTAAAAGTGGGGAGGCATGATCCATATTGGATCATTGTATTATATTTCATCCATCTTGATACTTTGAGAGTGGAAAAATTGGATGAGTTAGCTCATAGGACCATTTTACCGATGGGTCATAATTTGGTGAATTGGGGTCTAAAACCTTTTAGAATTAGTTTGAGTCATTAAATGACATCTTTGGGTGGTAAAAATGTACATCTTAAGTGTGGAACCCCCTAACACTATTATTCACTTAGATAAAGTTCCAATAACAAAAATCCAACCTCAAACAGAGTCTATTTTCCAAAGTTATGCCACATGGAAGTTGACCTTCCTATTTTGACCACCATGATTCAAGGGGATGCCACATCGGCCCCCATTATTCCTGGAAAAGGGGATATCCATGTGATCATTACAAATAAGACTCTAGAAGATTAAATATTTTAATCTTAGTTAAGATTTGAAGGAGTGAAACTTAATCACTAGTAGGCTATGAGACTGTGTTATAACTGGGCCACTAGGAGGAAAAGGGGTTCCATTCCTTTTTAGTGCATTTTGTTCCATATATGCGCAAAGTAGCTCATATTGGATAGAGAGAGAAGAAAAATAGAGGGTTAGTGTAATGTAGAAATCCATGGGCCATAGGTCTCACTCCTTTTCACTTGCATTTCCATGAGCCAATGGTCTCACTCCTTTTTACTTGCATTCATTTCCAATCAAAGAAAGAGAGTGCAGAGCAACCTCATCTTCTAGCTTGGTTTTCTCCCGTAAGGGTTTCCCAGATCATATATTGTGTTCATTGTTTCTTATGAGTTTTATTTTGTTCTTCTTAATTTTATTCTTCTTCTTATTCTTTTTTCTAGAGGAATTGGCAACTAGACCGAGCTCATAATTGCATGACATGGGGTTGATTCCCATCACTACCACTATACTTTTAGGTGACCCATACGCGCCCCCACGCAAAGTCCATGCAGTAAATTAGGGGATTTGAACCTAAAACCTCAAACTTTCACAATGTCTTCATAACACAACGATCACCATTTGAAATATACCCCTGGGGGCTCCACATTTTATCTATTGTATGCAAAATCATAATACAATAATCAACAAATCCAAATATCTAAGGAGAAATTAATTGTCACGGCGTAGGTTTCATATTTTCAAATATATTTTAGTAGATTTGTTGTGACGAATTATCTACTGGAATAACCATGGTTTATGGATTAGGGGTACACCTTCAAACCATAAAAGTTCACCCATAATTATTTCTTTAATATTCACCTATAATGTACCTAGCCATCTAAGTAGGTTGGGATCAACATTTTATAGCTTTGATACCATAATTCCTCACTATTGTATTATGAAATGTTTAATGTGCACAAACATGACAATACAATCTCATGTAACCCCAATTAAATTTTCACAATTACAAATGTATACTTATACATGAAATATAATAACATTTAATTCATAACACACTAAGCATTAATCCATCAAAATCATAAATATATCATAACACTTATCTTTATAGCAATTAATCACCAATTGGTTGCAAATAAAGAATGTTCCACCTAATCATAGGATCAATTTTTTCCTTAATCATTCTAAAAAATGGCCACCCATGAGTTAAGGCTATGATTCCAAAAGGATGGAATCACCTATGGTTGGCTCCAATCCTCATAGATAACATAATTCCCCAAAATCATAGTTTATAACCTCTTGCAACAATCCCAATATGCTAGCTCTTTTTCCCCTTCAGCCTGTGCACCCAAGGAATGGGTTCCCCTTATTTTCCATGTAATCATTCTAGCTATCCCACTTCCTTCATAGGCTTCAACAAAAATTGGATAAGAAATATCACTACTAGGGACTCAAGGAATTATTTATTGTAATTAATTGTACTCAATGATGATAAATTCCTTATACAATTGTAATTCCACTATCATAATTCAAATAACCCATTTCCCATAATTTTATTACGCAACAACTTAGTAGAGAGAGAAAATGTATACTAGGTAGAATGAATGTCCAATTCCCACAACATAACCCTTTAAATGACAAAAATAATGGGTTACATTTGCATGGTGATAATGCACCACGTCTTCTTGATAAGCCCATCTATCTCTCTTGGAAACTAATCCCAAGGTTGATAGGACTTAGGTTAACATAAATTATGTTTGATAAGGCCAAGGTTTGATTTGTCCTCCTTGATCCCCCTAAATCCCCTTCCTTCCCCTCCCAATGGAAGTGTAACCCCCCATGTTTTTCATCCTTATTTGTCTACAACTTGTAATCTATATTTATCATTCAATGTATAATTTACATATTACATTCAACTATTCATAATCTTCACAAATGCATTATTAACCTAAGGATCAAAGTAGGGGTATTACATTCCCCTTCTGCTAGATTTTGGAATATCATCGGTGCACATCATCGTTCTATATAACAAATTTACATCAAAATTTCAAAACAAGTGTGAGCATTCCCCTCACATCTCCAACTCTCATGTCGCTTATTCAAGGCTATAATTGATCCATTGGATCTTTACATGCCATATGACTATGTTCCTGAGCAGATCAAACTTCCTGTCTAACATAACCACTAGTTGCACTTGAAAATATCCTTTTAACTCAATGTGAATCAAACTCTATTCAATGACATGGTTAGGACCATGCACATAATTTTTCAATAATGACACATCAAATAAATCATGCATTTTTATGGTAATAAGTAATGCAAGAATCTATGCAATTGGTCATATTCTATTCAATATTTCAAGTGGACCATAATATCTAGATACTAGCTTGGTGCAATTTTCTAGCCATACATAATTCTTCGTTTTCACTTTCAAAATCACATGCTCCCCTTTTAAATTCCCTTGGTGTTTTGTCTTTATCCACAACTATTTTTCATGTCTTATGATTCCTTTAAATCATGCTTAACCTAAACCATTTTCTCTTCCATTTCCTTGAACAAATCTAGCCCAAGTACCATTCTATCACTTGGATTTCCCTAACTAACTAGACTATTGTAATTTCAACCATATAAGGATTCAAATTGACTCTTTTTTAGTGAAGCTTGATATCCATTACTATAGGAAATTTCAACCAAATGCAAGTGGCCCTCCCACTTGGATTGTTTATGTAACCACCCCCTCCCACATTTACCCACTTCACCATCCTTCCAAGGTAAACAGGAGAAAGAGAGATACTATGACATGACCCGACCTCCGAGGTCCCATTAAGGAAAGTGCTTCCGCTACACTAATGACAAACTTAAATTTCACAACATCCTACAGGTGCTATAGGACACTCAAGGGCTGAGAAACCATCCCATGTGGCCAAACCCTGAGATGCACCCCTCCTTTTCTGCCCTGGGTCCTCAACTGCACCCACAACAAGGCTTCCATGCAGTTTGAAGCCTCCAATCGCATGCACAAGCTTACATCCATGCAGTTGCAACCCAAAATTTCTAGTTAGGACCATGATGTCTCAGATTCTGAGCCTAAATTCCAAGTCAGCCTCCATACCACTGCCCAGAACTTCTTTTAACTTCTCATATGCATAAATGACCTGAAAACAAATCTAAACATTCAAACTTGAGTTAGAGGCTTGACCTAACCAGATCTAATCATGGCAGTCATTTTGTCAAACATATTGAGAACATGTAATCTACAAGCCATAAATTCATATCTGAACATCGGGGTCTGATACTTATTTGGGAATCATCAAGAAGGTTTTATTCCCTCTAAAAATATCTACAATAACATTTGTTAGCTCATGCATTCATAAACTATTCAAAACATGTTAAGAGCCATAACTAGAACCTGTTATAAAACCATGCTTATAACCAACATATAACTATAATAATAAGCATGATAGAACAAAAATTAAAGACACATAATAAAAAGTAAAAATACTCATGAAATACAATAGGAAAAAAACTCTTATTAACATATGCAAAAGCCAACCAAGTCAGGGACTTCCATGTACCACCCGATCATAGATTGAACTGAAGCAAACATTTCTTCCAGCCAATCACCCCTGTGCCATATTCCAAGCATGAATGTGGGACTCAAGACAAAAACAACCAGGGCTTCCTAGATATTAAACCACCACCACTCTAAGGATTTACTGCAATCCTGCCAAAACCGATCAAGGGATTCCTAGGCCCAAAGTAAGCACATAAACAACCAGGATTTACTGCAATCTCACCAAAACCGATCAAGGGATTCATAGACCCAAAAAAAGCACATAAACAACCACGATTTACTGCAATCCTTCCAAAACTGGTCAAGGGGTCACTAGGCCCAAAACAAGCTTGGATGCCTCAGAATTTCTTCACCAATGCCTTGAGGAATTTACCTGTCTCCACCCTCAGGATTTACCGCAATATCGTTAAAACTAGTGAAGGGATTCCTAGTCCCTTGGGAATTTTCATGATACCACCTCACCTGGTTCCAAAACCATATGGAAATCCAAAGCTCAACCAAACTAAAGAACCCCATCACACCATGGATATCTATAAATGGAAAAGCAAGGCTGAAACCACTGTCACACCTGGAAAAACCCATGCCAATGATACAAGAGAACCAAATACACACATGAATTTACCATACATTCTATAAAAAACTAAGAAATCACACTTGCAACATGTTACCTTCAATTATTCCTGCAGAAGTTTCTTGATCTAACTTTCCCTTGCTTGTCCCTTGTTTTCCTTGTCCTTCCTTTGCCTTCTTTTTCTTTCTTTCGTCAATGTTATAATGCTCCAAGAACGCTCTATGTGTGTAATAGTGTGAGAGAATGAGATAATATAATGAGGATCCAAAACTAACTTGACAAAAGGTTGTGAAATGATCCTCAGAAGCCTTTGTATTATTGAGGCCTTGATTTGCTTCAATTTCCACTATTTTCCCCTCAATTTCCTTCTCATGCAAACATGTGACCTTTCATCTCCCTTTTCTCATATTTTCCTTTATTTTATTAAATAAAATGCCAATTAATGCCTCTTTGCCTTTCCAAATCCTTTTCCAATTTCCCTGAGCCATAATAAAAAAAATGAACACCCACTAGGATCTTTTTCCCAACATTCAAATTGGAATACGTGTCCCATGACCTTGTCCTATTTTTCATTTATTAACTTTATTACATGAAATTTTAGCCTAGGGATGTTACATACCGATCCCCCTTAGGGGAACATCGTCCTCAGTGTTCAATGACACATATGACCAACAAGAATGTTGAAAACCAAAACATACTATCCATGGAGCTTTATAACTCAGCTCGATGCAGTATTTACAATGAACATGCTAAAAGGAAAAACCAACATGACAACCATATCCCTTATTGGAGCTTTATAACACAACTCATTGCGGTATTTATAATAGAAACCATACATACATATGTGCACATAGCAAACTTTCCCTTGCCTCTATCGGTAAACAATGAAGGATAAATGGCCCACATCTGATCAACAACCTCCCATGTAGCTTCATTAGGCCCAAAGCGCTTCCACTACACTTTAACTTGCTCGATTGCTCTGTTCCGAAGCATGAGACGTTTCCGTTACAAAATGCACTGAGTTTCTGGCTAGAATTTTCCTTCTGGATCCACATGCAATATAGACCAATCAATCACATCTATTTTAAGCAATGAAACATGGAAAACATCATGGAATTTCACTGTCGGAGGCAGTGTAAGTCTATAGGCCATTGGTCCAATCCTCTCAAGGATCTTGAAAGGCTTGCAATACCAAGGTGCCAACTTGGCACGTGACCCAATCCTCAAGGAGATCTTCTTGGGCTATATGCACAAGTACACATGTTCCCAAACTTGAAACTCCTTAAATGCATTATGATGATATGCATAACTCTTCTATCTATCTTATGTTTCCTTTATATTCTTCTTGATAACCTGCATTTCATGTTCCATCTCTGCCAACATGTTTGTTCCGATCAGTACCCTGTTCATTGGATCACTCCCGTTGGTTGGGAGTATTACAACTCCACAATTAAAGTGCTCAAACGAACTCATCCTCAGTGACTTATGATACCCATTGTTATACGCAAACTCCACCAGTGGAAGATACTCTTCCCACTTTTGCTGCTAATGCATAATATACATTCTCAACATGTCCTCAATAATATTTTTGAGCCTCTATCATTTTCCATTTGATTTTTGATGATAAGCTATAATTAAGGCCAACTATGTACCCAAACCTACAAATAACTCCTTCCAAAACCTGGAAGTGAACTTCGCATCTCTGTTTGACACAATATTCTTAGGAATACCATGCAATCTCACTATCTCCTTGATGAAGACCTTTGCTACTCACTAGTTGAATAAGTAGACTTCATTAGAATGAAGTGAGCTACCTTAGTCAACCTGTTAACTACAACCATAATAGAATCATGTTTTCTAGATGTCCTTAGAAAACCTATAATGAAATCCATAGAAATGACCTCACATTTCCATTCCAGGATCAAAATCGGCTATAGTATACCACCTAGATGGTTGCACTCTGCCTTTCCATATTGAAAATCCAAACACCTTGCGACGAACTCAACTACCTCTTTCTTCAGATTTAACCAATAGTAGAATTTATTCACAGATGTTAGAGTCTTCTGATATCTCGGATGACGTGAGTATGACTTAACATGAAATTTCCGCAAGAAAAGCTTCTTGAGTTAACTATTTTCCAACACATAAATTTTGTCCCTACATCTCGCCAAACCATCTGTCATGAGATGATAATCCACATCCTAATATCCTGTACCTTGCTACTATAACCTGTGCCTAAGCTCCCTATACCTGTCATCCTGTTGTCCTACCTGTAAGATTTGATCCTATAAATATGTCCCATATGAGCTCATAATTGTTATATGATTCACCTTCACTCTTCTACTAAGAACATCTACAACCATATTCTATTTATCCTTAATGTACCTCATCTCGAAGTAAAACTCACTGAGTGTGGCCAACCATCTAGCTTGCCTGACATTCTAATTAGGTTCGTCAAATAATTATCTCATCCCACTATGATCACTCATCAATACAAACATCCTGCAAAGAAGATATTGTCTCCACATATTCAATGCATGAATTGATCTAAATGGGAAAATTATTGTTTGTTGTGCTAAATTCCAATTCAAAATATAAACAAAGTGCTTGAGGATTATGAGGTAAATTTCAAGTTAACCATGAGTTTTTATGGGAATTTCTTGAGCAAATTAACATTAAAAAAAACACTTTACATCAACATCTAACAGACCTGAACATCACCATAAATATTAACAAAACAACACATGATGAAGGAGCTCATCCCACCTGGGAACATCTCCTTGGTCTAGCTTGTTGAAATTCAACATGAAAATTTCAGCACCCATGCCTAGTGCATTAAGCACCTACATTAGGGTGGGGCCCACAGTGCTAAATTTGGTGCATGTCTATTTTAGTTATCCCTTAATTAAGATGGACAATAAAATGTAATCTAGTCTCAAAATAACTTGTAATAGTTAACTGAGGGTGATAAACTCAATTAGCTCATGAATTTCGAGTTAGATGTGGTTGGTGAGGCATGCAAAGTAATTCTAGTTGTAACAGAGTTCAAAGTGCTGTGGTGCATTAGTTAATGCAGGTTGTAATCAGTTTAACATAGTTAAGCGAGTTAAACTCAGTTGTGCTAGTTGTAACTGTTTGATACATTAGTGAGAGATCAAGTGAATTAAATATTATTTAATTCACAATCAGTGATCTCACATGCAACTGAGGATTTACTATTATTAGTTGCATGCATGTTAGATCCAGTGGAGACCCAGTTGAGATCTCGATGAAAGGGAAGTTGACTATCAGTTGTAGGATTATTGGGTTGCACCCATGAAACCAAACACCCATTGGAGTGCCGATGATACTTGTGTAGTCAAGGAAGGCCAAAATTCCTATTCTTTAGGGATTGCACAAGCAAGGCAGGCTATCTAGAGGCAATATATTGGCTAAGTATTGGTCAATTTTATGTATGACAATGTGAGACAATTAGATGAGTATAGGAGGGATCTTGTGAGAAGAGTTGTATGTAATTGTTTCATGATTCCATTTTGAGTATACAATAGAAGATAGTGGGGTTTTGAGCAGCAAGCTTTCCCCAGGAAATTATCTGTGTTGTGTTTGATTTTATTCTTCTTTGCTTCATGTGATTGGTGATTGTGTTTTTAATTCCACACAAGATTTGTAGAAGAGATTCAATATTTAAATTTAGTAAATTATTAGATCGGATTGAATCCATGATATACATGCTTGTTGTATATTTTCTACATGGTATCATAGCATAGGAAATCACAATTGTGAAGGAGGAGTTGAGTTTTTGACTAGATATAATTTGAATTTGCAGAAAGACTTTCTTGGTGCTACAGCTGATTCAAGATCAAAATGGATTTCAATGGCTTGAGGTTGGAGTATGCACTCGAGGGAATATCAAACTATATTTCTTGGAAGGACAAGATGGAGGTAGTACTCGAAGACAATGGCTTGAAGGAATTCATTGACAATGATGTTCCTAAAACCACTGTGACAGATGCTACAAATTTTGATGCGTCGCAAAAGAAAGTGGAAAAGGCGAGGAGGATCCTATTGGAGGGAGTATGATACCACATTGTCTCAAGCCTTCATGGGAAAGCCACACCGTATTTAATGTGGAAGGCTTTGACAGATCTATTCTAGAGCAACAACGACCATAGGAAATTTTTGCTCAAATATAAATTCAGGAATATGAAGATGGAGAAGGGCCACTCCATACCAAAATATATAACAAAGTTTGTCCAATGTCGAGATGAACTGGGGAGCATTGGTATAATTGTCGCTGATGATGATTTGGTGAGATTGGCTCTCTTAGAACTTCCCAAGAGTTGGCACATTTATCAAGACTCTGTCAATGGAAGTGAAAATTTTCCAGATTGGGAACGAATGTGGTCGAATTTGGTGCAGGAGGAGTTTAGACGGAACACCAGAGATGGATCTTCATCTAAGAATGAAGATGAAGAAGATTTTACTTTGGCTTCCAAGGCAAAGAATGGGAAGGGGAATAAATTCCATTTTAAATCTGAGTCCAAAAATGGCAAGAAGCAGGACATGTCCAAGGTGAAGTGTTTTCACCGTCAAGAGCATGGGCATTATGCTACTAACTGTCCACAAAAGAAGAAGAACAAGAAGGCTAGAGGATCTGCAGCTGGTGAGGCTTTGGCATCGCAATTTGATCTTGAATTCTCATTGATCACAAGCATGGTTTCAAGTGCATTGGGATCTATGTGGTATTTTGATAGTGGCGCTTCCTTTCACATGACGGGAGGCAAGGAAATTTTCAGTAGCTTGGAGGAGAAGGATCTCCAGATGCATATTGAAATGGGTGATGACAAGCGGCATAGTGCTACCGAGATTGGTACCATCAACTTCGAGAGGCGGTTAGGTAAACCCTTTCAATTAAAATATGTAATGCATGTACTAGGTTTGAAGAAAAATTTAGTCTTGGTCGCAATGTTGGAGGACAGAGGCTACAATGTTGTTTTTAGTGAAGAAAAATATTTCCTGCGACACAAAACAACAGGACAAGGCAAGAGGATAAGGATTCGAGTTAAGAATCTCTACAAGCTAGAGGTATATGGCTGCACAGTAATGGTGGGCAAGGCGAACAAAGTGGTGAGTCGGAATGAGGGTGAATTATGACACAAGAGATTGGTCCATCTTCACCATGGAGCCTTGAGAGTCATGCAGTGGATTTCTGTTGGTCTTCCTAGGGGTACACTTGCGCAGTTAGACACATGCAAGGGATGTACTATGGGAAAATATGTAAAGGCCACCTTTCATGAGATGGAGAACTGAACTTCGAGAATCCTTGAGAGAGTTCACAGAGATGTGTGTGGACCATTCTTTGTTGCTTCGATGGAAAAACATAAGTACTATGTGATATTTGTTGATTATTTTTCTCATAAGTGTTGGATATTCTTCATGTAGAAGAAAGATCAGACATTCTCTAAGTTTCTTGAGTTTAAGGCACTAGTGGAGAAAAAGTTGGGGAAGCAAGTGAAGGCTCTTATGAGTGATAATTTTGGAGAATACATCTCTAACGAATTCAAGAACTTCTACAGCAAAGAAGGAATTAGAAGAGAACTAATAACGCCTCATAACCCATAGCAGAATGGGTTTGCGGAAAGAAATAACATAACGATCTTGGGTGCAGCAAGAGCGATGTTGCATGATCAAGGCCTACCACTGCATCTATGGGCAGAAGAATGCGACACTACGGTATTTGTGCAGAAATGTTGTCCTCATAGGATTCTTGGCATGAGTACACCTGAAGAGGCTTTCACTGGTTAGAAACCTGATGTTTCAAACTTTCAGATTTTTGTCTCATCTGTTTATGTGCATCTGACCAAAGACGCTAGGAAGAAGTTGGAACTGACAACTGAGATCAGTATTTTTGTGGGGTACACTGAAACGCCCGCGGCCCCAAATTATCGACTGTATTTTCCAAACAACAGAATGATTGTTGTGCGATGGGATATAAAATTTGATGAGGAGAAAGCCATGCGGTTGTCCCTTGAGAGGGCGCTGGACTTTCATGCAGAGGAGGAACTGTTGGTTCCCAATGATGAGCCTCAATATGTGGATCAACCACATGTGGAGGATCATGGAGTGGAGGAAAACACTCATGCAGAGCCATTGATCAGAAATGGTAGAAAGCACACCATGAAAGATGATATATTAAGACTTGATGCTGCGGATAATGTAGGAGCCCCCACTTCATAGCATATACAGAGAAAGTCTCTAGACAGGTTTACTGGATACATGGCACTTATGAGAAAATGTATTGTGACTGAACCATCTTCCTTTTAGGAAGCTGTTACACCATTTTTTGGTCATCTAACCTATTATCATTAGATGGACCCAAGTACACCATGTAAGACCAATTTTACCCTAAGTAAAATTGCTTTCACTATGTGAAATAACTTAATAAAACACATTTATTAGGTTGTTTATGGTCTAAATAGGAAACCCCAAGGGGAAATATTAAACAAATCTACATTTGTTTGGTTTTCCTCATGGAATAATTAATTAAAAAATAATTTAATTATTATTCCTGGTCATATTTAACCCAAAACAAAGAAATTAATTAGATAAATCCTTATTTATCTTCTTATTTTCTAGGAATAATTATTTAAATCTTATTTAAATAATATTCCTTGTTAAATATGACTAAATCATTTATAAATAATTAAATAAATCATTATTTATTTAATTATCTTTCAACCACTTCTTAAAAATGATAAATAAATCATTTATTTATTTATTATTTACAAATAAAGGGATTTGACCCAAGTCAAATAATTTTCCCCTCCAACAAATATAATAAAATATTCCATAAAAGGTGGATCTAGATTTGGTTAATATTATTTTAATCTTGCACCAAGATTTAGAATGACCCAATATTTTGTTATAAATAGGAGGGTTTTTCCTACCATTCTTCACCTTTTGTTGCCTATTAGATCATTCTGGATCTATACTATTGGTCTGACTTTGAGCCATTATCATTGTCACAGTCTCCATTATTTGCTTTGTGAGCTCCCTTTGAGTTCTATGTTTGTCTGGGTTTTCTACACCAACAAGGGAGAAAAATTCTAGATCTGAAGTGCTGAGGACTTTCAAGAACCCATCCCATTTAGGAGAATTGGAAACACCTTTCTTTTTTTCCTCCCAGGTGCCCTTAATATAAAATTCTTTCAAAAATATTATTCTTGTCTTGTCTATTGGATGCATGGAGCAAAACCTTACTTTTACTGCTTAATGTCTTTTTATGCATAGATCTGGATTTTTGCAGCATTTGTCTTGATCAACTAACTGCAGATTTGAAGATATTGGCAGCCATATTTGATGTTATGGCTATAAGTTATGCGTAGCTAAAGTGGTATTTTTTCGTACACTTCGAAAAAATATTCATACTAACAAAAGCAGTGCAACAACCAACTTGGGTTGATGTAATGGTGGACGAGTATGAATCCATTGTCAAGAACAGTGCATGGGATATTGTCCCAAGACTGGTCGACAAATAAGTGGTTGGATCGAGATGGACCTACAAGGTAAATAAAGCTACTGATGGGAGTGTGGAGAAATACAAGGCCATATTTGTGGCTCGGGGATTCTCATAGATCGAGGGGATCGATTATGATGAGAATTTTGCACCTGTTGCAAGGCTCTCTTCCATTAGATCCATCCTTGCACTCTCAGAGCAGATGGGCTGGTGCATTCATCAGATGGATGTGAAAACTATGTTTCTCAATGGGATCATTGAGGAAGAAGTGTACATAGAGCAGCCTGAAGGTTTCAGGATATTCAATAGTGAGTCACATATGTGCCGACTCAAAAGAGCATTGTATGGGCTGAAGCACGAACCTTGTGCTTGATACACTCCGATAGACAACTATTTCACTGGACTGGGCTTCACCAAAAGTGAAGCAGATGGAAACCTGTACCAAATTGTGGTTGAGGGTAAGCTATTGATTATTTTTCTGTATGTTAATGATCTAATTTTGAATGGTGATGAGCAACTGATACACTCATGTATGGAGGATCTTGCAAGGGAGTTCAAAATGAAGGGCATGGGACTCCTTCATTATTTCCTTGGAATGGAAATATGGCAATGGGATGGTGAAATTTTTGTGTCTCAAGGCAAGTATGCAAAGGAGATACTGGGTAAAGTTTCACATGGAGATATGTAAACCCATGGATACTCCTCTTCTAGGAAATTGGAGGAAAGAGGATGCTACTTCTGGAGAGGTAGTGGATGCTACTGTCTACAGGCAGTTACTTGGTTTACCTGCCCCCCTCCCCTCATGGCAGAAACTATATTAAATTAAAACCAACCTGAAATCATAGTCTATTAAGAATCAACTTAATGGCACAATGGTATTGTGTTAGGCTTGTGGATACGAGGTTGCGGGTTCGATTTGCCGTAGAGTTTCTCAGACTTAAAACAAATTTGTGTGGCCTCCCATGATGCCACGTGGCGGCCTCTGGTTGGGCCACGTGGTAGCATGTGGTTGGCCACATGCCCAACCAATCACAACACGCCATAAAAAACTAATAAAAACGTGTCAATTGGAAGAATATCATATGTCAGAGGAAAATAGTCATATGCATAGTCACCTTGCCACATAGGCATGCCCAATCAACTATACAGATTGCTGACTAGGATGTCATGCATTTAAAAAAAAATTATATGTTTGACAAAGTGGACAAAACACGTTTTTGGGAGCATACAGTGTCGGTTTTCCGCGAAACGCATTTTTCCAAATTTAGAACGACAAGATATACACAGTTGTGCAGATTCCACACCAATCCGAGAAATTTCAATTTTGAGCATAATTTTGAGCACCTGATCATGAATGATAGCTACGAACTGAAGATCATGAGTCACATAGTTTTGCTCATGCTCATTCAATTTCCTTGACTCATAACATACCACCTATCCCTCCTACATCAAGACAGTCCTCTCTTGCAAGAATATGTACATACCACAAACTCATTATCTGGATTTTCAATCTTTATAATTAGAGCATTTGTAAGCAACTGCTTCAATTGCTCAAAACTGGCTGCACATTCCTATGTCCATTCAAATTTATTTCCCTTTCGTTGCAAATATCTGACAGAATAGGTGATGGGCCTCCAGATTAGACCCAAATTAAGTTGCATATAGCCTTTCTTAGGAACATAAAGGTCATATTAAATGAGACAATATAAGGAATTTCTCCCTACTATATGATGGACCAAGATTGGATAATAAATAAACATGATATCATGAAATTATTGACAAATTTTGGAGCTCAACTGATTGAGGAAATCTAGGAATGTGTTCCCTGTCATTTAATGAAGATTCTTAGTGTTGGGAACCAAATCCACTTTTTTAGAGATTTTGGAGGGGAAATCTATCTCCTTTCAAGGATAAAGCTTCCTCATTTATTTTTATAAGTACCAATTCAAATTTTCCTATAGGGACATGCATTTCTTAGTCTTTTTGTGGAGGAAACTTATTATTTAGCAACTCCACTTTCATTTCTAGAAGGGATATACTTGGATTGATTCAAATAATGAAGTTTGGCGCGATTTTCAACTTATAAAGCTTGGTTTCCATTATATGAATCTAATTTTCCTTGGTCTTGGCCATACCAGGAGCCTCAAAGCCCTCTTGTACAATTTATTTATTTCCTTTGAATGTCTTTTTCACTTGCATCTCTTATTTTTGCATTTACTATTCATGCTTCATTTTTTGTAGGTCATATTGGTTAAATGATTGAAGTGAGTTGTTTTTTAGGTTATTTACAGATTCAAGCATGATTAATCCTCAGAATAACTTTGAAAATTCATATTCATCATTGAGCTACTTGGATTGGGTTACTAGTTCACCAATCTAGAATTTTTGGAAGTCCCTTGTAACAAAATAGTAGTAATTTTCTGTTATTTTTTCTAATTTGTTAATGAGCTTCATTTGAGTTGATTCCACTTGTATTGCGTGATAAAGACATTCAAGTTAATAGAAAAATTTACTCCATATCATTTTCACTTGATTAGGTTAGGCATTTGGTAGGTTAACTAGCTCACTCGTTCTTGAATTTTTGGTTTTTAGAGTAGTAATTTTCTGCTATTTTTTAGAGTGTTTTGGAGTGATTCTACTTGGAACAGAGTCCTAGGAAATCCTACTTAATAACAAAAAATTTCCCATCCCATTTTCATTTGATTTATTTGGGAATTCAGTAAGTTATCTCGCTCCTGTAGAAAAACAGGGCCTCCTGTAGCACCTCCTGTAGCACGTGTAAAATTGACCAAATTTGTTCCAAAAGCTTGGTTTTTGTCTCTTAGGATTAAATCATGACCCCTAGGCTCTGAATATGTGACTGAGTAAGACCAAAAGACCTATTAAGCCTTGCCTCTTCTCCATTTCAATTCACCTCTACAATTTGGATTAGTGGACAAATTCATGACTTGAAGAGCATAATGACGATTTTCATGATTACTTTATCAAGATTCTTGTGAACTCTATTGAATGCAGTGATTGAATAATGATTTCATTTTTTTCCATACCTCTTAAGCTATGGTTTCCATTTCCAACATTGTTATTTCTATTTCATAGCCTAGGTTTCCTTTTGATGTACCATAGGTTAATGTTTACATTTCTACAAATAGGATTAAAATTTACATTCATGCAAAGTATAATAGCCTTTACTTTTTGCAAAAGTAACTAGGATTTCCTCTCTGCAAGAGTAATTGGGTTTCCTTTCTACAAAAGTAACTAGGATTTCCTCTCTACAAAAGTAATTAGGTTTCCTTTCTGCAAATAGAGTAACATTTCCAATTATTGAATTAGTTTAGGCTTGGATTTCATGGCATTCACTTCATTGCATCAGATCAATGAAAGAAGGACACATTTCATGATGTACATATAATTCTAACACCTCTTAAGTTTGTACGAACCTCAAGTTGATAATTTAAGTTGGTAGGCTCAGGAGTTGCAACATTCGTATTGAAATATTGGGGCTCATCAATTTGCAAGAAATTCTAGATGAAACTTTTGAAATAACCTGCTAACCCAATGAATGATCTGACCTCATCCACATTTCTAGGAATTTCCCATTCTATGATAGCTATGATATTTTCCAAATCCACTGTTGCACCTTCCTTGGAAACAACATGTCCCAAGTAATGTACCTCTATCTGAAAGAAACTGCATTTACTAAGCTTGGAATATAATTGATGCTCTATTAGAAATCTAAATAATTTTGCTAAGTGTTCTACATGTTCTTCCTCATTCTTATAATATATCAATATATCATCAATGAATACAATCAAAAACTTGTCCAGATAGGGATGCAACACACTATTCATCAAACACATGAAAGCAAGTAGAGCATTATTCAGACCAAAAGGAAACACAACAAACTCATAATTCCCATATCGTGATCTCAAATCAATTTTTGAGAACATTGATGTTCCCTTCAACTGATCAAACAAGTCATCAATCCTCAACAACGGATACATGTTCTTGATGGTTACCTTGTTCAGCTACTTGTAATCAATACACAACTTGAGAGTACCATCCTTCTTCATAAAAAATATTGGCGCACCACATCGCAATGCACTTGGCCTATAGTATCCCTTGTCAAGCATTTCCTTTAACTACAACTTTAGTTCCACTAAATCTGGAGTGCTCTTCCTGTAAGGTTCCTTTGATGCTAGTTTTTCCCATGGTACCAATTCAATAGAAACTTTCACTTCCTTGTGAGGCGAAAAATTTGAAATCTCTTCTGAAAACACATCCTGAAACTACTGCAAAACTAGGTACCTCTTCAAGACTTCTGTATCCTCAACATCCTTACCTTTATCACTAGAAACATGCACTACAAACAATACACACCCTTTCCTGCGACTGTGTTTGGCCTGCATAACTGTAACCATTCTAACTGATGTCGCCTTCTACTTACCCTGCAAGATTCTATGTTCTCCATTGTCATCTAAGCACTCAATATCCTTTTCATAACAATCCACCTTAATTCTATGAATATACAACAAATACATACCTAGAAGCATATTGTACGATCCTTACAGAAGTACATTTAGATGTCTTGATGTAGGCATAAAATTAATCTCAAATGCACAAGTTATTACCCAATGATGAACTATTTTCTTAGTAACTGTAACCAACTGCACCAACCAAGAATATGCATGCACTTATTTTCTAAAACCAAACTTATCCAACAGGTCAGGATTAACATAACTACAATTGGATCTAGGATCAATCAAAATATAAACAACATGATCATAGAGCTTACCTTCCATCTCAATAATAGAAGTTTGGTGATCTGCCTACTTTTTATCTAATGCTGCATAGATATGAGAAATGCTCTATCAAACATCCCTAACTATTTGTGCCTCCTGAGAACTGTAGATATGAGGCCTACCACCTTGATATGACAGACAATCCTTCTTGAGATGCACCTTTCCACATATCCAACACTAAAATTGTCTCCTACCATCACCTCTATTTTGCTACTCTCCAAGCTGTGACTCATGTCCCTTCTAAACTGCATTAAAATACTTTTAAGCAACAACATTCTCTTTCTCACCTGCATCCATAGGTCTTGTTTACTTCAATAGCCATTTACCTTTAGATTTTTCATTCTCTTTACAAACCTTCTTAGATTCGGTCTTATACTTTGATTTCTCATAATAGTGCTTCAACTTTCCAATGACTTCTTCCAACGACCAAGGCTCATCATACTCAATTTGATCCTTAAATTTTAATGGCAATCCACTGATAAATCTATGAACTTTGGTTTTATCATCCTTAAGATACGTCACACACGTCAATAACTCTAGGAACTTAGTTATGTACTCCTCATCTGTCATAGATCCCATCTTCAACTCATAGAACTCCTTGGCCTTTTCGTCATAGTAACTTTCTTATAGATGCTTCTTTCGAAAAATTCTCTTGAATTCATGCCATCTCAACTTTTGTGTCCTGATGTCTCAGACACACTTCACATATTCCCACCAAATGTCTGCTTTCCTTTTGAGACTGAAATTTACTATTATGGCCTTCATGTTCTTTGTATAGTCATGAAGCTCAAAGAACTTCTTCATTCAAAGCAACCATGCCTCTGCATCTTCTAGTTTCTTCAAATCTCCATCAAATATAGTTAGTTTGGATTTCTTGAATTCAATCGGAAAATATCCCCTATCACTCCTCTTGTAAGGATGATAGTGACGATGACCATGATACTTGTCTAAACCAGAACTAGAATATAACCCATGTCCACTGCCTCTCCTATCAGGTGCATCCAAGAACCTTCCATATTTTACTGTATCATCTCTATCCGACCTGTGACCACCATAAGACCTACTACCATATGCCCCATTAATAGTTTCCTCTTTTCCATAACCGATTCATGGCTGTCCATGTCTCTTCAAAACTGAAAAACTTTGAAGGATAATTTCATTGACCTTTGCTTGTTTCTCCTGTTCCCATTTCTCGTGATTGAATGATCTTGCCATTATCTGCCTTGTAACTTTTTATTTCTGCCTTTAAACTTCTAAAAGTGTCTGCTATGTAAGGAGAGTACCCATATCTTGGTTTCTCATCTGATCTTTAAGGGGAGTCTCGTGAACTATAATCCACCATTTTGCTAGTAAAATTTGATCCTCTTCTTCCTGCAAGCATACCATGTCAGATAAACCAAATATAAACATAATCAACATACCTCAATGAAGTTCAGGGGAGGATATATCGTCTGCAAGATCATTCCATATTAGCATGATACATGTATACACATAATCATGTCAATATACCAACATCATCTTAATCATAATCTAGTTACCATGCATGATGTCACAAATTGTAACATCGACTAGATACATGCTAATCATAGCCACTATAATGCATGCATAACAATAACCATAAAAATACAAGAATAACTACATGCATCTAACATATCACCCAAAGAGAACAATAAACCTGCTCTAATACCACCCTGTAACCACCCCCTCCCACATTTACCCACTTTCACCAGAATGCCAGGGTAAACATGAGATAGAGAGCTACTATGACATGAATCGGCCTCCTAGGTCCTATTAAGGAAGTGGGGCTGACAACTAATGACAAACTAACCTTTCACAACATCCTACATGTGTTACAGGACACTCAGGGGTTGAGAACCATCCCAGGTGGCCAAACCCTTAGTTTGACACCTCTTTTTATTCCTTGGGCCCTCAATTGCACCCACATAAAGGCTTCCATGTGGTTGGAAGCCTCCAACCGCATGCATAAGATTACATCCATGCAGTTGCAACCCAAACTTTCTAGTTAGGACCACATGGTCTCAGATTCTAAGCCTAAATTCTGGGTCAACCTCTAGACCACTACCCAAAACTTCCTATAACTTCTCATATGCATAAATGACATGAAAAAAAATCTAAACATTCAAACTTAATTCATAGACTTAACCTAACCAGGCCTAATCATGAAAGTCATTTCGTCAAACATATTGATAATATGTAATCTAGAGGTCATGAATGAATATATGAACATAGGGGTCTAGTACTTATCTAAGAATATGTATGAAGGTCTAATGCCCTCTCAAAAAAGCTACAATAACATTTTTTTAGCTCATACTTTCATCAACTGTTTTTCAACTATTCAAAACATGTTAAGAGCCATTACTACAGCCTGTTATGAAACCATACTTATAACCAAAATAATAACCATGATACAATATAAATTAAAGCCACATAATAATAAGTACAAATACTCATGAAATACGAGAGGAAAAGAGCTCTTAGTAACATATGAAAAATTTAACCAAGTCAGGGACTTCCACATGCCACCTGGCCATAGGTTGAGCCTAACCAAATCTTTCTTTCAGCCAGTCATCCACGTGACATATTTCAAGCATGAATGTGGGACTCAAGACAAAAACATCCAGTGCTTCCCTAAGATTAAACCACCTCCACCCTCAGGCTTTACGACAATCTCGCCAAAACTAGTCAAGGGATTCTTAGGCTCGAAACAAGCACATAAGAAACCATTCTTTATCGCAATCCCGCAAAAGCCAGTCAAGGGATCACTAGGCCCAAAATAAGCTTACATGCCTCTGCATTTATTCACCATTACCTTGAGGAATTTTCTCGTCTCCACCCTCAAGATTTACCAAAATCCCGCCAAAAACGGTCAAGGGATTCCTAGGACCTTGGGAATTTTCCTAAGACCGCCTCACCTAGTTCCAAAACCATCTGGAAATCCAAAGCTCAACTGAATGAAATAACCCCATCACACCATGGATATCTGAAAATGGAAAGACAAGGGTGAAACCATTATCAAAATTGGAAAAAACCATGCCAATGAAAGTAAGAGAAACAAATATGCACATGCATGTACCATGCATTCTCAAACCAGCTAGGAAATCAGACATGCAACATGTTCCCTGCAAGTATTCCTATTGAATCTGTTTGATCCAAATTTCAATTACATGTCCCTTGCTTTCCTTGTCCTTCCTTTTCCTTCATTTGATTTCTTTAATCAATGATAGAATTCTCCAAGAATTATCTAAGTGTGCAATAGTATGAGAGAATGCGAGAATAGAAGAAAGCTCCAAAACTGAACTGAAAAAAGGCTGTGAACTGATCCTCATAAGCCTTTTTATTATTTAGGCCTCTATTTTCTTCAATTTCCATTATTTTTCCTTCAATTTCCTTCTCATGCAAACTTGTGACCTTTCATCTCCCTTTTATCCTATTTTCTTTTATTTTCATAAATAAAATGCCAATTAATTCCTCTTTTCCTTTCCAAATCCTTTGCCAATTTCCCTTGGCCATAATAACCAAAATGAACACCCACTAGGATGCTTTTCCCAACATTTAGTTTTTAGTACGTGTCCCATGACCTTGGTATTATTTTTCATTTATTAACTTTATTACATGAACTTTTAACCCGAGCTTGTTACAGTTTATCCATCATTCTTAAAATTTCTTTACTCACTTCATTGACTCTTTCTATTTTCCCATCTATTTGTGCATGATATCTTGTACTAATATTTCAATTTGTACTAAAACTTTGAATAATCCTTTCCAAATTTTGAAGTAAACTTTGGATCTCTATCCAAAACAATTTCCTCGGGTATTGCATGGAACCTAGAATTCTCTTTCATGTAAATTTCTATTATTTTAGTTTTTGTATGGCTCAATTTAACTAGAATAAAGTCATCAATTTTAATTTTTAAAATTTTCCACCACTAAAATTATTGACTCATATTTCCTTATTGTCTTGGAAAACTTAGTGATAAATCAATGGTTACCACTTACCATTTCCACTCTAGAATTTTAAATGGATATAGTAAAAGTGTGATATTTCTCTAGTAAGCCTTTCCTATTTCATGTTTTATGCACAAGGGCTATAAGCGAAAGAACAGGGTTGTGTATAATGTTTTCCAATATGCAAAAATATTGTTCACATAATTGCATGAGATGACTATGTATATTGTGCATAGGATTATATTGGCACACTGATTATTTAGGGATTTTTTGAGGAATCTGTTAGTTGTAACCACCCAGTAACCAACCAATCGATAGTTAGGGTTGAACTGGGATATAAAAGGGTGTATGGGGAAAGGAAAAAGGGCTTGGAGTTGTGGGTCCCTTTTGCCTTTAGGTTGCAAAGTATCTTAGAGCCTTTGTATTAGTGGGAGGCCTAAGGAAAATGAATGCAATTTTAAATATCTCATTTATGAATGAGCTTAAAAAATGTATTGGGTGATTTTTCTTTTGAGGATATGATGTTTCATATTAATGGTTTATCTCGAGTATTAATGGATTCTTTATTATATTATTTATATGAAATGATATACATATCTTCCTTATGATTGAGATAATGAATTGTTTGATGAATCTTTATTGCTAAATCTTGTGTGTTAGGTTTGAATGTGTCCATGTAAATTATTTCTTAGGTATGCTTTCATATGAATATGTGGAATTTATAATGTTTTTATAAATATTTGAAGAAAATTGGATACTTTGTTCCTACAATTATTTTGAGCTTCTCAAGTGAGATATTTTGTATTTCATAGACACTGAAAATTATCATGTTTATGGGGTATTTGTTGGCCAAGGAATTGAAACACCAAGTTTGAATCCCTGCACCAAAAATTGGTACCATTTTAGAGACTTGAATTGGTGACTTCTTCTTTGAAGAATGAGGATATGATGTGGAGACCATAAATAAAGGAAATATAGGATTGGATTTCAAAAAAATAAGTGGAGTTGATATGGTGGGAGACCATAAAGCAAAAAATAAAAGCAAAGATATGGAAGCAAGGGTACATCTATTCAGACCTATGTGCATTTTTCTTTACTGAATTTCCTCGTTTTATTCAAGAGTGGATAATGAAATAGGTAGTGATTCATCCTGTATTGTGAACCCAAGAACCGGTGGTTTGGAACAAAGAAGTAGTCGCAAGGATAAAGGTCCTAGACAATAAGTGGACTAGAGCGATTGAATTATAGTTCAAACAAGTCAAAGAAAGATACCTAATCGAATTTACTATTGAATGTAGTGAATATTTTAGTATTATGGATTTAATGTTTGAAGGTAGTCTTGGAGGAAGATTATTAGAATAAATCTACTTTGGATCAAGATGTTATTCATGAAGAATGGGATGATGCATATGGAACTAGACAATATGGAAATCTAATCCCCTAAATGGAGGGGGTCATGAGAAAAATTAGGAAAAAATGAGATCAAGATAGGTAAGGATGGATCTAAAATAGTAGAGAAGGAGAAGGGATGAGTTATATGCAAGAAGAGTAGAGATTATGAAGGTAGTCAATCAGGAAAATAAATAAAAGGAAGGAATGAGAGGAAAAGAAAACAAGAAACCATTTGAAGAATACAATATAGTAGAAGAACTATGATTGCAATAAGAGAAGCAACACGTGAGGGAAACACTACAAAGGAAATGTAACTAGATAGGAGCATGGAAGGAGAGGAAAGGTTGTCAAGGAGACATGGCATGGAGGAAAATATATAAATAAAGGATATTAAAGCTATCAAGGACATAAGTGTGGGTTAAGATGTTAAATCTCGATGGTAATTAAGAGATATGACAGAGTCAGAGGAGTATGAGGAAGAAGACAATGGTGATAGTGAGACAAAAAGAAGCGATGGAGAAAATATTTCGTAGGATGAAGGGACTTGGAATTAATAGGAAGGTTTACATTGTTAGATTTGGAAGGATCTTTTGGATTTATCAAAGAAATAAATTAGACAGGATGGGATAGCCCCATATTTGAACCAATATACTTGCACATCTCAAGAAAAGAAGGAAAAATATCAAGGCAACCATAAATTAGGAATTCAACTTCAAGAAAACTCAAAGGTAAGAATATTTACCAAGGAAGGGTAGAAACATAATCAACACTAAGTTAAAAACTGATAATAGTATCAGTCTTAAGTTGTAGTATGGAATCATAGGATTCGACTCTCATACCTCAAGTATTCCATGGAACAACATTGGTTCACATGTGAAGTAACCTAATAAATGAAGCAGATTGTAGATGAAGTTGTGGACATCACATAGTTGGAGGCTACCTTCATTCATAGTGCTCTAACTTGGTACATGAAGTACACGGTAACTATAGTAGCATGAAAAATAAGATCTCACAGAGATAAAGAGAGACTTGCTTTAGGAGTTTTAAAAGCCAAATTCCAAATCCTAGTGTATCGTCGAGACTAAGGAGATAAATTAGAAGGTAGGGAATGTGGAATTTTGATCAACACTTCAAGATGTTGTTAAGCAATTAGGTTTTTAGCTTCTAAATTCCCAAAAAAAAGGAATAGTTTATAGTAGGACTCCTCCATTATATTTGGGGCCCCCTTACACAAGACAATGTTACAACTCACATTGAATTGTTGAAGATTGCAATGCACTTGGAATCCACATTGGGAGGTGGTGAAAGTTCAACAAGGATGACACACATGTAATCTCAACTTGTTGCACTCACACTGTAGTTGCAAGAAATTACAAAGGGGGAGATGATGCATGAGAATTTATGGTGTACCCTCTATCACATGGAAGGACATCATAGGAATAAATGTTTGGTACTCAGGAGTTATATTTTTTGTCACTCTAACCTATTTACATCATAATATGCCACATTTCTAGCATAACCATGAATTTTTTGGTGTGAAATATATAGGCAATGGAGTCACATCCCTCCTCACTTCCCAAAATTGAAAAAATATTTAAAGACATCATAATCCATTTTGAAAATTTTTAAAGTTAGTGGGGCATGGTGTGAACATTTGAAAATTGTTAGAAATGATGAAGGAACATAACATAAATACTTTTAGGGTGAAACTAGAGATTAAAGGCGGTGAGTGTGGATATTTCTAGGGAGGTATAAGAGGAGGAACTTGAGGTAGAGGTTGAGAAGGACATGATAAAAGAAAACATTCTTATTACGACAATGGAAAAGTAGGTTACCTAGCATGATTCTATACCCAATCCTACAATATTTATGGATACTACCATAGTACAAAACATCGACAAAGGACTATCCGAAGTTATTGGCCAAGTGGGAGAAAAATAAGGAACAATTGAATATGGTGACAAAGTAAGCACATGAGGACTAAGCTAAAGGGACCAATTCAGGAACATGTTATAGCTTGAGGAGGTATATAAGAAATGGAATACATGTTTGGGGGTGAATGCAATTTTTTAAAATGTTGGACATGAATATTCAAAAAGTAATACAGGAACCTCCTAAGTTTGATATTGTGCAATAGAATAAATTCCTACGTGAAGCATAAATAGCAACGGAAGAGGCATCATTGTGTTCTCAATGTGGAAATTATCATAATAACTTTAATAACCATGTTTTCAATGTGGAATTAACTGACATAACTTTAATTACTTTAATATTTCTCACAATGTTGACATCATCACAATGCATTGAACAACAAATGATGTTGAAATCTGATGAACAACGAACATTGTCATAACGTGATGAATAAAAAATGATGTCGCAATGTGATGAACAAAAAAAATATTTGAAATGTGATGAACATTAAACATCATCGCAATGTGACAAACAACAAACAATTTCACAATGTGATGTAAAACAAACATTGTTACAATGTGATGAACAATAATTGTCATCACAATATGACAAACCAAAAATGATGTCACAATGTGCCAAAAAATAAATGACATCAATGTGATGAACAATAAACATTGTCACAATGTGACAGACAATAAGAAACACAATGCGATGAAAAATAAACTATATTGCAATGTGACCCACAAAAAATTATGCCATAATGTGATGAACATTAAATGCCATTGCAGTTGCATAAAAAAATTATGTAGCAATGAAACAATAAAAACCATTGAGAGTCATGGCCACCCATGCTTAACTAGGTCAACCATGATATTCCATAGGTTGACCAAGGTCAAACATGATCAACCATGGTCATATGTGGTTGAGCATACTCAATCATAGATAAAAATATGGCCATATGTGGTCAAAACAATCAAGATGGGCAATCATATTCAACCAAGGTCAAACCTAGATAAAGCATGGTAAGAAATTCTCAACCATTGTGTACATGGTTAATATGGCCAACCATGGTGAGCATGGTTAATATGGCCAACCATACTCAACATGGATGTAATAATGTGACAGACAACAAATGTTATTGCAATGTGCCTGATAATAAACACCATCACATTGTAATGAACAATAAAAAATCGTGGAACGTGTTGAGTAAAAAACATCATTCCAATGTGATGAACAATATATGTTATCTCAACGCGAAAAACAATAAATAACATCACAATGAGACAAACAACAAACATCATCACAGCGTGACAAGAAATAAACGACATCACAATGTGACAATTTTTTTTCTTGATGTGACAAACAACAAACATTGTCACAACATCACGAACAACAAATTTCATTGTAATGTGATTAACAATAAACATTGTTGCAATATGATGAAGAACAAATAACATCAAAATGTGCCAAACAAAAAATGAGGTCACAATTTGATGAACAATAAACATCATAAGAGTGTGATAAACAATAGACAACATTGCAATGTGATGAAAATATATGTCACCGTAATGTGGAGAAAAACAAATGTTGTCACAATGTGATGAACATCAAACATTATTGCAATTGGACAAAAAAATTATGTCTCAATGCGACGAATAAAACCATTGACAACCATGTTTAACTATGTCAACCAGGATCTTCCCTTAATTGATTGAGGTCAAACATGATCACCCATGGTCATATGTGGTTGAGCATAATCAATCGTAGACAACAAGGTCAACCATGGTCAACCATGTTAAAAAAAGGTCAAATGTGGCCAAACCACAGTAAATAATGGTCAACATGGCTAACAATGGTTAATTAATAAAAATCAACCATAGTCAACTATAATCAACATTGGCATCATTTTTTGGAAATTATAGAACCATAGTCAATTGTAGTCAACATGGGCATCATGTTTTGGAAATTATCAAACCATTGTCAACTATAGGTAACATGGGCATCATGTTTTGGAACTATACATAAATTAGTCAACCATAGTAAAAAAAAGTCAACCATAGTCAACTATATTCATCATGTTTTAGAAAATATATGTACATTAATCAAGCATAGCCAACATAAGTCAACTATAGTCAAACATTGTTAACAAAATTTTATCATAGTCAACAAAAGTCAACCATAGAAACCAAAAGTAAACCATAGTAAACTACAGTCAACATGGGAATCATGTTTTGGAACTTATATGTACATTAGTTAACCATAGTCAACAAAAATAAACATGGACATTGTTATCACTCATAAGTTTTAACAATTTCATTGATAGGGTATTACATATCATTCACCTAGGTTCCATGTTGTTTTCATAGTCAAATTCATGAAATTTATAAAAGAACACATGTGACAAGGTTTAACCTAATTTTAAACCCACCATGAGTCATGTCATGTCAGTCAAATCCATTCCATGTCCTTTAGTTTTCGCACCTATGCCTTAAAATCAAAAAACAAGCCACTTGTCTATTTTTTCACCATTTCGTAGAGAATACAATGGCAGAGCAACGGATTTCTCTATTAAATTACATGACAATTTCGTAGCATATCTATCAGAAATTTATTTTTTTTCGCTACGAAACTGTGTTTTTTCTGAAAAAAAGACAGAGTGATGTGAGGTGACAATTTTTCGATGGATAAGGGTAGAGGTGAGGTTAGAAAATTAGTTACAATGATCACCAATCATGTAATATAGTGTCTCTCATCATTTCTTTTTGCGGTCACATTTGTCATCATTCCCCCTCAAGTTGTGGAATTACATTTTAAATATTTCCCTTAAGCTTCTCTTTATCATTAATCGTTCAAAATCTTGCATGTAAAGCATCTCAGTGTGATCCTTGAAGAGATGGTTCACAATGCAAAACAACTTGTTGTCTAGGTTTATTCATCTACAGGTGTCATAGCTAGGAGGCAGTGAGGGTATAAAGGAGCAATGATAGTGAAGAAGAAATTAAATAAAGGAGGTTACTGTGTGAGATATCAGCCTATGGATTTGAAACTATTGAATGAAGATCCCAGTGTTATGGATGCCTCCAGGAAGGTTGGTTTTCTACAGTTATGTTAGAAGCTGCAGGGTTTTCGTGCTCATATATCCAAAGACTTCGTAGCCAATTTCACAGGGACACCCTCAAAAGTTGGGGTATTGAATTTCAAAGTATCACTTGATATTATCTCTCAAGCTACAAAAATACCTAGAGGAGGTGAGGAATGGTTCAAAGGTACAAAATTCAAAATGAAAAGTTATGAATAATTTGTCAAATAGGAGCACATAGGGGCTGACATGGCAAGTGGCATCCCCATGAGTTATATGAAAGAAAATTATTCAAAGTTGTTGTTTGTGGTCCAGAATTATTTTACCTGTGAGGGGAGGTTTCACATGGTATACTCTTATCACTTTAGACTCCTTTTTCATTTCATTGGTAAGAAACTACTTGATTTGCCTTTATTTTTATTTAAAAGTTTGGGGAAGATGTCAGATAAGGTCCAAGCCAAGGCTGAGGGTAGTGAAACATCATTTTTTCACCATGGCCTGATCAAATTATTAGTGCTAGAGGAATTACAAAATTTAAACAGAGATTGGGCATATTTTCTCTTCCTGGGTGGATATGAAGTAGACTCAGTGACACCTAAAACTATTTCAAAGACAAATATCACTTCATCTCCAGATGTGATAGAATAAATTAATGAAGAAGGAGGACAACCTTTTATGGAACCAATGGATATTGAAGTTGAACCTCTGCTAGAGACTGATATCCCACAACCATCACCTGCAAGACAAAAACAAAAAATTAGTAAACACAGTAGCAGGAGGGTAACCAGGAGCCAAACTCTTGCCAAGGGAAACCTTGAATACATCCTCCAGGAAATATACATTGAAGAATCTCCAATTTTACGGGCAGAAGACATTGAAGGGGATACAAGGAAGATGCATAAGAGGTCTTTGTACAAAGGAAAAGAAAAGAACAAGTTGAGGAAAACACTGAAGTACAAATTTTACAGGAGCAATTAAGAGAGGCCGGGGAAGAAGTAATTAAAGTAAAATTGGAATTAAAAGAGGCCAAGGTAGATAGACAACCAATGGAATAATATGAAAAAGAAATGAAGGATCAGTTGGACAAATATGACAAAACTCTTTACAATGACAATAATATGTTGAAGAAAAGAAAGTGGTGAATAATACTAAGAATAGAAATTTGTGGTTGCAGTCTAAGAGAAAAAAGCTCAAAGGGCAGGTTAAAGAGTTGGAAGACCAAATGGATATGATCCAAGAATAATTGAAGAAAATAGGGCTGGAGATTATAATGGTAAATGAACCTGAAGAGGTACAACCTATTTTTGCTAAAGATGAAATACCCAAATTCTGAGGGTTGGTCTAAAATATTTGTGATTGAGTTTACAACTTGCAGGAAACACAAATTTTGGTTTAGAAACTGAATTTTTGAAGAAAAGTGACAAATATTTACTTTCAGCCAAGTTAGGTAGTTTCGTAGCGAAATCCAGGCTTGTGGGACGAATTTTGCTACGAAATTCCTGTAGGATGTTTTTTACTTAAAAAAATAGTTTTGATGGAGATCTAAGGAGGGAAAGTGATGGTATTTAGCTCATATGACCTAACAAGCATATCTTGATCAGCAGAGAAGGAAAAAAGGGATGTTGAATGGCAAAAGTAAACATGCAACTAAATTTTGCTACGAAACTGCCTAAGGTCACTCTGTTTTTGCAACGAAATGTTTTTAATGGGTTTTGAAGGTTTGAAAAGCATGTTGAGGAAAAACCAACCACTTGGATACATCCAAGCTGACAGTGAGCCATCCCAACATATATTCACTACTCGACAGGAGTGTCACTTATGCAGCTCAGCATGAAGATAAATATTAAAGTGGTGTTTATCTTTTCCTAAAAAATAGGACTATGGTTTCCTAAATATAGGGGGTAAATTAATGTCTTAGTGATGGCAAATGCTACTCGAGCATCTGATCCATATCCATGTAATTGTCCCACTAATGAAGGAGTGAATGTAATAAATGTAAAGCAGAGTCCTATTAGAAGTGTAAGTATTTAGAGACTAGGTGTCGTTTTCGGTTCCAAAAATGTAGTTTTTAGTTATGTTAGGTGTCAAAGATATGGTTCGATGATCTAGCTAGCTGGGCAGATCCTATGTAAGAAAAAAAGGTCTATTTAAAGACAGGAAATCGAATCAGAAGGGGTTGGAGGATGTCACTTTGAGACTATTATTGTAAATTTTGGAATATCAGTAATAGCTAGTGACTGTGTTTCTGCTTTACCTAAGAGTCTTGGGATGTTTCAATGAGTTTGTGTCTTATGTTTCCCTTTATCTTGCTTCCAATATCTTGATGTTAAATTACTCAGAATTCATGTTATGCATGCTCTCACTTCCTTTTAGAATTTAGATATTGATTATTTATGTGTGTTAGTATTGTCCTTTCATTGAAACAAAAAAAGCCTCAGTTTCCATAAGAATATACACTTGTCATTGAATTCCTTCTTACTGACTCCATGAGCCCAATGGTAGTGAAATCTATCCCATTTTTCACCTGCAATCAAATACACTAAGATACTCATAGAGTTAGCCATATGATTTAAGACCTAATTGAGCAAATCATTAGATAAATTGAGAGATCCCTCTCAGGCTGAAGAGACTAATCCTCAGTCAAAATCTAGTTTGAAAGAGTTACTCTAAGTTGTCTGGTGGAGCAGCCCATCAGTACGAATTTAGAGATAACAAACATCATGTTTTGGAAATTATATGTAGTTTAATCAAGCAAGTTTGAACCATAGTAAACCATAATCAACAAAATTCAACCATATTCAACCATGGTTAACATGGAATTCCAGGTTCATGGTCAACCATAACTTAACCATACCTAACCATAGTCAACCATGTTAAAACATGGTTAAACATGTCATCAAATTTAGCCACATTATACCTTGTTCGACAGTGTAACATAAATACATTGTTACATTAATGATTGATCATGGTCAATCATGGTCAACCTCATCGACCCTTTTTAAACATTAATGTAAAATTAACATCAACACTAATGTAACATCAACCATAGTCAAGCATGGTTGAAAAACTTTAATGCAACAATTATCAACATTAATGCAACCTAAATACATTGTTACATTAATGGCTAACCATATTCAATCATGGTAAACCTCGTCAAGCCTCTTCAACCATTAATGTAACTTCAACTACAAACTTTAGTGTAACAATGCTCAAAATTAATGTAACATAAATACATTCTACATTAATGGCAACCAAGTTCAACCCTCCTCAACCATGGTAAACCTTGTCAATGAAGGTCAACCGTTGTCAACCTCATCAAAATTTCTTCAACTATTGTCAACCATCATCAACCATCAAAAACCAGTTACAACCATGGTTAATCGTCTTCAACACTTTTTTACCATAGTTAGACAATGTAGACCATAGTCAATCATGGTCTACTAATCTTCCATGTGCACATTGACCATAAACTAGCAAAACCACATTAATAAGTGGTTGGTATACTTGATCAACATCATTTTCCACCATTTATATGCCATTCGATGCCATTATAAATGGAAAATGACATCTATCGGCATATATCAACCACTTTATTAATGTGTTTATGTTAGTAATATATAAAAATGATATTTTTTTGCAACTGTTTTATTTGAAAATAAATATTAAAACAAATATTAAAAAATTATCAAAAATATCGAAAGAAATATTTGGTTAAAATTGGAAAAAACACACTTATATATTCCCAAAAAAAACTTAACTTTAAATTTGGCTTTAAAATATCACAAATATGATCAATTATATTTAGTCATCATCACACCCAAGGGGAATATAATAGACAGTGTCAGGGTGCTCTGTTAAGACACTCTATGGTGAAAGGGTCACTGATTCGAAACTCTATGGTAAAAAATATAGTCATGCTAAGGGCTTGTGTGGCCCAAGCTGGGTGATATCCACGGGGGATTTTGACGGCTTAGATGCCTTTGGGTCACAGTTACTTAAGCCATATGTTAGGTGTGCCAGTCATCTCAGGACTCACATTACCTAACAAACAAACAAACAAACAAACAAAATAGTTATCATCACCATTTTTTAATCATATTTAACCATTGTCAAACATAATAATTAATTACTCAACCAAACATAATTACTTGCAATTGATTAAAGAAACATACTCAAACATAGTTAATTGTATACTAACACATTAATAATGTTAAAGTTTTCCAATATGATAATAAGCATATTATACAATAATGTGTGTGTATTTAACTCAAATGAAATTTTTTGGAGAATCATCAACTTTAAAAGGAGTAGCTGCCACTAATACACCAAATACAAATATTTCTATAAATACCATAAACACAATAGTAACAACATGTCTCCAGAAACTTAATCCCACACAGGTGGGATACAAATTTTCCACCAAACAACTTGAACTAAGATCCTTTAATTATAATAATGCATATAACTTATATAATACATTATCATTTATATTATGTCTTAAATTTATATATTATAATAATATAGTTTTTAGTTTGAATCTATTTTGATATATTTTTATCTTTAAAATTAAATATTTTTTTAACGAGAGATCTCAAGACTATTGTATTTCCTAGTTATAATTTTGTTAAAATATATATTAATACATAAACCTTCACTAATGAAATAAATAAATATATATACATACATATATAACATTTTCAAATTATTGAATCAATGTTAAATATAATCAATCATTATTACTATAATCAAATATTATTGATTTATTTAATAATAATAAATGTAAAACTAATTTATTAAAATGTTGTGTAAATGGTATCTAGCTTTAATTTCAGTAATTATAGTTGTTAAATAATTAATAGAAGTATAATTTAGAAACACATTTTCCCTTTTATGGAAAGGATAGATACTATGAAACTATTGTATGATGTTCATTTTACAAATCATCACTTTTATTTTAATATATATGTATCTGTTTAATATACATTTAAAATTTTTATATTTGTATTTAAAATATTAAATCTTTTTTAGTCAGGAGAAATTTGTCCAAAAGGAACATGTGATATTACCAATGGTGCAGACCTTCTTGCACATTCCTTGTTGGATGTTAAACTAATGATGGATATATTAATGACCTCAAAAAATTTGGGTATATTTTTGCATAACTATCCCTATGCACTATAAAATGTGTAACGTATAGTAATGGGGTCAGGGACAATGTCCTTAGATTTTTTTTTTGAGCGGTTTTTTTGTGTCTATCTTGGTGTTTTTTGGTCCATGATTTTGCTAGAGCCATTTTTTTGGTGCTCGATAGTTTTTCTAATGGTTTTATAGTTTTGGTTAAGGATATATAGTTGTATTCTAATCCATAGTAAATGAATTGACAATTCATGGATGTTGTGAGATATTTATGTTGTATTGAACATAGTACATAAGAATATATATTGAAAAAAATTACTGATTTTCCTATTTTTGGGTTTCCAGGATAATATATATGTTTATGTCTGTGTTTTCTATTGCATATTTTCCGTTTTATTAAGAATATATTGGCAACAATTAATTGTACAAGGTTAAAATGTACAATTTGATATCAAGGTAGTTTTGGATTTAAGGGGCCACCTTTATGGCTAAAGGGTTTAGCTCAAGCTTGTATTAAACCTTGTTATAGTTGGAGATTTGTGGAAGTGATTCTTGTGGTGAAAATTAAATGGAAAATAGCTAAAAGATAGAGATCAAGAAATTCAATGGGCAGTGTTTTTAGTTATGAAACCTCAAAATGGAAGATTTGTTGGTGGACAAATATTAGTGGATTGCTATGGATCTATGTACTGCACCAACATGGATGTCAACAGAAGATTGAACTAAGTTGGATCAAAAGGAAAAGAGCACAATATGATTATGTCTCTCAGATTTAGTATTATTGAATGGGGGAAGCTACAACAAATGATTTGAGGGATAAGTTAGGGGTTTTGTATCAGTCTAAGTCCTTGGTGAGCAAATTGTTCATGTGGAAGAAGCTGCATAACCTAAGGATGAAGGATGGAGACTTAGTGACAAATAATTTGAACACCTTCAATATTGTGGTAAGTCAGATATTATTTGTCCATATTAATATTTTAGATGAAGATAAGTGCATCAATTGGTGGACAAAGATCGATTAATTGTTGTGGACATGAGTTCTGCACTAGCATGGATGTCAACAGAAGCCTGGACCAAGTTGGATCGAAAGGAAAAGAGAACAACACAATGTTAGGTCCCTATATTACTAGTATAGTCCCTTATTGTTGTTAGTGTAACCACCTTATTGTTATTGTTGTACCCCTGTAACCCCCATATTGTTATTATTTTTTCCTTACATTATTATTTTTAGGTTGGCTAGGATTACATTGTGGCACCATGGAATCCTATATATATAAAGTAGGTTTTGTCATTTGTATCATCCAAGAATTTTTGATTTATGTAATGTATCGGAGGTTGCCCCCTCGAAGTGGCGTTGGTATCTCTTTTCTTCTATTTTTGGAGCTGGTTTCATAACGTTTGATATTAGAGGAGGCTCGATCTCATTGAACCCTTGCAAGATCAGCCTCACAAACCTCGACAACCTCCCATGTCGGAAGAAAAGAAAGACGAGGGAGCAGGAAATCCTATCAAAATATTTCTCGAGGAGGCCCTCGAGAAACAAAGGAACGCGATGATAGATAACTTTGCTCAGATCCTTCAACGACTGCCTACCTTCGACACATCTGCATCCAACAAAAACTCTGGAGGCACTACTCCCTTCAAGATACAGGTAAACTTTGACATTCCTGTATTTGAAGGCCAGATTGATTCAGACGCCATAGATATATGGTTGAATTTGCTAGAAGGGTATTTCTCGGTTCGTAATTTCTTTGACCGAGAAAAGATTATTTTTTCACTCCTCAAAGCCGCCCCCCATGTCAAAGATTGGTGGGAAACCTACTGTGAGCAAAAGGACGAGAGGGAACCCTCTCTGTTCTCGATCACACCCACTTGGAATTCATTCTGAGACGGCATCAAGGAACAATATTACCTCGTGGTGAGCTATGAGGACAAGTACATCCAATGGACCATGCTGCGGCAACAAAGGGATCAAGATGTGCACGAACTAACGAATTTGTTCCATACCTTGCGCACAAAGTTGGGTATTAAAGATTGAGAGAGACATTTAGTGCTCAAGTACCGCAGTTGTCTTCACAAAAACATTCAGGAGGAAATGGAGTTCCTTGACATCACCTTGCTTGGCACGACATATCGCTATGCCGCCAAGATCCAACAGAAATTTAGCAAAAGAAGCAAGACTTTGGATCCGCGAATCCGAAGCCAGGGAAAGGTGCCCCCAAACCATAGAACAGGGGGAAGAACCAAATTGGGGTGACTCAGAAAACCACCAAAAATCCAGAGAAGGACATGGGGAAGTGGTGTGAATTTCATAACAGCCCCACTCACAGCACAAACGAGTGTCGGGCCAAACAGTCATTGGTGGTCGAACTAAAGGCACCTGAATCATATGGATAATCTGATCCTGAGTCAGAACCAGAGAAGGGAAATGAAAAAGGGAATCAGATTATTGATGTGGATCCCAGTGCCATTGTTGCCACCACCAAGATCCTGGGGGAGGATCTCGAGGATCAGGAGGAGGGGGAGCGCCTCTTCCATTCACAGATGTGGGTAAAAGGTTCTCCACTACAATTCCTTTTCGATAGCGAAAGCCAAAATAACCTCATTTTAGTAGAGGTCGTGAAGCGTCTCGGCCTACCGACCATAACACACCCACAATTGTATACTATTGGGTGGCTTCACGAAGGAAGATACCTTTGTGTCTGCCAGCAGTGCTGCCTTCTATACAACATTAAGCCATTCACGGATGAGGTATTGTGTGATGTTGCTCCTCTTGATGTGTCTGATGTATTATTGGGCAAACCATACTTGTGGAGGTGACATGTTGTGTATGAGTCTAGGCCTCGCACTATTATTATACTTTGGGAAATAACTTGTACAAGATACCAGAGGTAGTACCAACTCATGCCATCTCTTTGACTACTGAAAAACAACATAGTAAGATTGTTTCCCAACCCAAGAAATTTATTTGCATTACCATTCGCCCACAATGAAAGAAGAATATTTTGGCCACAGCCTAGAAACAAGGCTACCCTGCACTGCTGCAACAGATGGACAAAGTTGTGGAGGAATACGAGGACACTTTATCCTCACCCACAGAGGTTCCTCTACACTGTCAGGACAAGCACTCCATTGATATGACCCCCAGCGTACCACCACCTGATGTTTCCATACCTCATGTGACTACACAGAAATAATCCACACATGTACTGTATCAGGCAACCAAATTTATTGAACGCATCCAGCATGTCTGCCAACAGGTCCACGACATCCTCGATAAATATAATACCAAGTTTAACAGAATTTGCCTCTCATGGAGGGACTTAACGTAATGGGGACCATTGCTTCCTAAGGAGGGAGGAATGATCCAGGTGGATATTGGTGGCCACCCACCTATTCCATTTGGACCTGCACCATTATTTCTTTCACTTTTTCAATTTCAGCTCAACTTACTATTTTTAGCAGGTTTTTGGGTCCTAAACTTGCAGAGCCGTTTGGAGGCCCTAATGATCCAGGTGGATATTGGTGGCCACCCACCTATTCCATTTGAATCCCCACCATCGGTTCTTTTAGTTTTTCAGTTTCGGCGCAACTTACTATTTTTAGCAGTTTTTCAGGTCTTGAACTTCCGAAGCTGTTTTAAGGCCCTAAACGACGATTTTTGGGAAAACCGTGAGAAACATGTGTCCATGGACCTATGTTTCTCACATCAAATGTTGTAGTCCTCAAATAGATATTTCTAACGAGGTATGGTGTGCATCAAACGAAGATCGTATGCCAAATTTACACCCCTGGGAAGTTGAAACACCAATTTACCCAAACGAGGCCCATAGTTTTGGCGCTTCATCTCCTAGGGTTAGTTTTTTGGAGGTTTATGGTTTTCCATTATTTCTCAATAATAAATAGGCCCTCGAGCCTCATTTTAACACGGTTTAGAGGCCTATAGCCGCCACATCTCTTCTCAAAGATAAGCTACCAACGCCCTAGCTAGTTTATTTCCATTATGTCTGTAAGCATATTTCTGTTATTTGATATTAATTAAATGAAGTATTATTTCCGCTCTATCTCTATATTTATGTATTTTATTGCGTTCTTACATAAATCCGGATCACTGATCTATTAGACGCAGGATTGTGGATCATTAGACTTATGTGTGGAGAAGGACTTCTATAACAGATCATGGGTAGTCCTCCTAGCCCGTGTTCATTGTGGGAGATGGACATATTGTAGTGATATGTGGCATCCCTCCATGCCCTATGTTGGTCTTCATTGTTGCGGCGCAGGAATACCATAGTGAGATGAAGCCCCTAAGTAGCTGAGGAGCAACAATGGGTAGATTGAGAGTTGTTCACAAGTGGATCTCTGAGAAACTCGACATGAGTCTCAATGTGTTGTTCCCTTGATGGACGAAGAGAAAACTAGAGAGAAGATTGTATCACTGAGGTTCAATGGCCAGATGGACTTGGAGCATTGATAGAGGCCGGAGCTGCATATTGGGAGCCAAAGGATTGGGCAGGTACAGGGTGCGACTGAGAAGGCTGAGAGATTGCACTACAGCCAGATGGTCAAAGTATATTGTATGTATCTTGTACAAGTGGATGTATGAGGGCCATTATCCCTGGTCAGGAGCTCTATATTGTTGTATTATATGTTGTTAATATAACGAATTTGGGTTGAAAAAATAAAAATTTGTATATATTTTGTGCATATGTAATTTACTTCTTTATATTTCCACTGTGAAAAGTATATTATGGTTGAGATTCTTGGTTTGGTAGCGTTAGTGATTTTAAGACTCTAACCTAGACCCAAGGTCATGGAAATTCAACATGGTATCTGAGCTACTTTGAGGGCCAGTGAATCAGAGTGTGCACAATGAAGTAATTCAAAGGGATTTTTCGGCATCTATATCATGGAGCAGAGAGTTTAGTTGAATACATGGAGATGTGATCTTGACAGGTTACATGGCAAGATGGGGTAGGAGTTTTAGTGGATTGGTGGTGAGCCTGGTGAACAACAATTTTTTGTAGGGTAGATTGTTGATCATGGAATTATTTTGATTTTTCATGGATGGTTGGGATAACTCGAGGGTTTCTTTGGCATGGAAGAGATCAAGTTGATCGAGATGGCGTCATGTGATGGACTGGATATTGGCAGGCTATAGTATTCATCAGATCGTGGTGTTGCATATCCGAGATTGGTGGGATTTTCACGAGTGGTATTTGATCCGGAAGGATGAGTGCTTGCAAGAATGAGCTAGTGGATATCATGTAGGCCTAGAGGGAGTCTAGCCTCAGAGGAAGCAACCTTATGGAGGTTTAGGATCTTCAGGTTCGGATGTGACGAGGCAGAGGCACTACCGAGATTTTCAGGTTCATCTATAAGGTATGCTGCAGTAATGGATGTCAGATGGGTTAGTTGTAGGTTTTAACCCTGAACAGAAATTATCTACACACGAATCTTATATCAGAAAATAAACAATAGCGAGAACATAAAACAGATAAACACTGAGATTTTCCCCTGGATCCCAAATCGGGACGACCAACTTGATTTTTCATTATATTCCTTTTAGTGTTACAACAGATATATATACATGCCGA
The DNA here is from genome assembly GCA_034641835.2 of Pinus albicaulis. Taxonomy (NCBI): domain Eukaryota; kingdom Viridiplantae; phylum Streptophyta; class Pinopsida; order Pinales; family Pinaceae; genus Pinus; species Pinus albicaulis. The sequence continues at coordinate 644,411,452 of CM076577.1, read as the reverse complement.
AGCATACATAAACCCCAATCCATTAACCCTGGATTAGAACATAACCGTAGTTCCCTTGACCGGATCTACAAAATACCAGGGGCCAAAAACCATCGTACCCCAAAACCATGTGCAAAACCATGCACAAAACCATGGGCATGGACTACCCACCGGAAATTAAGGACCAAAAAATTTTCGTCGGGGTGCTGCCCCGAACCCCGACAGGGGGAGCTATCGCCCCCCCTGTGACCCCCCGTTGCACCTAGCGCAAAGGGGGGGCTATCACCCCCCCTATTACCCCCCCCGCACGTGCTTAGTCGTGGAAATAATCCCCCTCTTACCCCCCCACGCACGTGCTTAGTCATGGAAAGAATATAACACATACCCAACATTCTCCCACTTGTTGTTTTCTTTCCACGGGGGGCCACAGGAGGGCTTAGTCATTGGCCCAATTCTTCAACAACCATTGTTTCTCTACACCAAGAGAACTTCTGAGTGCTCACAGACTTTGTCAATGCATCTGCAACATTCTTCAAAGTGTCCACCTTTACCAGCAACACCCTTTTAGGCTCAAGCATATCTCTAACAAAGTGATATTGAACATCAATGTGCTTTGTCTTTGAATGATAAGCAGGGTTCTTAGCCAAGAAAATTGCACTTTGGCTATCACAATCTATCCTTATAGCTTGCCGTACCAACCCCATACTTGAACACAATCTTTGCAACCAAACTGCTTCCTTGCTTGCATGAGTGGCTACTATGTATTCTACCTCTGTAGTTGAAAGAGCCACTACAGACTGTCTTTTACTCATCCAACTGACTGCGCCTCCAAATAGGCTAAACACATACCCACTTGTAGATCTTCTTTGGTCCATATCTCCAGCCCAGTCTGCATCAACAAAACCACGAATGTCCAACATTCTTTCCAATCCTGGTCTTCCCTGGTAGCACAAGCCATAATCACTAGTGCCACGTAAATATCCGAAAACCCGCTTCACTACTGTCCAATGCTCCTTCCCTGGGTTTGACATAAACCTGCTCAATACTCCCACTGCATGTGCAATGTCTGGTCTAGTACAGAACATTGCATACATCAGGCTACCCACTGCACTTGCATATGGAACACGGGACATATACTCCTCTTCTTCTTGTGTCTTGGGACACTGTTCAGCAGACAGCTTTACACCTACAGGAATAGGAACATTCACCGGTTTACTATCCTGCATATTGAACCTCTGCAATATAGTCTCAACATACTTCCTTTGGTTTAACCAGAGCTTCCTCTTTGCCCGATCTCTCTTAATTTCCATGCCCAAAATATAGTTTGCAGCACCAAGATCCTTCATGTCGAATTTGGAGAACAACTGGGTCTTCAAATCTTGGATAATTTCTTTGTCATTTCCAATCAACAACATATCATCCACATACAAGACCAAATAAATAACACGGTCACCAATTAATTTAAAATAAACACAGTGATCCTCCTTGCTTCTGGTGAAGCCAAGTCCCCATATATAGGTATCAAATTTCTTATACCACATCCTTGGTGACTATTTTAACCCATACAGAGACTTCTTCAACCTGCATACCAGTTCTTTCTTACCCTTCACCATAAAGCCTTCAGGTTGCTTCATGTAGATCTCCTTTTCTAGATCCCCGTGAAGAAATGTTGTCTTCACATCCATCTGTTCTATCTCAAAATCAAATGCAGCAGCAACAGATAAAAGTAATCTAATAGAAGTAACTTTGGCAACAGGAGAAAAATATCACCAAAATCAATTCCCGGCACCTGGGAATAAACTTTCGCTACCAACCGAGCTTTGTATTTCTCCACCTTGCCTTCTACATTCATCTTCTTCTTAAACACCCATTTTCTCCCAATGGGCTTCCTTCCAGCCGGCAACTCCACCAGATCCCATGCATCGTTTTTGTGCAAGGATGCCATTTCATCAACCATGGCCTCCTTCCAGAGTTTTCCATCCTCTGAATCTACTGCCTCCCTGACAGTTCTGGGTTCATCATCAGTTATAGTTAAGGCAAAACCCGAACAGAAAGCAGATGGACTATACCTTTCTGGTTGCCTTCTTTCCCGAACTGATCTTCTCAAAGCTGGAGTTTGTGGCTCTTCATCTTCTGAGTCTTCTTCTATTGTAGAGTCTGATTCATCCTCCTTTAGCTCAAACTCTATCTTCTCAGGTTCATTTGGTAGGAATTCATGTTTAACAACATCTTTCACTTCTCTAAACACCACATCTCGGCTGTACACAACCTTCCTTGTTTCTGGGTTCCAAAGCTTGTAACCCTTTAAACCATCCTTATACCCAATAAAGATGCACCTTTCAGATTTATTATCCAACTTGGTCATTTTCTCCTTTGGAACATGTACATATGCATCACATCCAAATACCCTTAGATGTGAAAGAGAGGGTTTCTTACCAGTCCATACCTCATGTGTAGTCTTATCCTCCAACACTGATGAAGGTGATCTGTTAACCAGATAGCATGCAGTCTCCACTGCCTCTGCCCAGAATTCTTGTCCTAACCCGGTACCACTGAGCATGCTTCTTGCCTTTTCCATCAGTGTTCTTTTCATTCTTTCTGCAACTCCATTTTGCTGAGGTGTGTATGGAGTAGTCTTCTGCCGTGCTATACCACACTTCTTACAGAACTCTTCAAATTCCTTCTTGCAGAACTCCCCACCATTATCTATCCTCAACGCCTTTATCTTCTTCTCTGTCTGGTTTTCCACCAGAGCCTTAAATTCTTTAAATCTGTCAAAGAATTCAGATTTCTTCCTCAAGAAATATATCCATGTATTCCTTGAGAAGTCATCTATGAATGAAGCATAGTACACAGACTTTCCCAGTGATGGAACTGACACAGGTCCAAACACATCACTGTGCACAAGTTCTAATATCTTGTTCGCCCTCTTAGCACCAGAAGGAAAACTCACCCGATTCTGCTTCCCATATACACAATGTTCATATAAATCGAAATCCAGAGAGAAATTAGACATACCTTCTACCATACCATTTCTATGTAGTATCCGAAGGCCCTTCTCTCCAATATGTCCAAGCCTTTGATGCCATAGCATGGTCTTTTCTCCAAAGATAGCTAGGCTTTCTGTCCCACTTTCAGGAACCACAGAACTGTTACACCCATCCATAACAGTGCTACCTAGAAGCTTGTATAGGGTTCCAATCCGAACTCCCCACATCAATACCAGTGCTCCTAGAACCATCTTACAGGTATCTTTCTCGAACACTATTTTTACACCTGCATCATACATCTTGCTTATAGAAATAAGATTTCTGGCCAATACAGGAATATGCAGAACACCAAGAAGTGTTCTAATCCTTCCACCTTGGAGCTTCAGCTTGAATTTTCTGCGTTCGACGATTCTGGCCTTCCTATCATCCCCTAGGAAGACATCACCACCATCATATTTATCATACTCGCAGAACCACTCCATATGTGGAGTGAAGTGAAAGGATGCACCTGAGTCAATCAACCATGCCTCATGATCTACATGTGTATTTGAAGAAGAAGCCAATACACATCCCCACCTTCATCCGAGGTATTTTTTCTCCTGCAGGAGCATCATCGCATCCCTTTCCTTTCTCAGAGCTTTAGATCGGGTAGCCATTTTTCAAGGCCCTTCCTTTCCGCATTTCCAAAGACACTCACAAACTTTCCAGGAGATTTAGATCTCCTCTCGGATTTATATCTCCCACTCGAAACCTTATTCTTGTTTCTGTTCTGGGACCTTCCTCATACAGATAAGGCATCTCCATTCTGACCCTCCATATTTCTCCGTCTCATTTCCTCCGATAGCAAGGCTGGGACAATGTCATCAAAATTCAAGGTAGTTGTATTGCTACCTATTGCAATAACCAGACTGTCCCACGAGTCTAGTAGAGAACACAACAAACTGATGCAGTTATCTTCATCTGAGATTTTAATATAAACAAATGACAGCTGACTTACCATAGTATTGAAGGCGTTCAGATGCTCTATTACTGAGTCTCCATCCTTCATCCTCAGGTTATACATCTTTTTCCTCAGGAACAATTTATTCACCAGAGACTTAGATTGGTATAAAGTCCCTAGCTTGTCCCACAAGGTCTTTGCCGTAGCTTCCCCAGATACATTCAACAATACTGAATCTGAGACACACAATCGTATTGTGCTCTTTGCCTTCCGATCCAGCTTCTTCTATTCTTCATCTGACATTGTAGTTGGTTTAGTACCTGGATCTACTGCGATCCACTGATATTTATCCACCAGTATATTTTCCATCTTGAGCTTCCACAACTCAAAACTCTGACCATTAAATTTCTCGATCTCTATCTTTTCGCCGCTCGCCATCTTCTTTCACCACAAGAATCGATCCCGCAGATCTCCCACTGAACAGGGTCTACCTCAGGCCCGAGCAAAAAACCCTCAACAGCAAAGGCGTCCCCTTGAAGCCGAAATAGCTCTGATACCAAATGTAGGTTTTAACCCTGAACATAAATTATCTACACATGAATCTTATAACAGAAAATAAACAATAGCGAGAGCATAAAATAGATAAACACATAGATTTTCCCCTGGATCCCAAATCGGGATGACCAACTTGATTTTTCATTATATTCCTTTTAGTGTTACAACACATATATATCCATGCCGAAGCATACATAAACCCCAATCCATTAAACCTGGATTAGAACATAACCGTAGTTCCCTTGACTGAATCTACAAAAATACTAGGGGCCGAAAACCATCATACCCCAAAACCATGTGCAAAACCATGGGCACAGACTACCCACCGGAAAGAATATAACACATACCCAACACTAGTGTCATCATCAGAGATGATGATGATTAATTCCTAGTATTGGAAGTACCTCCCTCTTTAAGAGGGAGTGTTGATTTTTGTTTAGCTTGGGAGGTACTCCAAGCCCAGTGTTCGAGGGTTGGAAGTCAATGCGCCACAAGTGGGCTTATGGGATTGAAACCAAATATTGGGGTTTTACACCCATTGATGTTGGGCCGAAACCATGATGTTTTTTCGACATGTGATAGATGAGGATGATAGTGCTCATTGAGATGAATCCGACACATTTAAAATCATCCAATTCCAAGTTGTCGTTGAAGAGAAATGAATTTTTGAAGTTGAAAAGTAATTATTGGTTTTCAAGTCATGTAGGATTGAAGTAAAATTTGTCTAATAGATGTGTCTCTTCACTAATTCGTGGAGCCCCTCATTTGGATATAAATAGAGGGTGATTTTTTTTTTTATAGAATCTATTGTGTGCAACATTCTTCTTGGAGGAGAGCTCGTTTGAGAGGTGATCTTTGTACCCTAGCCACAAAAAAGGAAGGGTAGACACCAAAAAAGGTAAGGGTCTTTGTTAAGGGTTTTTGCAGGTGGTCGAGGGTTGGTTGGAAGCCGAGTTTTTCTGGAGGAAGGGACGCGACCTTGTGCTAGAAGGCCACACCAAAAGACTATACAACGAGGGGAAAAGAGGGTTGTTTCAGGGTTAGTTTTGGAGGTCCAAATTGCAGGAAGGGAGCCAAGGGTAGAGGTAAGGCTTGTTGTTGTTTGATGGTTGAGTTGAGGGCTAGAACCTCTGTCTCAGTAGGCTGTGGAAGGAGGATAGACCTGTGGTAATACTGCAGGCCCTTAACAACTCTAGTAGGTTTTGCGTAGGGTTGTTGTGGGGTTATTGTAAGCCCTAATATAACAACGTGGAGGCAGAAAGATGACAGGTTTGTTTGGAGGCCTTGTGTGGGGTTAAATTTGTGGTTGAAGGGTGATTTATGCTATAGAAATATTGAGTGCTAGGTTGTAGGCCATATCATCTCAATGAGGGCAAGCTTGAAGCTAGTTAAGGGTTGTTCTTTGCCCTATCCTTTCAGCAAGGAGGAGACCTATACTAGGAGAGGCCACAATCATGCAAGGGTTGTTCGGTGACTTTTATAAGGGATGTTGTAGCTTGTGGGTTCCCTAACCAGTCACTAACAAAATAATACTTGTTGCAGTAGTTTGGAGCAGCGGTTGGAGGGATGTTGGGTCAAATACTTTTTACCCGAATTGGATCAGTTTGATGGGAAGCTTTAGAAGACCTTAGGAGTTGTTTGGAGGATCCCATGTGGATTTTTGGGAAGCCTACCAAGAAACTGAGGTCATAGCAGGCACATCAGATTGTAAGGCAAGAGGATAATAACAAGGAGAGTTGCAGATGTTCCCTTGGTTGATGAGTTGATGGTGTCCTAGGTGAAGGACATTTTGATGTTCCCAGATTTGTGCAATAGCTCCTCTATTGTAGAAGAAAAGTGCATATTGGTGGAGTATGTGGCAGTCGTGTGTAAGGGTCTCCCAAGTGTGGGGATGCCCTAACTAGGTGCAGATGCTACAACGTGGAATTGGTATCTAGTGGACTGTTGGAGGGCAGTCGTGTGTAAGGGTCTCCCAAGTGTGGGGATTCCCTAACTAGGTACAGATGCTACAATGTGGACTTGGTCTCTAGTGGACTTTTGGAGGGCAGCGTGAGAGAGGACCAAGTGTGGACGAGATTTGGAACTTATGGTATGTTGGAGGAAAACGTGATAGTGTCCAAGTTGGTGTCGAAGTGCATCACCTTGATGGACAAAGGTGACTGCGAGCCTGGCTGTTGTTGAGCTCAAGGGTCTGATCAACCAGGAGCATGATTTTGGAGGTTGAGATTGTGTGTGTAGAAGGGAATCTACAACAGATCATGGGAATTCCTACTAGAACATGTTCATTGTGGGAGATGGACATCTTGTAGTGATATGTGGCAACCCTTCGTGCCTTATGTTGGTCTTCATCGTTGCAGTGCAGGAAAACCATATTGGAATGAAGTCCCTCAGTAGCTGAGGAGAATTAGTGTGCAAATTTAGATTTTTTCACGAGTGTAGTTGTGAACAACTTAACAAGAGTCTCAATGTGTTGTACCCTTGATGGATGAAGGGACAACTAGAGATCAAATTGGATTGTCGAGTTTTAGTGGCCAGATGGACTTGGAGCATTGATAGAGGCAGGAGTTGCATATCGGGAGGCGAAGGAATGGGAAGGCATAGGGTACAATCGAGAGGGCTGAGATATTGGACTACAAACAGATGGTCAAAGTATCTTGTACTAGTGTATGTATGAGGGCCATTATTCCTGGTACGGGAGACCTATACTATTGTATTATATGTTGTTAATGGAACAAAGTTGGGTTGAAAAATTAAAAAGTTTTCTATATTCTATGCATATGTGATTTACTACTTTATATTTCCACTGTTCATAGTAGCTCATGGTTGATATTCTTGTTTTGGTAGCGTCAGTAATTTTAAGGCTCTAACCAAGACCCAAGGTCGTGGAAATTCAAAAAGATAATGGTGGATATTTATGTGGGAATGAATTTAAAGAGTTTTGTAATAAGTATAGTATAGTAAGGTAGAATAATAATCCATACACACCTCAAAGGAATGGTTGCAAAAAGGATGAACATGATGCTAATAGAGAAAGAAAGGAGCATGCTCAATTGCGTTGAGTTAAGACAAGAATTCTAGGCAAAGGTAGTGGACACTACATGTTATCGGGTAAATAGATCACCCTCATAAACACTAGATGACAAGACTCCACATGAGGCATCGATTGGTAAGAAACCTTATCTTAAACATCTTAGGGTATTTGGTCGTGATGCTTATGTACATTTTCCAAAGGATAATAGGAGTAAGTTGGATAAGAAAGTTGAAAAGTGTGTCTTTACTAGATATAAATATAGTCTAAGAGGTTATAAGCTTTGAAACCTAGGTATTTTATAGTCGAGATGTTGAATTTAGAGAATTCATATATGTTGTCAAACATGATCCCTACTAAGGTATAAATAATCGAAAAAGATAGAGTTTGAATTGAAGGATGATGAATTAGACTCTACAGAAGAACCTAAATAAGAAGAAGAAGAAACAAAGACGTTGGCATCAAGGAGATCAATTCGGGAAATGAAGCAGCCATAAAGTTATATGTTACACAACATTTTGTCACTGTCCCTACAATACCCATCTCTCACATTGGAGGGTCATTTCTGTGACTAATAAGAAGTGTCATGCCTTGCAAATACCATCATTGCATCCCTTTACATGAGAGAAACATTCCTTCTATTGACAATTCCCTGTGCAGAGCTTCATAAACCCTTGTTTTTTCCTTGGTGCGAGTAGCCCATTCTTCCCTCGTGCCAATGAGGAAGATTAACACTGGGCCCCGCACCAGTTGGCGCTCTATCCCAATTAGACACCCGCATCAAGCTGTTTATGGAATGTTTTTAAAAAAATAGAGGCGAAGATTCCACTCTAACAACTTCGAGGAAGAGTCACTGGGATTGGTTGGACTGAATAACCACAGACTCCCTCCTTTAGTTTATGGTTTCCACCTCCCATGAAAACCTCCTAAACGATAGGCCTCCCTTCCACCTTTGTAGGGATCCTAACCTCCTCCTTTTCCTTTATAAAAAGAAGCTATCTCTCCTTGCATAAGCTAGCTGAACATGGAGAATTGAATTACTATATCTGAATTGTTGAAGAGATAGAACAAGAAGGAACTTCGTTGAGAGAGCTTAAGCCCATGCCCTCATCTCGTCTGAATACCCTAACGAGTATCTGAGACACGCTTCGGCTAAACCCCGCTGGAGGAGACTGTGACTTCAAAGCTTTGGTTTTACCTCTTCCCTCTATCAATTCATATACGTAACTATTGTTTGGGTTCCCATTTTGTGTTCTGTCGTTTGTTTAATGAAATATGCTTAGCCATCTTTGAAAGGCTAGTAATTACGAAGGAAGTTATTATGTCGTATGTTTTTCTTGTTTATTGTTCTATGTGCAGGTATCCGAGCATGACTGCAGAAGAATTGTGACTTGCTGAGGCAGGAGCGAGAGGCCACCACCACTACAGCCATAACGACAGCATTGGATTCCAGGTAGGTCGATCTACCGTGTCCTCTTTTCATTTAGTAATTAGGAACCTACACTCTAGCATGTCTCTTTGTTTCTAGACCCACTCTAGGGCTAGAAGGATCATCTCTATCCATAGAGAGGATTTACCTGCTTAAAAAATTGGCGACTCTGCTAGGATCAATGTGAGTTTGTCTTTTTAGCTTGTTTGGGCCAACTTCGGTCGTTGGCTTGCTTTTTTGTCTTTTTCTGGTTTTCTTGCTTGTTTTCCATCCCATGTTCAGCTCCAAAGTGTCAAGATTGACCTCTGCTCATTGGGTTTGCCCTTTTTCCCATATTTATCCGTCTTGGCACGCTTTTTGTTTGAATAGTCGCACCGATTGGTGTAGGTTTCTTTTGGTGCAATCGCTCCAACCACCTCATAGTTGCGCCGACTCCTGTAGGATTTGGTTTGACCTCCTTGATGAGTCTTTTGGTCAGTTGTGCTTGACTCTGTGTTGTTTTTGTGTGTAATTGAGCCTTTGGAACTGTTTTGACTGTTGTAGACTTGTTTTTCTCAGTTGTTTGTCTATTTCTCTATCAGTGTAGATTAAGGCCTTAGGGTTTCTAAGTGTCTTTGTGCATTGAGCCTTATGTTTGGAATCAAGTCTCTTTGATTGTTGCCAGCCTCATTCTTGGGTCGATTGCGCTGAGTTTTCTTCATCCTTTTGAGTGTTTGCTTTGATTGAATGATCATTTCATTTTCGATTGATTCTTCTCCTTGTTTCTCCAAGCATCGATTACATTTCTTGTTTTGGGTTGTTTTGAAAACTTGCTTTTGGTTAAAAGATTACAACATTAGTTTGAGTGCTTTCTTGTCTTTGTTTTGCATTGATTGAGTCATTCAATTTTGATTCCTACATTCACAATACTCAGGCTAGTGTTTATTTTTTTTTTGATGTAATTAGTGCATTGTGTGCTTTGTTTCATTGGAAAAAAAAAATTTGCATTCTTTCGCATCGAAAGTGAAAAATTCTTTTGCATAACTAGCAGTTTATAGTCTAGGAAAGAGTTTCATTTTCGTTCGATTACATTAGATGCATTAGCAGATTTCTTCGTATAGCTTCATTGTTTGCTATTGTTTGAAAGATCTCTATCCTTCTCGTAATTAGCATTCATTGAATTGAAGATGGTGTTCTGCTGCATATAGCTTGCATTTAGGAAATTTGAGATCCAAATTCGGTAGGGTCTTGAAATTGAAACATAATCCAAAATCAACTTTAAAATTAATTCAATTAACCTAAGGAAACATTGAAACCTAACGCAAATTTTTTAGTGGTCTAGGCGAGAGACGTGTTCTGGCGTCTTAAAACCTAGTAACTATTATTCACCATCTGGCTTTAGATAGCGCTAGTACGAACTTGTGCTCCCCGTACCGTCAAGTATATAAAGGGAGACCCCTCTAGGTCACAATCCTTTTATCCATAGGAAGTTGAGTCTATCGCCTTGTAACTGTGATACACTGAACACAGCATTCGGGGAGACTACTCGCACGTACGTTAAGTCCTTGGTAATTTCTCTTTCATTTGATCACCAAGGTGTATATGGCAGTTCACGAAAACCCGATACACCCTCTTGCTTAGAGTATCTGAGTAGTCATTTTGATCTTTTCATGACTCCTTAAAAAGAGAAGAGATCGTCGAGAACTTGTCCTTTCACGCTTATTTAAAATTGAAACTGACTAGAGTCATCTTTTGCTTGTTTCTTGACTCTTAAAATATGAAATAGCGAAAGCTGGTTTCAGTGTCATAAAATTAATTACCTACGATCACACACCCACTAAAAGTTTTATTACTTGGTATGTTTTTGTTTTCCTTATATTTTGATCTTGGAGCCTTAGATTGGTTATCTTTTTTCCTTTCTATTTTGAAATACAGTCACAGTGGCCGAACCACCAGTTTTGTCGTCCTCACTGCCTCCTAGTGGTAGTTCTTTTCCGAACATTTCTTTTGAAACCCCTCAGTCCACTACGTCTGCCGAGTTTTTGCAGCCTATTCTCCCATATGTCTTGCCTCTTGCTACCCGATCTCCCCCTAGAGAGTCAGTTGAGTTCAATTTGCCTCCTTCAAGTGCTTGGTCTGGTTTTGGGGAAGAAGGAGAATTCCCTCCTCTTATGTCGTTATCACCATTTATAGCTGCTGCGGTACCTCCTAGTCCCCGTAGTATTTTCGAAGATATTACGACAGGATCATATATGGATTCCTCCAGTCATGTTGGTAGTGAAGGAATGCCTGTTTCCACAAGAGAATATCAATTTTTTCCTGAAGATCTCCCTCGTGTTTCTATTCAGTATTCTCCACCATCAGTGTTACTTACGCTCGGATATAGGTCTTTGAGTTAGATTATGTCTGGTGTTGCATCCGTAGCACAATCCAGCACATCAACTCCTCCTCGGATTTTGGTCCTCCCTTCATTAGGACTGTCACCTTCGGCACCTGATCCGTCGGTTACTGTTACATCTTTCCTAGTCCAACCTACTATCTATGTGGCTTCATCTACACTGGTTGTTATGCCTCAGTCGTCAGGATATTTTCACACTCGTAGGTCTATTGTTCTCAATCCGACATGGCCTGTCAATCCCAGTCCGGGTAGATCATAATCTCGTGCCGCGGAGGCCCCGCCTTCTTCTAGTGTGGTTTCCACTGCCCCAATGATTCCTGGCGGCCTTACTTTTGAAGAGTATATGTTGGTTGTTCAGCAGCAGAGCTCTCAAGGTTCCCAGCAGCCCCAGCCTCCTGGAAATACTCATTTTCATCACTATTATGCTGTCGGTACCCTCGTTTATTCATTTCTGCATCATTATGATGAGTATGGTAATCCTGTCTATTTTCCTCCTATTGATCCTCATCAGGCTGTTTATGATCCTTATCAGGTCATTTCTCATTTTGGGCCTACCTTACCCGTGCAACCCTCTATCTTGCAAGGACAACCCTCATTGGGACAACCTTTGCCTCAACAAGACTCTACCTTTGGTCCACAGGGACAACCTTCCGGTCCACAACGCTAACCTTCACAAGGTCAACCTTTGGTCCAACAAGGCCAACCCTATGGTCCGCCTGGTTAACCTAAGAATCAACCAGAACCATCTTATGCTCATGTGGGGCAAATTTATCCACCACAGGGACAACCTATTGCACCACAACCGCAACCACACGTTCAGTATGGCCAAAAATTTGTCCAGCAAGGACAACCCTACTATCCTCCTTTGGTTCAACCTGGTTATCAGGGACAACCTGGTCCATCGCAACCATCGGGCCAACCTTTCCCACAAGGGCAACCCGGTGGCTCTCAGTATCCAGTTCAACTAGCTCAACAGCCGGTTCAACCTGCTCCTCAGCTGGTTCCATCGGTTCAGCAGCCGGTTTTACCTGTTTATCTAACTCAGCTCGGTCCACCTACTCAACTTGCTCAGCAAGGTCCGCCTGCTCAATCACAGTGCTCTTATTACCCTCAAGGTAAATATCAACCGGTATATAGTGCGCCTTAAGGTTTCTACCCTCAAAATAAACCTTCATTGTTATATAATCAACCTCAAAGCCATGCTTACATTCCGCAACAGAATACATATGTTACTCAGCAGGGACCTCAATGGTCTACTCAAACTCAATATCTTGGTCCTCAACCCCAGTATCAACAGAATTATCCTGCTTCTAACCCCTATGGTTAGAATCCTCCGGGACAAAATATATGGGGGCATAAATTCTCTTGAACTGGGTGGAATGTGAACACGGGTCCTTATTAGAGACCTCCAATGACTTTCAATCCTCAGTTACCATTTCTTGCTACGTTGGAGTTATCGGATGTGTCAAAGTTAACGAACAATCCCATTCTTCATAACCCATATTGGCCTCTGGTTTGGACCAAGATTCCTGGTGATTGTCCTAAGTTTGAGGGCAATTATAGCGAAAACCCCCAAGCACATGTTATGACTTACCACTTGTGGTGTTCCTCTAACTCTTGGGTCGACGATTCTATTCGGCTGTCTTTTCCAGCGAACTCTTACTGGTGCCGGTGCAAAGTGGTACATTGAGATGTCTCGAGGCATTTTCCAAGATTTCAATTCATTAGCCATGGAACTCCTTACGCATTTTCAGTTACTGATCTGTTATGAGACCAGGATGCACCTCCTCACTTCATTGAAACAGGACCGAGCTACTCATATCTCGGATCATATTCATGAATGGCGGCGTCATCGTCGCATGCTCAAATTTGAGATTCCTGATCAGCTTCTAACTCATTGGTTTACCATATCCTTTGTTAATCAGATTGCGAAAGACATAGCTATGGGGGCATGTGTGACCGAGGAACAAGCCATTTCTTACACCCAGTACCTTGATCTTGTGTACTCTCAGTTTGGCGCATTGTATGATATCTTTCTTGATGCTCCCCGACCTGGAACTTCTAAACCACCAGCGACCCCATCCATCAATGGTATTATTGGTTTCGTATCTTAGACTTCTCAGAAGTCTTCTTCATCAAACTCTGGGAAGCAGAAATCTACTTCTTCCAACAATGTTTCTTCTCAGAACACCTCAAATTCTGGCAAACCCGCAGAAGTTAATGTCGTTCAATTATATCCATCAGATAATGCTTCTAAAGGTAAAAATAAGGGTAAAGGTAAGACCAAAGCTGATACCCTAAAACAGGATTTTCAGAAACCTCGTGCTGGTGATGGTTCTCAATGCAACTCGAAGTACCCTTGTTTGATTTGTGATGATGAGCACTTCACCGAGGACTATCCTCGACAGTATGAAGTGAGCCGATTTCTCAAATACACCCAGGGAACTACGACCATTCTTAAAGAACCTTTCCTATCTCAGTAGACCCAGATGGTAGAGAAACCTCAGTCCTCTACCCCATCTGGCTCTCAGGTATTCATAATGAATGGTTTTGCACTCGTTTCTATTGCTACTCAATTGAAATATTATACTGGATCATGTCAGGAAGAAGGGAAGGAGATCGCTGATGGTCCTCCTCCTCCGCCTATTTCCGGCTCTCTTGAGATTGAAAGGCCCAGCACCGAATCCATTGTACGGCCACCTTCCAAAGGTTTACTCCATAAGTCTTCTTATAATCCAAATGCCTGTGCCTCTCACCATTACAGTATTGTTGAGGATTTGGCTCAGACGCCGTCTGTGATGTCTGATTTAGAAGTACTTCAGAGTCCATCTCAACAGAAGGCTTTGTTGTCTGCGATTGGTGGGATTGATCCTGTTGATACTAGCCTTCTCACTTTCGATTTAGAGAATTTCGTCCCACAACTTCTGCATCAAATTGCACTTATTATCCAAGTTGGTATTAATGGTCTGAATATCCATTGGGCAGTTTTGGACAAGGGTGCATCTACGTGCGTCATGTCATCTGCTTGTTGGAAAGCCATTGGTTCTCCAGATCTGAATTCATCGCCAAATTCCCTTGAAGCATTTGATGGAAGGGATTCTAAACCTCTTGGTGTTCTCGCTAGTTTTCCGATTACATTGGAAGGGAAGATAGTCAATGTCGAGGTTGAAGTAGTTGACGCTAAGCTCAATTACAATCTTCTCCTCGGGTGCAGTTGGACTGACACCATGCTGTGCGTTCTGTCCACTCTCTTTCGTGTTTTGAAATTCCCACATGAAGGAAAGATTCTTACTATTGATCAATTGTCATTTTTCACTTCTTCTTCCGAGAACAACGTTCCGTATGTGGATCAGATTCCTACTCCCTACGAGAGCGTAGGGACGAGTCTTTTCAAGGATCCTGCCCTCATGGGTATTTTTTCCCTTCCTCCGCCAAACACTGTTCAGGTCAATATGATCTCTCGATCTGATGACCCATTGATTATCCCTTCACCTGAAAAGATTGATTCCTTTGAAGATTCACTGCTGTTGACTCTGATTGAGATTGACTATTGTGAACTCATAGCGGCTTGGGACAATCTGTCCTCTGATCGTGCTCCTTTGAGCATGTCTCTTGAAATTTATTCTCAATCCCCCTGGTTTGGTGGTTCAGATTCGCCTGATCCTTTGAACGAAGTGTTTCCCTCCGATGAAGCCATCGTGGAAACCATGTCTCTCGAAGATCTGTTGTGGGACGATGGTCATCATCATTCCTCGTTCATGCCTAGTCTCGGGGCCATGTCTACGTGTCTTAATCAATTTTCATCTCAGGTTCCTTCTCCTCCGCTTCAAACGCCTGTTCTGACACATGAAGTTTTTTCGGAAGGTAACTTGAGTAATATTACACATACGATGCCTATTGACATTTCTGTTAAACCGGGAATCGTCAAGAACATCCATATCAGGGTCACTTGTTCTTCTGATGAAGTACAAGTTTACACTAGCCTTTTCCACAAATTCTGTGATGTATTTGCATGTTCGTGCGAACAAATGCCGGGCATTGATCCTAGTATGGTGGTGCATGAAATTCCTATTTACCCTGGTTCGAAACTTGGTCGCCAACGTCGTCATCTGGTACACCCTAGAAAAGCTGCTACCATTAAAGGTGAAGTCAAAAAACTTCTTCGTGCTAGTTTCATTTATCTGATTCCCTTGACAAAATGGGTCTCTATTATTGTTCCTGTGGATAAGAATCATGGAAAAATTCAGGTCTATGTTGATTATCGTGATATCAATCGAGCTTGTCCCAAGGATAATTATCCCACTCCCTTTATCGATAAAATCATTGGTGACTATGCCGGGAATGAGATTTTTTCCCTCGTGGATGGTTTTTCTGGTTATAATCGGATTAACATTCTCCCGTTTGATCAACATAAGACTTCCTTCATCTTCCCTTGGGGTACCTTTGCATAGAAGAAGCTCCCTTTTGGCTTAAAGAATGTTGGGGCCACATTTCAACGAGCGATGTCGTAGAGACGAGGCTCAAATCTATATTTTACTAGATGAACGCTAGGCTTTAACCTTCTTCTTTTTTTGTTTACAACACAGTGACAGAAATTTTAAACCATAATCATACAAGTTTCTGAAAAATTAGTAAAATTAAACTATTTATACCATAAGCAGACAAAGTTGAACACAAGAATTTGTATTAGTTATATCCAAGTTCATAAAATTAGACTTCATACACATACATCCATTTAACTTGTGAATTCTAGGCACAATGAAATCATCATAAATAAAAGAAATATAACTAAACATGTACCGTACACCCTGAGACGAGAGCCAAACTGGACCTGCTGCTTTGCGAGCTCCTTTGATGTCGTCTACCTCCACGCCTGAATGTTTTTCATGCTCAAGCCAAATGTAGTGACTCACCGGTTAACCTCCCAACCTACTCCTTGGGTACTCTCCTTCCCCACGGACCGCCGAGCTGCAATGGGGTTGCACAAACAAAGGAAAATGCTAGCTAATAGAGGTGAGCCTCTCTTGGCTCAAGAGTCCCCTCTCTATAACACTCTATCTCACCAAACTCAACTATTGCTCATAACCACTCAATTTTGACATAATCTCCTCCATCCAACAATAGGGTAAACCCCCCACTTCCCCCCAAAAAAAGTCACTTTTCCTTCCCTTTCCCTTTCTTTTTATAGAAGGCTTCATAGGTGACACTTGGAAGTTCATGCATAAATAATTATTTTTTTTATTACCCAAAATTTGATTATTCACCCACCCATGTGTCATCCTCTCATCAAGACTCTCCAAAATAATTTACTTAATTATTCATTTAAAATAGTAATTTTCCTCAACCCAACAAGACTTCCTATTTCTTCTCCTAGTTATCTCTTGATTCCCCTTTTCTACTCCTTAATTTGTGTTTATTACTGTAGTTAATTGATAAGTCTCAGATTTGGTCCCCTAAACTACCTCAATTTGCATTTATGATGAATATTCTTATGTTGACTCTTTGCCACATGGAAGTTATCTAATTTCTCAAATTTTAATTTATTAATCTTATTATAATTCACCACCCTCTTCTCTTAATGAAGTTTTTAATAAATCTTTATACTTAACTCTATGCCCTTCTTTTCCCCTTTTTTGCCTAATTAAGTTACTTATATACATTATCCATTTAATATTTTGTTTTAACATGGAAATGGTAGAGTTATCATGGTAATTAATTTATCTCTTCCTATTCCTCCCTTACCCTAAGTTTTATTCTTGATTTAATTCTTTTGGTTCTAACCTTATATATCATTTGTTATGAATTAGTTGGATTTCATATATTGATTATATTTATTAGTTTCTTTAATGATGTCGAGGGTCAAGTTTAGTCATGCCCTTCAAGAACTTCCATTCGAAGTTCCAAGGGTGTCATGCCTAAGAATTTATTTTTGATGCCAAGGGTGCCAAGTCGGTCGTGCCCTTCAAGCATCCAGTGGTTATGAGGGGAATTTATATGTGCAACTACAGAGACCCTCATCATCTCATATGTTGCCTGCTATAGTGAGACTAATGGTGCTGGGGATCAAGGAATCTGCCTTGATGCGCGCCCCCCAGAAATCCTCGTGAGCGAACCCAATTTGGGACCTGCCCCCACGGCATCATGATCTTCAAGGTGAAAGTGTTTTGACCTTTCCAGCCTAAGTCATGGCGGGAGTGCTAGTAGGTGAGATCAGGGACACTGTCCCACCCCTCCCATGAAGTTCCATCCAATTGTACAACCCCATCACCCATATGTGAGTCATTCGGCCAAGCAACTAACATGTTCCTGGAACCAATGACATATTATCAGAGTATATGTAAATATATGACAAGTTTCACACTGAACTTAGAAGTTTAAATGCAAATTATTTATTTCTGTCAAACCAGATGTTGTCAACTCATCATATGCGAGTGCCTCTGGTGGTTTCCTGTAATACTCAATAATCATCAGTAACCAAGTTTCTTAGTGTTAGTCATTGTCATAAAAAAATCATCAACATGACATAGTCATCTACATCATTGTTTATTGTGAACCAGAAATAATGTAAGTAGACAACATGAGGAACATAGCCATCACAACTATCATCATCATAACACCAATAGAAAAATACATATCCATCAAAGCTACCATCATCCTAACACCGACTAAGAATAAACACATCCACTAATAGTAGAGTGAAGTGTTTGTATCCTCCACCTGAGGTCCTCAAATAATAATGTGTGAGCCTTAAGGCTAAATCATTGTTAATGTCATAAATCTAGAGTGGGGCACTACATACACCCCCCCTTAAATTAAACTTCGTCCCGAAGTTTCAACTCATGGAAGTGATGACACATCCCACTATATCCTCCCTAGAAATGGAATTGGGAGTATGTTACTGTACTTTAATTATAAAGCATATAGCTAAATGACAATGAGTTATAACCTGCAATTATAAAATATAATCATCTTGTGAAAATTTTCCCATATCAAAATTCATGATGACTCAATTAGTACCAATATAAGCATATGAAAATGACCAACTTATATCTTTCACCCTTTTCGCAATCTATATAATGCATCCACCTTTATTTCATTGCATTTAAGTTCCATTTGATTTGCAGTATACACAAGGTCACTTGTTAATATGTATTAATGACTCAATGATGTTTGCTATTAGCATACCCATATCAATATACATTGACACGCACATATATTACCACACTAAGTTATTTATTAACCACAACTCTTCCATGATTCAAGTCATCCTAATACTATGGCTACAATAAAATTTTATTTAGATGAGGGCTATCCATAATGATACTTAACACATGTGTGTATATCTCGTGATCTCTGAACTAATTATGCAAATAGTTGCATAATTTGTGGTGGATGGGCGGTAACTTTTAATAAACACCTTTTATTCACCTAAATTTAAAAGATATGCTAAATAACTCTTGGAAACTTGTAAAAATTTTGTGCTAATAATCCATGATTCTAAGAAAAATCTTCTGAAGAATTAGATGGATTCCACCATTTTCCTTAGCAAACAACGATTCACAAAGACAAAAATAATAATAATAATATATGTATATCTTTCTTATGCATATTCATTGAAAATATAAATGGATGGAAATGTTACCTTGGAGTGGAGTATCATGTGCATATCATTATGTATAGGTTAAATAACTTCAAAAAACAAAGACAGTAAACCAATCATTAACTTCATAACAAGGTGGTACCATATGAAATAAACAAGTTGTTGATATATATATATTGAGAAATTTTTATAATGATAATAATAATAATAATTAAATTAAAAGTCACTTAGCATTTTTGCACATCATACAATATAATTCTTAAGTTGCAAAGCTAGCAATTAAATCACATTCTCTCCATTAATTAATCTAAAATTTCTTCAAAAGTCAAATGGTCAAAATATAGTAAAAATATATATGAACATTAAATTCAAAGGACTTGGATCTTTCTTCAATCATAAGGTAATCGATTCCTCCAACTTCTTGAAACCCCTAACTCTTCCAACGTTCACATTACACTAGCCCCTTCCTTAGCTCTCAAAGGACCATCATTAGAGTCACTTGACCTATAAAAAGGAGGTCCATACCTATCTTAAAATATATGGCTTTAATGTAAATATGAAAGAAAAAGTTTTGAAAAATTAATCGGATTCTCTGAGGCTAACGTAAGCATCTTCTAGGAGGAATAAGGTTCTTTGTACATGGTTGAAGGTCTTTGAAATTTCGACTATCTTGAGACACACAATCGCTGGAGTTACAAGAATTAATTGTAATTTTTTTTTTTTTTTAAAGGTTTATTTGTGTATAAGATTCATGCTTCAGAAAAAAAGGGCTTTACTTTTGTCACCGTTTTGAGAAGAAATGAAATTTTGGGCATGACTTATGTGGAACTCTGAAGAGCGAGTTCATTTCTGACGCAATCTTTGAAATATTACTCTTTTCCAAGAGTTGTGAGGTGTATATTTCTTGTTTCATTATAGTAAAGCAAATTAAGCTCCATTAAAAGTCTCAGTCCAGTATGAGAATAACATTTCAGATCTGTGGTTAACTTACTCGGCTCTTATACAAAAATAAATCACTCATAAGCAGTCTTAATTAGCATCTCCTTTTTGCAGAATCCACTTGACCTATATGTACATTTATCCACATAGTGAAGTTGACCTCATTTGAAAGACTTACCTTTCAATTACAACAATGGTTGTAGTATGATATAAGGGAAAAGCTACTGCCAACGCCGTTCTAAAAATTCAACGGTATATCCAGAAAAAGAAAAACCTCAACATGAGAGAGAGGAGCCCATGAAATGAGAGGGTGTGGAACTGGAATTATGTGCTTCTCGGTGGAGATGAGAAGAGAATAGATTTATAGAGAGAATGTGCAGAGGTCTATGGAGTGGATGAAAAGATGAGTATGATCTCCATTTCAGTGTTTGCGTAAGGAATTGGTCAGCCGTAAAGAACAGGTAGTGATCTTCCACATAAACGCAGAAATCCGATGGTATCTTGTTGTTACCACTCAGATTTTCGTCACTTAAAAGAAAAACCTGCAATGAAAATGAGCTACGCTCCAAGCTAAAACACAATTATTAAATTGTTGTTTTAAAATTCGAAGGGTACAAATTTGAATTAAAAACAAACACCGCAGCATTTTTTTTTTTAGCAACCCGTTCTATTTGGTTTCACTATCCTTTTGTTAAGATTGTGGGGGCTGAAATCATGGAATGATCCGAATGCATGATTCAAAATCGAATATATAGGAAACAATATAGGTCAAGTCACTCTCCACATTTTACAGAATGATGAATCTCATCTCTTTGGACACGTACTACTTTTTGAGCTATTTCGACAATCAATTGAGGATTCACAAGCTATGAATTCCAGCATGTTGATGAAGAGATTTGAACTGAAGTCATTTTCCGGTTACATCGCCTTGTTTTCCACGCAGCCCAACAAGATCCTCGAATCAAGATTCCTATGCGGAGATTGTGGGTAAATTCAGTTAGTCAAATATTTTATAAAGGACGGAATGCAGAGAATTAATTAGGATTGCCCGGTATGAGATTACAGTTAAAATGGCGGCCACTACAGCCCTTCGTTAAATGTATGTGTTATTTTGTTACTTTGGAATCAGAGACACGCGAACCCCAATTGAACGTTAACGGAATTCTGGTTCACGGGAGGGTAGGGATTTGATTCCATTAATATCCAACGGATTCGAGTTTTTTTTTTTTTCAGCACAAAAACAAATCATAAAACTTCTACCTTGTCAAAAATTCTTAGCTAGCAGAAATTGAAGATGAAAAGTTTCATGAAAGAGTTAAAAAAAAACAAATAAAAAAAATTTCCACATTAAATGAAGAAACCAACAGAGATGTATAATTGACAAATTCTTTAGCTTACACAATCTGTTCCGTTCTAAATACTATCTCGTGGCAAAACGAAAAGATAACCAGTAAAAGGGAAGTTTCAACTGAAGCAACTAAATCCAAAAATAACCACCAGATTCCTATTAAATGTAAAACATAGAGCAGGCATAATTCCATTTATACAAAAAGATAATATGAACTGCAAATATACAAGCTAATAATTGAGAGAAAAAAAAAATGAGTTTGTAACGTTCAAATTGTCATGAGTAATTCTAATAATTTACATGGATATTATGGTATAATCGATTGTGAAAAATCTCCCGCTCATAGAAAATTCAGGATCCATTGATACAGAAACTGCACTTCAGGCTGCAGTCTAGTGAGCCAGAGTGAATTTGTAAAACTTAGTAAAATAAGCCGGTTCTTAATATTCCTCAGACCCTGCTTTGACGAAATTACAGGAATTTACCTTTAATTGATTATGACACACAAAACGTACCAACCAATAAGTTAAAACAAGAAAAATCAATTTTTTTTCCTCCGTCAAGATATCCTGATGTTATCGAATATTGCAATATCTATGGCAACGCATTTCCACATCTCCGAATATTACTGTATTACTATGATGAGTGGTGAAGACATTTCCACATCTCCGAATATTACTGTATTACTATGATGAGTGGTGAAGACATTTTCGAGGAGTCAAGGAGGTTCGAAGGTAGCTGGTGATTTGCTGGTTAATCCGTTCACATGACACTATGGACTAGTGTGGAGATAGCTGCGAATAATTTCATCACCCTGTATGTTGAATTAACTGAATATTAAGAAATATAAAACAGAAATAAAAGTCTTACTCAATGTTATTGGTACATCTGTATGGAACCTCTTTTCATATGTAAAATCCATAATAATTTTGGATGCTTGCATTGGGAATAAATCGTAAAGCGACTAGGAATAAATACACAGAATTCCTAAAATCATGTGGGAATCAGAACCAAGAATAATGGGCATGGAAACATAGTTATAATGCGCTAAGGACGCTGAAAATCTCATCACATCCACCGCTTCATTAACTATTTGTATTTGCTACAGCAGGGAACAAATCCTCAAAAAAAAATGCACAAAATCCTAGAAAATCGATAAAAATCGGGCTCAGAGGTTTTTTTTTTTTTTTTTTGAATTTGCAGAATGCGATAACGCTAATTCCAATTTTGAGGTAGCAGTTGGCAGCTACATCCCTCATTTTTCTCGCCTATTTAATTGCCACCATTTGCATTCAGTTTCAGATCCAAATATTCAGTTGAAAATTTAATGATACCGAGGGTTTCTGGTCCATTGCCATTTGTTTCCAAATTTCTCAATTCTCAATTCCTCCGTCGTTTGTTAGATAAAATATGAAAACTCTCAGGTCTTTATCACTTGTTATTGAAGGCTCCATCACTAAGTGGGTGGAATTGATTAGTAATGCCAGCCTCTGTATAGGAAACCAGATTTTAACGCTGCCAACTATCTGAACTTATAGGGTATTCTTTGGATTCCTGTACACTTACTGTTACATCTAGCACGTGTTGAAGTTTTCACTTTTGAAGTGAAGTTTTACAAGAGACGCAACTTTTACATATCGACTCTTCCCAATGCATATCGAAGGGCGAGCACTGGAATTGTTATAAACATCTGTTTTGAATTCTAAAATGAAGTGTGATTTATTTTTTTAATTTATCGTATATGGAGATTTAAAAATCCCATTTCAAGTAAAAAAAACCGTCTAAAAGGAGAATTGATCCCTTTTGATTTATGATATAAATGATTTACAGATTTTAATCATGAATAATTTACACGTCTTGAACTCTGAAACAAGTGGATAAACCAGCTGATTGAGCATTCGTCTATTATCATTCATTTCTGCCTATATCTCACATGGTTTATGAATATTTGCTATAGGTGAAGATGATGGAAAAGTTTCACTTCAACGTCTGGTATTTTCTGCTGAGAGATTGGATCCTAGTGTTGCTTTTCTCAGCGGAGTTTAATTGTCGGAGGCTGAGTTTATTGCCCAGGGCCAAATTCAATTAGGCCAATTTCTATCGCAGAAGTCGAGCCATTTTTACTGAGGCCAAGTTATTCTTCTAGGTTGAATTACTATTGGCTAGAAGGTCGAATTTGTTTGCTAATGGAGTCGTCTAACGAGCCGGAGGAATTGCCTGGATGGTCAAAATTGGCCGGAATCCGGGCCAAAAAAATTTAAAAAATCTTGCAGAAATAGTGTTTGAATCTTGATTTTGACATTGGAAATGGATTCAGCACCATCAAAAATCTGTAGGACACCCAAAATATTAAACTTTGATAGTTATAACATGGATTTAGAAAAATTCCTGCCGGATTTTCTGAAAATCTTATCGGAATTTTCATGATTTTCAGGGCGTTTCCTCTGGCTAGTTAGACTACTACAAGTTTGCTAATGGGGACAAGTTTCAACAGCCGAGATCTTTGGGAAACATTCTCCAAGATTTTATTGCCAATTTCATCCCAGAATTTTGTAATTTCAGAAAAGGGTTTCATATTTTTAAACCCTTCCTTGGTGAATGCAATAAAGATCAGATTTTCCCCAAATTGTTATTGCATTGTTTCCAAATGAAAAATTTGTGCATGGTTATAGCATTTTATTGATTTTCTTTAATATGTTCTTTTATCCCTACCTTGCCGTAGGAGTATACATCCTCTAACACAATTTTAAATGTTACTTTATAAATTTTCAGTGCACTATTCTCCATCACTTTTATAATGATAGTGTTTTTATAGTCTTCTTCCATTATGAAAAATTTATGTCTCACCCTTTTCTATCCTTATAGTCTTCTTCCATTATGAAAAATTTATGTCTCACCCTTTTCTATCCTTAAAGCACTAGTAGAGTAATTCTTTTTCTATCCTTGAAGCAATATTTGAGTATTAGGAATGAAGAAGGTTTCCAACTAACACGTTTATGTCCCTTGGGTGAGTTCCCTTCTTCAAAGTACCTTCAAATGTTTCACATATTCAAATTTCTATCTAGAAGCTGTAAATTTGGGGAATGAAAAATATAGATGAATGAGTGATTAGGTTAAGCCCTTGCAAATTAAGTCTCAAATACCATTTTAATTATTTTACTAGATATTCTAATAACATGTTTATAGGAACAAATTTGATAGATTCTTGGCCAATAACTCTTGTAAACAGGCAAGCAAATTCTATATATAGTATATTTAAGGTACATACGTCAATCTTACTATTATTAACTAGAACCTTAGTTGGTTTCTTCAAAATTTTCATACGAAGGCTAGCTCCTACATCCTAATTATTAAGGATTTCTAAGTCCACAAAGACTGCAAAACTCATGGCTCAAACAAAAATTAATACAAGGAAAACCTTAATACCTTATGGGCCTATAGGTCCTAGAGGCTGAACCTTTGCTCTGATATCAAGTGTAGAGACTCAAATTTGTATTTTACCAGATGAACGCTAGGCTTTAATCCTTTCTTTTTTCTTCTTCTTACAACGCAGTGACAACAATTTTAAACCATAATCATACAAGTTTCTGAAAACTCAGTAAAATTAAACTATTTACCATAAGCGTACAAAGCTGAACACAAGAATTTGTATCAGTTATACCCAAGTTCATAAAATCAGACTTCATACACATACATCCATTTAACTTGTGAATTCTAGCTACAATGAAATCATCATAAATAAAAGCAATATAACTAAACGTGTACCGTACACCCTGAGACGAGAGCCAAACTGGACTTGCTGCTTTGCGAGCTCCTTTGTTGTCGTCTACCTCCACACCGCCAAATGTGGTGACTCACCGGTTAACCTCCCAGCCTACTCCTTGGGTACCCTCCTTCTCCACGGACCCTCGAGCTGTAATGGGGTTATACAACAAAGGAAATTGCTAGCTGATAGAGGTGAGCCTCTCTTGGCTCAAGAGTCCCCTCTCTATAACACTCTATCTCACCAAACTCAACTATAGCTCATAACCACTCAAATTTGACATCATCTCCTCCATCCAACAATAGGATAAAACCCCCAAAAAAAGTCCCTTTTCCCCTTCCCTTTCCCTTTCTTTTATAGAATGTTTCATAGGTGACACTTGGAACTTCATGCATAAATAATTATTTTTTATTAACCCAAAATTTGATTATTCACCCACCCATGTGTCATCCTCTCATCAAGACTCTCCAAAATAATTTACTTAATTATTCATTTAAAATAGAAATTTTCCTCAACCCAACAAGACTTCCTATTTCTTCTCCTAATTGTCTCTTGATTCCCCTTTTCTACTCCTTAATTTGTGTTTATTACTGCAGTTAATTGATAAGTCTCAGATTTGGTCCCCTAAACTACCTCAATTTGCATTTATGATGAATATTCTTATGTTGGCTCTTGCCACATGGAAGTTCTCTAATTTCTCAAATTTTAATTTATTAATCTTATTATAATTCACCACCCTCTTCTCTTAATGAAGTTTTTAATAAATCTTTATACTTAACTCTATGTCCCTCTTTTCCCCTTTTTGCCTAATTAAGTTACTTATATACATTATCCATTTAATATTTTGTTTTAACATGGAAAGGGTAGAGTTATCATGGTAATTAATTTATCTCTTCCTATTCCTCCCTTACCCTAAATTTTATTCTTGATTTAATTCTTTTGATTCTAACCTCATATATCATTTGTTATGAATTAGTTGGATTTCATATATTGATTATATTGATTATTTTCTTTAATGATGTTGAGGGTCGATTTTAGTCATGCCCTTCAAGAACTTCCATTCAAAGTTCCAAGGGTGCCATGCCTAAGAATTTATTTTTGATGCCAAGGGTTCCAAGTCGGTCGTGCCCTTCAAGAATTTCTCTTGAAATTCCAAGGGTGCCACACCACTTGCCCTTCAAGCATCCAGTGGTTATGAGGGGAAATTATATGTGCAACTACAGAGACCCTTATCATCTCGTATGTTGCCTGCTATAGTGATACTAATGGTGCTAGGGATCAAGGAGTCCGCCTTGATGCGCGCCCCCCAGAAATCCTCGTGAGCGAACCCAATTTGGGACCTGCCCCCACGGCATCATGATCTTCAAGGCGAAGGTGTTTCGACCTTTCCAGCCTAAGTCATGGCGGGAGTGCTAGTAGGTGAGATCAGGGACACTGTCCCACCCCTCCCATGAAGTTCCATCCAATTGTACAACTCCATCACCCATATGTGAGTCATTCGGCCAAGCAACTAACATGTTCCCACAACCAATGACATATCATCAAAGTATATGTAAATATATGACAAGTTTCACACTGAACTTAGAAGTTTAAATGCAAATTATTTATTTTTGTCAAACCAGATGTTGTCAACTCATCATATGCGAGTGCCTTTGGTGGTTTCCTGTAATACTCAATAATCATCAGTAACCAAGTTTCTTAGTGTTAGTCATTGTCATAACAAAATCATCAACATGACATAGTCATCCACATCATTGTTTATCGTGAACCAGAAGTAATGTAAGTAGACAACATGAGAAACATAGCCATCACAACTATCATCATCATAACATCAATAGAAAAATACATATCCATCAAAGCTACCATCATCCTAACACAGACTAAGAATAAACACATCCACTAATAGTAGAGTGAAGTGTTTGTATCCTCCACCTGAGGTCCTCAAATAATAATGTGTGAGCCTTAAGGCTAAATCATTCTTAATGTCATATCAAGGTCATAAATCTAGAGTGGGGCACTACACTCGCCTCCTCTGCTTGTTGTCATTGTTGGTTTGTGAATGAAGAGAAAGCAAGGAGAGAAGGAGAGAGCAAGGAGCAAGCTGCAAGAGAGCAAGGAGCTTGAAGAGAGCAACAAGGAGGATTGAAGGAGTTAGAACTCAGGACAAAGAGGTAGGACTCTCTAGTCTAGTTTTTTTTTTCTATGTTGCATTTTTAAGTTGTTCAAAAATGAAAACTTGAATTTTTTTTCTCAATGTTGCATTTTAATGTGTTGAAAAGTGAAAAATTGAATTCTTTTTTTTCTATGTTTCATTTTTTCCTATTCCCATTTGGCATTCCTCCATTTTTTTGCAAGCTAGAAACTTGAAACTTGAAACTTGAAACATCATGGCTATATGGCTTGGGGTTTTCTTCATGTTGATTGTTTTCTTTGTAATAATGGTGTTGGAGAGAAGAATAAAGAGGCCCATTCGAGAAGAGGAGGATGAAGAAGTGGGTTATAGTGGATTTGATGAAAATCCTGAAAAGGAGTATGTCGAGGAGGAAGGGGAGAGTGGAGAACATGAGGCCACAGAGACGCCAACTAAACATGACCAAAGTCAAACACCAATGTGGAAATATGTTCAGAGGTAGGAAGGAGGGTAAGGTGGTGGAACCACTAAATTTCTTTGCCCCCATTGCAATAAAGAATCCACAGGTTCATACACCCGTGACAAAAGGCAACTTTGTGGGAAAATGTCAGGGGATGGAGATAAAAATCTAGGAATCAAAATTTGTGTAAGTGTGCCAGAAACAGAGAGAGAAATACAGAAAGGAAGAGGAGGCTGCCCAACAGAGATCTAAAAGATCTAGGGATTTCATTGATTCTTATGCACCATCAGGTCCATCACAGGATGGAGATAAAAATCTAGGAATCAAAATGTGTGTAAGTGTGCCAGCAACAGAGAGAGAGAAATACAGAAAGGAAGAGCAGGCTGCCTAACAGAGATCTAAAAGATCTAGGGGTTTCATTGATTCTTATGCACCATCAGGTCCAACACATCATGGACAAAGAAATCCATCAACTTCCACCCATGGTAGTGGATATGGAGGCACACCTGGACCAAACATCTCCTTAAGGCATAGAACCATATCCGATTTCCTTGACGAAGAGTCTAGGAATGATGTGGATTCAAAAAATTTCCGGTTTCTCTATGCATGTGGGGTACCATTCAATGTTCTTCGCTCACCTTATTGGCATGAAATGGTTTCTGCCATTAATGATGCCCCCAAAGGATACAGGAGCCCTTGGTATGACAAGGCCAAAACCGTGGGACTTGATCATGAAAAATCTAAAATAAGTCATTCTTTGAATGAGCATTTCTTGGATCATGACAATTTCTTGGCATGAGCATGGAGTGTCCATTGTATCTGATGGATGGACAAATGTAAAAGCAAAGCCATTGATAAGTGTTCTGGCTGTGTCTGTTAGTGGTGCAATATTCCTTTCAACATATGATTATTCAGACAAATTCAAGACTGGCATTAACATTGCAGAACCATTACTTGAAACAATTGAAAGTATTGGGCCATACAATGTCGTCCAACTCATCACTGATAATGCTACTAATTGTAAGGCAGCAGGAGCAAATATTGAGGATAAATACCACAACATATTTTGGTTTGGGTGTTTGGTTCAAACAATGAACCTTTTGATGCATGACATAATTAAAAACAAACAACCTCAATACAAATGGCTTGGTGATTTGTACAAGAGGCTTTTCCGTACTCACTCAAAATTGGAGTTGTTGAAGATAGCAAAGACTAGATTTGCTAGCTATTACCTCACCTTCAGGCGCCTTCTGAAGGTAAGAGAGTCATTGGCAGCCATGGTATCAAGTCCACACTAGTAGGTATTAAAGGACAGGACACAACAATAGTTGACAGGCAAGGTTTTGAACAGGTGGAGGAGACCGCTCTTGATCCTTTGTTTTGGGCATGTGTGAGGGAAATTTTGAATTTCACCAAGCCCATTTATCACATGATTCACTTTTCATATACAAATAAGCCAATGATTGGGGAGGTGTATGAGTAGATGGATAGCATGTTGGGGCAAATAAAAGATGATGTTAAGGAAAATGATCCCAACTTGTATGCAATGATTCACGATTATGTGTGTGCACAGTAGAATAAACTTAATGTTCCACTACATGCATTGGCATATATCCTTATGCCAAAATACTACTATCCATCTTGGTTGGGTCAACCTACACCTGGAGGTGGGGTTAGGATCAAACCTCACACAGATCCAGAGGTACAAGAGGGATACATGAAAGCATTAGACAAGTTGGTCCCCGACAGGGAGGAGTGTGCTAGATTGTGCCTTGAATTAGGAAGATACTTCAGTTGCACTGCTAACTTTGGTTCTTTCCATGCAATGGAAGATAGAGACAGATTTGATGCTCTCACATGGTGGGAAGCATATGGCAGCATGGGACTTTTTCCAAAGTTGGAAAAAAAAAGTTCTCTCACAAGTTGTAAATACTTCTTCTACAGAGAGGTGTTGGAGCACCTACAGCTTCATACATAATGTGAGAAGAAATAGGTTAAATGAAATCCGAGCAGAAAGCTTGGTTTATGTGCATTACAACTTGAGGTTGTTGAGTCATTATTGTGATCGGGCTTATGAGGATCAATCATATAAAGTTTGGGACAACAACCCAAAGGACGATAATTTGGAGGACGGCACTATACATATGGAAGAATTGGAAGTAGAAATTTTGAGAGATAATGATGAAGCAACAACAACCATGCCACTACCACACCCAGGGCCAGTCCCACCATCTAGTAGCAGTGCGGGTGCCAGTGCCAGTGTTCGATTTCCATCTATTGTTCCTTTGAAGATTCAGCCTCCACCTACATCCTCACGTTGCCCTCCGCCTTCTAGTTATGGTCGTGGTACTCATGAGAGTACTAGAAGACCACCATCGCCTCGTGGTTCTCACAAATTAGACATTTCTCGTGGGCGTGGCAAGGGGCCAGCCAATAGATCAAATAGATTTACTGTTTACAGTTAAATAGTCTTTTCTATTTTCTAGTAGTTTTTAACTTTTATAACTGTTGAACAGTTGAAAGTTGGCTCTTTCATATTTATTGACTCTTTGAACAGTTGAACAGTTTTATAACATTTCATTTCATGTTAAATATTCTTTGTTGTAATGGTTATTGGTTACACTTAGCTTACAAGTACAACTATGGTGATCAATGAATCAATGATGATAAATGTTATATATCAATGATGATAAATGTTATATATTGAATTTTGAAATCAATGAATCAATGATGATAAATGATATATATCAATGATGATAAATGTTAAATATCAATGATGATAAATGTTATATATTGAATTTTGAAAGCTTGAAACTTTAAGATTGATGAATCTCAAGAGTCAATATGTTGTATGTTTCCAACTTGTGGGCGTGGTTGATGAAGATTATAACTTCTAGATGATTGATGTTATATGGTTCAATCTATGTTTTTAAGTTTTTTATGTCTAATTCATCATTCTACATGATTTTGTTGACATATATGCATCAAAATATAAAATATATATATATTGTAAAAACGCTCCCCGAAACGCTTCGGACCGAGAGCTTTTGAAAATGGCGCTCCCGCTCCCGCTCCCAAGTAACCATGTCTGGGATCAAGTATGATGAGGTTCTTACCTCTAAAACTGACTTCAGGTCAGTAAACTAACTTTGGGTTAGTATGAGACTCTTTTTGAGTCTAAGAGAGGTTTTAACCTCTAAGCTGACTTCGGGTCAGCCGAGTGTGATGTCTTTGTGACTCACCTTTTGTTCTATCTGAGAAAGAGCCAGCAAAGCAAGTTACGGCAGGATGACGCATGATGTTTGGTAAAAGTACACGATGGTACTAATGGATGCTACTTGTGGAAAGATGGAGTTCTCCCTAGTTGAGAGGGAGTGTTAATTTTGGGCAACTAGGTCCAAACTCCATGTTGCACTGCTCATATGACAATCATCATATTTTTTTTGGATTCCTCTTTGGGAGAGGTGCAAGATTGATCTAAATATCATCTTGTTTGGATGAGCAGAACATTTATTTTGAATTTATTTTTCACATGTGCAAGGCTGGCCAGATTTGTAATGTAGGCTCACATGCCTAATAGATGTGTCACACACCCTCACTAATGGATATAAATTGGAGAGACTTGGAGGTAATCTTCATCATCAACTCATCACACATCTCTCATTGTGATCTGATTGGTTCGATAGCCTTTGGAGGCCTCTTTCCTTCACACGTGCGGAGCTGAAGCTGGGGAAAATCTGTGGATCTATTTAGGATTGTTTCGCTAAGCGTTGACTAGCATTGACTGTGATCAACCCTTGACCGTTTGACCTCCAAACTTTGCTGAAAATCCAATTTTTGGAGGCCATACAGCTGGGCACAAAAATCAAGGAAAAAGGAGCAATTTGACCTAAGCCCTAATCCACAGCGTTGACTTTCTATTGATTATCCTACGTTGACTTTTGGTTGACCAGCTTTGACTTTTGATGAGTTGCCTTTGAGGGCTGTGTGTGTAACACTTGGAGGGTTGGCTGATCTAGAAAGCCTTTGCTGGCTGAAGCATCCTGTTGACTGTCGTAACGCAACAATATCTTATATCTTTGCTGGACAAAAGGGAATTGTAAATTTGATCTATATTTGGCTTGTCTTCTATTGATCTATTATTGTGTTCTATCAGCATTTTACTTTCATGTTTATGTGATTGCTATTTTGTATCAGGCCTAAGAAATATTGAAGTAAAATTGCATCAAGCATAGAACACCATGCTTATCTAAATTTAACAGATATCCATTAGTAAAATATTAGAGTAGTAGTTGTTGAGGTGACAATGGTAACACTGTTGTGTTGTGCATTTGTTTTTCCTAGTGAGCCTTTGCACTAAGATGAAAGATTTCATTGCAACAATCATCCCTAGCACCATTCTACCTTCCCAATAGTCCAATGTTTGTATCACTATTTTGTGTCGAACAAAATTCTTTCAATTTTGCTAATACTCACAGAGGCACCTATTAAAAGGGTGGTAGCCTCTTGTGGCACTACTTAGGGAGCACCTTCTCCTTGGTCACTCTAGAACATATATAAAGAGGTGGGAATTTTTAAATTACACTAAGGGGAGCACCTATTCCTTGGTTACTATAGACCAGATATAAAGAAGTGGAAATAAAGAAATATAAGAAATTTGATATTGTGAGGAGGTGGGATAAATTTCCATTATAAATACTCGTACACCATCAATTATGTATGTCTATCATCATTGATATTAAATATGCAATTAGTTTAAAAGACAAAGATATAAATCGTGGTAGAATCAAAAGAAATGACAAAAACTAATGAAAGAAAAAATATTTAGTTTGGTATTTCTCATAAATGTTATTGGCTTTGCTTGGATTATGTTCATAGGATTATGCTCTCATTGTTAAGTTGGATTATTTGGCAATAGTGTTTCATCTTCCCTCATTGAGATAAACCCATCCTCCAAGTATTTTAGGAGTGGAGTTAGTTTATTCCCTCCCCTGAATTGCTTTGAAAATTTGAAAACTTAGTTTCAAACCAAAGGATAAGTTAATCTATTTTCCCTAGCTTTGTTTGAGCTAGCAATAACCCTAGAAGAAACCCTAATGGATTTGTATCCTAGACTCCACATGCCATATTCCCTATATTGAGAAGGCACTAGTCCTTGTCAAGTGTTGCATCAAATTCCCATTTCCCTTTGAAATATAAAACCCTAAAAAAATAAAATGATTTTTTTATTATTATTGCATGGAGTATTGGGAATAAAATTCAACAAAATCTTGTTTGGTTAGAATACTTTAGCTTGTCAATATATGTTCTAAGCATTGGAAACAATTTAAAGTGCATTAGAGAAACATTTTGATGGTTTTTCATGCCTTGTACCGCCATATTCTGACATCACATTTAAGTAGAAATTATAGGGAAATTGGAAAATTGGGAAATTTCTTGTCCCTAAGTTGCTCATTAAATTAGATATCATTGTATGTAACTTTTGCATACTTTGAGAGGTTGATGATTGTTGTTGCTATAAACTTTGTTTTTCTTTCATAAATTGCAAAATTTGCCCTAGTTTGCAGTAGCTAAGGGCTTTGCATGGTTTGGGTGTGCTCTAGGACCCTATTAGAGACTCTTGAGGTGAACCTAGCCTTAGGATTGACCCATAGCTACCTAGGATTGACCTAGAGCTACCATGAATCCCTTACTTTGTTTTACACCTTCTCCACTTTTAACCCTAGCCTTTACAAGCCTAGACCTTGGTGGTTGTTGATTGTATCTCACTTGGCAAGCATTTATCTTTTGCCTCTAGGGTTACTCTATCCCCAAGCCCTAATAAGAAGGCTCCCTTGTGGTGGAGGGTATCCATCCCCAAAATAGAAGAGGAGTTGTTGCTAACGTGACATTGGTAACCCTCTTGTTTGTTGTGCATTTGTCTTGCCTAGCAAGCCTTTGCACTAAACTATAAGATTTTGTTGTAAATGGGCAAGTAGAGTGGCACTAAAGAGGCTTGTTACAAAAAAATATTGCACCTTAATGCAGAGCCTCGCTAGGCAAGACAAATGCACAACACACAAGAGTGTTACCACTATCACCTCAAGAACAACTCCTCTTCTATTTTAGTGATGGATACCCTCCACCACAAGGGAGGCTTCCCGTTAAGGCTCGGGGATCAAGTGACCCTAGAGGCTAAAGCTAAATCCCCCCAAGTGACATTTAATGAACATCCACCAAGGCCTAGGCTTGTAAAGTCTAGGGTTTAAGGTGGAGAAGGGGTAAAATAAAGTAAGGTGTTCGTGGTTGCTATGGGTCCTCTTCTATTTTAGTGATGGATACCCTCCACCACAAGGGAGGCTTCCCGTTAAGGCTCAGGGATCAAGTGACCCTAGAGGCTAAAGTTAAATCCCCCGAAGTGACATTTAATGAACACCCACCAAGGCCTAGGCTTGTAAAGTCTAGGGTTTAAGGTGGAGAAGGGGTAAAACAAAGTAACGTGTTCGCGGTTGCTATGGGTCAATATTAAGGCTAGGTTCACCTCAAGATTCTCTAATAGGGTCTTGAGGAACACAACCAAACCATGGAAAGTTCTTGGTGATAAAATTAGAATTACAAAATTAAATTCTCAAGTTTGGTGATTGAATTAAATGAGAATTGGTTGAATTCTCATCCTTTTACTTAAATTTTTAGCACTACCATACATTTTTCAAGATTTTTAGAGTGGTTCCAAGTTCCAACCTCAATGGATTTTATATGGAGAAAGTAGAATTTTATATCCCACTCAAAATCCACCGAACTTAAAAAAATTTAGGATTTTAAGATTGGGGTGATTGCAACATTTCCATTGGATTTTGTCATGTATTAGTGTATGAAACTAGCATTTAGTCACCAAACCCTCTATGTACCTTGATGTTAGTGGCATTGAGGGGGTCCAAAGGTAATTTTCTCATACTATGCTTGGCTTATGCAACTATGATAGATCAGGCAGATTCACCATTCCCAAGCCCCTCCACCCACTCTTGGCTAGGCATAGCATCTCCCAGTCATCTAAAGAAATGATACAAGTCAATATTACAAACCTTGGGTGTCTAGTTCTCATGAAATAAGGGACAGGGTCAAACATTGTCCTCCACCTAGGGATTTTGAATCCTTAACTCCATATTCACCTTGATGTTAGTGGCATTTAGGGGGGTCCAAAGGTAATATTTTCATAACATGCCTAGTTTATGCAACTATGATAAGTCAAGCAACTTCACTATTCCCAAGCCCCTCCACCCACTCTTGCCTAGGAACTGTTGAAAAGTGTAACTAGGTCGGTCTTCATGTTGACTATGTAATTATGTATTTATGTAAAGTAGAAGACAAAGATAATAAAATGTATTTTGCACTTGCCTCATGGGTTTCATGAGCAAGAGCTTATTAGACTTTTGTTATAGGTTAGTAGACTTCTTCTTGATGTCTAACTAGGTTTTTGTCTTCTAGATATAAATGTAGTATGTGTCATATGTATATGAACCATCTAGTCTAAGAAATGCTCCAAGACCTAGTCAAAGAAAACGTGAACCAATGGCTAAATTCAACTCTACATCAACATTGAAAATCAAGCTATCATGATGTGTTACAAGTCGGCCTATATGCCAAAGTGTTGGTCGGCGTCATATGTATGTGAACCATGTAGTCTAAGGAATGCTCAAGACCTAGTCAAAGAAAACGTGAACCAATGGCTAAATTCAACTCTACATCAATGTTGAAAATCAAGCTATTATGATGTGTTACAAGTCGGCCTTCAATCAAATGATAAGTCGACCTATATGCCAAAGTGTTGGTTCTGTCTATATCTATATACCTGGTCTGTGGCTGATTTGACAAGTAAGAACTCGGTCATCTCTCAAACAGTTTGCGGATTCCTGTGGTAAGGTTCAGTGCGGATTTATGGGCTTCCATGCGAAGTTTGAAGTGTTTGAGAACTAATTACGCTACATACAACAGTGCTGCAGTGCGGATCATAAGGTGTTGTTGTTTGGTCATCTCTGAAGCAGCATGCGAATAACAATAGTTTATTGAAGTAAAAGTGTGGATCATATGTTTGAATAGCAGTGTGGATTATAGGACGAAGTGCAGTGCAGAAGTTTTTGAAGGATTGCAGAACTGATCTACATATATATATATATATCG
The DNA here is from genome assembly GCA_034641835.2 of Pinus albicaulis. Taxonomy (NCBI): domain Eukaryota; kingdom Viridiplantae; phylum Streptophyta; class Pinopsida; order Pinales; family Pinaceae; genus Pinus; species Pinus albicaulis. Next base: position 644,375,756 of record CM076577.1, on the reverse strand, counting down.
GTATATCATAAGGTGCAGCACTTTGGTGCGGATTTCAAAACTAGTCTATACATACATATTCGTGTATTATATAAGGGTTATTGCATACTAAAGCAGGAGTGTGGATCAGTACATGAGCATGAGTGCATGAGCATGAGAATGATATCTCCTGTAGTGTGGATCTAAAGTGAAGCATAGTTTGTAGTGAAGTTGTTGAGACAATGGTTCACAAATAAGAAGCAGTCGGAAAGTAAAGGAAAGAAGGAAAGTAAATCTGAGATTTACTTTCCTATATACAGCCTATATATCTCAAGCAACTGAAGATTCAACTGAAGGTTCAAGAAATTACTGGTGCAGAACAATGCAACTTGGTGAAGAGAAGAAAGAACAGCATTGAAGGACATCAAACAAGTAAAGTCTAGGTCTTGGATGCATAAATAGGTCAAGGGTCTAAGTCTGGGTCATGGTACTTGTCATCTGAAATCTATAAGAATTTCTCATGGGTTTTTCTCTCGAAGAGGGAGAGGTTTTTCCCTGGCTCTAGGAGCCTAATTCTTGTGTCTCGTGTCTTTTGATAATTGACTTGATGAAAGATTTAATAAGTTAAAAAAGGGAGGACATAAGTGACTAAAGTAATCTCACAAGTAATTATCAAGAAGAGAATTTTGAATTAATCATCAGCCCTCCAAATTCTCAACATGGTATCAAAGCTAAGGTGCTGAACTCAAGGGCTGCTTGACAAAGAGACACTCTGGGAAGCAAAAATCAAAGTTTGGGTGAAAAGTCAAATCAATTTGCAAATAAGACTCTCAAGCTATTTTCAAGAAAGATCTTCATTTCATTCAAAGGATCAACTTTTCAAGATAATAATCTTTGCCATCAAAGATTATCATTCAAGACAGTGATTGAAGAGGACATCATCTTTTGAAGATATCATTTTCCATCAAGGATTCAAGAAACCCTAGATTGAAGAATTCTATCTTAGAAGAAGCTCCCAACTCCTTCGTCATCAGCAAGGAAGCTGCAAGCCACTCTACTCAAGTAAGTATCTATGACCTTACTTAAATCTGTCAAGATGACTTATTGTAAAGAAAACAACAAGTTGGATGGGTCATCAAACTTTAGTGCATGGAAGAAGAGGACAGATTTGAATTTAATTGAAGACGAAGTTATGGACTACATCGATGGATCGACAATTCAACCACTAAAAGAAGATGCTCCAGCTCATACCAAATACATGAAGGGAGAAATCCAAGCCCAGAGGATTCTCATAGAATCCATCAAGGACTCACTAATTCCCTATGTATCAAAACTAAAGTATGCTAAATAAATATATGAGAAACTGGGGGAGCTATTCTCTGTGAGTACTGCAGGAGAAGCAATCTATCTGAGATAAGAACTATATAAAATGAAATTGTCAAGGGAAGAAGGAATCACTCCATCCTTTATGAGGATTTCTGAAATAAGAGATCAACTACAGGAACTGGGAGAAGTAATGTCTGACACTGAGATGACTACAGTGGTGTTGAATGCTCTACCAGAGGAATGGGGAAAATTCACTTCAAGTTTATACGGGAAGAAAGAAGCCACTCCATTCTATGATTTATGGTCTCTATGTAAAATAGAGGAAACAAGACTAAAAGCCAAAGTTGATACAGGACCAAGTGAAAGGAATCAAGCCTTTACAGCCACATACAAGAAGAAAGGAAGATTCGGAAAATTTGGCCCTTAGAATAAAAGAAGGAATATGGACAACATATGATGCTTTGGATGTAATGAAATTGGGCATTATAAAAGAGATTGTTCTAAATCTGACAAGGACAAGAGGAAAAGGGAAGAAGCCCATATCTTAGATGTGAGGGAAGAACCTGATGCAAAGAAATTTAAGAAAGAAGAAGCAAGGGATCTCTACTATGATTGAGATCATCTTCTCCTTTAAGAGATTTATGTTTGTTGTGAAATAGTACGATAGGAAGTAATGTATATTATAGCATCACGATAAAAAGCATGTTAGGAGCTATTGGTGAATCAGGTCCGGGAACACTTCTCTGATAACATTACTAATGGAAAGCAGTCATCAAGATCAAGGGTTATCATGGAAATAGAATTCTAGGATGTGATGACATATTGATGGAGCAGGCCAAGGGAATGAAGCTCTTCATTCTAGAGAAATTGCTACAGGATGACTCAAGGGAAAAAGGTATGAGGTATGTATATATTTATATGTTGACTCTGGATGCTGTGAAGTCAAGTCATATGGTTGCAAGTAATAGACTTCTATATTTAGAAGTATGATCTATGAAGAAGGATCTCTCGGTGCACTGAGAGATGAAATCAACATAATATGTCCTTGTGGAATATGAGGTGGTTGTATATGAACGAGAAACTGGAAAATTTGTGAGTTCCTGGGAATGAAGAATGTGCAGAAAGGAAGAGATCATGAAATGCAACCATGTCAAGAGGCAGTTATCATCCGGAAGCCAAGAAGATGTGACTAGGAGATCTCCTGGGAGAATATGTAGACTCTAACAGAAGCCTTGTAAATAAGAAAACCCTTGACAAAACATATCATTAGGAGATGTGTCAATCTGAATAAAGGATGTCGATGCCTACAAGATGATGTCATGGTGAAAGATCATCACTAAGGTAACTTTTATTTTAAAAGTTCATATGTATATCTTTATCTGGATGAATTTGTGGAGGGTTGCTAATCACAAGAAAGGATGTATGATCCTTGGAGATGATTAGAAGGAAAGCAGCATGGCATAACAGTGGATCAGATGATAAAGACTAATGAAATCAGTTTCTGATAGTGGACATGACTCGTGACTGAAATTGATGGATGATCTCTGCCCTGTGAAGCCAAAAGTTGAAGATTCCTCAATATCAAAATCCATGACATTGAGGGGAGGAATTGTTCATGACTAGATGGATTGTTGCTACAAGACCCTGGTTGAGAGGGAGCCTGGTGGTAAGTTTCTTGTTTGGAAGAAACTTGAAGTATGTCCTTCCTTTGTTGAGAGGGAGTGACGTATGTGGTTCTCTATTACATGTTTCATGCACTAGACCAGGACTAATAGTCTTAAGTCTTAGCGAAGGCCGCGTGAAGAGAATGGGTAGACAAATCATTCTGGTTTTCACCTGGAAGACAAAATGAAGGATTCGGTAATCATCTGGCATTCGATACTCTTTGAGAATGAGATAGGGCATTCAAGATAAGAGTAGTCGAGGACCGATATTCTTTGAGGGTTGGCTACCCAAGAGAAGATTAGTCCAAGAAGGTCATATTCTGGGAAAACCTAGGTGGGGTATGTACCTTGGAGAGACAATGACTATGGTGTCTATTAGTCATGTGTCTCGCCAGCATTGTATCCCATTTTCTCGTTGAGAGATGGGGCTGTTAGTCAAGGCCTTGCACTAGGACAATGTTGGTTGATATGATGTTATACAGATGCGATTACCAATCCGATTCTTCTTATGAGATTCTTCAGTTTGAAAGTGACCATGTACTTGTATGAATAACACCCTAGTTAAGAGGGAGTGCTGAAAAGTGTAACTAGGTCGGTCTTCATGTTGACTATGTAATTATGAATTTATGTAAAGTAGAAGACAGAGATAATAAAATGTATTTTGCACTTGCCTCATGGGTTTCATGAGCAAGAGCTTATTATAGGCTAGTAGACTTCTTCTTGATGTCTAACTAGGTTTTTGTCTTCTAGATATAAATGTAATATGTGTCATATGTATATGAAGCATCTAGTCTAAGAAATGCTCCAAGACCTAGTCAAAGAAAACGTGAGCCAATGGCTAAATTCAGCTCTACATCAACGTTGAAAATCAAGCTATTATGATGTGTTACAAGTCGGCCTTCAATCAAATGATAAGTCAGCCCATAAGCCAAAGTGTTGGTCGGCCTAAAAGACAGTAAGTCTGTCTATATGTATATACCTGGTCTGTGGCTCATTTGACAAGTAAGAACTTGGTCATCTCTCAAACAATTTGTGGATTCCTGTGGTAAGGTTCAGTGCGGATTTATGGGCTTTCAATGCGAATTTTGAAGTGTTTGAGAACTGATTATGCTACATACAACAGTGTTGTAGTGCGGATCATAAGGTGTTGTTGTTTGGTCATCTCTGAAGCAACATGTGGATAACAAGCATACAGATAACACTATTTTGTTGAAGTAAAAATGTGGATCATATGTTTGAATAGCAGTGCGGATTATAGGACGAAGTGCAATGCGGAAATTTTTGAAGGATTGCAAAATTGATCTACATATATACATATCGGTATATCATAAGATGCAGCACTTTGGGGCGGATTTCAGAACTGGTCTATACATACATATTTGTGTATTACATAAGGGTTGTCGCATACTAAAGCAGGAATGTGAATCAGTACATGAGCATGAGTGCGTGACCATGAGAATGATGTCTCCTGCAGTGCAGATCTAAAGTGAAGCATAGTTTGCAGTGAAGTTGTTGAAACAGTGGTTCACAAATAAGAAGCAATCGGAAAGTAAAGGAAAGAAGGAAAGTAAATCTGAGATTTACTTTCCTATCTACAACCTATATATCTCAAGCAACTGAAGATTCAACTAAAGGTTCAAGGAATTACTGGTGCAGAACAGTGCAACTTGGTGAAGAGAAGAAAGACTAGCATTGAAGGACATCAAGGAAGTAAAGTCTAGGTCTTGGATGCATAAATAGGTCAATGGTCTAAGTCTGGGTCATGGTACTTGTCATCTAAAATGTATAAGAAGAATTTTTCGTGGGTTTTCCTCTCCAAAAGGGAGAGGTTTTTCCCTGGCTCTAGGACCCTAATTCTTGTGTCTCGTGTCTTTGGATAATTGACTTGATGAAAGCTTTAATAAGCTAACAAATGGAAGACATAAGTGACTGAAGTAATCTCACAAGTAATTATCAAGAAGAGAATTTTGAATTTATCATCAGCCCTCCAAATTCTCAACAGGAACAAGTTCTCATAACCATCTAAAGAAATGATACAAGTCAATGTATGCATTGAGACCTTTGGTGTCTAGTTCTCATTAATAAAGGGAAGGGTTAAGCATTGACTTCCACACCTAGGGGGGCTTGTATCCTAGATTCCATATGTACCTTGATGTTAGTGCCGTTGAGTGGGTCCAAACGTAATCTTTTCATAATATGCTTAGTTTATGCAACTATGATAGGTCATGCAACTTCATTATTCCCAAGCCCCTCCGCCCACTCTTGGCTAGGCACAACATCTCCCAATTGTCTAAAGAAATGATACAAGTCAATACATTATAGACCTTCACCTTTATTATTTCCAAGCCCTTCCACCCACTTTCGTGGAGGCACAACATCTCCCAATCATCTAAAGAAATGATACAAGTCAATACATTGTAGACCTTGGGGTGTCTAGTTCTCATGAAATAAAGGGAAAGGTCAAACATTGTCTTCCACCTAGGGAATTTTGTATCCTAGACTCCATATGCCCTATATTAGGGGGGTTTGTATCCTAGTCTCCAAATGCCCTGGGGTGTCTAGTTCTCATGAAATAAAGGGAAAGGTCAAACATTGTCTTCCACCTAAGGGATTTTGTATCCTAGACTCCATATGCCCTAGATTAGGGGGGTTTTTATCCTAGTCTCCATATGCCCTAGATTGAGAAGGTGCTAGCATTTATCAAGTGTGGCATCAAATTTGCTTTTTTTTCTTTGAAATATAAAACTCCTAAAAAATATAACTTTTTTAAATTATTAAATGGAGTATTGGTGATAAAATTCAAGAAAACCTTGTTTGTTCTCATATTTTAGCTTGTTCATGTATGTGCTTAGTGTTATTGCTTGCCGCCTACACCTACCTACAGTTAGTGGGAAAAACCTTCAACCCCACAGGTGTGGTTTGGTGGCAAGGAACTCAGAGAAGGGGCTGTCACCCAT